>BSBK01001376.1:2947500-3618750 GCA_027943335.1 Chamaecyparis obtusa | reverse complement strand
TTCATGAATATATGTTTAATATTGCTTGTATTTGTTTGCATGATTCTTTCTCATCTTCTTCCTTTTTGAGTAGGTGGATATTAGAGTGGCACCAGGAACTCATGCAACAGAGGCTGCAGGTTGTCTTTTAACCCTTTCTTGGCCTTTGTGGAATGTTTTTGAATTCGCAAGCACATTTGTATTATAGAGTGGTGTAGGTTTTTTGGTTCATTTTATTTCCGCAAATTATACTTCGGCTATGCTTATCATATTGCCTTTCATTATCCATCTTTTTTGGTTATCTGTCCAGAGGTTTAAAATACTTTTTTTGTAGATATTTGATTATGATGTGCCTGCAAAAGTTTTGAAATGTAAAATTGTGAGTCTACTGAATGAGCAGTGAGTGTTGATATGCCTATATAATGAGGTTCAAGAACATGACATTATTGACTGTGCTGCAGTAAACAAGCAACTTAATGACAAGGAACGTGTTGCAGCTGCGCTAGAGAATCCAAATCTCTTGGGGATGGTAGATGAGTGCCTGGCTTCAACAAACGACTAATTATTGCTCCTAATTAGTGTACACACCATAAAAAACAGAAGATGTGCAAGTCTATTTGAGTTAGAATCATTTCGGAAGATCTCCATTCTCCTGAAGGAGATCTTCTGAAATTAGTTGCTACTGTATGTAGCTTTTGATCCGTATCATTCAAAGGATATAGCTGCTGATGTTTTACGTCATTGCCCCAATCAATAGCATTCTTTGGAAGCAAACTGCATAAAATATGGAGATGAAAATCAATGTCATAAATAAATACATTGAATTATTTTTTGAATGTAATGTATAAATTATAATGCCTTTTTTTTTGTCGAGATTTTTAGGAGCCACATCATATTCTTTGGGTTAAAGTAGTAGGCTTTATTATGATCTTTGGCAGAGATAAGTGGATTACTTTAAGTTTTGAAATGGTGTGGCCAAAACATTGACTTAGTATCTGTTTAAATGTGATAAAGGGAGGGTTGCTATACTTTCGTATCCTGCTATGTGTACAGAAACAATCCAACAGAACCCGTCGTTCTGTTGGTTCTATAATTAGCCGTCTCAACATTGATAATTCACAAGTTGTTATTGTTCATTATTTATTGTTCAACATTGATCTGTAAAGTGATCAATACTAAACTTAATTGAATAAAGGAAACATAAAATAGCTATTTTGACAATAAACATTAACCAGACGTTATAATCTGTTTTTAATCTCATCTTTGTATCTTAAGCATAGTAGCATTACACTTAAAAGCTTAGGAATCACAAGCTACTGCATTTGTTGTGCCATTTGCTGAGTTTTTTAATGGTATATATATAGTTGGCATTAATTTTCCAGTTCATTAGATGAAAATGTAAGAGCCTCTGGTTTGCACTGTGTATTCTTTTCACACGAGAAATCGGGTCAATCTGTTGGCACTAGAAGCAAGGAATATAGTGCTGACATACATCATTATCATATATCCAAATTGGCTCTAGCTGAACACTTCCAAAGACCACATTTGTTTGGAGAACACCCAAGTTTTACCAAAGATTTTAAAAAACAAACAAACGTAAGAAGCTATCTTCATGAAAAGCTATACAACCAATCTCGATAGAGATGAAGGTTGGCAGCCTGGGAACCTCTTCTTAGCTTCCTTCATATGCTTGCTTCTCCCTAGTTTAATCTCTTCTCTTTTTCACTCCTTGACCTTGTTTCATTGTCCTTGTGCCCTTGCCTTAGGTATCTCTCCTTTGTAGACTCTGCCTCCTTAATCTTACCTTTTCCTTCCCCAACCTTGTCCCACTGCTCTTTTGGTGGATGCTTTGTATTTTCCTCTTCATCGCTCCTTTGTCAACTTTCTTTCTTTTCTTGTCCCCCTTGCGTGGCATTTTTCCCCCCGTAGCCTCCTTTGTTTACCTTACTCCTCCCCTTCGCTCCCTCCCACCTATTCTTTGCGTCTTCCACCCCCTGCCTACCCCTCCCCTCAAACCCCCTTTTTATTTACCTATCCCCCCTCCTCGTGGTTATCTCCTTCCTTTTTTCTTCATTTTTCTGTTTTGCTTTTGGATTTTTGTTATTTTAGCTTACTTCTTAATTTCATGTCTTCTTATTTATTTATTTATTTCTTTAAAAAAAAAATGGCATTCTTGTCTTTGTTTGTGCATTTGTCTACTTCTTTTCTTTTCCTTTTTTATTTATTTACATTCATTCTTTGTCTTTTTTCTTAATCTTTTTGTTCTTGGGTTTTGTTATTTATTTATATTTAATAATAACTTTTTTGAATTTATTATGTTTTTCTCTCTTTGTTTTATCTTTTTTTATATTCTCTTTTACTTTCTTTTTTAGATTTTGTAGTTTATTTAATTATTTGTTTATTTGTCATTTTAATTTAGTTGTTAACTCTGTGACTATTTAGCTAGCTAATTTATTTTTATTTTTATTGTCATTCATTTCTTATGGTTCTTTTCTTTAAATTTTCTATTATTAGCTTGCCAGTTATCTTTCTTATTTTTTTTGCTCTTGTAATTTTGTTACGTGTACTTTATTTTTTTTAAGTTTTTATCATTTCCTTATCTCTCCTCTGATTTCAACTCACTTCTTCCCTTTATATAGCTATTTTTGCAATCTTACTTCACTTTCTTTCTAATAATGGACCACTTAGTGTGTTCTGAAAAATCAAGCCCAAAAGCAATTATAGTGCAAACACTATTTGGAGACTCAGGAGGTAGGTATTGATATTGATATGACTAAATTTCAAAAATAAGAGATGTGGATACTCGAAGACACCATTTTTTTAATAATTCAATAATTTTCAAAAAATAAATCATGATATAGAACTTTAAAAACAAATGAAGTGGTAAAGTTTAACATTAACTTTAAATTTTATAACTTTAAATACACAAATCAAAATGTCAAATGTTATTGAGTCAAGTAATTCAAAACTCACACAACATATTCGATATTAGATTATCATTATGTATTGAATTAAAAAATATTGATAGTTTGAAGTTGATACACAAACAAAAGCAAAAAGTAAAATTTATCGTCTACTCAATGTTGTGATCATCCATATCAAGGTCCTCAATTATGACACTCTCTAGATAATCACCATTCTTAAACTTAGGTTCCTCTGATGGTGTAACTGGGGTAATTTAGATTTGTAAAAACCTACAATAACATCAAAATCTCAACCACAAGATTTGTTGATCAGTTAGTACCCTAACATAAAAATAGGAAGCAAGATAGACAAAAACATGAACAATAAATAATATGCAATCATTTTCAAACAAAATGAACATGCAAACTAGTAATCCTCCTTTGTTGTTCTCCTTGATGCAATGTTGGGCTCTCAATTTTAAGCTCAAAGTGTGACAACATAAGAATTCAAAGCATCATGTGGTTTCATATATTTCTCATGAATGTGGTCTCAAAATAAGAGAATTAGCTATCTATTTATAAGAATTTTAGGGTTCCAATCAAGATTCTTGATTGGTGGGACTAATTGGCTATGATTGAGGAGTTAACTCAGATTGATTAGGAGTTAACTCAAATTGATTGATTGGTTAAGTGGATTTGATTGAGAGTTGATTTATGAGGTGGAATGGAAGATTGAATAGATTGATTAGTTAAGAGAGAGAATTGTGGAGTTAGAAGGTGTGATCGACTAGTTAATTGAAACTTAGTATGAGTTTGAATTGGAGGGATAAATATGACTGAATAAATAAAAAGAATTCATTTATTTGCACATGTGGGAATATAAATAAATAATTAAAGTTATTTATTTATGAGAGGAATAATTAGTCTAATTAAATAAATATCATTTATTTAATTAAGAGTGGGAATATGATTTAATTATTACATAAATGTAATGATAAAGGGAATTTTAATTAAATAATGTAATTATTTAATTAATTTCAAAGACATTAGGAATAATTAAATAACATTTAATTATTTAATTACTTTATAGAAAAATAAAGTAATTAAATAACAGTTAAAACTTTTAAATGCGCTGCAAGAAAAACTTAAGAGTGCTGAATTTTTTTTTAAATGCGCTGTTTTAAACATCAAAGGCATTTAGAGGAAATATCAAACGTGCTGTAGAACAAATTGAACGTGCTCTGGAGTCAGGGCACACACACTAAAAGAAAGATAGACAAGAAGATAAAAGGATTAAAAGCGCTGAAAGTCTGTGTAAAGGTGCACAAATTTTCCATGGAAGCACTAATTCAGACCTCCTACGCGTTGTAGGAAGAGGTGTACGTGTTGTAGAAACTGGTAAAAGCATTGAAAAACCTGCAAAATAGAGAACAATAGAAAGATATACTAGAAAAATTCAATTTCTCTGAATTTAAAAATTAGTGAGGCCTATTGCCCCATGATGGGTGCCATTTTGTGTACTAGATTAAGTACCTTCATAGGGTTAGTATCATCAAATAACTCGAAATAACAATTAAATTACCACAAGTAGCAATCTAAATAAGCAAGATAAATGACAAATGAGCACTCTATGGCTCTCAATTAGGGATGCTAATGAAAAGCTCTCAGTAAGATTCCATTAGTGACAATCCTAATATGAGAAAATATGATAAACAAAGCTAAAACAATTAATTCCAAAAGAAATTAGTCTAAATAGCTCCTAGATTTTCCTTTCTAGCTTAAAATTGCAAGAGGTTTGATGCTATTTAGATATTGTGGATGATAAATGCCCGATTTTAGCTTTGGTTTTATAGATTTTGGCAAGGGTAGGGGGTGGAGTTGATTTGATCATGGTTGGGTTAGGCTTAGGTCCATGGTTCCACCTTTAGAGACCATTTAAATATTTTGTCCTCAAAGCTTGGGACAAGAGGACAAAATGGGTGAACAAGATTCTTTCTCCTTATGGGTGGTGGACATTCGATGTGAGCTTGATCCATGTGAGCTTGGTTCTCAAATCCTATTGGTTGATGCATTTTCCTCCCATTTGGTGGTTGAGGGAAAATAGGATTTAATTAATTAAATTTAATTAATATGTTTAGCCATGTGTACCCCTTGAATGAGTTGATTTGATTTAAATGAACTATGCAATTAATTAGATTAATTGCACAATTTATTTATTTATCACAATTTATTTGATTTAAATTGATTTTATGGCTTTTGATTTTTAATTAAATTTTAACTATGGTTTAATTGCAAATTTGCTTTGATTTTAGCTTGATTTGATTTAATTGCTTTTATTTTTGCCTTAGTTGCTCACTTAATTGATCTTATCCATTTTCAGGTGATCACAAATGCCCCTCTTTGAATCGATACACGAAGCGTATCGGTTCAAAGAATGCCCTGATCGTTTTGATGCCAAGTCCTGATTTAATGCAGTCAAGGTGGGTGGATCCAATTAAGGACTGACCAACCTTGCAGCAAAACCAATATGTAGCAGAAATACACAATACAAACAACAGATCTGCAATGAAACCAGAGTCTATATTCATGAAAACACTGATTACATGCAATGTGCCGGGTTGTAAGGCCTTCCCGGTTACGGCCAATTACAATGCAAGTGACAGTTTATAAGATCTTGTAGGATCTAAATCTTTTCCCCAACATCAGCATCCAGCTAGTCCAAGTCTACAACGGGCAGCACATTGGTAGGCACCCAGAAAAGATCTAAACTTGTACTCCAACTTCCAAGCAATCTTCCTGTTCCTAGGCTTGCAAGCTACTAACCTTCCTTCCAACAATCTCATGTCCCATCCCCCTCTAAACAACTACCCAAGCATCCTATAAATACTGAATCCCAGCCACAAGTCGGCTGATGAAATAATAAACTCCTACAAACAAATATTAAATGCTAAAACATCAGTCAGCTCTCACATAGCCTTACAAAATAAATAAAATCTAAAAAATGACCCCAAATGGTCATCAGATCCGCATAGAAGAATGCAACAAGCCATATATAGGTCCCCACACGTCCAATGGTCAATCCATAACATGAGGAGCGCGACCCAAATTAAATGCACCAGTCAGCCAAGCTGATCTATCCAAAACAACCCAGTTGGTAAGCAAGAACACCGAGCAATAGAAGAAATAACCAAGCACTAGTCGACCGACCACGCCAAGCATGACCGAGCAACACAGTTATCGCCGAGCACCAGTGAACCAATGCCTTTAGTTACCAAGCGTTCTTCAGATACCGAGCACCCTGGTAACCATATAAACCGAGCAACCGGTCTACCAAACCGAGCAAGAACTCTCCAAACCAAGACCAAAACCAACAATCTACCTTCAAAGACAAACATATTTTTGGTTGATACAGGATTGCCAAGAATCCTAGGATGCTCCTGCATCATGATTAGCTTGGATGTCTAATTCGATGCTTGATAGAAGATGTGGATTTCGATGATAAAACTCATGCAATGCTGATTGATTTTAGGTCCTTGATGGTCGTTCCGATGATAAGTCTCCTGTTATGATGTCTAATTTGATATGATTTGATGTTTGATGCCCCTTTCGATTGATAAGTGAAATTTTTTTTGATAAAAGACTAAGCTTTGATTTGATGGTTGTGCCCCTGATTTACTAATTATGATGTCGGTCCTGATTGTCCGAGTGTATGCTCCCTCGAAAATGAAATGAAATTTGGGTTTAGGTGAAAGATATTACGTTTTCGATCAATTTGCGTTGAATTAGATCCATTAATAATGAATTTTGATTTCATTTTCGATGTTTTCACGATGATGTGATGACAAATGCCCTTGATTTGGCTGAACGGGTGAAAATTTTGGGTCCCTGGTCTTTTTTTGCTAAACAATGCCCTTTTAGGTCAAAATAGGCTATATATAGGGGTAAAATATCTTTTTACTATTCATTTTTACCTCCCCTTTTGACTTTTTGCTTTGACCCCCTCTGAGCCTTTTTGACGATGGTGATCCCAATTCATGAGCATGGGTTCGAGCGAGGCCACCGTTATCTGTGTCCACCTGGCTACGGACCTTCGGTATGTACTTCGACAACTTTCTCTGTCAACTTTTTGTATTTATTTTGAAAAAAATTAGATTTTTCTAGGAAAAACTATATTTTTTTGTTTTTGCAAATTAAATAGCACGTACAATAGTTTTAGTAGCGCGCACAATCTTTCTAAAGTGCATCTGTGGTTTTCCACAGCACGTACGCTAGTTTTAGTAGCGTGAACAAGCGTTTGAACTAGGGCATGATTCACAATCGCCCTTTTCTGCAATGCATACAATTTTGATTGCGCTTTTGATTATTTTACCACCGTGTACATGGGTTTCCTGTAGCGGGTCCTAAGTTTTGTAGCGCATACACATTTTTGTAGCGCGTTTAATAATTTTTGTCGCGCTTTCACCATTTTAAATTGTGCTTTTGAATTTTAGCACTTTTAAGCATTTAAATAGCATGTGTACCCTTTTTGGTCAAATTTGCAAACTTATGAGTCAATTTTATGATCCGTCTGGTGTTGTCAATCAGTCGATTGGCTTAGGTATCAAGTCTGGTTGATAGCGAGTCGTATGATGTCAGTTCTAGTCATGTCATATTGAATGTTTGATTGTCAGTCTTGATTTAGATGGTGGATGATGATAAATTTTCCGTCCTCTCTGAATAGAATCAGGAAAATTGATTGTGGTTTGATTAGGTTTTGATTGTTTGATTGACGTTAGATGATCCAATATGTAATGATTTTGATTTCTGATGTGTTTAAACTTGCTTTTGTAGGTCGAGCTTAAAAAGCTTGGGGTCCGTGGCCTGTACCCATTACTGTTCAACATGATCGATGACTTGAGTGGTCCTGAGCCCCGAGTCATTGGAAAATGCAGTTTGTCCTTCCTTCTTTCTCTCCCTTAATTCCACGTGAATCAAGGTCTATTGACAGTTATGGCAGAGCAATGGCACTCTGACCATAACACTTTCCATTTGTCGACGGGGGAGATGACCATCACTCCTAAGGATGTGTATCAGCTACTGTGCATCCCTACTCATGGGGAGCTGATTTATTACAACCAGGGGTATGATGGGACAACATGCATGCGAGTATTTGCTGATCCTACAATTGGAGGTGATTTTATTCGGTGGGCATAGTTTCCATCTTTTTCCATTCATCCTGTAGTTTTGGGTGCACTGGTTGGTGGGTTCCTTGTACCTGATCGGCAAGGTCATGGTTTTGCCGTCGGTTGGGGTCGTATTCTGGAGGATACGATCACTCAGCCGTGTCAATTTGACTAGGGATCTTGTGTGCTTGCACAATTATATCATGAGTTGCACAATGTGGTGTATCGCCGTGGGGCCACTCTTTCTATTGGGGTGGTCCTTTTGCAATTATGGACATGGGAGCACATTCCTTTTACTCGACCTATCTCAGTTTGTCACCGTGATCTAGGTTGGCCCTTTGCGTGGATGTACGAGGGTATGGTGGTGCAAGCCCATTTGGGCAAGTTGGACTATTGGTGACACATCATCAATGACATTGATCAGGTCATTTGGCGACCATATATTGGTTGTGAGGCATGGCCGGAGGATGTAACCGAGTTATCTTTTATGTGTATGACTCGTTGGATGATAGGGTGCATGCCCTTGATTATCGAGAGATTATGCTTTTTGAGGGTCTTACAATAGTATGGCTGGATACGAGGTATGCCACAGGGATTGGCATTATACACCCGAGTACAGGTTGAGAGATCCCTATGGGGCCCAGAGATTGATTAATGGACTGCTCGGATTGAGCTTTTAGAGCTACCCCACCTTGCATGGGATATGAGGGACAATATAGTAGATGCAGGTATGCTTGATGACTATGCAACGTGGTTCGATCGGAACCTATTTCCTAGATTCACTGATCCTGCTGAGAGAGTATTGGGGATTGAGGAGTTCGATGATGATGGTGGGGATGGTGATGGTGGCGGAGGTCAGAGATGAGGTCATCGGGGATGATGAGGTGACAGAGGAGGTAGGATTATGATACCTGTTATAGCCACTGCTCCTATTCCTCCTAGGGGTGGTGTCCGGATGAGGGATGTGCAGGTGAGGGTTAGAGGTGGAGCTGACATAGCCCTACATCATGTGGGTGTGGATAGGGTGGCCAGATGGGGCCAACAAAGACATGGTTTTCAGGAAGGTGGGTGCACAGGTTGAAGCTGATGTGGCCAGGCTAGATAGATTTTATTAGATCAGGCACAGGGTCCTCCGACACCTCCACCTCCATAGGCTCCTCTTGTACAGACTCCTTCTATTCTTCCATCTTCTTCTATTCCATCTACTTCCATTCCATCTATGTCCATTCCATCTCCCTCTATGGCTCCTCCACAAGCTCCACCTACTCAGGCTCCCCCAAAGGTACTAGTACAAGCTCCCCCTGCACCAGTATTGGCCTAAGATGATTGATCTTTCCAGTCAAAGATGTCAGAGATGAGACAGCAGGTGACCCAACTCAGTTAGATGATGCAAACCTTCATGGCTGCTATGAGTCAGCACAGATTATAGGCTAGCTCGAGTAGGGCTCCAGATGTTGATCGTGGTCCTGATGGTGCCGGTGGTTCTGGCAGTTGACATTTTTGAGATGATATATTTATTCTTTGGTGTACATGATGTTCATTTTTGATATCAAGACATTGGACTCACATTATAATTTTATTAGTTGATGCTGCTTATGATTTGATACTTGTTATACTTTTGATGGACTTTGACGATCTTATGGACTTTGATACTCCTTGATAGATTTACTTTATATGACGTCATCATGTGTTGGAGTCATTTTTACAGGTGCTTTATATGATATGCATATCTATATGATTATATCTCTACATGCTTTATTTTTATGCTTTTCCAAATGCAATTTATGATATGAATGCATATGTTTATTCTTCTATTGATGCAAACGATTATCTTATTTATAACATAGAATAAATGGATGCATATGACACATGGTTTAATGTTTATGATGTATGATGATGTAATGGTTTAATGAATAATGCTATGTGATGGTACTTATGGATGCATTTATTTGATGGTATGGATGTATGTAATGTAATGGATTCAGAGGATATAAATGTGATGCAAAATGTGATGGATGCAGTTATGTAATGTATGAATTTGGGTGATTTAATGATTAATCATGTAAATGATATAATGACAATCTTATATGTAAATTTAATGACCTAACACATTTAAGTTTGAATATAATTCAATGTTTAAATGTATGAATCTTGATGAATGCACCTAAATGAACAATGCAATGTACTAATGAGATGATTTTGAAAATGCAATGTTGTAGAATGAATGCAATGAATGTGACTAAATGGAATGAACAAAAATGAATGTAAGCTAATGTAATGCAATCTAAATAAACTTAAGTTAATGTCCTAAATGGATGTAAAATTACCATGAATGAGATGAATCTAACAAACACAATTAATCTAATGCTAGTCACCTTTGTCTTTGAGTTGAATTTTGATTTCCAACACACTTGATCATATATAGTTTTTGATGTGAACCTTTTATTTTTGATTTGACTTTTGATTAACTCCACCCCCTTTCTTCTCTTTTCTAATTTCCAATTTTCAAACTAAGAAAGGCAAATCACTTAAATGCATTTAATCCTAGATGGATGCAGCTAGCTGTCACTATTCACAAATTAGGAGCTTATATTCATCATTGAGCAGTTTTGAAACCCAAAATTAGTACAACCATCACTAGTTCAACCATGATGATATGAATACCTTTTTCACCTTTTTCGTTGCTTTTCCATCATTGGTACGACTATCACTGATTGAGACTAATCATGAGAGTACAAATATCGATTTCATTAGATTCTATGTTGCAAGTGGATTTTGGTATTATGATATTTAACATCAAAATAGCCAAGGTATCCTTTTACGTAAACAAACAAAGATCTTGATTTTCCATATGTACATGTCCTCGATGATTCTTTGATGATCATGTCCTTAGACAAATAATACATACTTTAAACTTTAGTCTTAAGAGAGTCATTCAGAAACCAATAAAATATCATGCTTTCATCATAACTTGTCTAGTTTAAAAACTTTCATCAATTTGCTAGAAAGACATGATTTTATCAATCAAGTCAACACTTAGAAAACTTTTGCATCATTTTTCAAATTCATAGTTCAAGTATAGTTCTATCCATTTCATAATTTTAATCCTGATAAAGATAAGTGCCCTTGTGGGATCTTGGATCAAATTTTGCATTTGATTGAAATTTGGATTAGGATTAGGATTTGATTGTGTAAGTGTTCTGATTTATGATTTGGTGTTAGATTGATGTTTGATTTGATGAATCCTTCCTCCTTTAGACTAGGTTTTTCCCCCATGTTTGAAGTAAGTGCATTATCAGACTTGGGACAATTTGTAGATTAGATTGGTGATGAAACCTTTAGGTACTTGCAAATGCAACTGTGGGGTTTTATTATGCACTATATACAAATGCTGATGAATGCAATATTTACAAGGATGACCGCTAGGCATGAGACTGACTTGGACTTTCAATGACGCTTGTTTACCAGGTTTTCACTGATTGAATGGATTTGCTCTTTTTTTTTTTAATTTTTCAAGCTTTCCCTCCCCCCCTTTTTTTTTCTACCAAGGTGCCTATTTGCTAGGTTTTCACCAAGGTATTTTTTATCTTTTTAAATTTTTTTTTTATTTTCTCTTTTTCAATTTTTTGTTTTCCATATCATCAAGGCACCTATTTGCTAGGTTTTCACCAAGAAAACATCTTTATGAGAATCATTTCTGAATGTTTTTAGCTTTCTTCAGGCTCAATTTTCCACTATTTTTGGTCTTTTCTACATTTCTAATTTTTTTTTCTCTTTTTTGCTTTTCAATGTTTTTGGTATTTTCAAGATCTCTTTTAACTATATACAATAAATATGATGCTCTTTCATCTGATATCTCTGATACTCTTTTTATTTATCCCTCTTCAATTTCTTCATGTGTGGAACCTTTTCAGGTGTATACTGTTTATTGGCTCCTGCAACTCTTCTCCTTCACAATCAGCTAGTTTATAGGTGCCTGTCCCAAAAGATGAAGTGATCACAAAAGGTCCTAACCGGTTTTCTTCCCATTTTCCTTTCTTCTTGATTCTTGGGATTTTCTCTCAACACTAGGTCACCTATTTGGAATGCCCTCAGTTTGATATGCTTGTTATAGTTTCTAGTCATTCGATTCTAATACACTTTTAATTGGTCAAAATCTTGTTGTTGTCTTTCATCTAATAGCTCTAGTTCATGTAACCTAGCAACTCTATAGTCTTTTTCACTTAGTAAACCATGCAATGAGACTCTTAAAGATGAAATTTCTACCTCCAAAGGTAAAATTGCTTCTGCTCCATAGACTAGGGAAAATGGTGTAGCTCTTGTTGGCATTCTAATGCTCATTCTATAAGCCCATAGAGTAGGGTTTATTTGAATGTGCCAATCTCTTCCTGAATTATCCATAGTTCTCTTCAATATTTTTAGGATGTTCTTGTTTGTAGCTTTTGCTTGTCCATTACCTTGTGGGTAATATATTGAGGATGAGTGATGTACCATATGAAATTTTGTACATAATTCTTTCAAATCCTTATTTTTGAAATGTTTTGAATTATCTGTTATGATGGCATGAGGAATACCATATCTACAAATTATGTGATTTAATATGAATAAGGATATATGCTTTCCTATGGCAGTGGATAAGGGTACAACTTCCACCCATTTGGTAAAATACTCCGTTGTAGTAATGATAAATTTATGACCATTTGAAGATGGTGGATAAATCATACCTATTGGATCCAAACCCCGTTGATAAAAGGGCCAAGGTGTAGTCATAGGATGGAGCTCTTGTGCCAGAATGTGGATCAAGTTCCCATGATATTGACATTTATGATAGGTTTTTGCAAAATGACAAGTGTCCTTTTCCATAAAAGGCCAAAAATATCCTATCCTAAGAAGTTTCTTAGCTAGAGTTAACCCATTTGAATGCGACCCACAAATCCCCTCATGAATTTCTTGTAAGGCTATGGTTGATTCCTCTTTCTCTAGACACCTTAGAATCATTCCATCTAGACTTTTGCAATACAACGTGTAAGATATCAAGGTGTAGCGAGAGGCTAGTTGGATAAAGCTTTTCTTTTGATTTCTAGTTTGGTCTATGGGCAATATTTGGTCTTTCAAGTAGGTGTAAATGGATCCATACCAAGGTGATTCATGTCCCGTTAGTAAACAAATGGTATAAGGATGGGAAGGGTCAAATGCGGGTTTCTCAACTTCTTCTACCAAGAATTCATATCTAGCACTTTAATCTGGTATTTGGAGAAGTGATGCTAAAGTGGCCATTGCATCTGCTACTTTATTCTTATCCCTCGAAACTTTCTCAAATGCGATCAGAGTGCAGTATTTCTTAATATTCTCAATCATGTTCTTGTATGGTATCAACTTATCATCTTTAGTTTGATACTCGACGTTAATTTGATTAATAACTAGTTGAGAATCTCCATAGATTTGTAGCTCTGTCACTTTCCATTCTAATGCCAACTTTATGCCAATGACCAATGCTTCATACTCAGCTATGTTATTTGTACATGGGAATAGCAATTTGTATGATCTTGGAATTGTAGACCCTTGAGGAGTAATCAATAGTATCTGTGCTCTTGACCCATGTTGTGTATACGAGCCATCAAAATATAATTGCCATGTTTTTGCTTCAACATTAACAATTTCAGAATTTGGAAATTCCACTTGTATTGGATGTTCATCTTGTAAAGGTGACTCTGCCAATTGATCAACTATTACTTGGCCTTTGATAGATTTTTGGTCTACATAATCTATATCAAAGTCTTTTAAGCCCATGACCCATTTGGCCAATCTTCCATTTAATGTTGTTTTACTGAGAAGGTATTTCAAAGGATCAATCTTTGCAACGAGTTAGATTTTGTGGGATAACATATAATGGCATAATTTTTGGGAAGGAAAAAGTATGGCCAAACATGCTCTTTCAATGAGGGTGTAATTAAACTCATACTTCACCAATGTTCTGCTTATGTAGTATATGGCCTTTTCCTTTCCAGCTTTGTCCTCTTGAGCCAAGAGTGCCCCTAATGCATGTTTTGTTGTTGAGATATATAAAATTAAGGGTTTTCCTCTGATTGGAAGCATTAATGTTGGGGGATTCATTAGGTAATTCTTCAATAAGGTGAATGCTTCTTCATATTTCTCATCCCATTTGAAAACTATGTCCTTGTGAAGGAGTTGAGTGAAATTGTGGCACTTTTCTACTAATTGAGAGATGAACCTTCTGATGGATTGAATCCTGCCTTGAAGAGATCTCATTTGGCTGATATTTCGAGGTGCCCCCATTTCCATGATTTCCTTTACTTTGGCGGGGTCTACCTCTATTCCTTTGGCATTAACTATGTACCCTAATAATTTTCCTGATTGTACCCCAAATGCACATTTCTTTGGATTTAATCTTACTTTGAATTGTTCTAATCTTACAAATATTCTTTCTAAGATGGGTAGATGTTCCTCCCTTGAGTGGGATTTAGCGAGTAGATCATCTACATAGTCCTCCATGAACTTGTGCATCATGTCATGAAATATGTTCGTCATGGCTCTTTGATATGTCACTCCAGCATTCTTAAGACCAAAAGGCATAACATTCCAACATAATGTTCCCCATGCACATGTAAATGCTGTCTTGTCTTGATCCTCAGGTACTATCTTTATTTGATTATAACCACTATACCCATCCATAAGTGAGAACATGGAATGTCCTACTGTTAGATCTACGATGGTGTCTATGCTTGGTAGAGGAAAATAATCTTTAGGACATGCAAGGTTAAGATCTCTAAAGTCTGTGCAAATTATGATGGATTTATCTTCTTTGGAAAGCAACACAATGTTTGAAATCCACTTGGCATAATCAATGGCTCTTATAAACCCTACTTTCAACAATTTCTCTAAATCCACTTTTGCAAGTAATGCTATGTGCAGATGCATCTTTCTCAGTTTCTATTTCACCAGTCTAACTGCTTCTTTAATATTTGAATGATGTATGATTAAATTCGGATCTCGTCATGGCATATCATCATATGACCATGAAAAATTGATTTGTTTTTCTTTGAAGAATTTGATGAAATCCTTTCTTTCTTCACTAGATAAGGATGCTACTAGGTGTATGATCTTTGGCTCTGATTCTGACCCAATGGTCACTTTCTCTGTTGGTTCAATGAAGATAGGTGATCTTTCCTCGTAGTGCTCGGGCAAAGTATCCAACCTTTCTTCCTTAGGCACCTCTATTGGGTTTTCACCTTTGGAAACATTATTTATTTATTTTTCTTTTTGATTTAATATTGCCACAATGTGGCTTTCAACATTAGATTCTTTCCATTTTTCATTCTTTTTGTTTTTTTCACTTTTTTTTGAATTGACAGGTTGAATACTCCCCTTTGTCACCTTTTCCTGATATTCCATGGTAGAAGAAGGCTCAACCACATTAAGGTATTGGGACACCAAGTTATCAATCAAGAATGTAGGGAGGATGGTAGGTTCAATGGAATCCCATTCAATTAGTTTGGGATAGATAAGGATCAAGGGATCAATGCTTTGGTTTGGTTCAATAGGGTTTAAGGAAATGACTTCATTCAAAGGCTCAAACATTGTGTCACTTAAATCTATGATATGTGCTTCTTCTCAATGCTCTAGAGAACTAGGTCAAAATTTTCCTCACTAGAATCCTCTAGGGTTTCCGTTGGGTAAAAATCTCTTGGATTAAACCTAGGGTTAGATTTCTCTATAGTAGGTCTCCATGATGGAACATAAGGCTTTCCTACCCATTGATTTCCTTCAATTTCCTAACTTGGCACATTATCTAAGACCTCTTGGCTAGAACTTGAAGCTTGATTATGATTTGATCCCCAGGCTTGTTCTTTTCCCTTGCTAGGAGTATAATTATGAATGAAATCAACCTCTTTATCTTGACATGACTCACTTGACAATGAGTCCCATTCCCAATTGTTTGAATCCTCATCACTTTGGGAGCCTAGTTGTAAGATTTGGTCATAAACCAAGGGATACTTCTTTTGAGTGTACCCTTGTTCTAGGTAGCCCAATCTAGTATTTTCTTTACTATCTCTCCATGACATTTCAATAGCTTCTATTAGTCCTTCATTCCTTGTACCTAAAGGCCCTTGTCCTTTATACCCCATCTTTTGTATTATTTGAAATCCTTTGCCATATTGATGAGTGGGAATGCTTATGTTTTGAATGCATTTTTCATGTGCACTTGATTCCTCATCTTTATATAGCCAATTTAAGATTTCATTATCTTCCTCATCCATGGGATTTTGGAGATAAGGGTAGATCCATCATGGATAAGGAGTATTCACCTACACCCTTTTGTTTGTTTTGACATCACTTTTCAAAATTCTTCATTGTGTGATCCATCTTTTGATAATGGGCCTCTTTGGTGTAATTTTGAATAGATCTTGCTTGGTCTTCTTTTTGTTTCTTAGGAGAACTTTCCTCACTAACCTTCTCTTTTCCTTTTGTTGATGTAGTTAGGTTAGTAGGACTTTGATTATTTTCAACAACAATTTCTTTTTCTTCCTTTTCTTTTCCCTTCAAAGATGGAAGATATTTTGAACTTTGTCCTTGTTCTATTCTTTGGGGAATATACCCTTCTGCATTATGTGGGACTAAGGAGTCATTAATAGGCTTCATGTTATTACAATATTGAAAGGGGTTCGAATCCCTGCTTACCATTACTTCTTGTCCCATGTAAGGGAATTTGAGGCATTGATGGTAGGTTGAAGGTACGACCTACATTTCATGGATCCATGGCCTTCCTAATAGAATATTTTAAGTCAATTTAAGGTCAAGGAATTGGAAAATGGTCTCCTTTTTCATTGGACCAACTCAGATGGGAAGTACTATGACACATTTGGAAGCTCTTTCTTCATCATCGTAGGCTTTTACGGTCATCTTTTTCTTTGGTTCAATAGCCTCCTCAAAAAAACCTAAGGATTTAACCAAGTTTAAGGTACAAATATTCAAGCTAGCTCCCCCATCAATGAGGACTCTTTTCACTCTATGCTTGTGGATTAGGACTTCTATATGCAAAGGAAACTTTTGTGGGTGGTTTAAAGACATATCATCTTGTTCTGAAAAAGATAAACAATGGGGTGCAACGAGATGGCCTACCATGTTTTGGAATTTATCTGTATCTAAATTTAAAGGCACATTGGTCTCCACTAAGGCTTTTTCTAGAATCTCCTTATGATTTGGTGAAAGCTTGAGTAATTATAGAATAGAGATTTGAGCAGGGCTTCTTTGCAATTGATCTACCAAATTATATTGCTTTGCAGATGAAGATGAGGTTTGATTTGGTAAGACAATTTTTGGGGCACCTCCTGATAAAGTGATCTTTGATGCTTGCCCCCTAGTTACGACATTAGATGTTGCTTCCCTTGGCTTCTCTTTTACCACTATCAGATTTATGGTGTTTTCATCACCACTTAAAGTATTGATGGTATTATCACAAGTATGTGCGAAGTTAACCTTTTCATTGCCTCTTTTGTTGTTATGATTGGTATTCGATAATTCCCCTTTTCATGGTTTAGGAAAGGGTTCTTGAACGCCGTATGGTCCTCATTATTTTGAGGCCCTTCCACTTTTATGGTTCCATCATCGATCAAGTCTTGGAAAAGGTGCTTTAATTTCATGCATTCATTGGTTTTATATCCTTTGTTGCGATGGTATGCGAAATGATGAGAACCATTCCACCAATTGGGTTTGACTTGGGGTTCATATGGCCTTGATTCAGGTAAGGTAATTATTTTATTAGCCACCAAAGTCCTTAATGCATTTTCTAAAGGTTCACCTAAAAAGGTGAATTTTCTTTTCTGATAAGTGGAAAAGAATTGCTTAGGCTTGTTGATGTTGGAATTATTAAAGGGATTGTTGTTGTTGTTGGAAATTTTGTTGTTGTTATTTTTAGGGTTGTTGTTATTATAAGGAGATTTTTGTTGTTTGATTGACATTATACATTGGATTCGACCCGCTTGATAAGTTAAAGGGAGTAGCCTTTAAGTTGTGTGCTTCCACAACTCCATCATTCACAAGATTTTTATTATTGTTTTAAAACCATAGTCTTGGTTTGTCATTGTGATTGTTGGCTCCTTTATTATTGTTATAATTAGATAAGTTAGGATTGTTATTAGTGTTGGTATAGGGTTTATTATCTTTGAATAACTTGATTTCCCCTCTCTTAACCAACACTTCAATTTTGATCCCATTTTCAATATTCTTTTCAAAAGTGGGGGGACATTGAAGTTAGAGCCTATAGTTCATCTCCACATTTATATTATTCATAAATATTTCCATCCTTTCTTTCTCGGCTATGCTTCGTGGATATTGTGCGAAGACTGTTCTCCATCTTTGAAGAAACCCTAGAAAGGACTCACCATCTCGTTGTTTAGTGTTGCAAAGATTAAGCATGGTGACTTCGTGATCAATATTGTAGGAATAGTGAGTCACAAATTTGGAGGCTAATTCCTCAAATGTCTTTATCCCTTGTGGAATTTTTGAGAACCATTCCATGGCTTGGCCTCCTAAACTTCTTGGAAAAAGCCTCATTAGATAGGTTGTGTCATGCATGAATTCGATACTTAGTGCACAAAATTCTCTAAGGTGGTTTTGTGGGTCTGATTTACCCATGTATTTGTTATATTTTGGGAAGACCAAATTTATTGGGAAAGGTTCCATAACCAAGCTTTTATCAAAAGGAAATGGGCACAAGGCCTCGATAGAAAATGGCTTAGGTTCAACGGCCTTCTTCATTAAGTCAATCTGTGCTTGAAACATTTTTAATTGTTTATTCATTGCACCTATTGGATTATCATCTTCCTTATCTTTCTTGAGTTGGTCAACATCGTAATCATGTGGATGTTTCACCCCTGCTTGGGCTAAATTAATGAAATACCTTTCCCTATCTCTTTCTATTAGTTTGTCCATAACTTCAAGGAATTCAATGTCTTGGGCTGCCCTATTGGCTTTGTCTTCAAGTGTTTCATTAGGCCCTTGATTGGCATGATTAATTTTTCCTTGATGTTCATCATGTCCTCTATGGATGTAATTGTGAAATGGGGAGTTTCTATCCATCAGATCAATTCTCTTTTCAAAAGGATTTGGGAGACTATCCCCTTGGTTGTGATTTATAAAAGAGTTTTGAGATTCAAATTTGGGGACCTCTTTTGCAATGCAAGTTCCGTCTTCTTGTAAAGATAACTTGAGTCTATGAGATCATGTAGAAACTGGCATTCAACAAAGGTTTGATTTAGGATTGTTTTCCCCAAACTTGGTAAGTATTTATTTTTATGAAGATATTTAAAAATATAAGATGAATTTTCAAAATGGATATCTCTTACTTGTTGTACGTATTTTTCAACAAAGAAATCACAAATACACTTGTTCTTTTTAACCCTCTACACAAAAAGTGTTTGAATTTGTAAGGACGTTATCATGAGTTTTTCACGAAAATTACTTCAAGCAATCTACCTAGTTCACAAGTTGGTTCGTAAGCAAGCCTTTACAAGGTAGGCTTTGCTAATTTAACAAGGTATTTAATCATGATTCCATTCAAAATGGACATTAAGTTTTCATCCCCCAAAATTAGGAGGCTTCCCACCATCGGTATGTCGAAGTTTTGTGCAATCACGAAGGACTACTCGAGGAAGTTCGAAAGCTTAATATCCTTTTGTCACACACCCCATTACAGATGCATGTATTTCATTTTATAGTGGGTTGGATTTTTGTGGAAAAGGCAAATGTATCCCACTTTGGGCTATCCCTCTCACCGGCCTCATTAAGGCAAATCTCGGGAGGTGAGCCCACTAAAGATCTAGCATATTCATGTTGAAAGCGATAAAATGGAATTAAGAGATAGGCTTTGGGAGTTTGATTCACCAAAAGGTGAAGATCATATCCCTATCTATTCTTGCTTCCCAAACACTATTAACAATGTTCAATTTCCAAAACCCACTAACTAATGGGAATTGAGTATTTCTACTCTTTTCCACAAACAAGGGGTTGTTTGATTTAGTGCTTGATTTTATCCTTTAAGCTATTTACTTACTAGATTTAAACAAAAATCACAAGGCCACAATTTAAAGAAAAATTGACCAAGTTTAGGGCTTACCTTCAATTGAAGCTAACAAAGGCTATGGGTATTTTTGATAAATTTTCCATGATTTAGACTCACCCAGTGGTGATCGTTCCTTCCTTTTTGCCTCTCCTCCAACAAGTTAGTAAACATAAACCAACAAAATGAAGAAAAATAAGAATATAATTGAAATCTAAGCCTTATTTATCAAATTTGAAGCAAATTGATTAAGGCAAATAAATCCAATTTAATGAGGCAAATTTTGATTTGTAGGCTTCTACACTTTCAAATATTGCTCATATACCTCGGTTTCTTGCTTTGAATTCTCCAAAACCAGCTTGATATTTTCTATGTTCTCCTCTTTGATCTTTTTAGCCAATGCTTTTCCTTCACTATTGAATCTGGTCTCTGGCTTTTTGACCTTTTTTTATGGCCAGTCATCCTGCAGACACAGACCAATCATTTTTCGGATGTTAGATTCTAGAAATTTGTGATTTAATCAAAAGCGTAGCAGTACTAATTGAAAGCCCTGCTAAATTATTTAAAAGCGCTGTTAAAACTTTTAAATGCGCTGCAGGAAAAACTTAAAAGTGCTGAAACAAAATTTGTAGGAAAAACTAAAAAGTGCTGGAACAAAATTTAAACGCGCTGTTTTAAACAGCAAAGACGTTTAGAGGAAATATCAAACGCTCTATAGAACAAATTGAACGCGCTCTAGAGTTAAGGTACACACGCTGAAAGAAACATAGACAAGAAGATAAAAGGATTAAAAATGTTGAAATTTTGTGTAAAGGTGCACAAATTTTCCGTGGAAGCACTAATTCAGACCTCGTACGTGCTGTAGGAAGAGGTGTACGTGTTGTAGAAACTGGTAAAAGCATTGAAAAACCTGCAAAATAGAGAACAATAGAAAGATATACTAGAAAAATTCAATTTCTTTGAATTTAAAAATTAGTGAGGCCTATTGCCCCACGATGGGTGCCATTTTGTGTACTAGATTAAGTACCTTCATAGGGTTAGTATCATCAAATAACTCAAAATAATAATTAAATTACCACAAGTAGCAATCTAAATAAGCAAGATAAATGACAAATGAGCACTCTATGGGTCTCAATTAGGGATGCTAATGAAAAGCTCTCAACAAGATTCCATTAATGACAATCCTAATATGAGAAAATATGATAAACAAAGCTAAAAAAATTAATTCCAAAAGAAATTAGTCTAATTAGCTCCTAGATTTTCCTTTCTAGCTTAAAATTGCAAGAGGTTTGATGCTATTCAAATAATTGTGGATGATAAATGCTTGATTTTAGCCTTGCTTTTATAGATTTTGGCAAGGGTAGGGGGTGGAGTTGATTTGATCATGGTTGGGTTAGGCTTAGGTCCATGGTTCCAACTTTGGAGGCCATTTAAATATTTTGTCCTCAAAGCTTGGGACAAGAGGACAAAATGGGTGGACAAGATTCTTTCTCCTTATGGGTGGTGGAGATTCGATGTGAACTTGGTTCTCAAATCCTATTGGTTGATGCATTTTCCTCCCATTTGGTGGTTGAGGGAAAATAGGATTTAATTAATTGAATTTAATTAATATGTTTAGCCATGTGTACCCCTTGAATGGGTTGATTTGATTTAAATGAACTATGCAATCAATTAGATTAATTGCACAATTTATTGATTTATCATGATTTATTTGATTTAAATTGATTTTATGGCTTTTGATTTTTAATTAAATTTTGATTATGGCTTAATTGAAATTTTGCTTTGATTTTAGCTTTCTTTGATTTAATTGCTTTTATTTTTGCCTTAGTTTCTCACTTAATTGATATTGTCCATTTTCAGGCGATTACACCAACCATACAACCAGGACAACCTTATGTATATTATTATGATGTAGTGGTTCACAGACATATGGGCCACTTGAGGTATTGAAGACACTTGTTGTATACGTTGAGGGACTTCACATTGAGACCCTATATTGGATGCCCCATGTGGGATGATGAGGATGATCATTTCCAATTTTATCGACATGAGAGATATTTGGTTGGTTGGTCTACTCAGTATTCATGGATTATTGAGATGCAACTTCCAGATAGGGTGTTGAGACAGTATGGAGAGAGGCAGGGAGTGCCAGTGGGGTCAACACAATTTTCTTGGTGTGTGACGGATGTGAGAGGGTGGGGACCAATGATCCCCATAGTGACAAAAGTGGAATAGTCTAGTACATTAGCTCCTTTGAGGTGGGATTGAAGATCAAAGAAAGAAGATGTTGTAACCACAATGAAGTATGATGCATTATGGGTTATTCACATGACCATTCCTTATATGGATCCAAACTTTCTAGTTCCATTAGAGATGTGTCGACGTATCAAACTACCTTGGAGGAGACATGAGAGACAAGGTTAGAGAGGTGGATGGGGTGGGAGAGATGAAGGTAGAGACAATGGAGGTGATGGAGGACGAGGTGGAGACAAAGATGAAGATGAGGGTAGAGATGGAGATCAGGGTGGAGACAGGAGTGATGGGGATGGTAGGGGTGGTGGGGCCATTGCTATAGTTACCCAAATGGTTTCTCCTATTGTTGTCCTATTATTACCCGCAACACCAAGAGGTGGTGATGTTGACGTGGATGTGACTCAAAGAAAATTCAAGGAGATAGAGAGTGATAGTAAGACTGGCAGAAGTAGTGGTTCTATCTCTTCAGAAGATAATGACATGGAGGAGGTGAAAGGAGGGGATGATGCAAGTTTGATGGATGTAGCTATGGGAAAATATTACACTAGTTTGATGGATGTAGTTATGGGTGGTTTTGATGAGGCTGCATAGGATGTCCCTATCTAGGTTTAAGTGGGAGGGAGTGGGTTTGATATAGATACTACCAATGTTCCAATTTGAGACAACATTACAGAAGCCTATAGAGTCAATTAGACAGAGCCCTCAAGATGGTGGCACATGCAGAGACTAGGGCTATTGAGGAACATGGGAGGGTGATAATGGAAGATGAACATAGCTATTGGTATGCCTTGAGGTGACCATCTCTAAGGGAGGATAGGCTGGATATAGAAGGAGATAAACTTGGAGAGGGAGAGTATGAGGGATGAGATTCAGACTGTGGAGGCTAGAGCTAGACATGTAGAGACAAAGGTTCAAACATTCATAGATAGTGTACTAGACATAAGGGTTCACCATAGTATTGATAGGATGTATGAGGCGGTCAGAGAGATGTAGTATTGGAGGGGTCACTATGAGAGTGTTGTTCTAGCATCTCAGAGAGTGCCTAGTTATACCACCTCTCATTGATCTCAATAGACACAAAGATCTCATGGCAGTGGGGTAGTTGTGTAGCCTCTTAGAGCATCGTAGATAGATGCAGTTGCACCTACATGACAAACTAGGGTAGGACCTTTGAATTTTGTACCACATAGGCCTCCCAGATTGAAGGGTGGAAGCAACACCTATTGATTCTTATACACACCTTTTTCATATATTATGTGAGCTTGCGAGCTCTCCTTATGACATTTTATCATGACACGTTTTGAGATATATATAATTTTCTATGTGTTTATACCTATGATGCTTACTTTCTATGATTTTCATGCACATGTTATGTTTATACAATGACTGTATGTATTTTCTATATGATGTGATGTCATGCTGATGTACTACTCACTTTATGTTTTTATAGGTTCATATGCACTTTATATGATGTGATGCAAATTTAGATGATAAACTATGCTAAATGAGTTTGATGTTTTATATGCACTTATATGATGGATGGATGCATTATGACATGTACTTATGATGTATAATTTATGATTTATGATTTATGCATACTAACATGATATGAATGCAAGATGCCATATTTTTGTTGTATCATGATACTCTATCACAAGGATTTGTTAGGACTGCCAAAGAGTTGTTAGTAATGATAGTTAGTAGACAAGAGAATGATGCCACATTCTAATTGAAACCTTAAATTCCATTAACCACGTTTGAATTCCAAATTTATTGAGCATTTATTTCATCATTGAGTCACTTTATTAGAGAAAAATTGGATACCATCGTACTAAGATATGAATGATCTAGGTATGATTATCCTCTTGCATTTTAATAGGCACTTTGAATAGACAAGGAATGTGGGCCAATCCATCTAGGTCAGACATTAGGAGTCAAGGTATGTGTGACGTATCACAATTGAATCATCTATTGCAATATATTTTGAAATTATATGGTGTATGTGGATGTGAAGTCTATTATCACAAACACCCAAAATGATCTGTTAAGACTTCGTGGAAAATATCCCATAGACAAAAACCAAAACAAAATAAGTCACGAACCATCATGAAATATATAATCACTTGTAGATATCCTAGAGATGCATAAGAACATAACTTGAAAAAAAAAAGACATAATAAGACAAACTTGACTCAAACAAGTTACAACCATATTGATTATGTGTCTATGTTTTTGTAGTAGTTTGGACAATGACATTTGATGATTGATTGACGATGTTTGGTTCTAAGGATGAGAGACCTAGTATAAGATTGACCTATTTAGTTTTGATTGTTTCTATCCTTTGTATAAGACAAGATGATATTTTGACCAAAATACTTGTTTTGACTTGATTGATAGATAAGATAGTTTGGTTAGTTTGGATGAGGAGTTATTGACTAGTTTGACATTTTTGACTTGGTTCCACTGAAGCTCAGACTTTCTATTTGACATCATTCAATGCCATTTTTGAAATGCAAAAGAATTGGTTTATGTACAAAGGAATTTTATTGCATAATTTTCTTGGTTTTTTGATTTTTTTGGTTGTCTTTGACAATTCTCTCATGACTTTTTGCAATGTTATTGGTATTTTCTCAAGACAATTTTTTAATTTTTAGATTTTGTCAGGACATTTTTTGATGTTTTTGGTATTTTTTTAGGACTTGATGGATCATGACATTGGGGTGCCCTCAGTTAGGACAGAGTGATAAATTTATTGTAGGATGGCCATGATGGACTAACTTTGTACGAAATATGGTAGGATATGATAATACAAGGACAATTGACAAATCTCAAGCCATGATAGAGATGATCATTGATTTTATTGTTGAAAATGAGGTGTAATGACATGTGATATTGGTTGTAGTGATGATAGATAATGGAGCAATGCTTTCTACGCATGGTGCTAGATTGCCCAGTTTTCACGATGGTACTTGCCCAAGGTGCCACCAAAGTGGTTTTCACCATGGGACAAATTTATTCCTCTTGTATTTCTATTTTTGTGTCATCAAAGATGTCTATTTGCTAGGTTTTCACCAAGGTAACATATTTTTGGTTTTTTTTTGTATTTTTGGTATTTTGAAATAGGTCTACTCTAAGGGTCATGAATAGTACTTTAAAAAATGCAAGCTGTTGATGGGGTTTGATAGAGGCTGGCCCTCTCATGTAAATATCTAATGTTATTTGGACCCATATGCTGATGTGATGATGTAGGGACCCAACCAGTTTAGTTCAAGCTTGCCTGGTTTCTCTCTTTCTATTTGATTCTTCCAATTTTCCATTAGTACCAAGTCTCTAAACTCAAAAGATCAGTGTATGACCTTTTTATTGTAACTTCTTCTCAGACATTTTTGATATGCTTACAAATGTGTTAGTGCATTTTGTCTCTTTTCATCAATCAACTCTAGCTCTTGTAGTCATGACACACGGTATTCCTCATCTGAAATGATGTGCTGAAGGATACTCATGGTGATGAGAGATCTTCTATTGACAAGATGGATCTAGAACCATATACTAGTGAGTATGGCCTGTGGGGATATGAAAACTAGTGTGGTATGCCCATAAGGAAGGGTTGAGATGAAGGTGCCAGTCTCAACTAGCTTCATTGACTGCCTTTTTAAGAATTTTATAATGGTTTTATTTGTAGCCTCAACTTGGCCGTTACCTTCAAGAAATTAGTGTGAAGAATAGATGTGATGGATGTGGAAATTTTCACAAAGCTCATTCATTTGTTTATTTTTGAAGGGAGAGCTTTTATCTGCAATGATGGTCTATGTAACACCATACCAACTTATGATATAGTTTAAAAGAAACTTGGAGATTTGTTTTCTGGTGGTGTAGGTCATTGGAATTGCTTCAACCCACTTCATAAATACTCAGTGATTGTGATTATGTACTTATGACCATCAAAGGATAAAGGATGAATATTTCCTATGAGATCAAAACTCCATTGTGAGAAAGGCCATGGTGAGGTGAGTGGCTGTAGATATTGAGCTATCACATGGATGAGGTTCCCGTGAATCTGACATTTTATGCATTTCTAGACAAATAAGAAGGCATTTGTTTCCATTGTGGGCCAATAATATCCAATTATTAGATGCTTCTTGTCTAAGGTCAAGCCACTAGAGTGGGCACTGCAAATACCCTCATGTACTTATAATATCATCATTTGTGCTTCTTTTGAGTTGAGACATCTTAAGAGTGTACCATCAAGACTTCTTATAGAGAGTATATTGGCAATGATAGTTTAACAAGAGGCTTTCCTTATTAAGGGATTCTTTTGGTTTCAAGAAAGGTCAAGGGGAATAATTTGACTAGTAAGGTAAGCATAGATTTTTTGGTACCATGGGGAATCAGGACCAACAATTTTGCACACAACCTTAGACTTGGGGAATTCAAAGGTAGGGACCATGAGCTATTCGACCATGAAATCACAATGTGTCACATTAGGAGGAATATCCAATAAATATCGTAGAGTGGCCATGGCATCTACTCCCTTGTTCCTGATTCTAGGGATTTTCTCAAATGATATATGTTTGAAGTGTTGCTTGATGTCTTCTGCCATGGATTTATATGGGATAAAATTTTGATCTCTGGTTTTGTAATTTCCGTTGACTTAGTTGATAATCAATTGAGAATCCCTGTATACCTATAGGTGTTGGATTTTCCATTATACTTTAGTACTTAAACCTATGAGAAGTGATTCATACTCTGAAATGTTATTGGTGCAATCAAACTTCAACCTCTAGGATCTAGGAATGGAGTCTCCTTGAGGAGTGATGAAGACTACGCTGATGCCTAATCCTTTCTACGTGTGAGAACCATCAAAGTATAACTTCCACTATTTATTTTCTTCTAGGGACGATATGTTTTCATTTGGAAATTATATAAACGTTGGATGACTAGAAGGTAAAGGTGCATCTACCAATTGGTCGACAATAGCTTGACCTTTGTTTGCTTTTCTATCTACATAGTCTATGTCAAACTCATTTAGGATCATGACCCATTTGGATAGGCATCTTGTCAATGTTGCTTTTCTTAAAAGATATTTTAATGTGTCAATATTTGCAATTAGGATTGTCTCGTGGCTCAGCATGTAGTGTCTGAGTTTTTGTGAAATAAAAACTACTACCAAACATGCTCTTTCAATGACAGTATAGTTTATATCATAAGCCCCAAGTGTATAACTGATATAGTATATGGCCCTTTCCTTTCCTTTCGAGTAATTATGTTCCGGTAATGGCCCTAGTGAGTGCTTTGTTGTAGAGATGTATAATAGTAGGGGCTAATTTTGAATGGGTGCTACTAGTACTAGTGTCGAAAGAAGATAGTATTTCAATATTTGGAAGGCATTTTGACAATCTTCTATCCATTCAAATTTTATGTCTTTGTGCAGTAAGTAATGGAATGGATGACACTTGTTTGTCACCTATAAGATGAACCTTCTGACTGATTGTAATATACCATGTAGACTTCTTACATTCTTCAGAGTTGTTGGTGGAGGTATGTTGATTATGGCTTGGACCTTTTCAGGGCCAATATCTATTTCTATGTGGGAGACATTAAATCCCAAAAAATTTCTAGATGTGACTCCAAAGATACATTTCTTTAGGTTCAACCGTGTTAGTTAAAAAATTGACCTTTTAAAAAATATAATAAATGACTCACTTTAGCCCAAAAATAAGACCAATTGCAACCAACAGTTGAGCGAACCATGACAGTTCCTCTTTGAATTTTGATATGAAGATACAACTCCCTTCATTGGACAAAATGTGTGTTTTCTAAGGTATGCTTTTAACCAGAAAGTAGAAAATGTTGACTAGCATTCACCCATCACCATGGCACAAATGCAATTATAGATTGAAAAGAAAAGGGGAGAAAAGATAGATGGTACAAATACCACTTAGTCAACACCCTATCATAGATAAACAAAAAGGAGATTTGATATTTACGGTCTTTCAGATACGTGGATAACCAAAACTCAAAGATTTCATGATATACATGAACATGATTAGATTGAACATAAAAGCATTTTAAAAAAATTAATAAAATAATTTATAGATTAACCCAATAGAAAAAATATACTTAAACTCAAAGATTTAAAACATACTCTTCCCCTTCTTCAAATGCAAAACAAATGATATCAAAGATCACTCCGCCCCATGCAAAATTCATGTTTGAAAATGAAAAATCACTCTCTCCCATACTAATTAAAATGGCCCCTAGACTTTGATCGAGTCACACTCATGTCTCATAGGACAAGGGAGATGAAAATTTGGACCCCTTCAAAGTCTTTTGATTCCCTATTTAAAGAACTATTTCTGACCGTGACTTTTTGGTTCCTCTTCCTTCATAGCCTTTTTAGTTATTTATAATTGATTCTTGAAGACATTAATTAAAGGAAAGAGAACTCTCCTCTTCATGTCTTTATCTTGATTATTGTAATAATTTATGTTTTTAATAAACATTTTTTCCCCACAAAATTTTAATATATATAATTCCAAAGTTCCTTAAATGAATCAAAATGTCTTGCACTTGTGTGCATCTTATATCAATTACAACTCCTATTTAGGGGGGCTCTCACAAATGAATACAATTACTTCCACCCTCTTTTATGTTACATGATTTATGGATTTAATGAAATATCCATCGGGCTTGATTGCAACCTTTCATGGTGAAAACTACTTCAACATACTAAGTAAAGTATCAAGGCTTTTAATAATTCATCCCTATCTATATATTTCTACCTCTCCAACAAGTTAAACTTCAATAATTCAAACCATATGTGACATATGCCTCCTTTGCAAAATACTATGCGTATTCCTCATTATTTATTTCATGTACAATGTATGAGCTGAATCCACAAACATAGCTCTTGGGAAAAGGCACCACAAGCCCTCTATCCAAATCGAGCAGAAAACCAAGAAAGGTCCCACGAGCTAGTTGGAAAGTATATCACTATAGTCTTTGATGATTCTCTTTATAGCTTCATTAACTCGAGTGTCCCACAAGATTTTAGCTTCTATTTTTGATCGTACATTCACTATCAATAATCTCCCTTATCCAGTAGCCTCAGTTCATATTAGCAAAAAAAATTCCTTGGAACATTTCTCCAAAAAGAGACAGATGAAGTGCAAAATTGTGATACTTTGACTGGCATTGTAGAGATTCACTGATGTCTCAACTTAAAGAAAGACATTCTTCCTATCCCGATCCATCCTAGTTCGACTTTCATTTTGACATTTTATTCATCAGGACGATACCTTGAGTATAGACATTTGATCTATTTTGGTTTATATATGCTATCATTGGATCTTATGAGATAGTTGTTATAGATTCTTATGGTGATCACGATTAGTCATACTTTTATATATGCTTGTTTTAATTCCATGATTATCTATGATATATGAATTCTGCATTATGTATTGTTATGACATCTTTCAGTATAATGAATATTGGTGAAATCATGACTCTATGATAAGTTTAGGGTTACATGTTTATGTGGAATACGTAATGTTTTATAAATGCAAATATATATGTATTGTCAAGTTTAGATGTTACTACTCTATTTTTGAAATGATTATCAATGCAAGATTTTATAATGTATTGACATCAAATTTGAGTGTGCAGGAATATGGTCATGGTTGTAAGTCGGGGAAACAAGATAGGATCTATGTGCAATCAGTTTGTAACCAAGGTCGACTCTAAGAAGAGTACGACCTCATTGTATCATGATTTCTTTCATAAATGTGATTCCTATGTGTATATGGTTGGCAATGTTTGAAATATATGTTTGTAAGTAAATTTTATTTTTGTGAAAATGTATAAATGTATTTGCCCACAAGGCATGCCACATGTGTTTGTGAAATGTGCTTTAGTGAGGTGTCACTTGACACCATGTTGATGAAGTGGCATGTTGAGTGGAGTATGGACCCCACACCCTCCTTAGTTAGTCTTGAGCATTCCTAAGCTAGGTAGGTGGTTTAAGGGACCAAGAATTGTTGAAACCAATACTCCATTTTCGGATGCATGATTAATTAGGGTTTTTGAGAGAGTTTGTAGAGTCCTAGGCTATGGTTTAGGTTGAATTTTGGTGCCCCAAGGTTAGTGCTTGGGTTAGGGGGCTTATTTCTTTTATTTTCACTTTTCTGGGCCACTTTTATGCCTCTCCAAATGGGCCATTTTTGTTATGCACGAAAATGGAGATTGATGTCTAGGAAGTCTCACCTTTGCATGTGTAGAAATTTATTTCCAAACCTTTAGGAAGGACAAGTGTCACCTTGTCTAGGTTCTAGAAACCTAATTATTTTGGGAAGGGAGTTGAGAGAAGCATGTTTGAATGACTTTAGGCGAGAGAGACTTAGGAAAAAGACACACTTGTTCATTTTGGCTAAGAGAGAGTTGTAGAAGGAGAGGAGAAGGAGATAGTTTTGGGAACTAAGTAGAATTGAGGATAGAAAGCTTGGAAGGAAAGAAAGCTCATCATCAACCCTTCAAATTAGCCTTGCCTTAGGAGGAGGTTGGTGGTTTTCTAATTTGTGTTTATTTGAACATGCTTGAAAGAAATGAATTATGTGTAAATTGTAAATTGTTTTACCATGTGTGATTCTTTTATTGTTTGTTTCATTTTGAGATTTTTGTTTCAATTCTTTGTGGTTTTCTGAATTGTTCTTTTTATGGGTGTGCAAGTTTCACTCCTCATCCTTGGGAGGATTAGAGGAGAACTTGGGGTGTAGGGCCTAAGTTGGGATTTTCTTTTTGTATGAGTACATGGTTGTATGGGCACCATGAGAACCTACTTATGTTTGTATGGGGGCCATAAGGGGAATTGTGATGCTCATGGATTTGAGCAGTTGGGATGGAAGAGCCTTGTGAAGGCTTGTATATCATGTTGATATGATGTTATTGTAAGTCAGGTGTCTCCATAAGGAAGATTCCACCTTCACCCATTTCATGGATTCTATGTTAGAGTCCTTTGTGCAAGCTTGGGCAGGGAGTATTATGTGAAATTCTATGTTCCAAATTTGTGTTAAATGTTTATGTTTTGTGTGGTGTGAGTGTATCCTATCCTATACTTGTTTCCCCAAGCTCGGGGGTGGCCATGTAATGGCCTAGGCTGGGAGGTGAGCCTCCATGGCCATGTGTAGAAAGTCTTGTGTTTGTAGGTTGCTTACATGACTTGAAGAAGAAGTCTCAGTTGAAAGTTAAAGTTAAAGTTGGGAGTTGTAAAGATTGTGCAAGTATGTAGCTGGTTGAGAGTTCTTGCTTCAATAAATTTGTGTTCTATAACAAGGAATTGTAATATTTATGAACTGGAAATTTGATTGGACATTCCAGAAGTTATTTTTTGAATTATGGCCAGTATTTATTATCTAGATTTTAAAATTTAGTTTTTTGTACAAATGTTAGATAGATTTGACATGCACAGGAAATGATATTCAAATTTTTAGTTGCTCTAAAGATGTTGAAAAGTTCATAATTGTGAATTTCTTATTAAATCAGTTCTGGAGTAATTGTGTTATAAAAGATGCTATGAACAAAAAGGATAAAATTAGTTCCATGCTATTTCATTTATTAGATTTTCCATGTTGAAAGGCTAAAGTTTCTGTATCCAAGTTATGTGATTTAAATGTTGATAAAAGATCTCTTATGTTATTTTTATGAATTCTATTTCATTTAGCATCAGTAAATTGAAGCCAAAAGGGTTCTATATTCTAAATTAATAATCAGATTTATAGTAAAATTTTCCTTACAATGGGACATTATGTTTAATGTAGCTTGGAAATTTTGCTTAATCAGTATGTACATTAACTTCTGTGTAAGTTAGAAGATAGACCTGTAAGTTCATATGACATAGTTGAATGAAATAAATATAATCAATATTAAGCTAGAGATTAGAAAATCATTTTAGAATAAGTATGAAGTATGAAAGATTGAAACTATAGCTTAGAGGAGAAATTTAAAGCCTGAGTATATAAACTGTTCCATATTTTATATACATAAATTGCTGGAGAACTAAATCTGTTCTTATCCAAAATCTGTTGTATACAATGAACTGTATGTTTTTGAATCCATTAGTTTATTGAATCACACACACACACACACACACACACACACACACACATATATAATTATTTAGCTGTTAATTTATTCTAACTTCAATTTTTAGAACTTTGTTCTACTTATATGTTTCAATCTAGAATTTAACTATTGGTATGCATATATACCTTTTATATATATTATATTATACTTACAAATTTGTATAATATAGGATATATAAAAATATACTATACAAACAAAAAGGGGCTTAAAATATTAGCACTAAATCTCTATTTAATATTCTGTAAAATTATAATATAATAATAATATATTATATACTACACATAAGTAAATGTATAGTACATAATATATATATTATAATATTATACAATTTATATATAAAATGAAACTGAAATGAAATATATAATATATTATTATTATATACTATACGATAAATATCGTATAGCATACAATAAAAAAATATCAAATTGTGTTTTGTTTTTATTGCATTGCTGTTTCAAAAAAAAGGATCGCATTTTTTTTTTGTTAGGGCCGAAGCCCTCACGGGCCATAGCCAACTCCCCTCTCCTCTGTACGGCAGGACTGCCGTGACTCTAAGTCACGACAGTGTTGTGCACTGTCGTGGGTTAGAGCCACGACAACACCGTGCTCTTTGTCGCAACTATGTGCGCAGCGCTAGGGTTTGAAACCCATTTCAAACACCATAAAAAAAAAATGTAAACAAATAAATTTATATTACATTCCAGTATTAGATAAACAGGGTTGTTTTGCTTGCAAACCCATAATAATTAAATAATAAAAAAAAAAGAAATATAATAAAGATCTGGTAACGCCTATATCAATAAGCTAAAACTTATTTACATTTTCTGTGTAAAATGATGACATTAAAATAAAAGAGACAAGACATGTGATCTGTGTCCAGATTTGAGAACATTTACAACATACACAGATGCCCAACTCTAAAACAAATATACCCACTTCTTCAACACTGAAATGGGAGTTTTCTGGTGTAAAAGTGAGAGACTCCCTTATGGAAAAAGGGATCTCTTGCCATAGTACACCCTCTCACACTTGAGAGAAACTTGGCAGAGTATATCTTCTGCAACCTTCTTCAACCTGCACACACAGAGAAAATGAAATAATGAGAGATTTTAGGGTTTGGATGAGTTTTAATGAGGCCCCAAACCCTAATTCTAAATTAGGGTTTGGAAGGCCCATTCTTTATTAAATCATTTTATTTTAGTAAGTTGTGTATTCTATTATGAGCATTTTCATTGATTAAGTAGTGGCCATTTGTATTTAATGAAGCAAAGAGTGAATAATTCAATTGTTGAAATGTTGTTATATTTTCAAATAGTTAGTGGTTATTTTATTTAATTGGTGAAATATTATTTTGTTTTCTTTTAGCTAGTGGGTTATTTGAGAGATATTTATGAACATTAGGAAATTTAAATATTAACAGATATGGTTAAATTTTTCCCTTCGTTTAATATATATTTATCGTTATTTAAATTAAATTATGGATATGTTTCTTAGTAATTTTAAAATAATTTTTTTAAAAAATTATTATTAGTAAGTTGAATTTTTTTATAAATGTTCTTTATTTTAATTATTAATATTGTTTTGGATAAAGATTTTCATAGTAACTTAATCTTATTTTCTACACAAATTTTATACGAATAAATTTGAGGAAAGATATTTCAATGTATTAATTAACAATATTAACCTTAGTTAATGAAATAGTTAACCTTAAGGATTGTTAATCATAGAAGAAAACTTCGGTTATGTGAGTATTAGCTAGGTTAATATTTGATTTGTTATTTCTAATTAAATTTATCCCTTTGCGAATTAAAATCACTTCTTGAGAACTCTTAGGATTAGACTGTAATATCCTTGTACTCACAAAACCTTATGATATGATTTTTCATTTAAACATCTATAACCTTCCTCATCGCCTATTGACTTACGCCATGTAAGGGATGGAGGCACACCAATGCTTGCCTCATGATCCCTTATGTGTCATTGGGTGACTCACCCAAGTGAGCTTACAATTCCAAAGCTTCGCGTCGTAGGGCTTTTGTGTAACCTTGTTGATCTAGGTATATGTTATAGTTTGTTTCAAAAATAAAATAAAATTTTGTTGTTGTGTTTTTGTCCGATTATTTTGGGCATGACACTTCCTTTGATTTAAAGCTGCCTCCCTTACATTTTTAATGGACTTAGAAAAACTAAAACTCGCTGCTAGGATCCTGACATGATATGTCTTTTTGAATGATTTAAACCTTGATTTTCAATATCTCTTTCAAATATTGATGAATGACTAAAACCTGAGTATGAAACATCTTTGGAATGTGATGCTCGATCTACTGCTATGATCATCTTTATTCGTGGGCCTGTAGACCATATTTCCACCCTTGTTCACATTATATTCACAGGTTCAGGAACCACATCAAGCACATGATGTAGCATGATCACCAACACTGTCAGTGGTGGTCATAGAATCCTATCATGCATAAGGTTTTTCTAGAGCAAAGTGATTGTATAAGGGTCTAAGTTTGTTGTTGAATTCAAGTCCATGTCCATATTTAAGTGAGGCTTCCTAATCTTATAGTTGCAGCTCCTACAATCTGCATTAATGCCCTGCAATGTTTTGGCATTTTCTTATCCCACTTACAACACTAAGATGTTATCAGGGTAAATGGTGCATTCAGGAACCTTCATCGGGTTCCAACATGGTTATGCGAACCACTTTAGTTAGTTCTGATTGGGGCACCATGTCTCGATAAGTTCCTAGAATCTTGTCAGGCTCCAACGTTGGAATTTACACTTGCTTTGTATGCATGCCGGGTCTGAGAACTATTTAAGAATGGTCTAATTTTTAAGTTTTTCTGGGAAATGTTCATTAGTTTTATTCATAGGTTTTGATATTTCTTTACATCTTGTCAGAGAGTTTATAACATTAGCATCCAACACACACCCCCATTCTAATTTGCATACTAGAATTTTAAGATTTTCAATAGGGGTCAAAAACTGGGCAACAAACTGGACCTTGTATTGTGAAGTCCGCCAAATACTGGCTCTAATATAGATAAATGTAGATTTCTTTATAGGGACTTTGCTAATATGTTGTCGAAATAGTCTTTCGGTCTTCCATTGTGATATACATCATATCATGAAAAATAGCCGTCATGGCTGTTTGATATGTAGAACCAATATTTTTAAGCTAAAGGGCATGACATGCCAACAATAGGTGCCCCATGTACAAGTGAAAGCTATTTTGTGTTAATATTATAGTGCAATTTTAATCTAATTATACCCAGAGAAACCATCCATTAGAGATAGCACTTTATATCTAGAAGTGAGCTCAAAAATCATGTCAATATTTGAAAAGGGGAAATCATCCTTTGGACATGCCAAGATTATGGCATGTGTATGTCCTCTACTAGGGTGGATGTGTGAAATCAAGTGGGTAACTTAGCACTGTTTTGTGCAAGCAAGTAAAAGTATAGATTTGGGTTTGTTTCCAGTATGGACCTCACGACAGTCATTACCTTAGGCTCATGTAAAGAAATGACAACCTGTTTTCTTGTGCATCCATCCTTAATGTTTTCAAGTGATAACTCATCTTTTGGTGGAGTTATGTGAGGTAATTGTAGAATGTTAACTTTTATTTTCTTGTGACATTGCATTGTCTCTGGTTTTTTGAAATCTAACATTAAGGTCATCAGGGTAGTGAAGTCAATGCCACTAGTGAGAATATCATTGGGGTCCTTGTTTTGGTATATTTTGTCCTTCCCTTTCATGGATCATGTGAAAGAAATGTGCAAATATATGACTAAGGTATATGGAAGATAACTGAGGAAACTATATTAGGACTCTAGTTTTTTTTGGATTATGCAAAAGACAATAAGGGAAACTAAATTTTTGGTTTTTTTGACGATTTAGGGATGCTAGTGCAAACTATGAATGAATGACTAGAATGATGCCTAAGGTGTAGGTACTGTACCCTAAGAGAGATGATAAAAAATTCAAAGGTAAACCCTCTAAGGAAAGACTTGAGATGATATTGAGGACTATCTTTGTTAAGATATAGCTATGATCACACACACACACACACATTACGATCAGTTGATAATTGTATATGTTACAATGCAGTTAATATTAACAATCAGTTTTGAAGGGTCATGACCCTACGTAGCATAAGCCATGTATGGTCATGGCTCTTCACATACATGACTATTCAAAGGATATAAATGCATATTGATGACTGGTGAAAAGATCAATCACAACGGTAATCTATTTCAGTACAACACTCATATATATTCTCTATAGGATGATCTTGATTTTACAACATGGTATCAGAACCTAACCTATAAGAGATTAAAATTGTCTTCGCTTATACGTAGAGCAGAACTATTGACATTGAAACCATATTCGGGAAACCGACTACTGCAGTAGGACTGTACATGTTTCTAGAGCTTATTGTCAAACTACAAATATTTACCTTCTCAATGACCTGATTCTTTAGATGCTCATAAAGTAAGCCATCATTATAAAAATAAAAGGATAATACCATTGTTTTAGTGGCACATCTAGCAGAGTCCCTTCGCGAGGCTGACTTGATAATAGTTATAAATGAAAATGCATCATGTTAAGTCAACCCTCATATTTAGCATTCAAAGAGTAAGACATATAAAAGATTAATTTCCCAAGAGAAACAAACATGAATGTGTAGTGATTTAATAATAAGGAGCAGAGACAAAAGCGTTTAAGCTGATAGTATAAAATGAAAGCATGTTTTATATTTAAACAATATCATTATAATGCAGTGATTAAGACAAATACAAAAGGTGGCAATACAAGGAAAGGATAAAATCTTGAAGATTAATATTAAACTCCCAAAAGATACGATGCGAATTTAGTTACTAATGATTTTCTAAATGGTGCAATTTGATAAGCATATGATAATGGTGGCAATTCTATTAGACAATGATTAATAATACTTAGAAAAATAGTAATTAATATGTTTGATGGAGGGTGCAACTATTTATTGAAAGTACATAATTGAAGAGTATAAATAAAGAACAATTAAAGGTAGTTGTTGTCACTAAGGATTGCACCCAATTAAGCTAAGTGTGAAACCTAGCAATCCTGTGAAACATGGGACTACTTTCAAGCTATTAGTGACCTATCAGAAAGTAGACCTCTGGATTAGGGGCCGACTTCCCCTTGAATCACCTTAACTTTAAACTAACTTTAGGAGGAAAAGGGGAGAGAGTGCATGAAATGAAATGACTCAAAACTGAACTTAGGTGATTCACCAAACTGATAAAGATCTACAATTTGAATCAAGCTTACAAGGACAACTGAAAATAAGTTTGTAACTCACAACTTGACCCCATTGCTTTGATATTCTCAGAAATAAAGAGGTACTTGGAATGAAAAGAGGGAAAGAACTTCCACAACTTAAAATCCAATTGTACATAGATTAGGACTTCAAATGACAAAAAATTCCATGAATCCTTCAAATTGAACCAATATGTAGATTAAGGACAAAATGAAATCATAATAACCTTAGCATAACATTCATTAAGAAAACTTTGAAAATTGACAAGGACATGAGGGATCACTGTTTTGTATTCACTGAAAAAGAAGCCAACTACAAACTGTATTTCTCAGAGTTACAAACATTCACACCTCCAAGTTAGATAGAATGAAGAACTGCCTCAATCACCAAAGTGAGAGGTATATAAAGTTGAACTTTCAGAATTTGCATTTGAGGATTCAAGGTGCCTAACTTCACTAAATCTGGACAAATTTCTGCATTCTTGGCCCATGAAATATGCCTCTCAAATTCGGATGTCAGATTCCCAGATTTGTAGGGGTAGGTGGGAAGGTGAAATCCTCAAAAGATATAATCCATTAAATCTACCCTATCCCCTTTTTGATCATGCTTTGAAAAATATTCTGACAAATGATTTATAAAGTATCATTTATAAGAATTTACAATAATGGGGCATGATTTACATTTTATATTTTTCCCTCTAACCTCAAATTCATGTGGATTTTAGTTAAATATGTTTAATTAAATAAGTTCTCAACCTCAAAGGGGAAAACCTATTTATAAACATTTACATTTTTATGGTTAAATTAACCAACCTCTTTTTAAAAGTTTAAAGGACCCTAGCATCAATATGTTTATGACATTTAATAAATAAGGTTAACAATTCAATAAATATCCAAACATTTTAATAACGTAAAACTGATCTTCTCAAGAAAGAAAGATGCCAAAGTATCGAGCCCTAACTGCTGGTTATTCAGGAAAGTTGCAACTTTGAACTAGTGCTCGGCTCCTACAACTCGATTTGGCAACTTTCTTGATATTGGATCCTTGATCATGCTAAGGTCGGTAATATTATTACTTTCTCTTCATTTCCTCTACATCTTTGAGGGTGTATTGCTGATGTTTTATCCTCTTTGTATTTTAATGGCATCATTGTATTTACTGTGATTGTTTATAAGATTCATGCTTGAAATTCATTGATGGGCTTGTGATCATTACTCCATGTTTTGTGTCCATTGGTTAGATTACCATGATTCACTTTTTTATTGTACTTTTGAAAACCCGTATATTACTAGGGCATCATGTTTTGTTGTTGCATGATCGTTATGCATCGTTGAAGGCCCATGCTATCATCATTAACTTGTTTATCAGTGAATAATTGTAATGATGGTAGGATTATTCTGCTACTATTGTTTGACATGGCACATCCCATGAGTTTGATAGGGCATCAAGTTATTCACTGCTGTGATCTTACTATTGTATGAAAGTTATGTTGTTGTTATCATACATCAATATACTCACTGTGCATTATGATGGAGACCTTCTATGGCCCACAAGCTTGGGATTTGTAATGTATTATTTCTTTCTTCCATTGATGATTGCATGCTAGCCCACGCCTTGGGCTTGATCTCTTCACTAGTATAATTGGCACTTGTTCTTGACGGACAGTTGCTCAAATTTTCTACCAAAATTGGTCAAATAATCTACCAATGGTTTGGTCGCTATTTTTCGAGTCAAATTTTTGACATATTGTTGTTAAGGTAGAATGTTCTATGCCAATCTTGGTTGAAATTCACATATGCAATTAGGAAGTCATTAGGTCAAACTTTTGACCAACGCTGGTTGAAATCTTTAGCCCATTCGACCAGGATGCCAAACCCATGACACTAAATTTTGACACAAAGTGGTCGATATTTAGACCACTCTTTGTGAGGGTTTCGACCAAGGTTGGTCAAAATTTCGACGAATAATGGAATGTTAAAAAAAAAAAATTGAAGATAAATATCCAAAGTAATCACCAATGACATCCTTCTCGGTGATTAGTCTAGATATTTATCTTCAGGTGTTACAGTTTCCCACCCATCCTCCAATTTGGCTACCTCATTTTGCCAATCCTTGAGATTATCCCCTGAAATACAACCCACACCCAAGCCAAACTTCCCATGTTGATGCAGATGATCATCTGATCACTCATCCACCTTGTCTTGACACCCAACATGTCTTTTGTTTTCTCTGCCCTCTGGTGTGGCTGCTACCTTTCTAGCACTCTGCCCATCATCCAAACCATCCACTCCCTTCATAACATTGGTTACTTTACACGCATTTCCAATTTCCTAATTCGATGTCTCACCATGCACAACTTGAAAACTCTTTTGCTGCTTCACCTTATTTTGCACTGTATAATGATGGTGTGAGATGTCTTTCCACCAAGATGCAACCTTGGACATTCTTTTCTTGGAGCATTGTGCAACTTTATGCCTTGTTTGAAAACACTTCATGCACCATAATAGAATTAATCCCTTCGTAATCCAGAGGCTGTTCCCAACACCCTTTACTAGTTTTAAATAATTTTATACGATCACTAGCACATTTTGTGCATGGATGAGAAACAGTATCCAAAGTTTCTAGATTCTGAGAAGATGTATGAGTGGAGGACAAAGAAGGGATATTTGTGAAGGTTTTATAGATGTAGGTTATTGAATCATCATCTCTGCACTGGTACTCAATCTAGAAACCCTCGTATGTATATAGCCACTCTAGAAAATCTCCACATCTAGAAAATCTCCACAAAAATCCCTTCTAGCCTCCATTGCATATACGTCTTCTCAAAATCTAAAAAATCTCCATCATTGATTCTCATCAATGTACGAATACAATTGTGAGAAAATGCTTAATCTCTAATTCAATCTTTGACAAATAAAATTGTGACAGAACACTTAAAGAATATGGAAAGCTCACAATGTTTAGAGACACACTTGACTCCAAGTTCCATGTACAACAAAAATAATTTGTCCAATTTGGATAGTAAGTCTAATTTAATTTGTCTGTGGACTGAGACCTTAAATTATTGAGCTTCTCTTTGTTTCGAGAATAGTTTAACATTCTCTACTTAACAGGGCCAACTACATGAAGGTGGAAGCTCATCTAGCCCCTCCTAGGAGCCTCTTATGACCCTTTACGACATTTTAAGACCTCTAAGATGTATTCTTATGGATCGTAAAGGGTCATAAGGGGTCCCGTGACACAACAACTGAGAAATATAAATGTAGGCATCATGGTCACAATTTTTTGGAGACAACATAATTGAGTGGTATACCCAAATGATGCAAAGAAACTACTGATCCTCTGGTTCCAAGTTGACACTATGGGGTCCAAAAACCATAGATAAGGAATAAATTTAGAGAGAGGAGGAGTGCCATAATGACTAAAATAATAGAGGAAAAACCTCAAGTTAAATGAGGCAACTGCAAACATTTTAATAGATTTTCATTATTAAATAATGGAATTTTCATATACTAGTGTTCTAAGCCCCCTCATTACATGATTTATTATTGTAATCCCCCTCTGACTTATGCATCTATAAAATGAAATGATGACCTATTGGGGTTGAGACAAACCTTATAAAACAACAACAACTAAGAAGGATCACTTGCCAACATCTGTTGAATACATATGTTGGAGGACCTTGTATTTAGTAGATGTTGGCAAGCGATCCTTCTTATCTGCTATTGTTTTATAAGGTTTCTCTCAATCCCAATAGGTTGTAGTTTCATTTTATAGATGCGTAAGTCAGAGGGGGCTTACAATAATAAATCATGTAATGAGGGGGCTTAGAACACTAGTAAATGCAAATTTCATTATTTAATAATGAAAATCTATTAAAATGTTTGCAGTTGCCTCATTTAACTTGAGGTTTCTCCTGTATTATTTTGGTCGTTATGGAACTCCTCCACTCTCTAAATTTATTCCTTATCTATGGTTTTTGGATCCCGCAGTGTCAACTTGGAATCAGAGGAGCAGTAGTTACTTTGCATCATCTGGGTATACAACTCAATTATGTTGTCTCCAAAAAATTGTGACCATGATGCCTACATTTATGTTTCTCAGCTATTGTGATATCTACATTTATGTTTCTCAGCTGTCATGTTTATATGCATGTTTTTTATGTGTTTGGGAAGACATCTTTCTAGCCTGAGCTTGGATCCTTTGACAATTAGCTTCATAATAAATGAAGGAGATGAGAGATGAGCAATTAGCTTCCCAAGAAAAATCTCATAAATGAACTATGTACCCCAATTCTTGTGCCCTATGTGCGTACCTAAATGATATATTTGAAAAAATAAGGGTAACGCTTAAAGAAGTTAATTTTGCATCACATTCTATAGTTGTTGCAGCAACAAAGCATCAGGCGCCACCTTTAGCAGAATATGATCACCAGATAGGTCTGTATGTTTTATCCACAATGACCAAACTTAATAAAACATACAGACCTATCTAGTGATCATATTGTGCTGAAGGTGGTGCTTGATGCTCTACTGCTGCAACAACTACAGACTATGATGCACAATTAAATTATTTAAGCCTTACCCTTGTTGTTTCAAATATATCATTTAGGTACGGATAGAGGGCACAAGAATTGGGGTACACATAGTTCATTTATGAGATTTTTCTTGGGAAGCTAATTTCTTATCTCTCATCTCCTTCATTTATTATGAAGCTAATTGCCAAAGGATCAAGGCCCAGGCTAGAAAGATGTATTCCCATTCTGTTTAAGCCATATTCCTTGTTCTTGTCAAACTTCCTTGGTACGGTAGGCCTGCTCTCTGCAGTACTCTTCTTCAATCTATGTTCGACGATAAGCATCTTCTTCTTCTGCCTAATTCCAGCTAGAGCTTCCTTTTCATCAGGATTCAACTCCACATCACCCATCTCATCATCCTCATCACCCTCAGCTACCATCCTAAGCCCTTCTTCCCTCTCCAATTCTTCAAGCCTCTGCAAGATATCTGGATCAATAAAGTCTGCAACATTGTGTCTATCCATGATCTCAGGAATATCATCTTCTTTCCACTCTTCATTTGCCAAAATATACTACTTCTTCAAGCTTGTAGAGTAAACTCCTACCCCACCATTTTCATTCTCAATATCCTTGTCCAACTTCATGGCCTCCTTGGCAGCACACGCCCTGACATCCAAAATAGCTTGAGGAATACAAGGGGGCCTCTCTTTCCCATCTCGCAGCTTGGGCATTGCAACTTGAATCCTATTGAGACAACTACTGATCTTCTTTGACTTCATCTTAATTTCCACTCTCTGCTCCAAGAATCTCTTGCATGCCACATTTTTCACCGCAATCACCCCTTTTTCCTTCAAAGTACTCATAGAGAGTAGCGTGCCATCATCCCCCCTCATGATTCCCAAAGAACCTACCCATATTTTTCCCAGCCTCAGATCTCATCTCCGCAACCAATTTTGCATCCTCCTCTGGTAGTGTCTCTAGTGGTTGCAAATCAATCTTATTAAAAACTACAATAAGAGGCTTATTGGAAAACAAAGGTTTTATGCTGTGAAACAAAGCTACATGTTGCGCAATACTATAATCACAGGACCCTGAAACATCAAGGAAAAATAAAATAGCCACCTTCAAATGAGCCAAGGCAATAATACCGAGCATCTCGATGGTGTTCCTATCCTCCAAGGGGTGGTCCAAAATACCAGGGGTATCAATAACCTGATACCTCAAGTACTTATAATCAGTATGCCCGAAAAACAAAGACTTAGTAGTAAAAGCATAAGGTTGCACATCCACATCTGTCCTAGTAATCTTATTAATAAAAGAACTCTTGCCAACATTAGGGTACCCACAGATCAAAATAGTCTTGGTATTTGGGTCAATAGATGACAACCTTTCCATATGCTGCCTCACCTATTCGAGGTAAGTCAAACTTGGTCCAATTCTCTTAACAATGGTACACATCTGTCCAAGTGCAGCAACCTTCAAAGATTTGCAGCGGTAAAGAGAATCCTCATATTTTATTAGCCTAACATAGTCTTTGGCCACTTTGGCAATGAGATTGCGAGCGGTATTGATTTGGCCCTTGGCCAGATTGTTCCTGAAAAAAAATTACAAAATTGAACCAATGGCATGTTTACAACAAAAAACAAATTACAAAATTGAACCAATGGCATGTTAACACAAAAAATATTTACAAAATTGAACCAATGGCATGTTTACAACAAAGAAATAGAATGATAATAATATGCTAAAAATTGTATTATGTTTTATACATGCCAAAGGACCAGTCCCAACAATTCTTAAACATATTTTATCTGATATGATGAATTCTTAATAAAGGTCTAATTCTGTAGACTACTAGCATGAAGGAAGATTTGAACTAGCCAAATCTTCCTTGTACCACACAAAAAACTGTGTGATAACTATGTCTACTCCAACCTTAATTGTTTAAGAATTCATCATATCAGATAAAGTATGTTTAAGAATTTTTGGGAGTTCTATTAGACCTTTGTTGTAAACATGTCATTGGTTTAGTTTTGTAAATTTTTTTTTTGTGTTAAATGCATTTAAATGGGACCTTGCTCTGTTCATTTTTCTTTCATTGTTAATTCATGGGATTATAAGGGACAACTTGTCAGAAATGACATTAAAATTTATGTTTGTCTCCTCGTTCATGCCTTGTTTGCTACAGTCCTACACCTGGGTGGAAATGAATGGGTGGTTGGGATAAAAATCCCAAGAAGAGGGCAGATTCTGCCCCTTCAAAATTTACCTTTACTTCATCATTCTAGACTTAGTCATTTTCATGCCTTTAGAAGCCCTATCTTTTAAACTTGGACTTAGATTCAGGGACTTGACTTATTTAGATTCAGGGACTTGACTTATTTTGATCTCACACTTACTTCCTTAACTTCACCAAAATTCTTAATTTTAACTTTGGTTGTGTTAAAGGAACTACGTTGACTTTATTTTGTAGTTGTTTAACATGAGAGTTTATAGCTCATGTGCCTCATGCTAGTGTGCTTGGTTTAGACTAGACATTATCCAACCGCCTGTGAGGGTTGTCACTGTTATTAATTGGTGTAAAAGGAGGACCACTTGTGTGTTATAACACTTTATATAAATACTCACTATTTGGAGAATGTCTAGTCTAATGCAAAATAGTGTATACAAGGTATCCAAGCACACTAGCATGAGGTACATGAGTTATGTTCATCTCACTAGATATAGATGGGCATTATTGCTCAATTGAATGATATGTTCCCATAAAAATGTGAACTCCTATTAATCTACAAACTCTCATGTTAAACAACTACAAAATAAAGTCAACATAGTTCCTTTAACACAACCAAAGTTAAAATTAAATTATCTCTATCCCTAAGGTAAACTAAGTAGCCTTCATATATTTTATGTCAAATCTTCCTTCGTGCTAGTAGTTTTTGTAGGAACACCAAGGTTAAAGACAGAAGTCATGAAGAGCAGTCAACACAACAATGAAACTATATGATTGATTGAACGTGGTTTTTGTTGGATTATGTCCTAGGAACATTTCATTACATTATATTTACATGGTTATGCAGTCATTATATTATTTTTGTTGTTATTAAAGTCAAGAACTTGACTGGTGTCCAGGAACAAGACTGGCATTGTAGTCACGGTCAACGTTGGGTTTGTAACCAACATAATGTAGTGACTCTCCCACCTCTATGGAAATTGTAATTTTGTGGGAGAGGTTTAATAATGTAATATATTATTGTAATGAGGATTTCTTATGCAGGGAAATGGAGTGGTGGCATTGAAAAGTCACTGATTGTTGAAGTTTGTTGTATGAACTAGTGCACTGATTCAACACCAGTCATGGCTAGGAGATACCCGATGAATGGAGAGGGTAGATGATGGTTGGACTAGTCCTTGGGGATGTATTAGAAGGTGTTAGAACTAGTGTTGAGATTGTGTGTTGTAGGAAAGAATGATTTCTCTAAAACCATTGGTTTCTAGCCCAAACAGTGAGGGTTTGGTGAATGGGAAAGTAGATGAGTAGGTGGAATCATACTAATTTGAAAATAAGTGATTTTGAATCATATTATAATACTATTTAGGGTCACAGAGACCTAGAGGCAAGCGGGGACAAGAGTTGCTTTGTTGAGGGAGGGCTAATTAGGCCTAGTTGGAGAGTTAGAGGGTGAAGGAAATATTCACTAGTCAAATGATGAAGGACTGAGACTAAGATGAATTTTGTAACTCTAAAAAGGGTACTATAAAATGTAAAAACATTTCTGGTTTATTTGGGAAGTTTGTGAATGATTTGTTGATTTCAGGGTGTGAAGGGCTACTAGGCAGGCCTAGAAAGGCTATAGAAGAGGAATGGTAGAAGCTGAGTTGATTGGAGTGAATGGGAAGTTGGAACTTGGTAGATATACCATAATAAGATGATCTATGGTGTTGGGATCAAGGTGAGAGGTCTAGTTGGAGTTTTGGTATGGTGGAGGCACTAGGTGCACTAGGTGGCCTACCTAGAATGAAGTTGGTGCAATGAGAGATTGGAAAAAGGAAGTGGGAAGGTGAACTTGTGTGGAATGGTTATGGGAGTGACTTAAAAAGTTAGAGAACTCTATTTGATGTTTGAGTAGGACTGATTCCTTAAGTTGATTCCAAGTTTCTTATTGAATCCTCAAGTTGAGTTGGCCTATTTAAGGTGATAGTAGAGGGCTCTGCATCAGTAGTCTATAGAATTAGACCTTTATTTTAAATGCTTTTAACATAAAAAAAATTACAAAACTGAACCAATGGCATGTTTATGGCAAAGAAATAGAATGATAATAATATGCTAAAAATTCTATCCTATTTAATACACACCAAAGGACCAGTCCCAACAATTCTTAAACATAGTTTATCAGATATGATGAATTCTTAATAAAGGTCTAATTCTATAGACTGCTAGCATGAAGGAAGATTTGACTAAGATTAGCCATAAAAGTTGCTCAATAAATACTCTCTATTTGGATAATGTCTAGTCTAATGGAAAATAGTGTATACAAGGTATCCAAGCACACTAGCATGAGGTACATGAGTTCCATCTCACTAGATATAGATGGGCATTAATGCTCAATTGAATGATACGTTCCCATAAAAATGTGAACTCCTATTAATCTACAAACTCTCATGTTAAACAACTACAAAATAAAGTCAACATAGTTCCTTTAACACAACCAAAGTTAAAATTAAATTATCTCCATCCCTAAGATAAACTAAGTAGCCTTCATATATTTTATGTCAAACTACTATTAAACTGACTGTACCATGCTAGTATGATATAGAAGCTTGGTGTACGGATTAAACATGAAATCAAATAAAAGACAAGTTTTTCTAATTGAAATCAGTGATCTTAAAGGTGTCAAAGTCTTGTTTTGGTTTTTCCTTTTCATTATGCAATAAGGAATAGTTTTCAAACATTCATATTCACTCATTGAATTCTTTGGAGGCTTTTATCTTGATTGTCCCATGCGTTAACTAGTCACTGTGATTCCTTGAAGTTTAAACCTTTTCATTTTGGGCACTTAGGGTGTGGATTCAAATGTAAATCTTATTTGGTTCATGTTTAGTAGGAATCAACAAAGTATTTGGAAACAATATTATTTGTTTGGATTGGTTTGAGAGTCACATAGCATGACTGTACCCTCACTTACAACAACATAGATTGGTTTATTCAGATTTCTTTCTTTATTTTTAAGTTTACTTGTAACTAATAACCATTCCATGGACTCAAAGGCCTAGAATCCATGGAATGAAGATTATTAACCATGTACAATATTGATCTAACTTGGAAGTTGCGGAAGTTTGAAGGAAAAGAGTGATCACTGGCTGTGACTGGGAGTGTTCCATGGAATTTTGTGGCACAAGTATAGCATGAGAAAGCATTTGAGTTGAAGGGCATAGTGTTTTTATGATTGAAATAGTCTTGTATGTTGATTGCTGAATAATACACTGATTCTCTCTTTGTTAATGTGTTTTTGAAAGAATTTTTATATAATAAATATTACTTTTATAAAATAAAATGAATGATTAATACTACACATTCTTAGATAAACCATCTATAGCCTAGGGCTTTGTAGAAATGACCTTCTCCTGCAACTCACAACCATAATGCCGGTTCTAACCTAGCCAAGATCACATTCAATCAAACATATATGTTTTAAAAAAATTGATCATACCGTAGGTTAAGGTAAGGAAATCCTTATAGGTGATCTTCCTTTTACACCAAATAACAGTGGCAACCCTCACAGGCGGTCCTCCTTTTAAACCAAAATAATAGTGGCATTAACCCTCGCAAGCGGTCCCCCTTTTACACAAAATAATAGTGGCATTAACCCTTGTAGGCGGTCCTCCTTTTACACCAAATAATATTGGCAACCCTCACAGACGGTCCTCCTTTTACACCAAATAACAGTGGTGCAACCCTCGCAAGCGGTCCTCCTTTGCGCACTCCAAGCTTGATCTATTAATGAAATGAGATATGAAATCCTTTTTTTAAAAAGTTATGCTCATGTTGGTTGAACTTTCAATGTACATGGTATTGGTCAAAATTTTGACCAACACAGGCATGGATTAAAAAAAAATGAAAGTTTTCCTTCTATAATCCGACCAACCTAAACCTTTTTATTTGATGGTCAAAAAGTTTGGTAGAAAAATAAGGTCAAATGTACTGGTGCTTGTTTATTTGATTGAATCATTCATTGAAAGCTGGTGTCCATTGTACCTTAGGGCCTGTGACCTATATGCATTATTTGATTTGCATCATTTTATCATTGATTCCCCATTTGATTGGCGCCATTGTTTGTGCTCATTGCTTTTAAAGAGCCTGAGCTATGACATTGCTATTGATTGTTGTATTTTATGGCATCATGCCCTTGGACCGTGCTCTTAGCATTACTGTTATCACTTGCTTGAAGTATTATTGATAACCTGCGAGCTGTACCTTTTGTAATGCATTTGTAATGTTTTTTGTGACATGGACACCTATTGTGGCTCCACCTTCATTTGGATGTATACTTATTGATGTCCCACCTCTTATGACTGTTCCATTGCTTGATTGCTATTCTATGTTGGTTCACAGCCTATGAGCTTGCTATTTGATGGTATTTTTGTGAACACTTGATGTCTCTTGAGCTGCAAGCTAGGGCATCGTTGTTCTGTGTTTAATACATGTTGCTCACTATTTTAGAATGATTGCAACTTATGATTGTTGCACTTAGCTTGAGGACCCGAGAGCTGTAGTCATCATTATTGGTGTCCCATTACAATTAATGCATGCTTGCTTGATGCTACTCCATTGTTTGATCATGTGTTGTTCACCTTTTGAGTATAACTCTTTGTTAATTTGACTAGCATTGTGCAATCACTCCATCATTTGCAGCTTCCTTACTTATCCTTAAAATGCATATTCAAATATACTCCATGCCATGGACATATGAATAAATGATAGTGCAAATTTGTGTACTTACTAAGATTTTAATTTCTCCATGATGGCCTTCATGTCCTTTGTGTTTGATGATGTACCCTCTATTGCTTGCAGTAGCTTGATCATGACTACTTTATGGTTCTTTGACATGATTGGGGTCATTTCTGTAGGTGGTCCATTTGGAAATGATATCACAACAACATCAAATGGAACAAAAATATTTGATGTTGATGTTGTACTATTTGGATGGGATACCCACAACAATGACTCTTCTGATGCTCATTTTCCATGCATACTGATCCTACTTTTTCCATTGCTACTTCTTTTAATGTTGATTTCTTTATTTTGACTGTGCTTCCATGCTTTCTGCAACATTCTCCTGAGTGCACATGTCTTGTAGCATAGTTTCCTTTTAGAAGTGTATGGCTTGACTATGCACATGCATAATTGTAGATGAGGATCAATATTAGGATGCCAGGCATTTCTTAGATCCTTTGGATCTAACCCCATCTCTTTCTTCCTTGTAGGTTATGGATCATTCAGGAGGATACTGGATTCAACCCCAGGTCAACACTTCATTATTTCAGGCAATGTCTGGTACCTTCATGATTTATGTTCATTCACTTATGTATGTCTGTACTCATGCATATTTTTCTGAAAGTTGGCTATGCTCACAGCCTTTGTGAGCCTTGGTGATCTTATCTTTCATTTCCTTTCTTTGTATAGTACATACAAGACATTTGACCTATATATACATGTAATTTTAGCTGTAGAAATTTCCTTTTCCCTTACATGTATCTTTCCTCATGTAATGAACACAAATTTAAACAAGATCATCTAATAATGCAAACTAGGGTACTGTAGTCACTCATTTAGTAATTAGGTTACCAAATTGGAATGGACATGAAAATATGGTAACAATAGAAATTAGTAAAAAGTAGGGGAAAGGGAACCAATTCATCAACAAAGTGGTATGGTTCATTTCAAAGAGATGCAATGTTTTTATTAAAACAAAAATTACATCAAAAGCGATATTGGTGAAAAAATTCCATATATGTTATTTTAAACAACGACATCAAAGTAATATCTGAGCAAAGTATTATAGAGGGAGATGACATAAAAATGGTTCAAAGGATCATTTTAGAGCATAGCGGTGAACAGGTGGGTTTCCATCATGGATGTCTCATGGACAGAAGATTGCTCATGTAGATTGGAAAGACAATAAAAAGACACAGTGATATCAATACACCATCTTTGACTACAAACCTAGATACAGTGGGGTATTAAGTTGATAGATGAGGTGAAGAAGCATATAGAGAATAAGTTTGGCAATACAAATCACTATTTTTATAATGATCACTGACTCGGTTTAGGAATGAAGCCCAAAGCTCGACACTGTTCCTAGTGCTGCCTCCCACAATTCTATTATTGGCTATGTATATCATTGACATTTGATGTGCCACATAGATATTAAAGGCAAAGGTTATTCTGAGTGAAATGCGCAGGGGCCAAAAAATGAAGATAATGTTTGAAGATGAAATATTTATATGAGATGAGTTTATATTTCAGATTGTTGCCTGCAAAGACTTATTTGAGTGGCAATAATAATAGTGGAGATATCTATTGTCTCCATATTATCACATTAACATAAGCATCTGAAAGATACCATTGATATATTTATTGGAGGGCTTTAATATATATTTCTTCTGAGTTTATTGACATGTCATGACTGTCAATGATCTTTGCATCAATATTTTCAAGGATTGATAATTTTTGATGACTAGAAGATGAAGGTGTCAGGTCTCTTAATCATTGATGTTGTTAAGGAGAACAAATCCAATATACCATCCATGAGTTGAATATTTTGGAACAAGTGACTATCACTTCTCTTTGCATATCATGGATGTTATGGTCTTTTTCTGCATCATCAGATAGTTGCTATTGAGTTCAAAAATTATTGAGCCCTGCACATGAGTAATAAAATGATAAGACATATTCCAGTATTGACAAGCTAAGCATTGTAACATCTTCTTTCGTACCAACTTTCCATGCAAAGCAATTAATTTCCAAGTGCTAGGAATTGCTCTAAAAAGTGCAGAACATGAAGTTGACTCAAAATAGAAAGGCTATTTTTGCAGTGAACACATGTGTTTGGGTCTATGTTTGGCATGGATATGGTAGGCCAAATCTTATGACAACAAATGAGATGTGCTTTGTAAATAAGAAAATTAACATAAGGATTAGAATGAAACCGATATGTTATGCAAAAGGATGATGGGTAAAAGTATTGTGTTAATGGGCTCACCTTACGAAAGGAAATAGTTGAGAATATTTGAAAAGATAAGTATCTCATGTTTTATTAATCCATATGAATTTTTAGTTTGTAATTCATTAAATAATAAATTTTGTATGCTTCTATCATTTTTATGTTTGGGATAGTTTAGCTTGATGAACTATTCATAATCTATCTCTGACATCTTCAGAAATGTCAAGAAGTTGGCAAAATTTAGCTTCTAAGGAAACATATGATTTAGTCAACTTGGACAAACTCGATCATATTGATTGAGAGCGAGTTCACTATTGAAGGTAAAACAATTCTAAGATTATAGTAGTGGGAACTTGTGGATATAATTGCCCATGAGATGCATGTGGATAGAATCCCTAATTAAGACATTCCTTACATCATGAGACTACAACTCATTGAGATAAACATCATACTAGAGGTCTTTATTATCTTCCCTCAAGTCCAAGAGGGAGTCTTAATGTTGTGGCCTTGGAAAAGATCAAAATGCATCTTATGCTAGCCGATGTAATATTATGACTATTTAAATTATTCGTATTGGTTTTTTTAGGAAGGAAGGTATGAAGTGACATCCTGCAGTGACATTAAGTTGAGTATATAAATAGGGTATGCCTTCATGATAGAGGTAGAAGCTAAATGATAGAGTACTTCCTAGTGTGCTTGCACAACTTCACTACAACACTAAATGAACCTAGTAATTCCAAAGACCCTATGCTTACCTATAGGATCTTTCAAGTACTTTCTTAGCTAGCTTAGGAATTCTTCTACTCCTCACTAAGAGTTACCCACCGTTGTGCTTCACTAGGGGTGTCTACCAACATGTCTTTCACCATTTCTTTGCTCTTTCTTGGATGTCTCCAAGTGTCTTTTTAACTCCACCACTTGGCAAGTGTTTACAGGGGATATAGCTCATTTTAGTCTTCTTCTTGGACTTCATATGATCCCATTATGTGAGGGTATCAATACTTTCACAAACAATCTCCTAAATCTCAAGGAATCTTGATTTTTAGGCCTAGTTCTCCTACTAGCCCTATCTGACTAGTTTTTCTCACTTCTTTCAAAACTTTTCCAAAAAACCCCAAAAACAAATATGATATTTGAGTACCCTTTTCAAATACATAAATTTTTTTGTAGGTATTAAGGTTCCAAGGTCTCCGTATAGTAGATTCCTAGAATCAAGGGCAATTAGGGCTAATTGGGCTATTTGGGACCAGACAAATCACTTATGCTTGAAAAAGTATCCAAATGGATTGGGAAAGGCCTAATCTTGTTATGAGGTCTCTGTAAGTCCCCAATGAACACAAAACCACTCTTAGTTTCAATCTACAATTCATACCCATGCATTCAAACACAATTAGATCACTAACAAGCACCTAACTGGGCACCTAGACTCACCTAGGTCTTGTCATTAAAAATAGCTAAAATTATTCTCAGAGATCCTCCTTTATTATTTACACTATGAAAGGGCTCCCATGTCATATTACCCATGGCTATGATGAAATGCACGGTAGAGATGTATGGGGGAGCCATTTTCCTCAAAACTGTCACAACAAAACTAGTGAACTGTAACCTAACAAAACATTTTATGAAGCTATACAAATGAGCACTAAGAAAATTCTAATCAAAGTAAAATGCACACTAACTAGGTTAACTACAAGAATCCAACTCAAGATTGAGTGATTCAACACATTAAAGAACTCAAGTAATCAAAGACAAACATAGTGCACACGAATTCAGTATTACAGAGAAACTTCAGTCAAATTCAAATTCTTGTTTATGCCATCTAACCTCAAGAAATGGGCCTCCTCATGGTTTAATATGCATTTTTCATATTTTTAGGCCGGTTATAATAACTAACTTGTCCACTCATTGAATGGAATCCAAACTTGACAATGTTGTCGAGCAACATTTCAAAGTTGCAAATGTTGTCATGCAACATTTTTGACAACTTTTTGATTTTTACTTTCAAATTAAATCTATGACCTCTAACCTATCAAAAATGATGTAAAAACATCTTAGAGGACATTTTAGGCACCAATCTAAGCCTAGCCTTCTAGGCTTTTAGACCCCAAATTCCCATTTAGGCTTTCAAGAACACAAAACATTTAAGCAAAAAAAACCTACAAGGATGGATTGATCCTAGTCAAATCCACCTTGACAGTAGCAAACAAGACCTTATAAGGTCCAAAAAAAAACACCTGACTTGGCTAGGGTCAGTAAAAGCCACATCAAAAACTTAGGATTATGAGTTAGCCTAGGTGCTCCTGCACCACTAAAGGATCTGCATCAGTGGACATTTGAGGATCTTGATTTAGAGGGAGTAGACCATGTTTTGTTGGTTCTCTAGTAATCGAGAAAATGTAGCAAAGAATTATGATTATTACCATGTGAGAAGGCTTTATGTCAGAGGGAGAAGCTAGAAGATCAAATTAAGTTGGCACCCCAGGATCTTGGTCATACAAATTTAGAGGGAGTGTACCATGTCAAGATGGTGTATACTTTGTAAGCTCAGAATTCACAAAGACTATGAGACAATACAAACAAATGCAATTCAGTGGAGAACATACGATCGATATTCTTACCAAACCCCTTGCTAGAAAGAAGATTATGTACTTTTAAATAACCTTGGTATGTTGAGGAGTAAATACTTAGCTGAAAAGAAGGTTTTAGCTTCAGTGATCCATCATTTTGTATCTTAAATGATTCTTGTCCTTGATAGACAAGTCTAAGGTGGAAGTCTTGGTTTCCACTCTCTAGGATGAGCCATGGTGGATCCACCCTCTGAGAAGAGTCAAGGTGGATGTCATATGTGTGACTTTATGGGCCCATTAATTTTGTGTTATATTATGAAAGGTGGTGATCTTTCATATGTGTTGGGTTGCTATTGCTAGGTGATGACTTAGACAATAGCTTAACCTAGTGTCAGGTATGACTATGTATTGTAGTCACCAGTCTTGACACTGAATTTTTGGAGTTTTTAAATCCAGTTCCGAATTGGTTAGGGATTATAACAACATATGAATCAAGATTAGACTACATTAAGTTGTTATCCCAGAATGTTCCATATATCTTGATTGTTATCATTAAATCTAGTTCCAAATTGGTTGGGGATTGCAATAACTTTTCTATCAGGATGAGTACATTATATTAATGTCCTGAGATGTGTCAGATATGTTGATATGAAGTTATGTTTTAGTTATCACTAAAATTGAGTTCTGAATAAGTCAAGGATTGTGATGACACCTACTCAGATCCTCTCTTGCCAAGAGGGAGTGTTAAGATATAGCTACGATCAGATATATATATATATATATATATATATATATATATATATATATATATATATATATATATATATATATATATATATATATATATATATATATATATATATATATATATATATATATATATATATATATATATATATATATATATATATATATATATATTAAGATCAGTTGATAATTGTATATGTTACAATGTAGTTAATATTAACAATCAGTTATGAAGGGTCATGACCCTACGTAACATAAGCCATGCATGGTCATGGCTCTTCACAGACATGGCTATTCAAAGGATATAAATGCATATTGATGACTAGTGAAAAGATCAATCAAAATGATAATCTATTTCAGTATAGAACTCATATATATTCTCTATAAGACGATCTTGATTTTACAACAATCTTGACTTCAAAAGTAGAAAGAAGTGATAATTCTAACAATGATGTCTATGAATAAGACAAATATTGATGATAATGAAAAGTTTTGAATAAAAATAAAGTAGACAAAGATGGTAATCAAAATTTCATAAAATTCATTATAATACACAATACTACTATAGGAATGTCCTAAGAAGATGTATCCTCTAATTTAGAAAATGATTTTAGAAAGTGTAATACTTGACCCTAAGATATGCAAGCTATATTTTAGGGATTTTTTGGATTTTGAGACTAAAATGATGACTATGCAAATGTTATCTCTATTGAACCTTCTAAGGTTGTCATTAGTACCAAAGGTATGTATAGATATTAGTCAGTCACTTACAATGAGCTAATCGGTAACATAAAGTAGAACAGACTAGTTGGTAAAGCCTATACACCAAGCAGCAGATAGTTTACTAAGTACCAGTAGACACCAACACTGACAGATAGTAAACACTGAGCATCGCAGTATACACCGATCATTTTACACAATGTTTACTGAGGATCATAAGAAACAACATAGTAATCAGGAATGGCACATTCTTCTATGCAAATGGTTACAACGGTTTGTAAAACATTTTACCAAGATCGAGGAACATTTAATGTAATGATATTCATTAAATACAATGTATATCTTTTGTAATAGATGATCTAGGTTATTATTGTACACCGTAGATCTTAGGGTTATGATTATAGTGTATAACCTAATTGTGTTAAAGTGGCAAAAATAGAACACTATATATTTATGTGTTCACATCATTTTTGAAGAGAGCTGATATATGAATCACAGAGAACTTGAAGCATTTTGCCTATCTTCAAGTCTATCAGTTTACAAAACAGAACTGAGCACAGTAGAATTTAGTTTGAGCAAAATTAGCAGAGGCTACCGAGCAGATTCAGAGCAGAGATTCATCACAAGTAAGGTGATATTTTTATTAGAGCTTATAGATCTGTAATAGATAATTGAGTGTCAAACAAGAAGATAAATACCTATTGCTTTCTGACAATTGTAATAGAGTTTTTGGATAAAATCTCTTAACAGAGTAGACTTAACAGTCTTATGTAAATCTCTTAATCGAGTGCACACTCCATTAGTGTTGCTAAAATCCTATAATTAGGTAGATCTAGCTGATCTAACATGTCACTCCTAATAGGGTGAGATCATCAGAAGTGATCAAAACTTGTAGCCCTAATAGGAAAACCTCTTCTATCTGCATTAGTGAAGAATTTGTGGGTGTCATCCCCACCGCATTTTTTACCTTCTAACAAGGGTTTTTGTGTTACCAAAACACTTGTGTCATGTGATTGTTTTATGGATTTCATGTTGTTTACTTAATTATGTTAAGTGGATAAATGATTCATGCAATTATATTCAAGTTATATTGGTCGGTTATCACTGTTTATAATTTTAGATCTGAAAGGTTTTCCAAGTAAAGTTTTGAAGGCACTGATTCACCCCTCCCCTCTTAGTACCTCTCTCTCCTAATTCCAACAGAAAAAAAGTAAATGAATACATAAATTTATAAACTCTAAATGTAAGAAGGACACTAAAATGTAGGATATGAACTTCTAATATGCAAGGGTATGCTGATCACAAAAATCTAGGGATGAAGGACCAATGATATGTGTAGGATCTGTGATGTTTCTATTTCTCTGTGTAGGAAAATATTTAGGTTAAGTCCCAAAGATGTACAAACACAAAAAAAATGACAATTAATATATATCTACATGTTCGATTGAAAAGAGACGATCTATCTATTCTCAACAACTTTTTCAAGCTACAAGTTTTTATGCAGTCTGTCACTACATAAAATAGAGACAAGAAGTCTAACCTAAGGTAAATGGATTCAATTGTAATATTATAAGCCCATTTATTGAATGTCTAGTAGCTCACATAGTCGTACCACACTACTAGAATATGAAAGTCCTCTTTTAGGTGCCCATTTTTTCCTTTTTATAGGTATTGTTGCCGTGTTAATGAAGATCTCTTTTATATCACAATACTTTGGGAACATATGATAAGGGATCTTGGGGGAGATTCTTCCCTCCCCTTACACTATAATAAGACAATTATTCATAGGTCAACTGTGTGGCCTCTAATTAATAGGGTTTTAGTCAGATCCATGGAGTTTCCCCAATCAGTTTGTATGTGTGTGAGGCACTTAAGTCTCTAGTTGACCACATTATCTCCTTAGGCACTATTTTCCTAGTCCAAGGTATAATCAAGACACCTCACCCAAGCTTGGTAGATTAGACCAGAGTTTTCTTAGAGTCTTATTTATATACCAATTGAAAGGATTTTATGGTTTGAGGTCATTCTCTGTTGGGTGAATCTCACCCCCACACAGGCCTCTATAGAAAAGAAATGGGTTCTTTACTCTAATAGAATGTGCAAGAACACCAAGAAATCAAGATACAAGGTTGATTGAATTAAGAAACAAAGATCAAATGTTAACTAGTCTACCAACCATCTATACAAGCACATGGGGTCATTTTTAAGCACCAAACTAGATGAGATTTTCCTTGTTCAATTTTAATGCACCAATCTCAAACATATTTTTCCTTGTTTAGTTTTTAACCCCCACATTAATTTTTAAGCACCAAATCAAAATATGAGTTTGTGATGTGTATCCATACAATGTTCTTTTTAGGTGCACCAAACAAAAATAGGTTGATTTTAGATTAAAAAAGTTAACACTGTCTCCACGCCACAAGATGCAAATCACATGTTAGTACCGAAATCTTGAGAACTTTCCATCAAATTTGAATAGTCTATACGCAGATTTGCATTAACATGAAGACAATCAAAATATTGGGTAATTCTACTTACCTTTTCCGATTATGTGCTGAAAAATCCTTCGTATCTAATTTGTTCTTCCAATGCGTTGATTCGTAGTCTACGAGTTGCTTGTTTATTTTCCTTGATTTGTCTTTCTCTTTTTTTCTATTCAACGAGTTTGTGGATTTGACATTTTTTGTGTTTTACTAGTCCAATACATTTTTTTATATTTGCATTTGCATTTTCTTAACAATGAAAATGTGTCTTTTTACAATACAGAACACAATTTATTTAAGATAAAAGCATATTTTGTGCTTTGATGTGGGATAATGAATGTTGAATTTTAAATTAATAAGTGTGATAATACATGAAAAAGAGTGTGACGATTTCGAAGTATAAGTATAGTAATTTTGTATGTCAAGTGCATCATTTTGGAGATCTAATTGTGGTGAAAGTGATATAAGACTATGGAGATTTGATCTCTGTCACCTATGTAAAGCTATAGACCACAAGCATATAAATAGGAATATCTTAATTGTAAAGATATTTAGGTCAATAACTAGAAAAGTGTAAATCTCAAGAAGATGGTAAATTTTCAGACTAATCAACACAAGGATCAATACATATCATAACCCAAAAAATACAATTACTAATAATAGAATAGAAAATAAAAATAAAAAAGTGCATCACATCCATTGTTAGTATGCATCGTTCTAGTTTGACAAGTGCAACTTTGTAATATAGTGAGTGCGCCTTTTTTGATGAGTAAGTGCATCTCTGTGTTTCTTTGACTTTTTCAATTTAGTATTGTGTATGCATCAATTCGGTAGTTGGAGTGTAATAATTTAATATTATATTTGCATTGATTCATCCTATGTCTGCATCAAATTAAATCTATGTCTGTACAAAATAGAGAAAAAGTCAAATTTTTGAAGCTTGGTGCTTCACATCGGTTTCAACATTTGTAATTGGGGTAATTCTGATTTGTAAAAACCTATAATAAAATCAAAATCTCAACCAAAAGAAGACCTATTAAGAAGTTAGTACCCTAATATCTATGACATCCATGTCCTCTAAGTTGGTTGGAAGTGAATGAGAGCCACTAGCCAACAACTAGGTGTAGCAAAAGGAGTGACGGGTAATCCTTTTGGCTGTTCCTCTTCTTTTCTTTGTTCTTCTTCCTTATCTATTTCTGTTTCTTTTTCTCTTTCTTGTTTCTTTACATTTTATATTTTTTTTTCTTCCTCTTTTCCCTGTGCTTTTTCAGTTGTTTTCTCTCCTTGCTGCACTTTTTTAGCTAATTTTTCTTGAGCAATCTTTGGAGACTCAAGATTCTTTTCTATTTCATCAATGTTTGTCAAGGTTTCATTCATCTAAAATAGATCAGATGTATCTAGCTATGTATTGAGTGAAACCCCAACATTGTCAATAAAAAAATCAAGTAGGGCTTTGTCAATTACTTATGTTTCTCTTGGACCTTCATCCTTCTCTGTATTTGTGGGATTTGTAGAGGTTACTACTAGGGTTAGAGTCCTTGTAGACTTATCAAGATTAGGTCTCTCCTCTAGGAGTAGCTGTCCAACCTTTTCATGAGTTTCCCATTCCACCTCTTCATACTTCTGAGCCATGAGCTTGATGATTCTTGTTTTAGTTCTTAATTTTGGCCTTAGCTTCTCAAGCCTTTCTCCCATCTCATTTCATGTCATGGTTGGCATATTCTGCAATAGGATATCTTATCTCATCTTGATGTCCTCATCAAGAGATCTTTTCTTTCTTCCTTCTAATCTTTGAAATAGGTCCTTACTTATTTGACCCTCTATTTCAATTAAGTTCTTTTTAAAGACGAGCATGTGATCCACAACTATATCTTATATTTTTCTTTTCTCCTCTTCATCATATCTATCAAAATATTTCTCAATGGAATTGAGCTTACCATCATTCACCACTCTCTTTTGTAGAACTTTGAGGTATGACTTGAATATATTTGTTTGTGTACCCTGACCCTTCTTTTGTTCAGGTTCTTCTACCTTTTTCTTATCTGATTCAAGTGCCCTTAGATTAGCCTCTTGAAGTTTCCTATCCTTTTCTTCTTCTTTCTCCTTTTTCTTTTGTTCCTCTATTTTCTCTTTGTCCATCATTTGAACTTCCTTATTTGGCTCTTCTTCTTCTGTGGTATTTTTCTCCTTGTTCTTCTCATGTGAAGATGGAGGAGTGGCCAATGTTTTCCTTTTCTTTTCTAGTCCACTAGCCATAGCCTTAGGTCTAGCTTTGGGAGGAGTTTGGCCTTGTGTAGAAGCTCTTGCTGCCAGTCTCTGCAATGCTTTCCTAGAAGGTGTAGGAGTGTCATCTTTCTCTTTCTCATCTTCTTCTTCAACCTCCACCACTTGAGGTGCCTCTATGTTAGATTGATGAGGGGGAATTTTGTACTTCTCCCCAAGTTCTGCCACCTTTTCCCTAAAAGTTTTCTTCTCTTCTTTTGTTATACCATGTTGCCTTGCTAGTTTGTCAACAAGGGATTCAAATTTCTTCTCCCTTCTCCCTTTCACCAATTATTCCCTAACTACTGAGTATTTTTCTTCATATGTACCCCATCTTGGAACATTAGGGTCTTTTGGTGATTGTAAGACATGTTGAATATGAAGTTCTAGGATAGTATAGTCAACTTTATACCCCATAGGAGTAGCCTAAGAAGTTCTAGGTTCTACCACCTCAAAGCATGTTCTATCAGTTTCTACCATGAAACATATGTCATTTTTGTATTTGTCCACTAGTCTCCAAGGGATCCTTTCCCTTTCATGCATTTGTTTTTGAAATAGTTTCATCATCCCTGCAACTTCAACATACATGTTCTTCTCACCACTTCTTCTATAGAAGTCACTGATCATCTGCATGGTGCATCTATTAAATCTCCATAGATACATGTTAGGAAATCTTCTCATAACATGAAATAATATGTACATTATGAGTGATCCAAATCTAAATTGTGTTGTTATGTTCTTCTTTATTCCTACCAAATTCTCCATTAGTTGATGTCTTAGGACCTCACATAGGTCATATTCTTCATCTTCTACTAATATTTTATATGCCATATGTACAAAATTGACTGATACACTATTTATTCTTCTACTATATTGAAACTTGTATCCCAGTATCTTTGCAACAAGCTTGACATCTTCTTGTGCAATGTCATTTACTGTCATTTCTCTTTTGTTCCATTTACTTTTGGTCAAATTTTCTACTTCAAATCTAATATTGTTTTTTACTAAGGGAATTTTACTTGACATTAGTAAACCAGTGATCTCATGTAATAATTCTTTGGTGATCTTGGTTGGAGTTTCACCAATCCATATGAATTCATCTTGAATTCTACTCAATACAATTTTGATCCAGTCTAGTTCATCAAACTCAAATCTTTCCATGTATTTGACTATAGAAAACCCATGAACCTTTCTACATTCTTCTCTTAGGGTTTGATCTGCATTATATAACCCTAACATTTCATCAAATATCTATGTTGTTCCTATATTTTAATCTTTTTGTGGATATAAGCCTTGATATTTTCAACATGAAGAACACCAACTGGAGTATGTGAGAACACACCCTCTAGGTCATCTTCAGTGGATTTAAAGGGATAACTCTTAAAATTGTATCTATTCCTCTCAAGCACATTAAATACCTTGGAAGTATCCATTCTATCTACTTTTCTACTGCAAATAACAAAGATTACTTAAGTTTATGACAAATACCTAGCTCGCGCAACCATGTGAGGGTTTTGCAAACACAATTGTAAACTCTTTAAGCTCTAATAATTGTTCTAAGATCTTTAATGCTCTTTGATCTTAGTGTAAATGGTAAGTTATTAGACCATATTACTATCCTTATAGATAATTTGGAGCAAGTCCCAAAAACTGCCCATAAGGCTGCATCAAACTAGTGTTGGCTCAAACTGGTACATCTTCTCATAGACATCTCTAGACCATATGTGATCTTGTCCAAGATCCCATAACATAGTAACTAAGCTTTTTTAAAGTTCACACAACATAACTCATCCATATAGGAGCTCTGTATCTAACTAGTGTTAGTTTGTCATGCTCCCCCTAAGGCATACATTGTCCATCAAAAAGATGGTGAGGAAATGCATCCTAGTATTGATTCCAAAAGACTCTTAGGAATCTTGTGAGTTCTCGCACTCTGCTCTTCATCCTTTTTGAATTTAGATTCAAGAAGTTCATTCTATTTGGTCCATTTCTCCTTGAATTCTACTTTTAGTTCTACTAGTTCTTTTTCTTCTTCATTCAGCTTCTTTTCTTTTGCGAATGGTCTGAAGGACTTTTTTACTGGTCCTTTAAATTTGCAATACTTCACAACATGTCCATCATTGTTTCATTTGAAGCATGCCACTTTCTTCTTAGGTTTCAATTGGCTATAGTCAATCTGCAACTTGCAGTACTTGGCAATATGACCAAAGTTACTGCATTTGTAGCTTACAATCTTTCTAGGTCTGGTGAAGGGTTTCTTAACCTCTTCCACTATCTTTTTGACTTCTGCCTTACTGGCATTAGAGATATTGTCTTTCATAGCATAATTTTATTTACTTGTTTCATTCTCCTCAAGTTGTCTATGTTTTTGCATTTTTACAACATTCACCTTTTTCCATATTTGCCTCATTCAAGCTTTTCTCCTTTTGCTTCTTGATAAAATCATTCAGGCGATCATAAGTAGGTATGATAGACCTCATATTTTTTTCTAAATTCTCTTATCTTATGTCCATATAAATAGAAATTAAAACAAAAACTAGTAAACTTGGGCTTAAGAATACCTTTTTCAATTTATTTCTTTGATTGATCTTCATGAATGCAATCCTTGACATTGTCCTTGCAAGGAGGTACCTCAAGTTTTTCCATTATAGCCTCATAATTCAACTTCTTAGGTGAATCAAGATTCACTACAACTCTATCTTTCCTCTGATCAAGATTTTTATTGAATCCTACTTCTGTCATGTCTCTAATAGGTTTCTGCATGTCAATTTGCTCATCTAATTTATTTATGCTCTCATGAAGTTTTTTATGCGACCTTTGGTCTGATCAAGTTCACCAGTGATGGTGATGCAATATCTTTCTACCTTATCATACTTTTTTTTAGTGTGCTCAGTTCATTCTCCAAAGTTTGCAATCTGTGCCTTGTGTCTAATAGTTCATTTTGCAACTTTTCTTTTTCCCCTCTTTTAGTATCAAGTTCTTTCATTAGGTTCAATTTTTTGATTTCCAGTTCATCCTTTAAAGAGTCCTTTTCATGTCTTAGCTATTCAATCAGATCTTGATCTAGTAGCTCCTTTGTTTGTGCTTCTGTGAGATCATCTCTTAATTTTCTTTCATGCTCAAGCTGTTGCTTCAACTTTTTGATGAAGTCATCTGCCTTCCTTAGTTTGTATTTTAGATCCACTCTATTTGCATTAGCAATGTCCACATCTTCCAATGCCATTTCATAATTTTTCTTCAAGTTCTCCAAATCCATCTTGATCTCCCCGAAGATGTTAAGCTTTTCCTTTAGGGGCCTAAGGCTTTGATACCAATTGTTAGGATTTGGTAAAACTGAGAGAGGGTGGGGGGGTGAATCAATGTTACAATGCTTTACTGAATTCTTAAACTTCTTTACTTTCTTCAAACACTACTACATTTGACCTCAATTTTCTACCAAAATTTTTGACAATCAATTAAAAATGTTTAGGTTGGTCGGATTATAGAAGGAAAACTTCCTTTTTTTTTAATCCATGTCCGTGTTAGTCAAAATTTTGACCAATACAATGTAGGTTGAAATTTCAACCGACACGGGCATAACTTTAAAAAGAAAAAATATTTTGTATCTCATTTCATTGTTTGGTTTTAATTTGGAGCGCATGAAGGACCTGGAGCCTGCGATTGTTTGAACTGTTATTTGGTGAGAGTAAAAGGAGGACCGCCTACCTGTGAGGGTTTCCACTATGTTTTAGTGTAAAAGGAGGACCACCTGTAAGGATTTCCTTACTTTGCATTTGTTCGGCATTATTTTATTGGTTACCTACTTAGGGCCCATGAGCAATGTGCTAGGGCATCATGTATTTGGTATTTGCTAGCACATTTTTTATCATTGTTTATATACATTTGATTCATAGATGAACTTGCAGAGATGAACTTGCAAAACCCTAAATTTATGAATCACTGCATCATGTTACACTGTAAATGTACTAGTGTTAGGTTTATGATTGTAAGGTTGGAAGAGGAAATATTGCAAACAAGATTGAGAAAATTGTGTTTTAAACATTTTTTTTAATGGTATTTGTTTTCTGCCGACTTCGTGTGGATTGGAATGTCAAATCTAACTCCATAGGAAGTCTATCTGGAGTCACAACTTTCAATTGTGACTGGTCTGAGATCATTTGGTGGAGAAATCTGAAAGAAATCATGTGACAATCATCTATAGACCATTTTTGACATAAAACTAGGGTAGTTGGCTTTCTATGGACTCTTTTAGACCAGGTGTGTCTATCTACACACTATGGCTTCAGAAGTGCTTAAAAAGACCCCAAATAAAAAAGAAACCATAGAATCCTTGCACTCCCAAGACTCCAAACCTTCATCAATCTTTAGTAATTTCTAAAAATGAAAAAACCTCAAAGGAATAGGGTTCAGTCCACTGAGAACGCCAAAATCCCTAAATTTAGCACTTCCAAACCCTTAATCCAAGGGTTTATTAAATCTCTGATCTTCGATCACTTCTAGGTCCAATAGGTAGTTGTTTCACCATTATATGATCATTATAAGATGATCCAAATCATAATATATGTTCCTCCTTCAGACCGAATGGCTACTGCTGTAGCATACCAAGCAAATTCATTAAGTTTCCTCTATAAATTATGGTGATCACCCAAACATTCTTCCTTCTCATTACATTAATGGATTAGGGAACTATAGTACATGTTAATACTCAATCATTCCACATGTTATAGTGGTCAGAGGTCATGGAATGACCATATTCAATTGGAAATTCACAAAAATGTCAAAGGAATGGCTGAAACTACTCTGCCAGTTAGAATTAATTGAGTAAAAATACAAATACATACCTCAAAAATGCATAGATGTGGTCTAGGATCAATATATAACTATTCCAAATGCATTGAAATGTAAGACAATGACAAAATGAATCCAAAATCACTCTAAGAACTCAAGGAAATTGCATTTGAAAGAAGTTTATTTATCAAAAACTCAGTATAAATATATAACCATACTACACCAATCCATCTCTATTCATACCATTCATGAAAGAAGAAATAAATCAATAAGGATTCTGACTGTATCCTCACGAGCAGTGACAAGATTTGTTGGAGAATAATTTACATTTCATTAAAAACCCGAGTATGTTACATTGTTTCTTTGGCATTTATTGATTCTTCTATCTTCCCTTACTCCCCTGTGTCTCAAACATACACATCCATGCTCTAATAAGCCTCTCCAACCGGTTTACAACCTCCATGTAACCGTTAACAATTAGTTATTAATTGTTTGGCTTAGTTTGGAATACACAAATACAGACCTCACAAATGCATAGATGTGGTCTAGGATCAATATCTAACTATTCCAAATGCATTGAAATGTAAGACAATGACAAAATGAATCCAAAATCCCTCTAAGAACTCAAAGAAATTGCATTTGAAAGAAGTTTGTTTATCAAAAACTCAGTTTGGTCCATACACCAGGCATCTTCTATCGTACAATGAAACTTTGGCATATTTGATGGACTCCTAGAAACTACCCCAACCAATCCCAATCAGTTGGATGGATTAGTTTACACTAAAACATAACAAAATCCAATTCCCTCCATTTTCTAATAATCGTTGCATTTCAAAATTTTGAATTTGCAACATTACAATTTTGGAGTTTTTGAAACTTTTAAAGATAATGAAGCGTTAAGACTTTGAAACATGACCCAAATGAACTTATTAAGCATTATTAAAATCAAATCTAAACTATTATAAACTTGTAACACCAAATACCATCCTAGGCTCTTATTTTGGTCCTAAGGCCTATTAGGCCTTTTAAGACTTATTACATATTTTCCATTTGCATTGCATGTGTTGGTGTAATTAATATTCCTAATTAAACTTTACTTAATCTTACTTAGGATAATGCATTGCATAGTAGTTTGTGATTGAGACACCTAGGAGTGTGCACATCTATTAAGCACATGGTGTAGGAGAAATTCCACTTTTGGTGTGATAGTTGTCTTCACATACCTCGTTGTGTGTGAGATCCACCTTTCATGCTCTTATCACATTATCATCCTAATCCAATGTACATACTTTATTGCATATTGGAGGATGATCCAAATTTGGTGGACATGTGATTACACCTAGCATAGGAGATAGCTTATCAGCTCCTTATCATTCTCTCGTATCGCTTTTCCTATATAAGGAGGCCTATTATGTAATCATTTCATTCATTGAGGATCATTAATTCATTGGATCTATTCAATCCATCCTTGCATTCATATTTTATCTCTTGTGCTTTTCTTCAACCTCTTGATCTTGGTTCAATATTTGCTATTTGCAAATTCTTACATGGTATCAGAGCCATTGGAGTGTTTAGATCAACCGATTTGAATAGAGCTTAATGCAAGCTTTGAAGGTCCAAATCTTAGATCTGAGAACCAGCGTGTGATAGAGGCATCTTGGAGCAAATCTGACCTCACCATTGTGTCCAGGAGGCTATTTCAGTTAAAATCAACTATAAATTCGCCTATATTTGGCGAAAGTTCAATTTGAGGCAAATTTTTTTTGCAAATCGGACCGTATGGCCTGATCTGCCTCTGCGGTACGATTTATTCAAAAAAAAATATTTTTAAATTTCTGCAATTTTCAAAAAAAATTTTATGTAAAAATTGGGCTTGGTACGTGCCTTTTAGTTGGAGAGAATATTCTCTATTCAATGACAGAGTGACATCAGCGGACAGATCGCGGCAGGACCATACAAGCAGAGCGCACAAGACCCGCGCTCAACCACAAGCCCGCAGCATACCTGGGCTTCTTCCTTTGTATAGGCATTGGTGAGTTTGCATATTTGAAGGGCTTTGACGCTCGTTACCCACTCAATGTGGGACTAAACTTCTGCACCTCCCGAGTGGCCCTTTCCACGCACCGCCGCTGATCGGACACCCACCACTGGTGGCCCTTCCAACCACCGTGCTCCTCCTTGCAGACATAGCAGCCAGGGCCAAGAAGTCCCCCATGGCCAAATGTACCACTGAGTGCCCCTCTTCTACCTCTGCCAAATCACACCGCCTTAGCTCGCAGGGCCTCCTCCTGCCTCCGCTCGGACAGATCTCCCACCGCTCTGCCCTCTGTCGAGATCTCACGACCACCAGCATAGTGCGGATGTCGAGTCAAAGCCACGTGGCACCATAGGGCTGTCCTCCTACTATGAACTCCTACAAACGGACCCCACCAACACGTGACGCGTGGCCTTTTGCCACCTCACCCGCTGGACACCTCAGACCACCATGCGGATGCCAGTCAGCAGCCCCGACCTGAAAAAAGACCTCCACGTCATCTACCCAGTCATTGCAGACATCACCACATCATCAAATCCATATAGTACAAACATGTACGAATTGCCACCTCAGCAGACACATTAGCTCTTGTAGCGCATTTTCTTGTTGACATCATCATTTGACGAGTACAAAGTTGACAGTCATTCAACTGTCACCGCAGGGCAAAATTGGGTGTTTTTGATGGTCGTATGACCATCAAATTTAACCTAGTGTTTTTCTGACGTTAGCAGGGTTTGAAAATTCTCAGCCTTCACCATTTGCATTTTTGATTTGACAATCTAACTTTGAGGGCCCATAACTTGGTCATCCGAGCTCCAAATCGGGTGCAATTTTTTTTGAAATTGGGTAAAATTTCCTGAACTTTGCAATGGTGGTGTTTATTTTGCATTTTGGTGGCCTCATTTGTCAGAAATTGGAGATTTTGTTGACTGTACCTATCTATTCTTGATTTTTGCAACTTTTAGGGCTTCGTTTGGGCACATACGGTAACATTTTGAGGTGAATTTTTTTTTGAAAGTGCATGATTTTTTGTCTACTTTCCAGATCTACAATCAGATTTGAGTGATTTTGGGTAGACATATCACTTTCAGAAATAGGTCATTTTGGGGCTATATTTGCATTTGGTTAATCCTTGGATTTCAATTTTCTGATTTGCATCAGTCATTTGAAGGAGTTATCAGTACTTCTCAGTCATTATTTGGTGTTAATATGGATAATTAAAAGGTTAAAATCCTCACTCCATATAACTACCATGACTGGAAAGTATCTTTAAGTAATCATTTGTTGAGTCTTGGATTGCTTAGAATGACTCTTGGGCAGGATCAAGAACCTCAAATAGGTGATATAGAAAGGAGAAAATGGTTTGATCAAAGGGATAAAGCACTTGGTTCTCTTAGATCATCCATCTCTCGCGACATGCTCTTTCATATTGAATCTTGGACAAATCCTCATGATGCTTGGATCACATTGGAAGGACTCTTTGGTAAACCTAATAGAATGAGAAAATTCAGATTAGAGAATGATCTCATAGGTCTCAATCCTAGTGATTTTGACAATATTCAAGATTTTTTCTCTAAGTTCAATACTATTAGATTGGAGCTTTCTTCATGCGGCATTGTTAAAGGGGATGAACAATTGATCTTTTCTATTCTTTCCAAGCTTGGTCCTGAATATTCTATCTTTGTTTCTACATTCTATGCTACTATGGATGCTCTTGGTAGTGCATACAAATTGCCCTCTCTTGATAAATTTGCAGCGTAGTTCACAAGGGAACAAGCAAAGTTGGCACACATGGGTCAGTTGAAGCCTTCCACACATCAAGCATTGCTTGCAAGTGAGTCTAATTCAAAGGCTTCTAATGGCAAAGGAAAGAAACACAAGAAGGATCCTAAGCCTCATGAAAAAGGTAATGAATCTTCTTCACCAAAAAGTACTGAATCCAAGTCCTCTTCAAGAGAGGAATCATCTAGAAGAAAGAGGGATAAATGTGCATATTGTAAAAGTTAGGACATGATGAACATAAGTGTTTTCAAAAGAAAATTGATGAGCTAGCTCACATTATTCAGAAACACAACATTAAGTTTCCCTCATCAGTGTCTGCTCCTTCTTCTACACATTTGGAAACTTCTACATCTCCATCATCATCCAAAGACAAAGGTAAAGGACAAGCACTCTTGGCTTCCACACATCCTGAGCAAGGTAAATGGCTTCTTGATTCAGGTGCATCACATCATATGGCATCTTCTATGGATATGTTTTCTTCTATTGAGCCTTGTAATTCTCCTAATATTTTGATGGGTAACAACACATTCATGAGAGTTTGTGGGAAAGGTTCTATTCCTATGGGAGAGGGGACATTTAATGATGTTCTTTGTGTACTATCCTTGACCACTAATCTCCTTTCTATTTACCAAATTACACATGGGGCACAAGGTAAAATTGTTGAGTTCACTCCTGATTATGTCTACATTAGGGACATGGAGACTAGAAATGTCATAGCTATGAGAGTTGTTGATCATACATCCCACTTGTATTCTTTTTCTAATTTTGTTGATAATGATGATGATATTCATGATGTACCCATCCCTTTGCCAAGGGATAGTTATGAGGAGAACTTTGGGCACTTGAATCATTTTGTTGTTGAGACAAGTGTTCATCTTCCTACTCCTCCACTTCCTTCTTCTTCAGACATGGGCTCTACTATTCAGCAAGATGATCATAGTGTTTCAGATCTTGCAGAGTGTGATGACTACTTGGATGCATCTTCAGCATTTGTTGATTCTCATGATGCAGCTTTGGAAGACATACATGAGGGGGTTTATCTTTCCCTTGATGACAGTTTCATCATAGATGGGGATACTTCTTCACCTTCTTTGGAGATTGGTGTACTTGATTCTTCTCCTTCTTCACTTGATTTTTCACATGAGGTGATAGATTCTTTGAGCTTGGAGATTCCTACTTAGTCTTCAGAGATTCATTCATGGAGACCTACATCTTCTTCCTCCTTCCATTTGCACAAGGATTGGCTTCTTCATCATTTGATGTATCTATTTCTTCCCAAGGGGAGACATGTTTCTTGTAAGCATTGGTTGAACTATTGTTTGCAGGTACTCTTCATCAACATGGGAGCTTCTACATTATGGGGGGGATATCATGTCTCCAACTATCCTTCTTATGGGGGGATACTTCTTTGTATATACTTGATGTATGTAGTTCTTGGGGGGTCTTGAGCACTCCATCCATGCATCTTGTTTTCTTCTCTCTTTTTGGGGGAGGGTTTTTCCCATGAGGTTTTCCCTCTTTCTCCACTTTATGAGAGTTATGCATTTCATGTATTTCATTTTGTACATGGGTACCTAACATGGCCTAGTAGCTGGGACCCATCTTGCATTGCGAGTTTAAGTGCATTCCCCTAAGTTTCACGTAAGGGGGAGTGTTGGTGTAATTAATATTCTTAATTACACTTTACTTAATCTTACTTAAGATAATGCATTGCATAGTAGTTTGTGATTGAGACACCTAGGAGTGTGCACATCTATTAAGCACATGGTGTAGGAGAAATTTGACTTTTGGTGTGATAGTTGTCTTCACATACCTCATTGTGTGTGAGATCCACCTTTCGTGCTCTTATCACATTATCATCCTAATCCAATGCACATACTTTATTGCATATTAGAGGATGATCCACATTTGGTGGACATGTGATTACACCTAGCATAGGAGATAGCTTATCAGCTCCTTATCATTCTCTCATATCACCTTTCCTATATAAGGAGGCCTATTATGTAATCATTTCATTCATTGAGGATCATTAATTCATTGGATCTATTCAATCCATCCTTGCATTCATATTTTCTCTCTTGTGCTTTTTTTCAACCTCTTGATCTTGGTTGAATATTTGCTATTTGTAAATTCTTACAGCATGGAATGACCTTATAGGCCATTATAGGTGCCAATACATTCCAACTGATGTCTTTAGATGTCATTAGGTGCATGGTTTTCATTATGAACTCTTGGTAGTCTTTGGATGTTCTAGGTGCCCCTGCACCATGTTCACCACCTTTGAAAGGATTCTTGTCCCAAGAATTAGTCCTGGCATTGGATGTCTGAGTCTGAACCAAAAATTTCAAAAAAACATTAGCCAACTCGAGATATGAAAACATGTCTAAATTTATTAAAAAAAATCATATTACATCTCATTAAATAATGTTGAAGTCAGATTGGGCAATAAAAGTGAAAATATTACACCTTCCAAACATGCACAAAACTATTCAAAATTCCAATGAAATGTAACACCATATCCTAGCAATCATTTGAATCCATATCAACCATAAAAATAAATGTTTGTCAACAATATAGTCAGACTGTACCCTCACGGGCAGTGACTGGTAGATTTCAAATGAATTTACATTTTCATTGCTTGAACATAGTTTACATTCACTGTTATGATCTGGAATCGATCATTAGCTTGGTCCATTCCCAATACTCATTAACTTAGTTTACATTCACTATTATGAACTCTGTAATCTGGAACAATGGAGTTTTTAATTTCTAGTTTCTAAAGTGTATTTATTTTGATATTATGTAAATTTAATTTAAAAATCAATAGTATCAATACAAGTATAAGCATTGTTAAGTGGATTTGTATTCTCAATTCAATTCATGCAAGAATATGATGTACTTTACATACTATTAAATTTTTGACAAACTTTCACATATTAAATTTTGAAGTAGAACTAAAGGCAATGCATTGTTGTTAACTTGTTATTAATAAAAAATTTATTGGCAAATCAGAAATCAGTTATTGTTCATGTTGTAAAACTAAACTATTTTAACTAAAGTATACATGCGGTTTTTACAAGAAGAGGTTGAACAAACTATAATCTTGAACAAACTAAGAGGAATATGTAAACATTTGCTACACTGTCTCTTTTCTCTATGATTGATTATAAATATCATGGTGTTTTATGGCACTTTCATTAATTGTATATCATGGTTGTGCTCTACTATTGTACTTAACCTTTAACATATGTCCAATGATTACAATGACTTGTACATGCTTGTACCTTGTGGTTGTTCCATCTTCTTATTGTGATTGTTTCCGATTTAAGGCATGATATGTGACACAGTCAAGGTTGGTGGATCCAATTAAGGACTAACCAACCTTGCAGCCAAACCAATATGCAGTGGAAATACACAATAATAATAACAAATTTGAAACAAAATATAAGTCTTTATTCATCAAATCACCAATTACATGCAATGTGCCAGGCTGTAAGGCCTTCTTGGTTACGACTAGATACAAAGCAAGTAACAATCTACAAGCTCTCATAGGATCCAAATATTTTCCCCAACATCAACATTCAGCTAGCCCAGGTCCATAACACATAACACACTGGTAGGCACCCAGGAAAGATCTAAACTTGTACTCAAACTTCCAAGCAATCTTCCTACTCGTAAGCTCACAGGCTACTAACTTTTCCTTTCCCCTCTCTCCCCTAAATAGCTACCCAAGCATCCTATAAATATTGATTTCCAACCACAAGTCGGCTGATGAAACAATAAACCCTTACAAATAAATATTAAATGCTAAAACATTAGTCGACTCTCAAATAGCCTTACAAAATAAATAAACTCTCAAAGATGGCCCCAATGGTCATCAGATCCACATAGAAGAATGCAACACATCAGATCTAGGTCTCCACACATCCAACGGTCAATCCATAACTTGAGGAGCGTGACCCAAATCAACGGAACCAGTTAGCCAAGCCGATCCAACAAAAAAATCCAGTCGGTAAGCAAGAACATTGAGCAATAGGGGAAATAATCGAGCACCAGTCGACCGACCATGCCAAGCATGACCGAGAAATGCATTTATCACCGAGCACCAGTGAACTGACACCTTCAATTACCGAGTGTTCTTCAGAGACCGATCACACCGGTAACCACATAAATCAAGCAACCCGTCTCCCAAACCAAGCAAGAAATCCACCAAACCAAGATCAAAACTAAAAATATACCTTCAAAGACAAACATATTTTTGGTTGATACAAGATTGCTAAGAATCCTAAGATGCTCCTACATCAGACACCCCAAGTAAGAGAAATTTTCTCATAAGGAAATCAGGAACACCTCAAGGGAATCAGAACAGGTATTCCAAATCTATTCTTCATCCACATCTCTTCTTGTCCTTCATTCCAAGTAGTCTTTACTTCATTCATTATCTCATGTAGAAAGTCCTTCTTCTTTTCACTGTACTTATCCCTTCGGTTGGCAACTGATAGAAACTAACTCTAACCACTACCGATCACATCAGTGCCTTAGTAAGGTTCATCCTCTCCATACTTCTCAATCAACTCAATATTATCTACATCTATCTATGTCACAAATGTCACCATCTGCTGCACCATCTTTGCCAGCAAGACCATATGTTTCTTAATCTTAACAAACTCTTTAGAGATATCATTCTCCTTCTCCTTCAAACTAGACTTTGCAGGCATAGGTTCATCAACCCTCTTCTCTTGAGGTTTTTCATAAGGAAAACACCTGATAACTCCACATCCCTTAACCCCTATTTCTTGTAAAGGTATCAGCTTATGCTGAGATCCTTCATTCCTAACCACATAAGTGTTAGCACGACCAGCAAACAAAACATTTCTGTCAAACTACCAGGGTCTACCAAGCAACATATGACAAACATCCATCGGCAATATATCACACATTATCTCATCATGGTAAGATCCAATCTGAAACTTAACCAAGCATTGTTCTTCAACTCTAACCTTAGACACATCTTGTATCTAACTAATCTAATAAGGATTAGGATGTTTCCTTCTTTCCAAATTCAATTTACGAACCATTTTATCTGAAATAGAATTCTCAGAACTACCACCATCAACTATGACATTACATACCTTATCATTGCACTTACATCTGGTTCTGAACAAATTCCTTCTTTGCACCAGTTCATGGACACATGCAGCCAATCTTCTAGTGATAAGTGTCTCACCTTTTTTTGCAACATTCACAATAGCTTCTTCAACAATAAGTGCAACTCTTTTCTTAGGACAATAAAAACTTCTATGACCAACTTCACCACAGTTATAACAAGTACCAGTGAACTCATTCTTCCACCTTCCTCTCTATCCAACATTCTTAGTAACCTGACCACTGCTAGATCCCACATCAAGCTTAGTATTCTCTATCACATTACTCTCAGCAACTGTCTCACCAGTTTTACCACCTTGGTTCCTATTACTTTGTCTACCTTCAAACTTCTTATTTAGCTTCTCTTCAATCTTCAATGCCATCTAATAAGCATCACCGATTATGGTCATCCTCATAGTAAGTAACTCTTCCTAAATACTAGGTCTCAAACCATAGACTGACCTAGCAACCTTCTCTTTATCAGCTTCAGAATGACCAGTCCTAAACAAGATTCTGTAAAACTCCTCGGTATACTCCTGTACTAATTTGTTAGTCTGATTCAAAGCTTGCATCTTTTTAAATATGTCCAATTCATAATCTACTGGAATGAATTGCTTCTTCAACTTGTCAACCATTTGGTTCCACTTAGTGATCTTTTCTTTTCCTCTTCTACCTCTTTCCAACCAAACTTCTCTCCACTAGATATTTGCATGACCTTTCAACTTAGTCTTTGGAAATCTAACCCTATCAGGATCTTCTATTTCTTCATACTCAAAGTATTCATCAATCTCATTGATCCAATCAATCAATTCTTTTGGCCTAAGGCTTCCAGCAAATGTAGAAACTTCAATCTTAGGTCTTTTCCCAATCTTAGACATAGCTTTCAGAATTTGATTCTCCTTAGGATCTCTAGCCTCTTCTATAGCTTCTTCAAAATGATCTTCCTCAGATTCATCATCACTGTCCTCTTTCAAGGTAGATTTATTCTTTCTCAATTCCTCTTGTAGGTCTTGCACTTGTTTTTGCAAAGCCCTAAAATCATCAAGACTGAATTCTCCAGTAGTTTCTTCTTTCTCTGAGATCTCACGATTTCTCCTCAGAGGCATCTTCAAATCAAGATCTAGACACGAACACACAAGATCCACTCAGCTCCAACAAGAATAGACTTTTCTCAAATAGGAACAAACTTCACTCTGATACCACATGACACAGTCAAGGCTTGTGGATCCAATTAAGGACTGACCGACCTTGTAGCCAAACCAATATGCAGCGAAAATAAACAATAATAATAACAAATCTGAAACAAAATAGAAGTCTTTATTCATCAAATCACCGATTACATGAAATGTGTCAGGCTGTAAGGCCTTCGCGGTTATGGCTAGATACAAAGCAAGTAATAGTCTACAAGATCTCACAGGATCCAAATCTTTTCCCCAACATCAACATTCAGCTAGCCCAGGTTTGTAACACACAACACACTGGTAGGCACCCATGAAAGATCTAAACTTGTACTCAAACTTCCAAGAAATCTTCTTGCTCCTAAGCTTGCATGCTACTACATTTTCCTTTCTCCTCTCTCCCCTAAAAAAACTACCCAAGCATCCTATAAATATTGATTCCCAACCACAAGTCAGCTAATGAAACAATAAACCCTTACAAATAAATATTAAATGCTAAAACATCAGTCGACTCTCAAATAGCCTTACAAAATAAATAAACTCTCAAAGATGGCCCCAATGGTCATCATATATGCATAGAAGAATGCAACATGCTGGATCTAGGTCCCCACACATCCAACGGTCAATCCATAACTTGAGTAGCGTGACCCAAATCAACAGAACCAGTCGGCCAAGCTGATCCAACACAACAATCCAGTCAGTAAGCAAGAACACTGAGAAACAGGGGAAATAACTGAGTACCAGTCGACCGACCATGCCAAGCATGACCAAGAAACATAGTTATTTCTGAGCGCCAGTGAACTGATGCCTTCAATTATCGAGTGTTCTTTAGAGACCGAGAACCCCGGTAACCACATAAACCGAGCAACCAGTCTCCCAAACCGAGCAAGAACTCCACCAAACCAAGATCAAAGCTAACAATCTACCTTCAAAGACAAACATATTTTTAGTTTATACAAGATTGCCAAGAATCCTAGGATGCTCCTGCATTAATATGTCAATGTCTTCTTATTGTATTTATTCTATTAAGACTTCAAACTGAGTGACATTTCCTTTTCACATGAGCATAGAATTCAAAATTGCCTCTATAGAATAAATTGTTCATTAATAGTAGATAGATGTGTTTTCCCTATGATCTCATGATAGTGGCCATATTCAATAAATCTATAACATGATGGTTGTTCCTTTTAAGAGAGATGATTGCTCCATAGTTCTAAAAACTACACTTTGTTGTCCTTTTGACATGATAGCATTATATGTCAGAAACTTTGAGGTTCTCTTACCTTTTGTATGTCATGGCTTCACCTCTATGTAGCTAAATCTCACTCTGAAAATGATCTTCTTTTAGGAAATAATGAAAATCCTCTATGGGTTCATACTTATTGTGACTTCCCATGGCACACTATCATTGCTTGTACACTGTATTTTTCCAATTCTTTTAAATTGTCATTGTCTTTAAAAATTAATGCCATATGTTGCTTACATTTGATTCAATTTCCATATTAATTACTCTCTTCAGTTGTATTAGGAACTTTTGCCTTAAGCATGTGTGATGCAAACCTAGATATAGATGGGCATTAATGCATTAATGCTCAATTGAATGCCTTAATGCAGCTCCCAGAGAAAGACCATCTGGAAGCTTTAGAGGAAATAATTTGTACTAGGTATGGAATCACCTCCACCACAATGCCAAATTATGATGTGTTATTATCTTCAATTGCAAGTTTCTTTTGCAAAAATATATTGTATATCTTTACAGACTAGACAATGTGACTGTACAACTCCAAAATATATTCTCTATAATCTCTAATTACAAACTCAAGTGTAAATTGAAGTAAAGTCTTCCTTGGATAAAATTCCAACCCTTGCCTACTAATTACAATACTTACCTTTCTAGTTCACGTGACTTCCCTAGGGATCTGTTAGAACTAAAATAAATTGGTTATATGCTAGTTGGCCAACTATGCCTAGTCAACAAACTAGCACTAGTACAAAAACAACAATATATGACCAAATAAACTACCAAAAATTATAAATAAATGACCAAATTTGATCACGTGACCAGTGGTAGTTTATTGCCGGTCATTTATCTCGTGACCAAATTTATGACTAAACTATTTTAGTCATTTATTTGGTCATTGATTTGGTCATATATTTAGTCATTTATTTGGTCATTTATTTGGTCATTTGGTCATTTATTTGGTCATTTGGTCATTTATTTGGTCAATTGGTAGTTTATTTGGTCATTTATTTGATCATTTATTTAGTCATTTATTTGATCATTTATTTGGTCATTTATTTGGTCATTTATTTGGTTGTTTATTTGGTCATTTATTTGGTCATTTATTTAGTCATTTATTTTGTCATTAATTTAGTCATATATTTAGTCATATATTGAGTCATATTAGGGCACGATGGAATTGAACCATCATCCTCCTACTTGTAAAGTAGGTGCTCTTCCATTGAGCTAGTACCCTTTAAAGAATAATCATACCATGTATACTAGTACTTTCCACTAAACATGATTTCAAATTTTTCCATCTAGAGTTCAAAGGTAGCAAAGCTTAAGGGGAGGATGACTAGTGATAGTTTAAACTCAATGGCGAAGTTATTCAATGTGCAATATAAGAATGAAGTGAATGATGTCATTGAAAAATACATTACATGTGGCTTGTTCCCCTTATTATAATGACAAGCATATATCTTTAAGTTCATAAAGAGGACTTTAAGAGGCGCGAAGTCAATGTGGAGTGAAGTCAATAACAATCTATAGTATTGCGATCTTGTTTCAAAAATAGAATTAGTGTTTGTGATTAAAAAGAATGCGCTTCCTTGGAAAAAAAGGATTGTTATTTCAAAGAGTTGAAAGCAAGAATTTATATTCTTTGTAATGTGCAATTCAGTATAGAGGTTTTGATTAGTTAAATCCTGATAGCAATATCACAAGAAAGAGAAGTCAAGAGATCTTGGGATCCATTTGAAAGGAGTTGAGATTTAAGGTACAAGACATAGTTGTATACCAAAGATAGTCATGGTGTTGGCAGTAAATTAAATAGGATAACTGCTTACAAGTAGAGAAATGAAACAACACAATGCATGAAAATAGTGTCATAAATATAAGTAGAGTCTCAGAGATGCAAAGGATAAAAATAGTGGCATTCAGTGTCAACAGAAAGACACCAATAAACAAAAAGAATTAAAATGGTGATGTGTTTGTAGTCATAATACTGACATTAAAAACAATGATATGAATGTGATAAGAAGTCATCAAGGACACCAATCAGATAGAAAATGTTAAGAGAGAAGATATGATGAAGTACAGTAGATTTAAATGCACCAAGACAACAAGATTAAATGTATAGTAGATTGCTAAATTACTCTAAAGCCTAGACAAGCCTGTCATTATAGCCAGTGTGCTTTTGTAGAAGTTAGCAAGTACATCGATCATTTTCCTATAGTAGATTAACATGAATAATAGCTTTACATGAAGCATTAAGTAAATGAACACAAAATTCATTTCTGTACATAACAAGAATATACCCACTTTTCCAAAATTATCTTACCCTTCCATATACATGTTTCCAAGATTAGTAAGGACCTGACAGTGATTTTCTTGAAGAGTAAGACATAATTGCACTTGCAAGCCATGGACATCTAACCTAGTAATAGGCAAAGGCTTCTTCCACCCTTCCAACATCTTTCAGAGCATTTCCCTACACAAAATAAGTAAGAGTTTGAATTTTAAGTCATAAATCCATTTATAAAAAACAAAAACATACACTTCTAGTTTGAATAAAACATCTATAGACTGCCTTGACCTAAGACAATTATTTACTAGAAATATAAGAAAATCCTAATGATGAATATTTACAATTTTCCTCATAAAGAACTCAGAAAAAATATCTTATACTCAACATCCTTATAGTACTCACCAAGTTATTGTAGGCCTCTAAGAATATTGTATCTTATAGCATTATAGCTTGCTCGTAATGCATTATCACCAAGTCCAATTCACCTCATTCATGTTAAACGCTTGTCAAATTCCCTACAACACAACCATATTGTATCCACCAACTCCCTATCACTAAACTCAACATTTCCACTTACCCAATATGTCTTGCACCTGATATTTCATACTAAAGTAACTCATAACTTTTGGCAATAGCTAAATTTATCCAATTGTGAAAATAATCAATACAATTTGCTACTCCATTAAAAAGCTTGGTAAAGATTGTAAAAATGTAGTCTCAGGGAATTGCTGAATGACTAAGTACATTGGTAACATACACTAATGTAGCAACCATGGTACATGAAGAACTCAATTCAAATTCCTTGTTAGGACTCTAGAACAAACAAGAACCACAAAGAATTACATCCATAATTACACTCCAAGAGGCACAACAACGAGCATCCTAAGAATACTACAATAGCCACGATTGATAGAATAACATTCATTTGAAGATGCATCTCCTAGACAGATTCCAGCTGCAAGCTCTGCAGATTATTACAAAGATGCAACAGTTGCCAAAGAAAGTGACTTGTCTAATACAGATCATATAGGGCCTCCTGATATGGATTTAGAGTCCAGAGCTTCTCCAGATTTAGTGTTAGAAGTTCCAGTAGATCCAGAGTTGGATTATGCCTATCAGCAAGGAAAATGGAAGGATAAAGCTTTTATTGATGTCAATTTTGTGAGTAGTGGGAGAGAACAGAAAAGTTCTATGGAACAGATCTAGTCCTCTCTCAAAAGTATGTTTCTAGATATAAAAACCAACAAACCTTTATGAAGAGGACCAAGAAATCTCCCAATGCTTCATCATCTTGGCAAGTCTCTTCTTCAAATGGGGTCTTAAATTTAGATTCAGTATCAGGCCAGAGGTTTGGTAATAGCAACAAACTACTGGCTCAGTGAAACTCCTTGGGAGGTAATGTCTACCAAATTTGGACCAAAAAATCCCATCAGATGTCAATGGAAAACATCAACATAGGTCCTAAAATTGAAGATAGACCAAAAGATGGTGCAGATGCTGCTTGTGAGGTGAAACAGGTTTATTCCCTTAAATATTCATCTGATTTCTCAGGCAGTGGGCTAACTTGTGAGAGCACTGTAGTGGCAGCACGGGAAGACTCTGATATTATGGCCGTTGAAACAAGTCCAAAAGTTGATGTGAATTATGCACAAAAAACTCCAGTTCTGAATGATGATAGTGTTTCTAGCCATTGTACGAATCCAGAAGTCACTGGGGGTGAGCTGCTGATTGGGTCAATGTCTCTCTGTCTTGATCATTTTCCAAATGGAGTATCAAAGCCAAGACGGGTCTATAAGAAAGACATTCTATTGGAGGAAAGTAAATGCAGTGCTGATGTGAAGGGCTGTAATTCAATTTGTAATTGCTTTGACAGTTCTAAATTTACGAGTGCTTCAAGCACTGCTGGTCCTTTGCATTTAAGAGCAATAAATAATTTCGCTGCTATATCTCACAGAAATTGTGCCGATTCATCGAGTGATAGGGATTCTCTTGGACATCCACCTAAGCAGAATGGTCAAGGAATGTTTGGCAAACAGGAACTTAGGCAGGATGGGATTAGTAAGCCTAGGACAAAGATTTGGCGACCTATTAGCAATGCTATGGATTGTAGAGGGAAAGAAGGTATAATAGACTCTATTATGAATAGTGTTCAAATAAAAGGCTTCATGATTGATTCCTGAAGAAGGGCTGCAATCGGTGCAACTGCTCACTTCCCTTTGAAACATGAAAACTCAAGACATCTGATTTGTACTCAAAATGGAGACAGGTGCTTCACTGATTCTGAATCTGAAAAAAATGTTGATACTCCTCCAAATGAAAAAAAATTTGGAGAAACTATTGATAGAACCTTAAGAAATGAAGACAAACTTCAGCTGTTAGATGGCACAAATGAAGGAAGTGAATGCTTTAGTAGAAAAAAGAATGAAATTGGTGAAACTGTAGACCAGCGTGAAATGAATTTTGAATCAGCTTGTGATGCAGCAGCGACATTCCTTTCCCAAAGATGGGAAGCTCAATTAAAGAGAAGTGAAGTAGAGGTTCTAGAATGCTTGGATTCTGGTGCGGTTGAAGGGATTTTCAATGTTGTGTCTTCTGTAGGTTCTGAAACTGGCCGCTTTGTTTTTGGAACAGTCTCAGAAACCAATTATATGTCTGTTGCAAGTTTTCAGTCTAAAGATGTTGGTGAGGGATCAATTGAATCTGTTCAGGGAAGGCAAAAATCATTTGATTGTGGATTTGGAGCTTTGACTGATGGATCTTCAAGTTCACACTATTCACAGGCAGTAGAGATTTTGGAAATAGAAAGTGAGGGTGATTTGAGAAAACCTTTTGCATTAAAGCTAGAAATAGAGCATCTGAAATACATGCCAAAGCAAAGAAAATGAGAATATGATGAAACAGTCTATTTGATGTATTTTCTCCTGTGCCCAAGGGCTCCAATAATCCAACATCGCACATCTTCAACACAGTCACACTTTTTTTTGTAGTTCAACTTCTATGCATGTTTGAAAGATTACAAAGACAACTTATGCAAGAATAAAATTTTGAAAATTACATCAACTATCAATCAGAGAAGATAAGAATCAAACTTCATAAGACAAGATCAGCATTGTTGAAAGATGTATTAATTGTCTATGAGACAAAATCCAGCATTGCAAAAACTCTTATCAAACTTCATAAGACAAAATCAACATTCAAACTCTGTAAGACAGGATACTTGAGCTGTAAAATTGCCATAACTGAAGATCAACATTATAAAAAATATTTTTTTTTAATCCTGTGAACCACTTTGACTTTAAATCCATGGTGAGAAATCATAAGGTTATTAAAAATTAACTGTACATATTCTCTAGGGTCTTTCAATTGTCACAACATCTTAGCTTTATTCATTTAAATTTCATTTTAATCGTGTTGATTTCCATATAATATATTACTCCTTTATTGCTTGTGAGAGCAAGGAGAGATGTGAAACAGTTGCCAATAAAATAGTAGTTTTACCAAACAATTTGTGTGTTGGTTTCATGAGGGGTGCAAAAAAACTTGTCTCAAAATAAAGATTGTGTGATTTTATCTATGACTATGATTTCAGATCTACTTTCTATTTGTTATGAATAGAGTGAAGTAGCATCTACATGGGAATTGGTTTGGGGTCATCTCACTTTCAGCACACAATCTTGTTGTTGACCCAGCTTTATATTGTTTATTCCATATAAACTATTACCAAAAGTTAAAACGAGTTTCAAAATTGTCCAAAGAAATAATAAAAAAGTGTATGCAACAAACTCTTTTGTGAGTAAATTAATCATAAGAAGGTAAAATTACAATGAAAGTAGTTATTGTTTCTCATTTCACTATCAGTTGATTGTATATTTTTTGTTGACATGCCATGAGTTTCATTTGATGAGTCGGGCCTATTATTTTTTTTGAAAATATAAGGTATGCCGAGGATCACGTTGAGTGTAAGATTTGGAATCATATAAATGTTCTACCAAATAGTTACAGATTGATGAGAATGATTGGCCATCATCTAAGATAGAAGTTAGACATCATGTGAATGGGATTAGAAGAAGATTTTGATCAAAGGAAGCTAAACTACTATGAATGGGCAATAATAAAAAAGACACGCAAATTCATATTACTATAATTTGCAATAAAAATAAAGGTTATCAACATACTTAAAATTTTGGTTTACACCAATAAGGAATGTGATTGTGAATGATTAGGATAATATGAAATGTAATTGGTTCTCATGCACAAAGAATAATGTTGCTAAAAGGAGCTTATAAAGGGATTCTAAAGGTTCACAATTTTTTTCAGAATAACACTGATAAGGAGGCTCTTTGGAAACCTGTAGAGAAGGGCATCAAGGAAAGTAGAAGGAATAGAACATAAGAAAACAAAAGATCAATTGATAACCTACAGATTTTTGCATTGCCTCATTGTTCACTCTTGGAGACGTCTTCCATGAAGATATAGCAGCAGCGTTAGCTGCAAAGTATGCCTGCAGCATAACATGGTTGAATTTCTTATACCTCAATTTTTGATTTAGATGCCTAGGGAAGTAAAAGCCAACCCTACTAATCCCAACTTGGTTTGTGAAGGCTGTATGAATACTGTACAGGAGTTGGCCAATCTGAAGGGTGAGGTGGGAAAATTGAAAATGAAATTGCTTGAGAGGGAAAGAAAGATGGGAGTGTGTCCAAGTTCAGTATTTGGGTTATGCACAATTCTGCTACTTCTGTATTTCTGTTGCAGAAGATGACCCTTGGTGAGGATGGAGAAGATGAAGGAAACTACAAGGATTCAAGTTACTTCTAATCTTATTCCCTTTTTTATCTGGGGGAACATTTTCCCATGGGTATTCTCCTCTTGCTCCTCTTTTTAAAAGGACCATTTTACTTAACTACCTTACTAGACTTTTATGGTGGATAAATGACTAGGGAAAGCGTAAGAGATTGCGAGTGAGTCTTGCAAAGAAGGTGACTTCTCTCAAGGAGGGCAGATTCTAGGTCTGTTGCATTATGGACAGAGAAGCATTAATTACTTTGTAAATAGTATGCAAGATTAATAGAGCAGCACCTCATCCTTGACCATATTTTATGTTTTCCAAGGCAAATATAGATGAAATGTATACAAAGCATATTGACTTCATAACAAATGCCGGTCACCTTCCCATGAATTAAAGATGCCCAAAACAATCATAGCTAGGAGAAAAACATGAGAGATAAAATGTCAAACTTGAATGACTAAAATACCAAACAGGTTGCTAGAGAAGTGCTTGTAACTTGTTTGATCTCATTCAATTGTTGTCTGTCATGCCAACTCTTAAATTGTAGTTTTTCCTAGGTTCCAGCTCATCTCAGTATGAATTGAACCAAATATAACCCTATCATGGACTAATTACACACTGTCTATCTTTTATGAACCCTTTGTTTTGCATTAACCATCTACTGTGAATTACCAGTGATTGCCTTTCTTAATGCAAACTTATTAATTTGGGAAATGGCAATTCAACTCTTTAATTGGCTTGCTCAGATCCACTTTAAGAAACAGTACCTACAGAAATTGAGCCAATCTATCTACAAAACAAAAGTATGCACTAACATCTCACAATCTACATGGCTCTCAAGCTTGTAATTATGGTATGAAGGAAACAAATTTTCACGTTGAGATTTTTTCCTATAATTGGTTATGATTAAATTAGCACCAGGCTGGTTAGATTAGATGCCAGTGTTACAATATGTATAACCTATTAGTATATTATTCACTTGACAAATTACAAAAAAGAAATCCAATTATTCCAAAGCTTTTCAAATTATGAACTCCAAAGTCATGAACATTTTGGTTTGACAAGATTACCAATACTGGTAGCTGAAATGCCATTGCCTCAATCGTTATTCTACCAAAACATTCCCCTTGTGCCTGCATAGTATACATCAAAGAATAAGCAACTGTACCACAAAGATTGAAATTTGGTATATAATATTGATCAAAGCACTTATCATTTCTGTATTCAATGATTTAGAATGCCCACAAAAAAATTCTTAAGTGAACATAGGAAGCCATATTACTTTACATGCAGTTGCTTGAATTTTTTAGCCTATGTTATTTAGATTAGAATTCAACTGCATAGTTTTTAACCTAATCAAATGGTTTCCTCTAAATTTGGAATAAAACAAAATACTAAGCACATTCAATTACACAATTAAATGATCATTTGTTCAAGTGGCTTATTGTGTACCCAAATTAACAATGACTACAATATCATAAAGGAAAATATTGTTAAACACAAAAGTATTTAATCACTCCAGTGAACAAAACTGCGTAATGGGCCAAGAAAGTAAAACATAGAGCAAGGGAGTGCACACCACAGCTCTGCAGCATAAGTAAAAAATGAAGTCTTAGTTCCCAATAAGGGATCTGGTGGAAGTAGAAGGAAGGCAACCATGTCACAGTGGCTAGCCCTGGAAACCAACCATCTAAAATTGAATCATTATGGAGCATCTAAAGGGAAGCCAGACCTAGCTGGGAAAGGAGTGTTTATAAATTGCCAAGGAAGAGCTGTGTTGATCTTTTATGAAGCACTGCATGATTGTCAGCATCACTTAATAAGGATCCCTCAAGAGAGTATTGATGATTGTAACAGATAAGAGATGGACAAACCTGACAGATGAGAGGAACTCTCACATTGTCACTCAAACAGCAATTAGTGGCAATATCAAAAACTGCCCAATTGACAAAGTAATCCAAGATTGCTCATCACTTCACTAGCTATTAAAGGATATGCCATTTGAGCATCTTGAAAGAGCTGAGAATTTAGTTAAGACCACCTAGCAAACTAGGGGTTCATCTTCATAAGTCCCAAGGGCATTTTCTAAAAATAGGAACCACCTTAATAAGGGATGGGAAACTTCTAGACCTTTGTGCAAAGGATAAGCACACAAATTACACAATTTATTCATGGTTTGTAAGCAACATACTCCATGATATTAATAGGAAATACCCTTTTAGGTACCTACCTATGATTTTCCCAAAACTTGGAACTCTTTTTATTCTAATGGATTTGGATACTGATGATTATTACTGTAGTCATTTATGTTGTCAATACTGTTGATCTAACAGTTGTTATTGATATTGATTACCTCTGGTTGGTTGCTGCTAGTAGAGAAATTATGTTTGTACAGGTCCTAGGATCCAAAATCACATTATAGGAGTGACAGTGCTCTCATCAGGGGGGCACTAATATTGTATTTATAATAATAATATATTAAAAAACTACTTGGCATAACGTTTGTTGGTTTTGGATTGACACCCCATGAATTGTTGTTGATATGTGAGCAGATTTCATCTTCCTGGAACATATGATGACGTGTCTTGTACTTTTTGGAAGTCATGTCATTGTTAAGTTGTTGATTGATTGGAGTTGACTGGGTTTCCTTTTGTGATGATGTGTTGCCTTAGTCTAAATCCTAACATGTTGAATTATGAAGATCTGACATCTCGACAGCGCTAACCTTATAACCTGAAAAGTACTGACATTGATGTGTGCTACATTTGCAGAAAACTAGAAACTATCAGGCATATATTTTTTGACTGCTTATTTGCAAAAGAGATTTGACATCTGTTCTGTGCAAAACTGAATATCTGAGACATTAGTAATGAAACTAACTGGTATGAAATTCTTACTAGTTCTATTTACAATATTGATAAAATGTATAATAGTTTTTGGTTATCACTGATTGAGATTCTGTCATTTCAATGGAGAACAAGGAATGATGAGAAGTTTAGAGGGAAGCAAAGGGAACTTACTGAGTCACTTAAAAGACTCACCCTTTTCACTACTGATGTGCAGGTAACTGTGCCAATGAAGATGTCAAATGCTAAATTTATGAAGCTCCTTGGAGATGGAACGATCAGAGTAAACAAAGAGGAAGTCAGGTATGGCCATACATGGTCATATAATCAGTTTGAAAATCCCACTTTTCATAACAAAATGATTGAGTTCTAGAACAAATACAACAACAGACCATAGATCAATGAAGAGGAAGACACCGCCACAAATAGTCAAATGCATGTTCACCCCTACAAATGTCTAAAACACCACCACAAATAGTCATTCATGCATTTGAATTTATCAAGGGCCAATTAATTATTATTTGCACAACAAAAAAACTCATTCTAATGCAAACATCAAGTGGAATTCAAAGAATTTTCGTATTTGAAATTCAAAGCATTTTTGGCAATTGGTTGTCTAGTTTATCTATATGAGAAACTCAAGGAAGTTGATTTTATTGCTTCACCACAAGTGAAGTGGGGTGAGCAATCACCTATGGTAGTATTAGTCCATCTCTACAATGGTTGCAGTCATCTCACTACAGTTATTTCAGTCATCTCACTGCAGTTGTTGCAGTCTTTCAACAAGTGTTAAGGCGGTGTGCAAGTGTGTGGAATCTTGCAAAGTGAAGTAGGGTTTTGCAATAGCCCAAGAGGCAAAATAAATACTTGGTTGTCCAGTTGTCCACCAGCGGCATATATTTAACCATAGAAAGGCACGCTAGACATGTATGCAAAACATGTAAACATATACAAGGCATGCTAAGTGTTTGACACAATGCCTCAGACACCTGGTTTGATGGACCAAAATTACTACAATATTAAGGAAAAAATAGATATATATATATATATATATATATATATATATATATATATATATATATATATATATAATGTCTTGACAAACTTTCAAGCAAATGCAGCTGGCAGATGAAAAGACAGGCATAACCCTTATCGGCATTATTTGCACTTAGGCCAAAACAAAAGCCTCAGAATAGGGTATCCACATTCATGAAAGAAAAATGGAAGGGCACCTTAATTGTTTGGCAGCACAGCCAACAAAACACAATAAGAATATTACCCTATATAGAAATATGATAAAAGTTTAAGCTGTGAATCACAGCGGGAAAATTAGAAGGGAATAGTTTTCATTGCAGATTACACAAGATTAAGACTTAAAAAAAAAACATTTAGTTTCATTAGCAAGAGAATATGAATTAGATTGTAGACCTATATGTCATTGTAACTCTACATATGAGTCTGAATGACAGACTCCCATATGCAGCCCTATTTTACTTCTTGCGGCACTTAACATCTGTATTAAACAAGATTGCAAACTATCCAGGACTTGAAAACAAATTAACACTATTTGAATCAGCATTTGCATCAGTCTTAAGGTTATATCGAGTAGAAACTTGCAGGGAAAATAGAAAGGCTACAACCACAAGCATGATATATATGATTTTGATTATTATTGATCCCTCCATATTTGTTGCTGGCGAGCGTTATTTCACAAAGAAAGATATTTATATCTTGTTACCCAATAAGAGAGGTGGGATATAATCTGTAGAAAGTAGGCCTTATTTATAAAGGCATCTGAAATAGTTGATTGTAAGTTGCTCAATTCTCAGTGGCATAGTGGAGTGTTAGGTCCTAAACAAGTCTAAAAATTTGATTAATCCAAATGTAACCTTTGCTTCAAATCCTCATTTTTCGTTCTTCAAAGGGTGTGCAATTTTGGTGATGATGTCTGATTTATATATTAAACTGAATACTCACAAACCACAAATGCATGAGGGAAACATTATGTCTGCACTTTCACATTTGATCTCAGCAATTAAATTGACCTTTGCTGTAGTAGATTAAGAATTTACAATAAAGTCAAGTAAAATTATGTTTAGAACAAGCGGTCGGTCCTTGGGCAGTACTCTCTCTAAAACCATGAAGAATCATTCCCTCCTCCTTCTGTCCATATTGGGCCAGGCCATCTAAAGTTTACTGTTCGACATCCTATCATACACAGGTTCTCGTCCATCACTAGCCATCCTTCTGTCCATCCTTTCATAGTAGATCTCAATCAAGGGAGAGCAAGCTAAAATAGATAGAATTTGCCCTAATTAGGAGCCAAAAAATGTTCATATGAGGATGTGGGAAGCGATATTCTAATAATAGGGAGTCGAACCATAAAACTGTCTTAATAGGCAAAGGCGGATACATCATGATAAATCTTTAGCGAATTCTATACCCATGATGCGAAAACATTTTAGAAAAAATGTAACTAAATGCAGGGTATAAATAAGACCAATCACATAACCGAAGAGTAAACGATACATCACATTAAACAACTAGTAAAGAATACTTGCAGCTGGGTACAGAAGCCCAAAGGGTCAAACCCCTTCAGCTTCCCTTCCTCTACTAATTTCATTATTTTGTGTCTTTAAAACTTATCCATCCCTCTACTTTCAAGGTGACCTCAGGAGTGCATATTATTGTTTGAAAGTATCTGCGGATTTTGTTCTGCTAGGCTAGGGAAGTTGATTTCTCTACTTCTGATCATGTTCTACCCATTTTTTGCAATTTACAAATATAAATGGGTAGAACTTAATGCAGATTAGATTTTGTACCTAACTACTACAAGCTAGTCCTTGACTGCAACTAGCTGTAAATGGTAGTTATGAGAAAATATTGTAGGCTAATTGGAGATATATCCCAAATTGGTTTTTTATAAGTAATTAACTAATTTTAGTCTAGATTCGATACACAATCTGTAATGTGTGTCAAATCTCTGATTTTATTGAAGGTAAAGTTATAAAAAAAAGTGCAAATTGAAAAGTTTGAACAGACACAGGAAATTTTACAAGTTTACAGGCATTTTCTATTTCATATATTTTTTGGCTATGCTAGGAATAAGAGAAAATTAAATTGATAAGTGTCTTAAGGTATATGATAAATACTCTATGATTCCTATTTGGGGATGACCAATTTCGAGATCATCAAACATACCACTCACAACTATGATTCCTAATGCTTGCAAGCATCCTCCATGTGGACCTCTGAATCTGGCAACCAGATAAGAGAATCTTGACGATTGGAACCAACAATAGTTTCTTAAGAAAAACCAATCAGGGTACCAAATGCGGGTTCATGCATAGGTAATATTCCAAAGTTATTGGAGTATGGGTATGCTGTCTATAGCAAGAAATCAAATTACACCTGCCACAATGAACATGAGTCAGGACAAGTATTGCAGCGTTTTGCATCAATTCAAGGCTAGTGTGTTCCACATATGATGAAACATTATTTAATTTGAACACCTTAATGTAGAATACAAACAAATAGTTAAACATTGATTGACTGAATCCACATGCATTAGACTATGTGAACAAGATAATGAAATGGAAGAGAGAGAAACCACCAAGTTTCAATAATGACTTGACAAAATAAAATATAGACATACCATGTTTGTCACAACTGTTGACATAAGATTTGCACCATTTAATTCATACTATGGTTCAAGCCTATAAACAGTAAATATAGGATATAGCCTAGCATTTGGCTATAAAGTAGGATACAGAGGTTGTGGTCGAGTGTCAGATCCCAACTAGTCCATGGAAGTATTGTAACTTGAAACCTGCTGTCTATTCTCTAAATCAATGCTAGACCTAGGAAAGAAATAATTGGTGCATTACAAATAGAAAAAGATGTTAACCACTTAATTAAACAAAAAATTAATTGGTCCAACATCTAAACAAAATTAAATATGATTGTGCACCCTACATATTCATGCACAGTTTATCACAAAGGTTGGTAAAATAACAAAGTGAATCATTTTATTCAATTTCCAAGAACTTTACTACTTAAGTTCCAGATATTTACTTACCTATGTCTTATGCCTTGAAAAAACATATGTTAAGCTATATAGATTCTTTCTTCTCCTTAGAACTAATTTTGCTGATTAATTTAAGCTATTACTATGATCAAGATTTTGTTTTTCTCGTCCATTCTCATCATACCTTTCTTGTGCATTGGATGATCTTCCCTTAGCCTTCTCTATAGCTTTCCTAATATTCTCATAAATGCCTTCATTACAAGAACCTTCATCTTGCACAAGTCTGTCTGAACTATTAAATGAACTAGAGAGATTATCTAGATCTAGAGAAAGTCTGAGAGAGATATCTTGTACATCCTTGAATGAATCAGTCTCCGATTATGATTATGCACTTTCAACTGGATCACTCTGCCACTATGGGTGTCTCATCCTACATTGTGAAATTATTTACAAATATACTTTGCAATGTTGTGGCCAGGAATAGAGGTGGATATTCCTCAATCCACTTTGTCTAAATTCAAACCAGAGATTGTTATCAGCTACAAGTCTATATAGAGTAGATGCAATAGATTTTTCATCATGTGGATCTATCAATAACCCATTTTTTAATGTCCGATGAATATCAACTGGTCCTCCATTCTTTATGGCTACCATGGGAAATCATTGTGCAGCTACCTCAATGAGAGTCAAGCCAAAGGGTTCCACTAAAGCTTTAATGAAAACACCCTTTGTTTTTGCAAAAATTTTGTAGATGTCACCAACATCTGATTGTTTGTGATGCTTTGGATATGCCACTTCTCTGTATAGATCATACTTGTCAATTAGCTTTGGAACAGTAGTAAGAAAATTTGCACTTGTTGCACGCATTTGATCAATATAATCTCAATGCCCATGATCAACATCGAATTTTCTAATTTCCTCAACTTTTTGCACTCCCCAAAAGCCTTCACTAAATTTGTGATGTTATTTTTAGGATTAGGTTGAGCAAGAGCCAATATAATTGGCTTTGAAGTATTTTTCAAGAAATACAAAGTCTTAGACCACAAAGGGGACTTAGATAATGGATCAGGATCATTCTCCAAATCTTCCATTATGTTGTCAGATCTTCCTTGGTGTTGTCACCTTGTACAAAAACATTGTCGAAGTCCATTCCAGGAGGTATGACTGCCATTGGAGGCATGTAAAGACCATAGCATCTTTGACCACACTTGGCATGAGATCTAAGCTTTTTTTCCAATTCTAAATCAAAAACATCATAAAGACCCCATTGTTCTTCAATTTCTTGCCTTGTACTAGTAACCACAAGCTCTACAGAGTCAATACATGATTCTTCAACATCAATCCTATAATAGATCTTGTATGTTATGTTGATCTCTTCCTTGCTTTCCTTGTTTCAATATTTTTCCAATTTAATCTAACCCAAGGAATGATCTATCAAAACCATGGGAACATTGAGAGCACTTGAAAGAATGTAGGCTGCATAAGCTGCATCTGCATAATGACCATGAATAACATGAGACCAGATAGCACTACCCCCTCCATTAAGGTCCCCCAACACCTTAGAGATGTTAAGAATTGATGGATACCAAACCATTTGTTCATGATGGCATTGATACTATTGTTAGATGTCTCCTTGTAGTACTTATGATATCACTAGAACTTATTAGTTCACAAAACATAGAGCACAATGCAAGTGGACAGTCAAAGTTAGTCATGAAGAGTTTGGGAGATTCCATTGCTGATGTTTCACTTATGAGCTCAGTGTTCGTACCCATTCTTTTAAATTGTGTTGAAAATGACAAGTTTGGTAACTTGTCCTTAGCTATAACCGATGTACTCTTGAAAGGATTTTTGACACTGCACATCTGGCTACCTATTTTGCAAAAGAATTTTTCATCACAGTTAGTAATTTTTCAAATTCGACATGACAAGCAGCAAGAATTTTCTACAATAAATATAAATTTATGTTTATATTTAGCTCGTGTGAGAAGAGGTTCTAAGATACTTCAGTCAGCTGGATTTTTTTCATGTATGTCAATATTAGCTGGTTTGTAAGGAATGAAGAGTCGTTTAGTTCTCAACAAATAGAGGGTCCCTTCTCTCTATGGAACAAATGAGAACTATTTAATAGGTTATGGGGTTTGGTATTATCATTCATAACAAAAATGGTGATGTGAGTTACAGAAAATAATGCAGGTGTTGTAGTTCTATGCAATGCATTGACTTCCTACATTTTAGAAAAATATTATATTTTGTGTGTAACAAAAGCCCTAGATAATATGACTGATGCACTTGGTAGAAAAGAAACAAGAAATCGGATGGCTAAAATCTCACTTATTGCTTGGAAAACACCGAGCATGTCATTGCTCTTATGAGTCATCTTGCAAAGAGAAAACAAAGAGAAGCATGAGGTATCAAGATTCAAGATTTCCACTTGAAAATCCTACCTTTAGATTGTAACTTTGCTTAATGTGCCTCCCTTTCTTGAATGATACTGGTATCCTGCATAGTTATAAAAAATAACTCAAACGTTAAAAAATCCTGAGAAAAAAAACTAAAACTCTTACATTTTGAACAAAAATCTCTATATTAAAAATAAATAATCTATTTATTTCAAATGTTAAACGTAACTAAAACACTAGTTCATATCACTCGAAAAGAAGGGCACCGTAAAGGGGGAAATTGAAGAAAAAGAAGAAGAATGACCAAACCTGTTACTCGAATGAAGGAGGTTGTAAAATAAATTGATAGAGTCTTTCTTAAGCGGATTTTCTTCTCTGTAAACCACGAGAAAACCTTCCAAGGAAATTAAACTTCCAAATTTTTATTTTTTTTCTCTACACCAAATTGTTGATTAAACTCTCAAACTTCCCTCCAAAGCCAACTACAATGTTTTACAGAAAAAATCAATTTCTTAAAATTCCCTCCAAAAGCATACGCACACAACGGAGCACCAAAAATACCTCTAAAATGCACCAAAAAATATTGGGTTTATGTAATTCATTATTTATAATATTTATGGCATATAATTATATTTATCATTTTAATCATATTTTCATTTTGCATTAATTTATTTTTTGGGTTTATCTTCTTTTGTTATTTAATCTACATCTTTTTATTTTATTTTTATCTTTTATTCTTTTGATTTTCTTTGTTCTTTCCTTTGTATTATTTCTTTCACTTGTTTATTGTTTCTTTTTTCCTTTGCAATTTAAAAAAAATAATTATTTGCATTTGTATTTTTATTTTTGGTTGACCTTTTGACATATTAGTTCTTCATGTGTTTCATGTCTCTCTCTTCCTTTCTCCTTCTACTTATTTCAGATCTACAACTACATGTCTTACATGATTCTTTTGATTCTCTTTATGTTTATGATGGATGACATAGTGTGATATGAAATGTTATTTTCTTTGATGCTAAAAATCATATATACAAAATTAAATCTAGAAGCACCATTCTCTATGTTATTAATGGATCGTGGAAATCTTCTAGCATTAATCTTTCACATATTGTCAATATAATGACATTTTGATGCTTAAAATTAATTATTGACAAACACCTACATTTTTTTTTTCTTTATTTCTATTCAAACCTAAAACCCAATTTAAAGACACTTATTTCTCATATGTGTGAAAAATAGGTAACAATCACATGGAGTTAAAAGTAGAATTTCATAAAATGGAGTTAAATATTAAACAACCTTATAACTAAGCAACCCATCAAAGAGTTTTTTCAATAAACATAGAAAATGAGATTATCCAAAATTGGCAATAAATGAGTCTTGTTAAATGAACCCACTTGCCCATAAATATTTGGATTTCTATATGATTTTTAGAGATAACCTAGACTTGTTCTCTAAATAGTGTTCACCAATCAATTTTGAAATCACCTAAAGCCAGATGGATTTCTCATGCAATGAGTCTATCGGTGAACAAGCATTTCTAGTGAAATGGAACTTTTAAGCTATATATTAATCTATGATTATATTATCAAATGTTATTATAAAAGAGTAATAATAAATATTTATTTCATCTTTTTTATTTGGGTGACTAATTATTAGTGACTAAATAATTAGTCTTTTATTTGGTCCTTTATTTAGTCATTTTTGTTTAGGTGACTAACTATTAGTGACTGATTATTTAATCATTTTTATTTGGCTAACCTTGTGATTTTACCCAAAGACCAAATTAGTCATTTATACCTATAAATTACAAAAAATGGTAGAATTTGATCAATTTTTGCCACTAAAAGTTTTAGTGGTGTGACTAAATTTTTTAGTCATGTAGTCATATATAATATAAAATAATATTTTATAATATATATTTAATAATATTTTATAATATATATTTAATAATATTTATATTTAATATAATAAAATATATATAATATTTTTATTTATTATTTATTTTATATACAATTAATTATAGAATATCATAAAATATGTTCATTTATAATAAGAGAATTGAGTATATGATATATAAAAATATGTTTTTATATAATAATTTATATTATAGAAAATATAGAACATGTTTCCTTTTATAAGCTTGTACTTCTGATTTTGAAATTCACATTTTGAATTAAATTAATGATTTATAGCTGAGAAATTATTAAAAAATATGCATACAATATTTTAAATCTAATTATTAAATACATTATTCCTTCTATTTATGTTATCTTTATTATCTCTCCCCTATATCCTCCATCGCATAGATTTCAATAATGACATGCCACACAATAATAATAGTTTGGTCATTTATTTAGTCATTTTACCCAATGACCAAATTGGTCATTTTACCCGATGATCAAATTGATAATTTATTTAGTCAATTTACCTGATGACCAAATTGGTCATTTATTTAGTCATTTTAATTGTGATTTTACCTGATGACCAAATTGGTCATTTATTTAGTCATTGAATGGGTAGAACATGATCAATTTTAGTCATGTGACTAAAATTTTTAGTCACGTGACTAAAAGTTTTAGTCACCTAGTCATTTATTGCCCAAATTCTACTAGTGTAGGAGACACGTCTTTTGGGAGGTAAAGACTCATATAAATGAAAGATGAAACTCTTCATCCAATGAAAAAAAATAAAATTCAACACAAACATCTGTGAATTATATCCAGACAGTAGCGGACTATATATAGGCAGCAATGAATTAGATGTAATTGCTTCAACTTCACATTCTCGATTTACTTCAGCATCAAGAATAATATCCATAGATTCAGTAGTCTAGTGAGGGGATTTGTGTAACTCCCAAAATAATAATAACTCCCAAAATACTTATCCTTTTGAATATTTCATGGTCTAGTGAGCATGATTTGTGTGTGTATTTGTAAATCCTGTATATCTTATAATATATATTTTTTATTATATACAAGATACTACTAATGTTTGTATGTTTATATTTTGCATATTTATAGCCTGTGAAGAAAGTCCACACTTGGAAATATGAACCCAGAAAAAAATAATGAGACACTTGCTAGATTGTGGTCTCAGTTCCAAAGAAAAGATGTTGAAAAATGTAATTGTCCTTGAAAAAAGTGTAAGGGCTTAAAGAATAGAAGAATTCTAATCAAAATAGCCCAGAGTCATTGTAGGCAATATGGTCACATTGAAGGGAGGCACGATTTTCATCGATTGGTGAATTTGGATTTCCAATTGGAGGAACATGGATGTGTGAATATCCAAGCCGATGATAACGCTCCCATGGAAGAAGATGATCCTGTGGTAGAGAACACAATTGATGACAATGGTATTGGTGTAGCTGATAATGTGCCAGAGGACATGATTGAAGAAGATGGTATTGGCGTAGCTGATCAAGATGATCATGATGATGGTACTAGTGCATCTGATAATGATGATGAAGATGGTCTTGATATAGCTATAATTTAGAAGGCATATGAGCCCCTATACCAAGGCTCCCAAACAACTCTTCTCTCCACTATAGTGTTGTTGGTGAACTTCAAGGTTATGAATGGTTTATCCAATGTAGCAATGTCACGTATGCTAAGGTATGCCATTTTTGTCATCTTCAATGTTAGCATACCATTACGATTCATTATATTAACAATTCATATTTGTTGTTGTAGGTTGATAGGTGAGTTTTTATTACCACCATCAAACATTTTACCTCATTCGTACTGAGAATTATCTACCATTATGAATCAAATTGGAATGTAGATCAGACAATACATGCATGTCCCAATGATCACATTCTATATCACAAATAACATGAATTTGCAACAGAATGCCCTATTTTTCATACTAGTAGATATCAGTCAAATCAAATAACAAAAAAGGTGCCTCACAAGAGTCTTCAGTACATTCCCCTTATTCCACGTCTTCAACGATTATTTAGGTGCACTAGCTTGGCACAATTTATGGATTACCATGCATGCAATAGAAGTCAAGATGACATTATGCGAATGCCTGCAGAAGGTTCTACATTTAAAGACATAGAAACAACATGGACACACTTTAAATAAGAACCTCATAATCTCAAGATTTCAGTGGCAGCGGACGGTGTCAATCCATTTGGAGATATGAGATCTACTTACTCAGTGTGGCCTGCTTTTGTTATTAACAATAACATTCCTCCTTGGATGTCCATAAAGAGGGAGCACATAATGTTGTCAATGATTGTACCAGATATTTTTTCATTTAATAGTTATGTAAATTAATTTATAAACACCGCATCAAGATGGTCATAATAATTATGTAATCTTTTTGTTCATTCAACTAGGTAAGTACCAAGTTAAAGATATGAACATGTATATTGAGCCCCTTATTGATGAGTTGTTGATTTTATGGAATGAGATCACTATGTATGACATCTCTAGACCAATAGGACAAAGAAAATTTCAATTCCATGCAATGCTTGTATGGGAAATACATGGTGCCCCTGGGCTAACTCATTTTTGTGGTATGTTATATATTCATGTTAAGGTCACGTATTTTTGGTATGTTATAGTGCTTACACATTGTTGCTGTATGTTTAAGTTGTGCATGATAATTTTTTATGATCCAATTGTACGATATCTTTTAGGTTTTTAGATAAAGGGTAAATTCACATGTCCAGTTTGTGGTTCGAAGATGAAATCTTGTCATTCAAGAAGTTTAGGAAAGTAGGTATTCGATGAGTTTAGGCACTTTCTCCACAATAATCATAAGTATCGAACTATCGAAAAAAATATTTTTAATGAGAAAGAAGAGACGACATCAAGGCCACGAAGAATGACACCTCGTCTATGGAAATTAGAATACAATAGACTAAATCGTCGAGGTAATGTCATTCCATCTGATGATTTTTGTTTAAAATTTAGATTTTGATATTGTCTTTTATTTACTAATGATGTTATTGATGCTCGTGAAGGTCATCAAGGCATCAATGACCAACTTCCTAGAGGAATAAAAAGTTATCCTAGTCAACTTAGTAGGTTGCCGTACTACAAGGATCTCCCAATCCTGCATTTGTTTGATGCTATGCATATTGGAAAGAATGATTTAACCTTTGTATGCATTATTGACTCAACTTATATTTGGGATGCTTCTAGTACCCCATTTAATCTTTATCCATTGAAAATGTCTTTGCTAACAATATATTCTTCAGCTCATGATGAAGTGCAGATGCCTCCTTCAATTAACATTCCACATTCGATGACTGCATTGTCTGCAACAAGGTGCTTGTAGATGTCTTCCTTTGTACCATCTACAACTTGTAAAACCTTATTTTTCTATATTTTGTTATGTGCTAATCATGCATTGATTATTTTTCTTGTGTGAATTTTATACATTGCATGGACCTATTTTGTGCACTAATAGATACACCTACACTTGGTAGAAGAACATATCAGACCAGTACTAGTGAAGATCAACCATTTCCTGGATCAGCCCGTGTTACTAGTACTGGTTCGTTTGCGGGGACATTGTTGTTGAACAAGAACAATATGGTTCCGTTAAAAGTACCAAAGCTTCTAGGTGCTTTAAAATTGTTATTATTTACAGTGTAATTGTAGTTTACTTATACATAACTCATTTTGGACTGATAATCCCATGATATTTTTGTAGGAAATGATGTTTTTTATGATCATATTTTTGAAATGACATTGAAGCTATTTGGGCCCACCATACATAAAAGGTATGTAGCTTCATAATATTAGTACAATATTTTTCTTATCTTCCATTTATTGTACTATATTAAAGTTATGATATCTAACAATTTTGTTTTTTCAAAAAAGGTGGAATGATCAGGATGCTGACTTAAAAAATCAGCTCATTAAATCTTTAGAGGACCTCTTTGGAATTAAAACTTTTGACAGAGGCATGATTCTTAAAAAAGTAGCCAAACATATAAAGACTGTGAGGGACCAATATAGAAGGTCTCTAAAGGATAACCCAAAGTACGAGCGTCCTCCTATGATTCCACCGATGGAGTGGAATGAAATATTGGAAGATGCAAAAGAGAAAAGGCTAAAGGGTAGTGGAATTCAACCAGAAGACAACAAAAGAAGGTATGTTGTGATAGTATTAAGTAGAATGTAATCATGCACTAATTAGTGATCTTTGTAAATATATAATCTAACATGTTTCAAACTTTTCATAGACTGTAAGACACATCAAAAGCCACACAAGCGAGATTAAAAAAGGTTGGCCAACACAAACTTGGCTCTGGTGGCTATATGAAACTTCACTCTCGACTTGTAAGTAGCAGCATTGGAAATTCATATCAAATTTTTATATATAAGGTTGCAAATAATTCTGTTTAATCAAATCATACATGTAAAAGTGATGATATTAAACAAAAAATATAGGACACGAAATTCAATGTAGAGCCCACAGATGAAGACAAGAGAATATCCTTGAAGGAAGGCTATGCAATCGTGGTTGCATGCCTACGCCAAGAATCCCAAATCCATAACGAAGAATCTGCTGCACCAGATGAGACACAAGTAAATTGGTCAAATGAAAAGTAAATCAAATTGAATAGTTAATTTCAAACATAAATTGACTATTTCGTGATAACAATGTGCATGAAATTTCACTATAGGCTTCAAATCCTACCACAAAACCTGGGCGTGACGAAGGCCATGATGTGCATCACAGTGTTGGAGGTATTAATTTTCTATTGAAAATAAATTACGTAATTATTAATAGAATTTAACATCTTTAATTGCAATTGGCCGTGTAACCTTTTTTTGAATATTTTAGAGCATGTTGAGCATGTTGAGGTGGCGGAAGATCAAAATGTTATTGTACATGATGATGTGGCATTGTCAGGTAAAGAAAAATACATGTTATGTTCTACTGGTTAATGAAATACATGTAACAGTAAAAAAAAGTATGCGAATTTAACCCATTTACTTGTTATTGTAGTAGACCCCCCTTTAGTGCAGCAACGTCATCCTCCTCGAGACATGAGGAAGCATCATAATTTGAGATCATAACCACAAGAGGAGGAAGATAATATTGATGCTCCTATCAGCCTTTACCTAAATAAGAAATCTAAGAAAAACCCAGAAAAGAAATGATTTCTTAAAAATGCTCTTTGATAAAACTTGTTTGATTAACTTTGTTGGATAATGAAAGAATGTTGTTTTAAGTAATTATCTATGAATGTTGTGTATTAATATTGAATCATATGTCATGTTAATGAATATTGTTATGTGTTAATGAATTCTTGATTAGTGTTGCGTATTAATGAATGTTATATCATATTAATGAATGTTATGTGATTGTATTGATTGAATGTTATAGTTCATAAATGAATGAATGAAGTGTGTAATTAGATGTTAATGGGGAATTTAGATTGATGTTAGGGGGAGGAGGGGTGAGGCCATATGAGCTTCCACCTTCACGTGGTTGGCCTTGTTAAGTAGAGAATATTAAAGTATTCTCGAAACCAAGTGAAGCTCAAACTAACATACCTTCATTATTTAATCAATTTCATTCGTTCTAGGTTTTTTCTCATAAGTGCATTTTGAATGTGTCATTGTCAGGAAACTATCAAATAAAAAAATATAAGGGCCAATAGTCAACTTCTCATTGTCATTGTCTAGCATGATTCGGCTTGACCTCCTTGTAAGTATTCTCATATTGAATGCGTCAACCTCTCTTGGCCTAATGTGGATTATTTCATTGGTTTGTGTTTTTGAGTAGGTGAAGTGTTAAAGGGTTTACATTTCTTATAAGTTTTTTTGTAACTTTTAAGCTCTATGATAATGCTTGTCATCCTTATATGGCAGGCAAATGAATCCAAGAAGGAAGCTTTCAGGAAATATTTGGATTCAAGCGGCATGCTTGATACCCTCACAAAAGGTCTGCAACAATTCTTCTTATATGATGAAATGATGAATCTAGAAAATTAATTTGTGAATTTGCATCTATTTGTGAGATAATATATTAATATTGGCAGTTCCTCTTGTATGATGAAATGCTGATTTTAGAAAATTAGTTTGTGAATTTGCATCCATTATTTTTGGATGCCTAAATGTTATGTTTGCCTTGTGAGGATTCAAATTAATTTGATTGATATGATCTTCGAAATGGTGTAGTAGTCTTTTAGATTAATGTGATTTGTATTATCATATAATATCTCTGCTCTTATAAACTACCTTGTTTCCATGTATGATTTACAGTTATTCGTTGTAGTGTTCCAAAGATGAATCTGGACAATATCTTTGAGAAAAAGAATGAGGTTTCTAAAGTTGTTGCAGAACTTGAAAAGGTTGATATATTCATATCAGTTTCATTTATTTATTGATGTGTATTGTCAATTGATTACTGTACAATATCTCTTAAATATCAAACAAGATGAAATTTGAATGCAGTATGATTCAATCGTTCATTTCTATGCTTACAGGCTATGCCAAACTACATATATGAGATAGTTCAAATAATTATTATGGATATAGAGGCTGATGTGCATGTTAAGCAAGCAATGAATGAAAAAAAATATAGGCAAGAATTTTACATCCAATACTAAATGTCCTTTTTACCATGATATTGTTGGAGATTGCTAGCACATACTTTTGCATTTTGTAAATGGGTTGATGGTATTCATTTATTTAAGAAAACCCAACTCATTATCCTCAACTTTGTTCATATTTTTGTTCTATATCTATTTAGTTTATTTACCCAAAATTTCTCTCAATTTCACCATCATTCATTTCATTGTTTTATATCAGCTGCAAGAATGAGGGTGGCAACACAAGAAAAATTAGAGGCAGAAAAATTTTTACAAATCAAGAGAGCAGAAGGGGAAGCAGATTCAAAGTATCTGTCAGTATGCATCAACACTTCCTTTTATTTGTCAGTATGCATCAACATTTCCTTTTATGTTATATACGTATATTTTATAGATTTGTATATTTATAATTTTAAAAATTGTATGTAATATACATTGGGAGATAATATATTGATATTGGTAGTTCTTCTTATATGATGAAATGCTGAATCTAGAAAATTAATTTGTGAATTTGCATCTACTTGTGAGATAATATAATAATATTGGCAGTTCTTCTTATATGATGAAATGCTGATTTTAGAAAATTAGTTTGTGAATTTGCATCCATTATTTTTGGATGCTTGAATGTTATGTTTTCCTTGCAAGGATTCAAATTAATTTGATTGATATGATCTTCAAAATGCTGTAGTAGTCTTTTAGATTAATGTGATTTTTATTATCGTATAATATCTCTGCTCTTATAAGCTTTTAGGAAATATTTAGAACAAGTACCCTAAAAAAGTGCATAGGCCCATACAAGACACCCACCAAAATATAGACCATCAATTTATAGAACCCTTGCAAGATATCCCAAGGAACGACAGGTAGTGAAAACCAAATAGATAGAAAAAATAACATAACCATATGCTGCCTCACCTGTTTGAGGTAAGCCAAACTCGGTCGAATTCTCTTAACAATGGTACATATCTGTCCAAGTGCAACAACCTTCAAAGATTTGTAGCGGTAAAGAGAATCCCCATATTTTCAAACATATAAAGGGATAATAAACTAAATAAAGTTTCAAACATATGAACAGATAAAACTCATACAAGCAAAAGCCAGAGTCAAATTGAATAGCATTGGCTATTTGTCAGCGGAAGGTCCCTACTAGAACAGACGGATTTGTCACTTCATTAAGATGACAGTTGTGTACTAAGTTTCCTAACTGTATAAGTCATCGTCATCTTTATTATTTATTGTAGCAATTACATTCGAAGCACTAGGAAATCAAAATTTAGAACCAAAGCCTCGAGATTGCTGTAGTGTTTGTGCAAAGGCTTGATACTTCCGAATATCAACATCATTGACACTTCTTCGGGCATATTTCATTGACTCCTCAAAATGAGCAGCCTTTATTTCAGCTACCTCATCACTATCATCCTCATCCATTGCCTCAGGGTTCTCACTTCTTTTTCTTTTACGCTCAATATTATCCTATAAAAGTGCAGAGGAAAGAGAACATGACAAATTGAAATAATAAGATACAAGTTGAGGAAAATTGAATCAAAAAATGTAAAATTCTAACAAACCAGTTAAAAAAAAACCATTAAGAAATTCATAACCAAATCTAGTTTGCAAAAGCTGCCACAATTGAAACTTACCTTCTCAATATTTTCTCTAATAGCATACTTGAAAGCCCACTGACAAATCTCTATGATATCTCACCAATAAATATAATGGACGGGACAATCTTCTCAGCCTCCTCAAAAGCCTTCCGGAGATTGCTTTTACTTTCTCCAACCAACTTTGACATGATCTCAGGTCCATTGATATAGAAAAAGAAGGCACTGGTTTCATTTGTCACTACCCTAGTAATTAAAGTTTTCCCAGAACCAGGAGGCCCATAGAGCAGAATACCCTTTGGGGCTTCACACCAATAGATTTGAAGAGTTGTGGGCATCTAAGAGGAAGCTCTACCAATTCATAGATCACCAGTCAGAGCCTATCTCTCAAATAGTTCAAACAAAATGAAAAAACCCACAGTTTCACGCAGAGTAGATGGATTGCTAGAGCCCAAAGTAGTCTGGAAAACAGAACGAGTAGGGACCGCTAGCAACAAGCAGCATAATGGGTGTGGACACCTGAAGATAAATATCTAGACTAATCACCGATCAGGATGCCGTTGGTGATTAGTCTGGATATTTATCTTCAATTTTTTTAAAAACACTCCGCGTTGAGTCAAAATTTTGACCCACTCGCGTCGAAAGTCTGGCCAACAATTGACCATTCTGTGTCGAAATGTGGCGTCGTGGGTTTGGCATCTTGGTTAGAGCCGCTAAATACTTCAACCAAATGTGGTTGAAATATGACCGTCGTGAGTTTGGCATCCTGGTCAGAGCAACCAACGATTTCGACCAATATTAATTTATATTGGTCGAAAGATCGACCAATACACCAACGCTAGCCAATGTTATTTTTGGCCTACAGTGCCCTCATTTTCGACCAATATTGACGTCGATCATTCGACAGTTTCAGCAATGGGTCGATATTTCGACGCCGATAATAGCGATGAAACAATTGGTCGACTATTCGACCATGTTGGGTTGAAACTTCGACCAATAGTGCATCGAAAAATGGTGCAAAATGCACTAGTGAAATAACATAGAAAGATATAACACAAGATAAATAACCATGCAACATAAAAAATATTGAAGAACTCATAACACCATATTTTTTTTCGAGGAAAACCCTGTTAAGGGAAAAACCCCGGTGGGGATGGTACCCACAAATATCTTCACTATAAGTATAATAACTCTGTTAAGAGTTATGACCCTATTAGGAGCTGAGTATTACAATAGGCAGGTTCTGATTAAGGACAGACCCTTTTAGGAGTCATTACAATGTGATCCCAATTAAAGAATCGACCCTGTTAGGAGTCCAACCCTGTTAAAGGAAATCAAACCCTATTAGGGGTGTACAATAGGTGCAACAACACTTACAATTAATCTGATGTCCTGAATACAAAGAGTTAACAAAGTATTCCTTGAATAACTCCTCTTGTTCTCCTTTCTCTTGATCACTATTGTTCTCCTTAGATGCCTTCACCGTTCACATCCATCTATATCATCATTATTCTCATTTTATCACTTTTACAAAAGTGTCTATATACTTATACATTGTTAATGATATATTACAAAAGCTAGTTGTCTTTACTCTAGCAAAACATATTATTATTTAATGCGTATTTGCGTGCTTCATTAACATCCTTAGTCAGCCTTAGATCCAAGTCCGCATCCAAAAATAACTGTTCAATCACTCACAAAGTCGGCCTTAGCGATCGCCAACAAGTTATACTTTGTTTACTATCTTCGCATCCAATCAATTGAACATATCTCTTCGACACTGCAATATTAACACGTGCGACCTTACACACATATTCATTCATGTCTTTCAAACATGTAGCCAAGATCACATTCCTTCAGGAGGCTTCTATGAGGATCGTGAACCTTTTCTATTAGACTGGGTCACAGGAACAGTCTGTGGACTTAGGCATTTTTTCCTTCATCAACTGCATAGAAACATATTAGTGATGTCCAATATGTGCGATCATAAATCTAATGAGTGTTTCCTTTAATGACAACATTCTATATGTGCATGTGCCTACATGTGCATATGTGTGCATGCACTGACCACTTGCCAACAATTATAATAGTTTGTATTCACACACACATTAATAGGAATCAAAGTTAGGAATAAAATATTTTAAACTAAGTGTTGTGTGCAACCAAATTTTCTGATCTTACCACTACTGAGGAGCTAGCCTCCTCTACCTCAATCACACTCCCACCTTTGTCTTGTGTAACAAACTCAACCACTAGATTTTTCATCACTAGGTTAGTCCCATAAAATCATAATTAAATTAAATTCTTTCATTTATACTTGCAAAATAACATCATATTCCACACATTCGCATATAAAAAGTTAAAATAAACCATAAAAAAATAGCATCATCATAGCATGACATTGACATTAAATCACCAATAAGTCAAAAACATCTAGAAAATACCAACTAATCATGTCTAACATAAAGGTAAAAAGAAAATCGATAAAAGTTTTGGTCTATCTGACCAAGTCAACAAGTTAATGTGTCGCTAGGTAGTCTTGAATAATAGTAGTCTATCAAGTTGAGTCGTGACATTATGAAACAATTTTTAAATGATAATAATAGTAATAGTAATAGCGATAGAGATAGCGATAGTAATAGTAAGAGTAAGAGTAAGAGTAAGAGTAAGAGTAATAGTAATCGTAATCGTAATAGTAATAGTAATAATAAGTTATAAATGTTATAGATTTTTCATATTTAAGAGATTATATCAATTGAATAAGTTGACGGCTTTCATTTTATTCTATTAAAAAAAAATTGGAAAAAAAAAATTATTTCTTATTTTGAATATTTTATAATTTCACCCATGTATATATATTTTTTTGATAAAAGTGGTGAGACCACTACAAATTTATATTTATATTATATAACCTGCTTCAGAAAGCTCATAGAAAAGAAAGCAAGAAGAAAACCCCCACTCAAAACCAAATACATCATTTTCTAAATCATTAAACTATCACCCCCATATAGTAGAAACCTATTATATACAATTATATATGACCCAATATTCAATAGGACCTACCAAAAGATAGTTACAATAATCCAAATACAACCCACAATGAACCATGAAAGTCCCTTATAGCCTAAGCCCTACATATACAAATATACATATGTGGCTATCAAAACTCCTAGACCATGACTCTGACTCAGAACCCCACCAGAACGGACCTGCCTCCTACCACAACATCGTCATGTAACTATGTCAACAGGCGCATCGTCAACTAGATATCTTGAGCTCATCGATGAGCTAGCACTCATCTCTGAAGAAAATAACCTTGGTGGAGAGGATAAAGTCACCCCTGCATCTTCAGAGTATGCTAATATCATCAAAAAAGCTAAGTGCATCTGCTACCACCGAGTTTGGAAGGACATCAACAATGTGGTAGACCTCCTGTCGGAAGAATTGGACATCTCTCCCCTCCAACCCCAGTTTAAACACATCATATAAACGTACATATTCCATGTGACTATCTAGGTATGCAACAGGGAACAAACCTCCAACATCTACCCTCGAAGCCTGTAATTCATATCCTCTAATTTCTGCATGAATGTCGTATGCTGAGGCAAACTCACCTTTAACCAACCTTGTGGCCAAAATCTGTACTTCGACACCAAATCTTACTAAGATTACCAAACCAAGCTCTCATGTTTTGTACTTAGGGGAAGCTGTCTAAAGCACAACCAACTTTCCATAATGACTTATGTGGCAAAATAATTAGGGTGACATGTCAGATGGGAGTGTCTCCCATGTATTAAAGTACTCATGTTTATCTTTTACTTGGTCTTATGTAATATGTAAAATTCTTTCAATGTACCTATTTATATCTACACAAGCTAAAGGGTGAAGTGAGAAAGATTCATTATTGTATGTAAATCTATTTTCTAATTAAAACTACTTTTTATTGTTTTTGCCTTTTATCTTTCTATTTTTTTGTTTCACATTCATATGCAATGTTTCTATAATACAAGTTTACTAGGCTTCTTTTTCTCTACAAAAAAATAAATAAAATAAATAATTAAATATTATTTTACATAACTATATTGAAAAGGATTAGTGCAATTATTTTTTAGAATAATAATGAAGAATAAATTTGATATTTTAAGTCTAACACTTGTTTGTTTAAGATTTGGACAACAACATTCTTTTTCTGTAGTTTACTTTGAATCCAAATTAGTGTTAACTTTGTTGTGTGTTGATCTTGTTGATCTAGGTCATTTCCATGCATTGTACAATTTTCATCACCGACATATCTAATTTGGAAAATTGCACACTTTTTTATTTACTAAAATCCTTTCTATGTGTCAACCATCAAGGACTTGTGATATTTAAATATAATTTGAGGAGACCATTTGATCAAGTAGGTCATGCTCTCCTAAGTTGACACAATGATTAGATTGATTTCACGGTCATGGAATGAGCAAAGCTGAAAATCTTTAGAAATGCATATGCTCTAGAATGGTGATATATGTTTAGGTTCCTTTTATTGTCCTAAATCAAAAGATTTATAGAATTGTTTGCTTCTTTAATGCTTGAAATATATACAAGATTTATAGGTGATAAATGGGTGCACATTTGATATTTTTAAATACCACTACATACAACTAAATCACATGAAACATGAGCCAAGTTAACTCACGGTAGTAATAAAATGACACGAGTTAACAAAATTTTGAAATTAAAAATTTTAAGGGTATGTTCCATATTGTGTGAGAGTAATCACATGCCACAAGATTGAATTGGGATAATTACATACCAATTTTGATTGATGTGGCAAATGAATGAATAGACACCCATAGGGGAGTGTAATGTTGTCGATGCAACACAATGTGTAGAAATAAATGAGATAAAGTTAAATATGTGGGGATGTGCAAAGACGGGGAATTGTGAAGGATTGGAAATGAGTCCATCTTCATATATGATTATGATAAATTGATTGACATGTAATTGCATTAATCCATTCAATAAAAATGGGTCCAAGACCTAATTGGAAATCAACACAGGTATCCAAATTTCATCGTTATAAATTTGGCATAGCTTTGATGTGCATACATAAACCCCAACATGAACATTAAAAATTAAATGAGCACTCACACACATGTTTGCAACTTTTAATTTGATTATGACTCTTCAACACTAGCCAATGTAGTGATATTGATCCTTGAGTGTCTTTTAAAGAAATACATTCTAAGTTTACTTCCCTCACATTCATTTTAGGAATGAGAACATATTTTGTATTCATATTTGGCTTATTTATTCCTAAGAAGATAAGTATTATTTTCTGATTATGGCCTATCTACAATCTTCTATGTCAAGATAATCTACCATCTACATAAAATAGTACACATTGATGGGATTGCAAGGTCTCTTTTCTTCTTTGTATTCCAAGGGTTTTTTTTTCTTGCACAACATTTTATCCTTCTTAATTATTTGAATTGGGGTCACCTATGCCTACTCTCTTCAGACTCCCTTGGGGATGTTTTTTACTAGGGTTTTCTCTTCTTCTTGAGGAGATCATTTTTTGCATGTGAACCTACAATAGCTACACATTTTCAAGACTCATCAATACATTTGTCTTTCATATCCACCTATTTGATGCTTATAGGGATCTTTCATATACATTTTATAGGGATTGTTGGTCTATCATTTATCTTTGTATTGAGTTTGTTACTTTATTGTGTTATAGGCACATAAGATAGGATGCTTTCTTAGGTAGAGATACAATTAAATAGGTTGCACTTTCATCATGTGATTTGTACTTTCTTATTTGGGTGGAGTTATAATACACACTTGGATTACATCTCCTTTATCCCACATCGATTGCACATTCACATTTAGTTGTGGTGTATCATATATATACCTATTTGTAGTTCTCATTTGGAAAATTTAGTCTCAATCCAATCTCATTGTAATCTATCTTTTGATTAGAATATTGTTTATTCTATCATATTGATCTCATTTGTCCTTTTCTTTAGGGTTCATGATTTTTGGTGACTATCTCTATAGAAAAAACTCATACATTCCTTTCTATTGAATATTTTTGTTTTGTTAATGTTTGGATAATGGGGAATATAGTAAATGAAGTATATTATTTTATTTATGTCTTCATAAGCATGAGTTAAAGGGATGCCATAGGCATGCATTGCAACATTTTTTTATTGAATGAAAAGAATTGTCTAAATAGTATGTTAAAATAATTTTATCATTTTTATTAATATTTTAGAAAACAATACTTAAAATCTTACTTAGGATCCCAAGAGAGTCATCATCTTTAGGATGCCACTCCCTTGTGACATCAAGAGCATTAATAACCCACCACATCCATAGTGCTTCCATCATTACATGAGATGTTTTGTATGGGGATGCATGCCACTCTATTTCTCTCTATATTTCAATGTGTTCATAGATTAGCACACATGTGTGGGTTTTAGCATATATCTACTTATCTAATGATTTATACTAATATATCAACTTTGTAAATACCAATAAAAGACTAAATTAAATGAACTATAAGAAGAATACAACATCAAATATACTGACCAAAAAAAGATAAAAAACATTCCTTAGTGATATTGAAAATATTGCAATAATAGGCCTTATTGAGGACTAGATCTTCAATAGTGTATGATTATCCTCAAATGAAGATCAAGATCTTGTAATGCGAAATCTCATGATTAGTTATCATTTTTTATATCATAGCTGTCAAGGTACATAGAATGCACTTGACTAATAGACACAAACATTAAGGAAAATCTTCTTGTATATTTTGCATAGTGAATGAGAATTTTGAGACAAATCAACTTGTGTATATGGTAAAATTAAGGTTGTTGAATTGAAAGTTTGCATGCTAGTTTTAAATTTTAGTTTACAATTTTTTAGTTAATGTGTTATAGTTAAAATGAATTACACCATATATATATATATATATATATATATATATATATATATATATATATATATATATATATATATATATATATATATATATATATATATATATATATAATTAAAAAGTAAAAGTGTCGAAGTCCAATTTCCATAGAAATTAATGTTTGCATTGATTACAAGCATGCAATTAAATAGAAAAATGTCAATTCATTACATCAACATTATTAGCAAGCTTCAATTATAACATATGGAGGTAAAGTAACAACCAAAACATATATAGACTTATGAAAAATAGATTCCCATTAGGTTGAATGAATAGGCTATTAAAAAAAAAATGCATGCACACAAAATAATGTCATTCTCAAATGAGACAATGAATGAAATAAAAAGATGTACATTTACATCACATATTGTTCACAACTATTATCCAATAGAATGATAAATTAAAAAAAAATGACATTTAATTTTTTTTTTTTGAAAAAAATTATATATTAGAAAATATAATCAAACTATTTTAATTTTGCTTTCATTCATTCATTTGCTGCCAACTAATAAAACTTCACCCATATGACCTAAAATGTGAACTAATATATCTATTACATTATTACAAATAAATCTTTTTTAAATAAAATTTAAATTTTCTTAAATATTAAAAAATAATAGTTTTACATTAAAATTTATGATATTAAAAAAAAAATTCTGTATATAAAATTTATTAAAAAAAAAAATTACCCAGTATAACCATATGTTTAACCACTCAAGTTTGATCTTCCCAAAACATTAGCCATATGTTTAACCACTCAAGTTTGAATTTCCCATAACATGAGATCCTGAATACAGAGCACATTTTTCCAAACAGGGGAGAAGGGAAGAGGGATGAAGATAGTTCAGTTGAATGCATCACATCTTCTTCTGATTTCTCCTTGACTGCCAGTCTTGACACCCACATCCCCCAACTTATTCATGGCACCAGCAAAGGCTTTGAAGAAAGCTGCCTGATCAGAGGCATAGAGTTGCACTAGACCCCTGGATTGAGGGTCACTGTAAAGGATTTGATCTGAAGCAAGTAAGCCAAGGCCCTGTTGCAGATTTTTGTAGAAACCATTATCAAAATTCCTTGGTGAGTTAACATCATTGAAGGCCACAATGCTGTGATCCAGTTTCTTTCTAGGGCAGGCCTTCCTCAATCCCATTGCATACTCAAAATTCATGGTGGGATCAACATGGATTGTCTTGTTGTACCTGTATATCCTCTGCATGAACTCCTTGCAGTGGGAAAATCCTACTGTGTGGGCCCCTGTTGAACAACATTGTGATTAAAAACTATTCAGCTTCTACAATTCATTTGTTTTGGAAGACATTGGAATTGAATGAACTGCTAGAAACGTGAACAGGCAATTGAAAAACTGATAGTGTATGAGATAATGTGAACTGGGTCATGAAGATTAACCCAATTTTATCCCCTAACTGAAAGTTTTGAACTGTTTGAAAAAATTCAGGGGCATCTTTAAATGGAAAGGTTATCATGTATGAAGTAATTTCTGCATTGGTGTATTCTAGGGCTGGATGGTCATTTCCCTTCAAACTGGGTAGAATTAAAAACTTGAATGTGGATTTCTTGCCACTAGATGGATAATCTATTACAAATTTATAAATGTTTTTCCCAGGATAGAAATGTGTGGGATAGTTTAGTTGTGTGAATTACCAGAGAGAGTGATCATGTCAGACTGAGTTAGGCCTTTTGATTGAAAGAGTGCAGTGAGGACATCCACATTCATGGAAGGGAGAGGGAGGTTTCCTGCAACTCTAGATGCCTGTGAGATCCGCCCATCTTTCCTCCCCTTCTTCACAGGATAATGAGGCCCTCCTACCTGAAAAATCATGCATTTATAACAACAAACAAACTATTAACAGGAGAAAAGACTAATGTCCCCCTGAAGAGGGGTTTTAAGTGAGACTAAGAGACTTGGACCCAATGATATTCAGATATGTATAAATAAGCTCAAGTGACTGATGTTAATCATACCAGGGATATTAGGTCTCTTGTTGCAATGGTCAGAATATCTGCACAGGAAACAATGCCTGGACATTGAGCTTCAACAGCAGTCTTTGCACGGACAACAGCATCGAACCCATCGCCTGGCAATGACAGATTTATGTCTGCATCCTTTTCGGCTTTGTTCTTGGGAGTGGATCTAATAAGTACAGAAGCATCACATCCCTGTAACAAGCAAAGGTCTTCTATAAAACTGATTATACAACTTGAAACAAAAGATGGGGCACATTTCCTTTAATCCATTAAACACAACAGCTACAATTATCTTTAGATTCAGTAAGCAGACAGTATTTTCGATGAATTGCATTAGGTAATGTATAGTTTAAGGAAGATTCATGATACATTTTTTATTTTATTAAATATAGATCTAGCAGATCTTATATACTGTTCTAGTGTTAAACATTTTAATCTTTAAAATCCAATTTACTCATATCATATACCTTAATGATAGTATATACAACCTAAAAATTATAAGAAACTCTTCCTGTAATTAGTGCAACAGAAAGCTTTTTAACTTACAAATTTTCTAAAATTTGATCTACTTGGATTCCCTCTAATTATAGGTAGTTCAATTATTCAAAGGGTTGAGTAAAGAACTATTATTGATTGAGCTCATCTCCACTCTCCACAAATAGTGAGAAAGTTTTGGTCATCTTAAACTCAGTCTAATTATAGACAGTTGAGTTACTGGGAGGTTTCAATAACAGCTAGTATCTATTAAATTCCCCTCCTTAAAATTGATAAATATGTTTTAATCTCCTTGAACTTCCTCTAATTACATACACAAATGAGTTATTTAAAGATTTCAGTAAATCACTAGTATCGATTGAGTGAGTAAACTTTGATATCCTTTTTAACTCCTTTTACGAACAATCTTATTCAAAGATTTATTAATTGAGTTCTTCTCCCTGAAATTAATGAAAACCCCACTAATTAATCGAAATACTCAACAAAAGTTTCAATAAACAGCTAATATTGACTGAGATCCTTTCCCTAAAATGGCGAGAAAACTTTTGATCTCCTTTGAACTCTAACTAATAATAGGCAGGCGAGCTACTCAAAGGCTTCAATACCGAGTTCCCCTCCCTGTAAGGACACCTATATCTGTTAATACATTATTCAAACAGAGACTAACAGAAGCAAAAATGGAAGTTACTCTGACCTCAACGAAACAATCATGAAAGAAAATGCGAAGGGTGCCTGCAGCAGTGGTGGGATTGGCAGATTGTTTTCTAATCATTTGAGCCCGAATAATGTTCTCTACTTGGGGACAAGTCTCTTTGTAATAATCCACAGACAGCTGAGCCCCAACAATAAGCAGAGGCAGAGCAATGAACAACAATAACAAATGCAGCATGCCCACAATTCTTCCTATCATCATTTCCCTTCCTCCTCCTATGAAGCTTTTAAGTAGAAGAAAAAAGAGTGACAGTGAAAACTTGAAACCAATAGAGCTAGAAAACATAACAGAGGAGGCAGAAAAAGGTGAATTTACAGTTGAGGATAAACCATGTTTTCTGAAACTCCCGTGAGTGGAAGGAAGGATGATCCCGTGAGCACTGAGAAGTGAGAATTGCATATACCCAAAAGTTCTAAACAAGCGAGTCATGACAATTTACTGGTGGCCCACAAATTCATGGGCAGGAAGACCTTCTTTTGACAGAAATAGTATTTAATGAAACTGAACAGAAGCAGCACCTCAACAAGTGCGGTCACCCCCCAGCTTAGCTGGTGTTGTCAGAGAAGGGGTCACTGGGCATTTTCTTGCACTCACTTGGAGTACCTGTTTTTTTTTTGTTGAAGTGCGATTGTGTTTGATTTGTTTGGTGTGCTTTTTCTTTTCAGTTTAGGCAAGGATATTGAAGTTTTCTTTTAGGGTTGTTTGGAATTTTTTTCATCAATTTGTGTGATATTAGGGGAAAGGCATTAGTAGTGGTTTGGGTTCTAATAATTATTTATTTATTGTAAGTGATCGTTAATAATTGTTTATCTAAATAATTTCACATGTACTACTATTTGATCATTTCTGGTTGATCATTTTTTTGCTTTTTAAAGTTTTTGATTCATAATTGGCCCATTTGTACACCACTATTGGGACATTTGTCCACAAGTACTAGTGATTTTGAGTGAACAATTATTGGTGCAATTGGGGTCATGTATCTATTCACACTTTGAAATGACCACTTTTTGACCTTTCACACATAACGACTACTACAACATGCATCATTAATACCCAGAAGCCAAAACCTTAGCTTTAAATAGTTAAGTGACATACGAAGGCAACTAAAAAAATTGTTGAAATATGATATATCGATTAGGAGATATAAGCACGCGAAATTAGCTATAACCATGATGCAGGAGCATCTCAGGTCTTTGACAATCCTATGTCACCAAAAACATATTTGAAATTTGTCCGTGTTGCTCGGTTCCTGCTTTGACCGAGTTGGTTCGGTGTTGCTTGGTTTCCTTTGTTGACCGAGTTGGTTGGTTATCTCTCTGGCGCTTGGTTAATTCCCTGACGCTCAGTGATGCTTGTCTGACGCTCAGTTATCCTTGCTTACCGAATTGTTTGTTTTAGATTTTTGTTGAGGCCGACTTGTGTAATTAATTTTGGTCACAGATTTAATGCTGACATCTATCATTGGGAAGTGTGTAGACCTAGATCTGATCATTTCTTCCATTGATGGTGGATCTAAAGGCCGACTTGATTCGGTAGCCTCTTGTATAAATATAGTTGTTTGGTTAGAGTTTAGGAAAAGTTTTTGGGAGATAAAAGATAGGAGATTAGAGATTGTTGGCAGATCCTCACATGTTGGAGGACTTCTGTACTTGATTGTAATATCTGGCCTAAACCGGGAAGGCCTTACAACCCGACATGTATGAATCAATTTGAAGATAATTTATGAAAGCATCTGCATTCTCTCTCTCACTGTTGTGTGTTGTTGCTTCCGCGTGTTGTTCTGCAAGGTGGATCTAGCTAGGGTGTGCCTTTGGCCCCCCTCTATATCCCCCCCCCCCTTTGCATCAAACCAGTATTGGTGCCTTTCCCCTAATTTAGGATCCGTTTGGTTGCTAGAATTAAATAACACTAGAATTGTCAAATTCTAGAATTTGACAATTCTGGAAGTTTTAAATCTAGAAAATGGTTTTTGGAATATGGTTGGAACCGTTTGGTTCACATGGAATTCACCTGGAATTCATAATGAGAAGATGGAAAATGTTGTTTGCATATGGATTTCAAAATGTTATAAATTTTTCTTTACCCCCAATTCCCATTTAAGTGGAATTGGAATTGATTTTCCAATTCCACCTATTTAGATGGAACATTCAAATGCTAGTTTTGGGGGTAACTGGGAATTAACAAATCCCTATTCCAGTTTCATGTTTTGAACTCAAACATCGAAAATGCCAATTTCGGGATTTGACAATCCCAATTCTAATCTAATTCTAGCAAACAAACAAGCCCTTAGGGTTGATTTCTTTTCAAAGATAATATGGTGAGATGTTACAAATTGAATCTCGTAATCTAATGTCTACTAAAAGAAGCTCTTGTTAATCGAGTTAGTCATAGTCCTTGATATTAAATTCTTTAAAATATACATTTGCCTTTATTTTTTTAATTAGTTATTTTAATCTCTAAAATTCTATTTTTTTCGGGTTATTGAATTTTAGTGGTTGTCACATTTTTTATAAGTAGAAATAAAGAATAAATAACATCCAATGCAATTATAAGTGATATGTAGTATATGTTAATTTGTTTAGTTCAAGTATTTATCATTTGGGAGTACTTGATTCAAATTTATTTTGTGTGTAAAAATAAAAGCTTCTGAATAGGGTATGGATGTTTTTTTAAAAATATTAAAGCAACAAAAACTAGGGTGTTGTCCCAATAATACAAAAGGCTAGAGGGTGTACATTCAACAGATTGACACAAGCAACACATTAATCGCTAACTACTAACATCAAAAACATCACCAAAAAATGAAAAACTAGAGCATCAAAAATGAGTTAAAGTCTTTGGAATTCCTATCCAATCTACCATCTATGCTACTAAAAGTATGATAATAGGGTCACCTAGGGGTATCCCAGTAAACATAACACTTACTGACAATATCAAAGTTAATCACCAAAAAACATTAACAGTCTTCAAACTATGCCCATAAAGGTAACTAGTAGAAAAGAAAATAAATAGTAAAAGGGACATTGTCCCTATTGAGCTCCTTTGTAATTGCATCTCACTTGATGCAAAGCAGTCGATTGGTCCTCTATGTGGAACTTAAATAGTTCATAGTATTTTCCCTCCTCACTATCATCCTCTCCCAAAACTTTTTTTTGTAGCAGACACAAACAATCACTAAACTATGCATTACTTGCATGTAAAATCTGGAGTTACTCCCAATTTTCCTTTCAAGTTTTCAAACTTTGGCCATAGTCTTCTCAATCTCACCTTCCATAAAAAAATATTTTTCACAAGTCATTAATAGAATGTCTCCACAGATCCTAGTAGTAGTGGCTTTAGCAGTAGTGATTTCCTCCAGCATCATCTCATTCATGAGATCTATGAGTCATGTTTTGATGCTTTCTAAAACATGAAAGGAGCTATTCATAGAATCTGAACTAACCTCCATCTCCATATCTTTGTCATTTTTAGTATCCACCCTTTTTCCTTTATCTTCTTTCTCCTCATAATTTCTTCCTCCTCCTCAGACTTTCTATCCATATTTTTATTTTTTACTTTCCTCGTGGGGCAAGTAACAAGCTTGGTAGACCTCCTAGGAGTACTAGGCTCCTTAATAGCCTCAATGTCAAAGTGTATTTCTTGAATTGTAAACTTGGATTTTTTTGTCCAGGTCTTTCCTTTCTTCTTATTAGGGGGTCATCATTTCTTCTTGTGGTCAATTGACTCCACCATAGTACCAACATGTGTAGGGGTTTTGGGAGAACCATCTTAGGACTTTAACCCAAGGTTTTTGAGACATTTATTTTTGTTGGGGTCATGAGTGTCTAAATGGATAGAAACTTCCTATATGACAATTGGTCTACGTGGAAAAAGATCCAGATGGAAATGGTAGAGCCATAAGATAAGACCTTGGTGGAAGGGAATGGTCCTTTTTCCCTGGTTTTCAGCAGAGTCCACTACTTCCTTAATCAAAATTTTCAAGGAGTAGAGGATAAAAAATTGAAATGAAATAGCACTATGAATGCGAAAGTGAATAAGGCATGTGGTAAAAATAATATGTAGCCTAAATATACCCTCCAGGGTGAAGTACTTCATCACCATAAGGCGTACCTAGTACTAAGGCTCTAGGAGTTGCTCACGTTCATAGCCACTAGGGTGCTTAACTAGACTTTCATTCTCTCTAAAGAACTAGTTAAAGATTTCCATGTCTGAAACTCTACTCATATTCTTCCATTTTCTACTTGTAATTGGTAGTCTTTTTTCCTTCGCAATCACTTCTTCATTGATTTTGAATGAGATTCCCCCAACAAAGACCCTTTTATCTATCCAAGATGAGGAAAACTGGATAGACAAATTTTTGTTGTGGCTAGTTATGTTCTCAATGTATTATGCCACCCCCTTCCTTGTAGATATGCCAAATAGTTGCATTGTTTTTGAATTTTTCATGTTTATTAGGCTCCACTCTAACCCTATCGCTAGTTATGGAATTTATCTCAGATAGAGTAGAATCTTGCTTCTCAAAAGGCCCCAATTTTTTTGTAATAGAAAAATGAGAGAGAAACACCCAAAATAAATCAAGGTACTCAATGTAATTACGATCCTTCATGTTCTCAGTGACCTCATTATCCTCTGTGACCACTTGCATGTATGGAAAACCCATTTTGATATTTGAAATAAAAGTATCATAGATTACATAATATTTGGACAGCTTGCCATTTTTTAAAAATCCTTTAAAATCCTTTTTTCTTTCCCAATGGTGATTCCATCTCATCATAAAACAAATACTTTCTTTTAGTCACATGGTATCGTCCATTCTTTAGATGCCACACCATAATGCCATGTGGGAGGAAAGTAATCTTCATGATCTATTTATCCATTGTATTAGACTTAGTCATCAAATTCAAATTTCTTTCCTCTAAGCTCAAGGTCTGCCCCTTGGTCTCTCTTAATATGTTTATTCCCTCTCTGTTAAGTAGAAAATTTATAATTAACAGGAAACCCAAAGTGATTCTAATCTTCATTTCCATTTCCCACAATATCAAAATTATTTTCCCCCATAAGAAGGGTCTTCACATGAGGTGGGAGTTATTCCTTATTCCTCAAACATCTAACTCCTATAGGCAACCTCATGACTGTGATAGCATATATTACACTATTGTCTTTGCTAAAAGTATAATTTATGGTAAAAGAATCAAATCCTAGTAGGAGATTTATAACATCCCGCATAATCCCTTCCAGAGACTAATTGACATTAATTGACCATCAATTATAAGTTTTGAATTTCCTTCAATGTCAAGAGTTTTAACACCACTTGGAAGAGAAAATTTAATTCCCTAAAAGAGGGCCATGCATCCAGCTTGGTTGTTAGTATAGCCATTAGGGTTACTAGCATAAGTAGAAATCAATTCTCCTTTAGAGCATCTTATAGCCCCCCCACCTACAAAATTTCCATGTTTGGAAGCTGCAACAAAATTGAGCTTGTACCAACCAACAATAGGAGGTTTCCATCTTGTTCCCTTGCTAAAATTTTTGAGTTGTCAAACTTAGCATAAGTTATTGGTAAACTCCAATTCTTAGAAATTTTATTATCCCATTGAGTCAAAAGATAGCTAGACAGCTTCCAATTGGTAATTGACAAGTTCTTAGTAAAAAATTTACACATAGTTTTGAAGACACTTTCCACTGGATTTTTAGTCTCCCTAAAGATTCAGTTATTCCTCTCCTTCCACATACTCTTGTACCGTCTTAAAATGGACACACTTTATTTTGAGACCTTTTAGCCCTCCTTATCATGGTTTTGGTCTCTTTCTCTCATCTTCCATTATGGTCCTTTAAGTTCTATTTTATCACCTTTTTGGCCATATATTTCAGTGGTTTCATCATCCCCTAATTCTTTTTGCACCTTCTCTAAGGCATTTGGGACCCCTCTCTAGGACCCCCCTTGGGAATAGGTCAACTTGGTTGACCTATTTTGGAATAGGATGACCAGGTTTACCTTTTCCAAGAAGAGGTCAATCCAAGTCAACCTCTTCTCCGAGGAAATTTAATTACGAGGCCTGAAGTGCATCGGGTTTGCCAATTGATTGGTTTTACTCCCGGGTTGGCCTTGTCATGCCCCACCAGGGAACCAGAGAAGAGAACAAAGATTATCTTAGGAAAGAAAACCTAAGTAACGAAATGTGAAAATTTTCAAACTTTAAAAAGATAATAACATAAGCAAAGTTTAACGTAGATTACTTCCATGGTTCCCTACTAGTATACTAACAACCATTTCAAGCTTCATTAAAGATATAAATAGCATGGATAAATTTTAAATCAGTTATATTATAACATTTATAGATTATTGACAGGAAACATAAATACTTTCTTCCAAATATTTAACCTAACTCTTAGATCCAACTACATTCTCTAAATATTCCTTTATGTACATCATAACATTTGAAACACTAATTCCTTACAAATGAATCATTTAAGACTTGAATAAATATATGTATGAAATTATCCTATTTGATTTACTAGCCTTTCTTAATCAACAATAATATACAACATTCCACTTTACTTTGAAACTTACTAAATTCCTTTCTTTTAACACAACCATACTTTGCATAAAGATTACAATTCCCTTTTTCCTTCTTTCCCTAAATCTACCCATTCCAAATTACATCACTTTGAGTTTACAATGAAGATCACATTACATTCATCTCCTCTTAGGAGGTTACAATAATAACTTTACTTTATATTTGACAAGAAATGATGAAGGATAAACAAAGAGTCTTCTTTCTGTTGAACTACAACTGATTTGAAATCTGATTGAAGAATCTGTGATTAAAGATCATTAAGGAGTTGCTGATTAGATATGTAATATGATTAAATCAATATTATGTTGTCATTGATGTCAACTAGTTTGACAACATTTATCTTGTAAGTTACTATACTGAGACATCTGAAGAAAGGTGAAAAAGATGAAGAATAGAGAAATCTACATGAGGAAAGATGTACATGACAGATGAAGATAAGGAATACATTGAGTAACTTGCTGATGAGTCTATGACTTGATGATATTGACTTTATTATGTTGCATTCATCTATAATGAAGTATAGAGCTGAAAGACACAAAGCAGTGTTGTGGGTAAATGAAGCATTTCTAGTATACACCGATGGAGTGTAGTGTATACCGATCATAGTATTAACTGAGCAGTGTTCACTGATGCATTTCTTTGTTAACCGAGCAGAACAGAATGTATTAAATGATTAGTTTAGTCGATAAGATTGATGAGCTGGAAAGAGTATAACATCGAGGTGACAGATAATGTTTGTTACACAGATTGACGACTGACAAAATTTAGGGAAGATCTAATGGAGAAGATACAAAAGTGTTATTGACACAAGTACCGAGAAAGTTTAAAGCAGCAAAATCTATGAATGAGGTTAAGCGGAAAAATTTGATGGTGGAGAAGAAAATGATTTACTCGTCTATATAAGAGAACATATTTTCTTTATGAAAAATGCTAGAAGAAGAAGAAGCTACAAGAATATCGCATGAACAAAGTTTTCATGTATTCTAATCATACTGGATAGTAAGAACCGAGCTGTAGAACAATTACCAAGCTACATAGAGCAATTACCGATGGATAGTAAGTTGATACAGTATTGAATCTGAAGTGAAATATTTATCAGAAGGATTTGTATGGACTAAATATTGATTTGTAATCTGCAATTGAAGTTGTATTAAGGCAGGTCATTTATTGTTACATATTTAACCATTGTATAGAATCAAAATCTCTTAACCGAGTGGACTCTGAAAGTCTTATGATGTATCATTCATAGAATGAACATTGTTATCCTGTCAACCCCATAGTGAATGCTGGTTGGACGATAACTTCTAGTCTAAAATCCTCTAACAAGGTCACACCTTACAGTGTGTTTGTAACCTTTAATAGGGTTGGGCCTTAACCGGCCTCACTTCAGAAGAGTGAACATTTTTGGGTTGTCGGTCCCAGGTGGTTTTTCCCTTTATAGGGTTTCCATGTTAAATCTCTTATGTTATGTGTTGATTGTGATATTTGTTTGTTATCACACTTTTCATATTACATGTTGGAGTTGATGGGTAAATTGTTTTAGTTTTAGACTGGTAATCGGTAAAAGCACAGACAGTAAGAAGTTTTATTGTTTACTGACGAGAAGAAATTGAAGAAATTGTTTTGAATTATACATTTTGAATTGGGACACTGGATAACTGATTCACCCCCCTCTTAGTTATTCTAACACTTTCTTCAAAATGGAAAAATGAATAAGCAAGAATCCATAAGCACTGTAACCGCAAAAGATACCTCGATAAAAGATTTACCACCCAACCGTGTGGATACCAAAAGGCCCACTCCCCCGTGCTAGGAGATATAAACACCAAGGTCCACAAGGAAGTGATAACAACTAGGCCATACCTAGGGTTGGGGTAATGTTTCCCAAATAGCAACTAAAAAGAAGATCAAGGTACCAACATTTCCTAATGGTTCTCAGGCTAGGTAGAAACTCTAAACAACAGACTAAGTGAGTGTCCTTAGGTTTTCCACCCTTAACCCAAACATCATAAACACATCACATAAGAAGTAAAACATATCATAGAGACATTTGAGAACTTGCATAAAAGAATAAGAAAGATTATAAATGTTTAGGAACGTTTAGGAAGCCTTGGGGTAGCCCTAGTCCACCAGACAACCCTAAACCATAATTTTGATCCCTAACCACATCCTAAACCTTATTCAAGCATCTAAATGCACCATATAACCTCAACCAAACAAGTAATGAACATATATATTTTATACAAAATTTCACATGCATAACACAATGCTCCATATATGGAAACCTCCTGTGTCTGAAAATTTGGCCAAGTTTGATTTTTTTAGGAATTCCAAAATCTAGAATCTGCATCTTAACTCCTATGAAGCTGAAACCTATCTCAAACATCCTGAAAGGTACCTAATTTCTTTATACAAGTATAACTTAAAGTATAACAAACTTATACTTAAATGTTATACTTGTAAAAACAAAACAAACCCTAATCCCACTGTTATACTTGTAAAAACAACACAAAACCTAAGCCAACTCACGATACTGACTTGGGATTGCATATACTTCTACAAACCGCAAATATAATACAAACCACAACATAATACAATAAACCGCAGACATAATACAACACAATCGACTGCCGCAATATTAATCACATACATATACTTCTATGAACGACTATATTAAATGGAAAACATATACTATTAATAAACAACATTAATAAACAAAATGGATAAATGGCAGACATATAATTTTAATAAACAACATTAATAAATATGGCTGCATATTACAAGAATCGAATAATATTAAGAAAACAATAACATTAAACCACCTGACAGAATACATATCACAATATACCATAAACATTCACGGCTGCCATATTACAAGAATGCAATAATATTAAATGACAGATATAATACATAATACAGAAACATTAATAAACAACATACAAAATAACATTAAACGGCTGGCAGAATACATATATAAACAACAAGCATAATAATATTAAACCAGACTTTCATTATTTTATATCACAGAGGAGAGTTAACTCTCAGGATGAATTACAACCTGGAGTCCTACGGGGATTCGGTTGATGAAGAAGAATCTGATCCTCTCAATCTCTCTCAACACTCCCTCAAATCCTTTTGGAAGCAGACTCAATCCTCCTTTGGAAATACTATGGTTTTCAATGTGATATCCTTCCTAAAACTATAATAAAATTCTCTGAGAAATACCTCCAGCCAACTAAGATCTCAACATGATATCCTAAAACTATAATAAGGCTTCTTGAGAAATCATTCCAGCCAACTCCCAACTCCCTTCTCATAGGGATTCTTCCCGTATAAAAACTAAGGGAGTAGTTGCACGGGAAAATCAACCGAAGCAACTATCCAACCAAAAGTTGGTTAATAGTTTAGGCTTAATATATTATTAATAAAAGCCATTCTCGAGAAGAGAGATTATAAACTAATATATTAATATATTACCAATAATGTAATTTATGTCTCCTTTATTTAAGGAAAGCATTAGTAAATATTACCTTTAACACATTTACTTTTACCTTAGTTACCTAGGCTACAGTAAAGAGGATTACCATTTATTTATTTAATTTCTACTCTATATAGATAGTATTACTTATTATCTTTTAATACAATAATTTATTATCCACAATAAATATATATAAATATAATTAAATGCAATAATTCATATTTCACAAACAATTATAAATATATGTACCCATATGCATACGTGTGCACCCATATGCCTAGGTGTACATATACCATCATATGTATTATAAAACAAGTATATTATTATTATTAATATCACAATCATATTATTATCAATATTATGAAACATATTACTACCATTGATATTATAAACACATTATTTAATCAAATACTAAATCATACACAAAATCTCATACTCCATAGAGGCAAGAAGCAAGCAACACACTCCACATAATCTACAAACTAAGATAACACAATAATTCATTGTCAGCACAAGGATTGACTCAAAAAATCCCCACCTAAGGGACATAAAAGGGTCAGTGGTAGGATTCCCTCTTGCGGAACCTTGGTGATATCTCCATAACAACAACAATGATCGAAGATTTTGAGGGCTCACTCAGACTTGTGGAACCAGATGAACATGATCGATACATCATGTGGACCTCAACTAATTGAGTAACTATGACTTCATCCTGAGTCATGAAAACACATCAATCACATATACATAAAGCATGAGGCATCACATATATATAATGGTTAGCTTCCGAATCCTTGGGTTATCTCTTTAAATCTTCATAAGCATATATAAGATAAATGATTTCCAATTTCATAAACAATAAACAATTATCATAACTGAGTATGTATAAATATCTGATAAGCATATCATCATCATAAACATAAATGTGAATACATAGCTCTAATCATCATAATGTAAAATGTCCAAATCAAAGAGTCCAAGTATAATCATTAGAGAGGGTGTTACAGGCCTACTTTGTTTTCAATCTTGAAAAATAGTATATAAGGAGGCTTGGGAATTTATCTTTCATCCCATCGGGATACATCATCATTCTAAAATCAATCAAGAGAAATTATACACACGTTCATGAAATTTCAAGCAAGTATCTTCAAGAATTCATCAAATTCAAGCATTTCCTTCTTGCATCAAGCTTCTTCCTTTAAGGTGGTAGTGGAGTTTGGCTTCTAAAGAGGAGATCCATCATTCCAAACCATTCAATTTCTTCCATCCTTCATCATGGCATGCCACATACATTCCTATACATGAGGTTTTGACTTCTTTGATTTCTTTTGGTTTCTTTGAGTCAAGGCTATTATATTTGCATACTTGATCACATATCAAATTCAATTGCATCTACAAAGGTAATTGTATATTTCATTTGATATATTAAATCCTAATACATATTATCATTTCCTTTATCATTATATTTACATGTTAATTTCAAGGTTGATTCTCAATCTAGGGCTTGACCAAGGCAAGCCCTCATCCACCCAAACCCAAAAATAAGCTTTTATGTGTGCAGGAGCAAAATATCAGAATTACAACCACAGATCTAAAAACTACTTACTGAGACATTTCCAAAGAAGTTAGGTAAACTTTTCTACAGTGTCCCGAGAACACGATGACTTTGCGTAAAAGTGTCTGGAACATGTTGCACCAGGTCGGCCTATTCTTGGAGGTCTGAGAAAAAAAACATTTTCTAGGTTTCCTGTTGTGATCGCAAATCCACAATCGAAAGTTCTGTCATAGTTTCAGATCATAAGTTTTCAAAGTAAAAAGGCATATTCATCTACACATTTCAAGGTGAGTACTCTATCATCCATTTCATTTTTTAGTTGAGACCTATTTTCATATCTTAATTGGGTTGATTGAATACACTTAGGATCTAGATGTATCTTACTTTTCTCATTAAATCAATTGGTTCAATTTCACATTTGCATTTACACATCTTTAATCAAATCCTACATTGCATGAAAGAGAACTTTCTTGTGTACTTCCTTGATATAATTTGGGTTTAGCATTGGTACCCCTTCATCTTATTGGGTTTTTCTAATCTAACTTAGGTTGTATTGAGTTATGTTTGGAAGCCCCTCTTTCTCTTGTATTTTGAATGTTAGTACTGGAATGGTTAATTAATGAACTCATCTCACATAGTTTACATTATTATATTTATTAGTATCCATTTCACCCCTAAACATCTTGGTGAACCCGACGTGAAAAAACCTCCTTTTGATCTTGGTGTATTATCTCGTGTGTTCACCTTCACTAAACATTTTGGTGAAACCAACGCATTACAACTTCCTTTTGATCTTGGTGTATTATCTTGTGTGTTCACCTTCACTAATTTTTTTGGTGAACCTAACATGTTACAAATTTCTTTTGATCTTGGTTTATTATCTTGTGTGTTTACCTTCACTAAACATTTTGGTGGTCTCAACATCCTACAACTTCCTTTTTATCTTGGTGTTAGATTTACCTTCATATTATCTTGTGTGTTCACCTTCACTAATCATTTTGGTGAGCCCAATGAATCTCCACCTTTTGATTGTAGAGTTAGATCCTTTGATCTCTCTTATTTCCTTCTTGGCATTAGGTGTTCATTTTCTTTTGGTGAACCCGACCTCCTATATCTCTCTCTTGAAGTTAGATATCTTGTTAGATCTTATTTTACAACAATGATATTTGATAAACTATTATGGTTCATAATACTCTTTATGGTAACTCTTGTGCTTGCATCTCTTTATCATTCCTATGATGTTTTGATGTAGGGGCATCTTGGGTCCTTGGCAATCCTGTGTCACCAAAAAGATGTTTGAAGTTTTATGCGTTGCTCAGTTCCTTCTTTGACCGAGTTGGTTCAGTGTTTCTCAGTTCCTTTGTTTACCGGTGTTGGTCGTTATCTCTTTGGCACTCGGTGAATTTCCCTGGTGCTCAGTTTCCTTACTTACCGAATTGTTTATTTTGGATTTTTGTTGAGGCCAACTTGTACATTTAATTTGGGTCATAGATTTAATGTTGGTATCTATCATTAGGAAGCATGTGGACCTAGATCTGGTTGTTCCTTCTATTGATAGTGGATCTGAAGGCTGACTTGGTTCAGTAGCCTCTTGTATAAATTTAGTTATTTGGTTAGAGTTTAGGAGGGAGGAAGTTTTAAAGTTAGGAGATAGAAGATAGAAAATTAGAGATTATTGGCAGATCCTCACATGTTGGAGGACTTTTGTACTTGATTGTAATATCTAGCCTAAAATGGGAAGGCCATACAACCCAACATGTATGAATCAAATTGAAGTTAATATATGAAAGTATCTGCATTTTCTCTATCATTGTTGTGTGTTTTTTCTTTCGCGTGTGATCTCTATAAGGTGGATCTAGTTAGGGTATGCCTTTGGCTCCTCTCCCCATCTTCCCTTGCATTAGGTGGCATTAGAGCGAGGTGAGATCTGGATCTAGGTTTATAAATCTAGGTTTGAGGGTTCCTTCTTGTCAAACCCTAGTTGAATTGTTGTGGGGTAGAAGATTGTGATTTGGCCTGCAATTGCAAAGGGTTTCAAGATGGTTCGTGGGAGGTGAGATACAGATCCAGGATTGGCAGACATGTTGAGCCAACTTGCTGCTAGATTAGAAGTTGTTGAAACAACCCAAAGAAGAGGAAGACATCTTGAAGATGTTAGTGATGATGAAATTGAGGAATAACAAGGTGATGTAGAACCTGTACTAGCGATGGATCAAGGCGAGGAAAGATTGTTGAAAGCTTTGACAAATCTAAAGTCTACACCACACTTTAATCCTCCTGAGTATAGTGGAAAATTGCATTCTGATGAATTGGTGGATTGGATCAATGAGATGGAAAAGTATTTTGAATATGAAAATGTACCTGAGGAAAAGAAGGTGAAAATTGTAAGCAAAAATTTGAAGAGTCATGCATCCTTGTGGTGGGAACATCTGCAGCTAGATAGAAAGAGGAAAGGCAAAGACAAAATCAAGGTATGAAGGAAAATGGTGAATAAATTGAAAGGGAAGTTCTTACATTGTGATTATCAGATTGACCTAGTTAGGTGAATGCAAAGTTTGAAGTAGAAAGATAGCTCAACAAAAGAATATACTGAGGAATTCTATAGGCTAGATATTAGATTTGGACATGATGAAGATGATGTGGAAAGAATTGCTAGATACCTGAATGGTTTGAGAGTTTTCATCCAAGAAGAAATCAGTTTGGTCAAATTACAGAACATTGAAGAGGCTTATCAATTTGCATTGAAAGCTAAGGAGAAATTGAACAAGAGACATAAGCAAAGACAAAGAGGTAGAGCTGGTAGCTTCCCTAGAGAAAGAGGTAGATCTTATGGTGAAAATAGTAGATATGAACCTGAAAAGACAACTTTAGATAAAGGAAAGACCGAGTGGAAAGGTGAAAGTTCATCTAGAGGCAGAGGCAGTAACTACCAAGGTAGTTATAATAGAGGTAGTTTTCGAGGAACTTGTTACAATTATGGAGAAGAAGGACATAGGTCATTTAAGTGTACACATGCAAGTAAGAAGGTCAGTAACAATAGAAATGTTTTGGTGCAAGAAGATTCACCGAATGAACGTGAGAAGGAAAATAACTTGATGGTAAGGAGAGCACTTTGGAGTGAAAGTAATAAGGAAGATCCGGTAAGGAAAAGTTTGTTCAAGACCAGATGTAGAGTTTCTGATGAAGTTTGGAAGGTAATCATTGATAGTGGTAGCTCGGAGAATTTGGCATCTGAGGAAATGTTCACAAAGTTGTAGTTGAAAAGGTTGGAACATCCGAAGCCAAATTAGATTTTATGGATCAAAGATGAGCATACACTTTTGGTAAGTGAACATATGAATTTTAAAATTGGAAAGTACTATGATAAGGTGTTATGTGATATCATGCCTATGGATTGTTATCATATTTTGTTGGGTAGACCTTGGAAATATGATAGACATGCTATATATGATGGGAGATTGCATAAATATACTATTTGGCCTGATGGGAGAAGACAAATATTGTTACCTTTGATTGAAGAACCTGTTAGTAATGTTTGTACATCTGTGAAAGTTTTCTTGATGGAAGGAAGAAAGTTTGTTAAGGATTTGAAGAAGAATGATGTATGTTTTTCTGTGATTCCTAACAAACTGAGTAAGAAAATAGAGGATAGTGTCCCCGAGGAGATTGATAAGTTACTCACCGAGTATAGTGAAATCATTTCTGATAATGTACCTAATGGTTTTCCACTGAAGAGAAACATTGATCATTGCATGGATCTAATCCCCAGAGCTAGTTTACCGAATAAGGCACCACATCGGTTGATAGCTACCGAGAATCATGAATTGAACTGACAGATTCAAGATTTGTTGTAGAAAGGTTTAATCAGAGAAAGTTTGAGTCCTTGTGCAGTAGCTTCTATATTGGCACCTAAGAAGAATGGAGAATGGTGAATGTGTATGGATTTCAGAGCAATTAACAAGATAATAGTGAAATATAGGTTTCCTATACCGAGAATGGATGACATAATGGATAGTTTGACTAGAGAAAAGTATTTTACCAAAATTGATCTAAAAAGTGGATATCATCAGATCAGAATCAGAGAAGGTGATGAATGGAAGACTACTTTCAAGACAAAAGAAGGTTTGTATGAGTGGTTGGTTATGCCTTTTGGTTTAACTAATGCACCGAGTACTTTTATGAGATTGATGAATGAAGTTTTGAAGAAATTCTTGGGTAAATTTGTGATTGTATATCTTGATGATATTCTTATATTTAGTAAGACCAGAGAAGAACATTTGTTGTATCTTAAACAAGTATTGCAGAGATTGAAAGAAGAAAAGTTGCTGATAAATCTGAAAAAGTGTGCATTCATGAAAGAGGAGATTGTGTATTTGGGATTTGTGATTTGAGATGATGGTTTGAAAATGGATCCTAAAAAGGTTGAAGCTATTTTGAATTGGCCTACACATGAGAATGCTAGTGAGGTAAGATCATTTCATGGTTTGGCAAGTTTTTACGTAAAGTTCATTAGGAATTTCAATTTAATATCTAATGCTATGACTAAGACTATGAGAGGAGATAAAAGAGAATTCAAGTGGACACAGGGAGCTGATAAAAGTTTTGAGACTTTGAAGTAGAAGGTTGTTGAATTGCCTATTTTAGCATTGTCTGATTTCAATAAGGTATTTCAAGTGGAATGTGATGCAAGTGGTAGTGCAATAGGAGCTGTGTTGAGTCAAGAAGGTAGACCTGTTGCTTTCTTTAGTGAAAAGTTGAATGATGCAAAAAGGAAATATTTTGTGTATGATCAAGAATTCTATGCTATTGTTCAAGAATTGAAGAAATGGAGACATTAATTGATACCGAGTGAATTTGTGTTGTATACCGATCATAAGGCTTTACAGTATTTGGGTCTAGTCAGAATAAGTTGAATCAGAGACATATGAAATGGGTTGAGTATTTGCAGAGTTATACATTTGTGATAAAGCATAAGGGTGGAGTCACTAACCGAGTTGCTGATGCATTAAGTAGAAGGAGATCTTTGATGTCAGAGATGAAAATTGAAGTTCTTGGCTTTGATGACATGAGAGATTCTTATGAATTTGATCTTGATTTTTCTAAGCTATGGAGAAAGTGCATAGCACCTATTCAAGATCAACCAAGTAATAAATGGGATGAATATTTTATGCAAGGAGGTATGTTTTTTAAGGGTATTCAGTTGTGTATACCAAGAGGAGCAATGAGAACTAATTTGATAAAGGAGAAACATAGTAGTGGTTTGGTTGGACATTTTGGAGTTGATAAGACATTGAATTTGCTTAAGGAGAAATACTTTTGGCCACAGTTGTATAAATATGTTCATAAATTTGTGAAAAGTTATGGAATTTGTCAAGTTGCAAAAGGAGTAAGTCAGAATATTGGATTGTATACACCGATTTCTATTTCTGAGAAACTTTGGATTGACATCAGTATGGATTTTGTTCTTGGCTTACTGAAGATAGTAACAAGTAATGATTCTATATTTTTTTATTGTGGATAGATTTTCTAAAATGACACATTTTATACCTTGTAGAAAGACATCAGATGCAGTACATATAACAGATCTTTTCTTTAAGGAAATTGTCAGATTGCATGGATTATCGAGGAATATTATCTCTGAGTGAGACAGTAAATTTGTTGGATACTTTTGGAAGACTCTTTGGAGAAAGTTTGGCACCGAGTTGAAATATAGTTCTACATTTCACCCATAAACCGATGGACAGATAGAAGTTGTGAATAGAAGTTTGGGAAATCTTTTGAGATGTTTAGTTGGAGACACACCAAGTAATTGGGATTCTATGTTGGCACAAGAAGAGTTTGCATACAATAATTCAATGAATAGTAGTACTGGAAAAACACCTTTTGAGATTGTAAATGGCATACGACTGAGAGGTATATATGATTTTAGGGATATTGCTGATGAAAGAAAGAGAAGTGCTGAAGGTGTGAAGTTTACTGAGTACATGAAGATATTGCATGAAGATGTGAAACATAAGCTGGAAGTAAGTAATCATAAATACAAAGATAGAGCTGATAGATCAAGAAGACATAAGACTTTTGCAGTCGGTGATGAAGTAATGACTCATTTGAAGAAAGGCCGATTTCCTGTTAGAACATATGGGAAGCTAAAAATGAAGAAGTTTGGACCTTGCAAGATACTGAGGAAATTTGACAATGGAAATGCATATGAGATTGAGTTACCTGATGACATGGATATATCACCTATATTGAACATTGCTGATTTGTATGAATACCATGAACCTGATGAAGACATGATAGTACCGATGGATTATCCTAAGAAACATATGGAAGAAGTTGAGAAGATTTTTGAGCAAAGAATTGGAAGAAGCACAAGAGGAAAATAATATATGGAATATCTGGTAAAGTGAAAAAATAGACCGATTGAAGATAGTGCATGGATTTCAAAATATGAGTTGGATGCATCTTAGATCATATTTGTTTCATGATTCAGAGAATCATTTCAAATAACACCAGGTGTCTAATGCAAGAGCATCTTGGGTCCTTGGCAATCCCGTGTCACCAAAAAGATGTTTGAAGGTTTCTTCGTTGCTCAATTCCTTCTTTGACCGAGTTGGTTCAGTGTTGCTCGGTTCCTTTGTTTACCAGTGTTGGTTGGTTATCTCTTTGGAACTCGGTAAATTTCCCTAGCACTCGGTGATTCTTGTCTGGCACTCAGTTTCCTTTCTTACCGAGTTGTTTATTTTGGATTTTTATTGAGGCCAACTTGTGCATTTAATTTGGGTCACAGATTTAATGTTGGTATCTATCATTGGAAAGTGTGTGGACCTAGATCTGGTCATTCCTTCCATTGATAGTGGATTTAAAGGCCGACTTGGTTTGGTAGCCTCTTGTATAAATGTTGTTGTTTGGTTAGAGTTTAGGAGGGAGGAATTTTTGGAGTTAGGAGATAGAAGATAGAAAATTAGAGATTGTTGTAAGATCCTTGCATGTTGGAGGACTTCTATACTTGATTGTAATATCTAGCCTAAACTGGGAAGGCCTTACAACCCGACATGTATGAATAAAATTGAAGATAATATATGAAAGTATCTGCATTTTCTCTCTCACTATTGTGTGTTGTTGCTTTTGCATGTGATCTCTGCAAGGTGGATTTGGTTAGGGCATGCCTTTGGCCCCTCTCCCCTTCTATCCTTGCATCATGTTTATGAAAGTTTCTTTCATTTCATTATGTTCATGTCTTTACATTCTTTCTTGCATATGTTATTACGAGGTTAACTAATACAAGGTTTCCCGATATAACATATTTCGACACAATCATTAGACTTTCATGTGGATTTTTCATTCATCTTTTAGATGACATTAGAGATTTTGTTAGTGATGCTCATAATCCTATTCCTATACCTAGTGTAATACCCCAAAAATGGGCTATAAGTTCATTACTCTCTTATATCAACAATTCGAATGAAATCGACATCAAAGTCCTAATCTAAGGCACATCTGCACATCATCGAATCCTAATTGATTATCTTAAATTTTGCATCGGGGAATATTCCTAGCAATATTCTTAATTATTTTAATTATCTTTAATTTAATGATTATTTGGTGATAAATCACATTTATCCTAAGTTTGATTAATTGAATATTTTCATATTTAATTAATTAGATTTAATATCTTGCCACTTAATTGTGTAATTAAATTTAATTCTATCTATTATTAATTGTATTGTTTAATTTTGACAATAAATCTAATATCTTATGAATAATTGATTAAATTCTTATTTAATTAATTAAAGCAAGTTGTCATTATTTAATAATACCATTTTTAATAAAAGTTTGATAAAATAGTTAATTAACCCATAAATTAATTATTTTATTTCAAAAAGCAGTTAAGTTGAGAATAAATCACTTTATTTATTTATGAAATCATAATTATCCATGTGCACATTCAAGGACCAGTTAAACTCAAATTGGAAAATCAATGCAAGTTGTTAGCTTTTTGAAACTCAACATCTTTTTGAGTTTTAAAGTTGATCTAAACTTCTAATTTGAGTTGAACTGTGCTTTTGCATGATTTTTGTGACTTAATTATCTGTTATTTAAAAATAACTCAAAAATCAACCTGAGTTATTTGAGTGATTTATGGCTTTTTTCCATGCACCTCCAAAGCCCTGGATTTCTATAAATTAAAGCCTCAGCTCATCTCAAAGCATCTCATATTTTTTGCACAATCACATTGGAGAATTGAAATTGGGAAAATCAAAGCTCTTGCGAATCGACACCTTTGTGAGATCAATTTCAAATTCATAGCTTTCATATTATTGTTAGAATTTTCATTCTCATATCATATCATTTCTAGATTAGCATTGCATATCAATTTTCATATTAGCATAGATTCATATCAGTTTTCATCATTCTTATTGCATAGAAAATAACAAAAATATAGATTAATTGCATTCATATTTCATATCATTTTTGCATCCAAATCTTTCATTTAGGTGTCGTCTAGGTCACTGATCTCGATAACAATCTGAAAACATCAATCTCGCACCTATTAGAAGGCAGTAAATCACTTGGTTAAATTAGATTTCAATTTTGCACGATTTTGATTATAGCTAACCTCTAATGTTTTACTAAAGTGTTGTTTCTATAGATCAGCTATAATTTTCACACACATTTCTGGCACCCACCGTGGGGCAACCCACCTTTACATGCTAGTTTTGATTTTTTTGGGGAGCTAAAGCCCTAAAGTTTCAAAGATTTAATTTTATCTCTCAAACAGCTTGGAGTTTTGCTCTGAAATTTTTTTTTACAGGTTGGACATATATCAAAGAAGCTACAATAAAAAATTTAGAATTTTTTGAGATGTTTTGAATTTTTAATAATTTTTTCTTGAAATTCCAAAAAAAATTAATATCTGATGCAAATCAGCATATTTTTTAGAAATTTTTATATTTTTATAAATATTTTTAAATTATATATGGGGTCCATTCTTTGTATTTTAAATTTGGACACAATATAATAGCTCAAATAGTCAATTTACAAAAACTGGTTTGTTTTGATAAAACGGGTCTCTAGGGCACAAATGAATAGATTTTTCTAAAATTTTTACATTTTTGGAAAGCTCTCTATTTTTTAGCAAGGGTATCTATTTTGAATTTCTATTTTTGTGGCCAAAATCATAAAAAAAAAAATAGATCTTGTTGACTAGGTCAAATGCAGCAAAAAAAAAAAAGTTTTGTGATGGGTATGCACTTATTTTTTTTTACATGGTTCAATGAATGGTATGAATTGTCATTTGGGTTAATTGCTAGTTATTATTGCTGATAATAATTGATTTTTAGAGCTAACCCTATGGTTTGCATAAGTTGAACATATTTTGCATATCTTGTTTGCTTGTTTGCTTGTTGGAGAGTTCGTCACTTGCTTGCATGGAAAACCTCAACAAGAATTGCTAAAAATTAGGTAAAATCTACTAAGCGCATTGTGAGGATCCCAAGTATTCTCCTTCATCTAATAACATTTCAATTTGGACTTAAAATAAATCTCTTATGTGTTTGGCTTGTGTGCATCTTTTCATGCTTTTGTCTATTTCTACACACTTGCATAATTGATACTAGGTTGTGACACCTTAGGTATTTATTTAGCAGTCTTAGATACTTGTGATTGATCTAGATTGCTATCTTGGGTTATTGGACTCGCTAAATCTGCCGGCCCCTCATTCCGCCCCGTGGTTGCAATCTCAGCGCCATAAAGGGGAGTGGTCTATAGGAGAGAAGCGTTAATTGTTCCACCAGGTAACCCTTTTGTGCTTTTCAAAACTCACTTATTTTCTAAGTTGGGGACTCATTTTAAGCTTGTGTGAGGTGTTAAGTGTTCCACCTTGTGGACTCATCTCATATTCACTTTAAGCGTTAAGTGTTCCTCTTTCTGCTTTTTGGGTACTTTTGGTACATTTGCTTTTGGAAACATACATTTGTGCTCACATAGTAATTAGGCCCTATGAACACTATTCGTGATTCTTGAGAGATTGGATTCCCAGTGAAATCCTTCTTGATGACATAATCCTTGTAGGTAGGGAGGATACTTAGTGTGTTTCACATTCAACTCGGTTAGTGCATCTTCTCTTATTGATCGATACATTCTCTCCCCGAAGAGGTTGATAGATTACGTGGGGTAGACATCATGAGCTTTGGTGAATCAAAATTGGTTAGTGCATCTTCCCTTATTGATTGATACATTCTCTCTCCAGAGGGGTTGATAGATCACGTGGGGTTGATATCATAGACCTTGGTGAGACAAACTTTGTCTTAGCGTGTCAGATTAATCTACTTGCTTTGTTTGGGTTAAAAGTGAAGAGGTATCAAAACTTTAGATCTGGAGCCAAGTCCCCTTGTGGTATACTATTATGAGTCACCTTTAGAGAGGATTAATTGTAGCAGACAATCCCTTCACAGGGTAAACTGCGTTGACAGAACCTCAAGCGGTAATAGCCATTTTCATCGTAGTAGTGACAACCGCTATATAAATGTACTTGTGGAAGAAATCTCCACAGGTATGGTTCATTGTTGGGTTGTCAGATCTCCCTAGCAGCTCCTGAAGATTAAGTTCTCGGACTGTGTCAAAATCCTGGTGCGCTGAGATTGGAGTTTACCTCTTTGGATCATAAAAGTTGCAGAGTCAAACCATTACTAAAAACCCTAGCGAGGCTAAATTTTCATTTTCTAGGGTATATGTGCGTTATTGCAAAACATTTTGGGAACATACACAATTAGCGCTTCTGAGGATTAGAATGAATAAGTCACTTGATTGTTCATGCGCAAGGTTGCTTTTGCCCTTGTTCATTGTCTTTAGACATGCTTGAAATCACGTGCTTGCTATTTTGCATGCTTGTTTATCTATCTGGTTACTGAAAATGAACAAATCTATTACAATCTTCAAATTTGGACATTGAAATTTGCAAACAATTCAAATATGAAAACTCAAAATTTACAAAATCTGAAGTAAAATCCTTTTTTGGAATCAAAATTCATCTCAGGAGGTCAGAAAGTCATACGAGTATCCATCAAGTGTCATTTCATTACAACCCATCTGTCATATGATTGAGTACCTAGTGTCGTACGAGTTTCCATGCCAGTAAATTCTCAAAGTCAAAATCTTGCAACTGTCGTATGAGATTTTCAACTGTCGTTTCATTGATACCCAACTGTCGTATGATAACCAACCCAGTGTCGTACGAGTTTTGATGCTAGAAAATTCTAAGAGTCAAAATCTTGCTTGCAATTGTCGTATGAGTTTTGCAACTGTCATTTCGCAGCATACCCACTGTCGTACGAGTCTGCAGAGTGTCGTTTGAAATTTTTTTGAAAGTTGTCAAAAAATTGTCAGAATTGCCAGATATTTAGCTTTTTCAGCCTATTTCCAGAATCTATCGAACAAATCATTGTGTCAAGAATAGAGCAATAGCTATTGAGAATCAGTATAGATGTCTCAAAGAATCAGTACACAAGAGGAAGAAGCTCTAATCACCGCTATGATGAAGCAGCTGCAAGCTATGCAAGTCCAGCTTGACAAACTTGAGAAAGAAAAGGAACCTAAAGAGTTCTCCATGGAATCTCTATACTCTTTTCCATTTGATAAAGACTTGTACATGTCACCATGCCCCCGGATAGAATTTGAGCAACATGATAACCCTTATGATACCTATTCCATGGAGAGTGACACATCCAGCTTTGGAGACTATGATGACTATGATGACAGACAATATAATGATACCTATGACACCTCTGTTCCTAAGAGTCCTCCTCATCGTGTGTTCCTACTTACTACAAATGGGCCGTCACATTGGATAGATCGTGATGGTGATCCATATGATTCTGATTTTGAAAGAGACTTTGATGGCTTTTGTGGACAATACCTTAATTATGATCCATCTACTACTGCTGAGGACTATAAAATACATTGTGCTAGCTTGAAATGTCAATACTATAAGGATCTCTCCTCTAAAGACTCTCCTGCTGAAAATAAAGATTATCTTCTCAAGCAAGGTCATGTTAATGTTGAACCTTTGTCTAGTGATGGTTCCCTTCCATCCCCTACTTCCTCCAATACCCGTACATTTCCTAAAGCTTCTGAGTCTTTCAAATCTTTCACAGAACCTTCATCCGACACAAGCCCTGATACTTTTCATGTGGTTCCTTATAGTTATCCTCCAGGGCTACCTCTTAAAGATACTCAAGCTAACCTTCACTTGGCTGCAAATACTTTCAATAATGCTAAACCTAAAAAGCCTAAGCCTTCATACGCTACAATGCCTACTTCAGCTGGTCCTTCACCATCTCTTCCAAAGTCTTCCATACAATCCCAACATGCTTTCTTGTCCTTAGAAGTGGCTCCATGTCAAGAGGACTCTAAAAATGATGAAGAAAAGAACATAAAGAAAGATCAAGATCAAGAACCCTCCATGTCATCCACTCCTTTTCTTGATGTCTCTTATCTGCTTCATGGTTCTTTTGACCTACAGACTCTTTTTCATGCATTCCACCATGTCTTAAGTCTTCTCCTAAGCAAGATCAAGCTACTACTTACACTATTGAGCTTATTGCAAATCAAAATAACCTTACTACACTTGCGCTTTCCAAAGATGATACTTCCATTAAGGTTGTTAAAAATGGTGTTGTTACTTCCAATGTTAAGCCTATTGAAAATCAAGAGAAAAATTATATGCTTATGCTATCCAAAGATCCTTGTCAAGATCAAAGTCTTCCATCTTCTTATTCTACCACTCCATGTTCGTTTCCACTTTCTACTCTTCCTAAGTCTTTGCAAGCTTTGAACAATCCTATCAAAAAAGGTGCTCCTATTCAAGATGTTCACGATCCTATTGAAAATCCTATTGCTCCCTCTAAAGATGCTGATGTCCTTGGTTGTCATATAGATCTTGAGGAACTTATTGATTATCATTTTGTATCTTCCACTTCCATCCTTGGACCTCTTCCACCACTACTAAGGGCTTCATGCCTCCCTTCCATCTTGGGTCCTTATGTCCCTTCACTTTCCCCTCCTAACTTTCCTAATTCGCCATCCATCTTGGGTCCTTACATACTTCCATCTCCCATCTTTCCTCAAGATCAACATAGATGCATACCCTTGAATCCTTTTCATCCATCCACCCATCTAAACTAGTCATATCCTCCTTCCACAAGTCCCAAGTCTTTTGGAAGTAGCTTGAATGTTCAATACAAGAAAAAGAAGCAATGCAAGAATCCATCAAAAAAGGATCACCATGTCTCCTCTAATAGACATGGAAACATAAAGTCAAAAGAGATATCTAAGAAAAAAACTACAAGATAAGTATGGGTTCCAAAATCCATCATTAAAGATATTCTCTCCAAATTACCAAAAAGAAATGAAAAGCCTACGACTATATGGATTCCAAAGTCTCTCTTGAAAGAGTCTAGTGTTGAGCAAAAAGTTAAGTTGACATTCAAGCTTCCAAAGACTTCCAGTTCATCTTCTTCCAAAAGCATTCCTCCATTCCATGCGCCTAAACCACAACCTCTTCTATCCATTCACCATATTCTTTCACGTATTCCTTCATTCATGATTCCTCCATCCTCTCACCACCCTTCAACATATGTATTGATGTTGAGCTTTCCTTCCTTTCCATCTACAATTTCACAATCCTTCCATGCATTATCCTTCTACCTTCTATCATTTTTCCTCATTTTCCTATTCCTCCTATCTTCCAACCTCACTCGCTTTACATAAAACCTTATCCTCCATTTTTCTCTTCCATCTCCCTTTCCCTATCAGGATCTTTGAGCATATCATTTTGATTCCTTGGCATATCATGGTTTATCCTTTCAAGGAGCATTATCTAAAAAGCTTGCCTTCTTCCATAAAAGAGAAAAAAAATAAAATAAAAAAATTGAAAATGTGCCTTGGTGAAAATTTGGAAACAGGTGCCTTGGTAGCAAAAGTAAAGAGAAATAAATTCATCTTATGGTGAAAACCACTCCCTTGTGGCACCTTGGATAAGTACCATGATGAAAACTTGGCAATCAGGCATCATGCGTAGTTCTTCTACATATTTCATCCATTCCATCTTCTCTCTTTGATCTTGACAATGTTGATCTATACACGAACATTTGGCTATCTTGTGAGCTATTTTACAGTGATCTTTCTTTCATTCCCTTCCTGTTTAGCCTTCATATTTATCTTCCTCCATTCATTTTCACCTATCTCTATCCTTTTTCCCTTTGGTCTTGATCTAAAAAAAGAAAGAAAGAGTAAAACACGGTGCTATGAAGCCTCTTGACATGTCTACTCCTTTGGACTACATCCTGTCCTTCTTTGGCATTACACTTTTGTGACTTATCCTATGCTAGCCTTTTATTGCTTGTCCACATGCGCTTTACATGACAATTTTCCCTAGCTTGGGTATTCTTGAGGAGTTTTCCCTTGAGGATTTTTTCCCTTCATTCTCCTTCATTCTCTTATCTTCCATCTCTTCCACCAACTTGCTAATCCCTCTTGTTCTCCACCTTGCTAGACATTGGGACTGCACGATATGATCTTGCTTGGGAGTTTGCAATGGAAAAAGATGCTATCAAGTATAACAAGTATCAGAACAAGTATCAAAACTAGTATCATAACAAGTATCAAAATAAGTATCAAAACTAGTATTAGTACCAGTATCATAACAAGTATCAAAATAAGTATCAGAACAATTATCAAAATCAGTATCAGAATCAGTATCAGAACCAGTATCAGAACAATTATTAGAATCAATATTAGAACCAGTATCAGAATAAATATCAGAACAAGTATCAGAACAAATATCAGAACAAGTATCAGAACTCCCACTGGGGCTACACCTTTGACTTTAGTTTATGGGTCTGAAGTAGTACTGCCTATTGAGGTTTAAATCCCATCACTCAGAATCATAATGCATGGTCTAGTAACTGATGATGACTACAAAGTGTCTAGGTTGCAAGAACTTGAACTACTAGATGAGTGCAGACAAGTAGCATATGATCATCTCAGAGTATATCAGAAGAGAATGTCTAGAGGTTACAACAAGAAAGTCAGACATAGAGAATTTCAGGTTGGTGATCTAGTCTTGAGAGAAAATCCTAAAAATCAATCACATCGAGAACGCAAGGGGAAGTTTGAACCCAATTGGCTAGGTCCCTTTGTAATCACTACTACTTTTGGCTTTGGTTCCTATCAACTCTCAACAACTGAAGGAGAACAGCTTCGAGAACCAATCAACGTTCTCCATTTGAAGAAATTCTACACCTAAAGCATTCAGTCTATGGCAAAATGTCCTAAAAAATTATAAAAATTAAAAAAAGTCCTGAAAAAATGAACATCTTGGTGAAAACCTAGCAATAGGCACCTTGATGATTCACAAAAAAATAAGAAAATATCAAAAATTTAAAAAAATTGAAAAATGAAAAATACAAAAAAAATGAGAAAAAAAGAAAAAGTGCCTTGGTGAAAACCTGGAAATAGGCGCTTTGGTAGCAAAAATAGAATCTCTACCAAGATGGTGAAAACCCGGCAAACGGGTGCCACTTGTTTCAAAATGCTCCATCTATCAGTGCAATCTTGGTCTTTCCCAGCTTTCAGTCTTGCTTTAGTTTGTACATATCTCCCAGTTTGTTTTAGCATTTCCAGTTTTCAATAAGTCGGTCTGTACACCAATTAGTTCAAGTGTTTGTATCCTATCAATGTTCAAACTTGGGGGCAATCAATGTCATATCCTATGGTCTCCCATGTATCTTAGATGTATCATATCCAGTCAGAGTCCTTTAAAGCTATATCTGAGTCAGTCAATCAGTCTTGTCTCCAAAAAGGATTTTGCATCTACAACAACGCAATCAAACATCAAACTAAAAACAATCTATGCTTTTTACATATTTTTATTTCCTTGCATGCTTACTGATTCGTATTTAGAATTTTGCATATTGTGTCCCTTCGAGCTCTTCGATGATGTCCCTTATAGGATTTAGAGAGTGATGACTAGGGGCATAATCTTTTCTTTGTCTTCTGCTTGTATGCGAAAATCTAACATTTTTAGAAATTTTGGATTGATATGGTGTCCGATTGTAAGAGCCTCTATCTCGAATTGGATGGCCATGCGTACCTCGACCATTGATACCCAAAAAATTCAAGGAAGTTTAATCTCACTATAGTCTTTTTGAGTAAGTTCTTTCTCCTACTGTGAAACATGATCTTACCTAAGGATGTGAATGATAAAGGGTCACTACGGGTAATTCACATTGGATTTAGAATGCTCTCTTAAACTGTTTGATGTGTTTGTCATACAAGGCGTATTCAGGTCATCACGATGTTTATGTTTTGCTACTTATACAAATTGCTATATCAAAATGGACATGATATTCAGGTCATCCTAGTGTTTGTGCCTTGGTGCTTATATCTAATCTGACATTCCAAAAATAAAATCAATATTCATATATCCATGGTTGTTGACCAGTGGGTGTTGTATTGATTCTTGCGCATACAAATCGATATTCATATGTCTATGGTTTCATAGCTAGTGGGCATTGTATTGATTTATCCGGTTACCTAAAAGTTCAATGATGATAACAAATCGACATATGATCAGTGACTAGGTCCTAGGTCTTAGGTTGCATTTCATTTTGCATGTCTCTTTGCATTTTTCATGTTTGCATGATCTCACAATGATTAAACGAACTTCAATGCTTAAACGATTCTTCAAATCGCATCTTCAAATCTAACAAGAGCTGAATCCCACATGAAGGTTCCTCCAACGAAACAACAAGTAGAATCCTTTTTCGGGATCAAAATTCAAATCTGAGATCATTCTTATTATTAACTACTTGCATATTCAACCTTCAATCATCACAGACATCTAGTATTCAACTTAACTGATTATCTTACATCAAACTATCAAAATTTCAACTTGGTCAACCATGGTCAACTCATGGTCAAACCTAGTCAAACTTGGTTGTCTGGACCTCTAAACGATGCAGAATGCATTCCCAAACGTGTTTAACCACTTCTCAAATCAATTCACATGCTTCTGAACCATATCATGCTGACTTCTCTTGTCAGATTTCAATTTTAATCCCAAAGGGGGCATGGTATTGCACATCATTCGAAGTCTGTAAATCAATTTCTATCAATATCTTCCTCAGTAATCAAGACAACAATCATGTCTAGTTACTGATTCATTAAAAGACCTCATCGCTTGGGGCAAATCTATCATCACTTGGGGCATATCAGATTCGTCAATCCATATCAATTTGGTATTCTCCTAATCTTGTAAACTGTATCAGTTTTTGCAACCATCGGATCGTAGTGTTCTTTCCTTGGTTCTTCAGCAACTGAAGGATTCAGATGTGATACCTGCTAGTTCTGCTAAGACAATCGAGTCTAGAACTGGTCACTCACTTCTTCGCAATCATAAGGTTTGGAATCAAGCGTTTTGACACTTTTTTGCAATCATAGGTTCATTTGCTGTTATAGTGAACATTATCTTTGGTCATTCAGGACCTATTATCTCCATATCAAATCAATATCAATCAACTTCAGTCTCATATCAATTATCAATTTCAAACATCAGTTTCATATCTCTATCAAACATAGACTATCTTTGAATCACTACGCTTCGCACAGTAATTCAAAGAGGGGCAAAATGTAATACCCCAAAAATGGGCTATAAGTTCATTAATCTCCTCTTTCAACAATTCGAACGAAATCGATATCAAAGTCCTAATCTAAGGCACATCTGCACATCATCGAATCCTAATTGATTATCTTAAATTCTGCATCGGGGAATATTCTTAGCAATATTCCTAATTATCTTAATTATCTTTAATTTAATGATTATTTAGCGATAAATCACATTTATCCTAAGTTTGATTAATTGAATATTTTCATATTTAATTAATTAGATTTAATATCTTGCCACTTAATTGTGTAATTAAATTTAATTCTATCTATTATTAATTATATTATTTAATTTTGACAGTAAATCTAATATCTTATGAATAATTGATTAAATTCTTATTTAATTAATTAAAGCAAGTTGTCATTATTTAATAATATAATTTTTAATAAAAGTTTGATAAAATAGTTAATTAACCCATAAATTAATTATTTTATTTCAAAAAATAGTTAAGTTGAGAATAAATCACTTTATTTATTTATTAAATCATAATTATCCATGTGCACATTCAAGGACCAGTTAAACTCAAATTGGAAAATTAATGCAAGTTGTTAGCTTTTTGAAACTCAACATCTTTTTGAGTTTTAAAGTTGATCTAAACTTTTAATTCGAGTTGAACTTGTATACACCTAAAAATGGTCATCTAGACTATTAGCCCCTTTTGCTAAATCATCAATTGCTTATTCTTGATCAAATCCTAGTTCTATCATTTATTCAATTATTTTCTATGGGCTAACCATTTTATCCTAAGTTTTTATTTATTTAAAAGGAATATTTCCTTCCCTTTTAATAAATAAAAAGCCTCCACTTTTCCTCTTATCCTAAGTTGCACAAATAAAGCATTATTCTTATTTTATAAAAAGGGAAAAAACATTTTTAGTCTCATATGGACACAAAAGTCAACTCTTATTTTCTCATTGGAGGATATTTGTGCACATGGATTGATCCCTCTTCAAGCTCCACTGCTGATTAAATCTTTTGCCTCTTAATCTCCATGGTCCATTTCTCCTCATTTCCTATAAAAGAAGAGCTCTCTTCTTCATTCTAGATCCCCAACTTTTTATGCTAACTTTATGCTGTAGGATTTCTAGGTTACTTTGGAGCTTTTGAAGATTTGGAGCACTCTTAGCATCTACATCTCATTCTTTCATTCTACATCTCATTCTTGCATTCTTAGCTTAGCTTCATATTTATGCTTTCTTAGATTAGCTTCATTTCTATGCTCTAGATTTTCTCACATAGATTAATTAGCTTGAGTTGTAACACTCGCATATTTCCTTTCATAGCTTAGCTTGCATTTTCATTTCTAGCATAGCATTGCATTGCATTTTCATTCTTGATTCTTGAGGATATTGGCATTCTTGCCCTTGTCTTCATTGAATCTCCCATTGCATGGTTTACTAGCAAGGTTATGGGCTTAATAGCTCTAGCTGAGAGCATTCTTAAAAACCCTTGTACTCCATGCCTAGGGAGCTATGGATCAATTTGTGAGGGCTCATTCTTGAGTTTCCTTGCATGTAATGATCCATAGAAGTGTGACACATTTATAGCACACATAACTGTGCTTTTGCATGATTTTTGTGACTTAATTATTTGTTATTTAAAAATAACTCAAAAATCAACCTGAGTTATTTGAGTGATTTATGGATTTTTTTCATGCACCTCCAAAGCCCTGGATTTCTATAAATTAAAGCCTCATCTCATCTCAAAGCATCTCATATTTTTTTGCACAATCACGCTGGAGAATTGGAATTGGGAAAATCAAAGCTCTTGCGAATCGACACCTTTGTGAGATCAATTTCAAATTCATAGCTTTCATATTATTGTTAGAATTTTCATTCTCATATCATATCATTTCTAGATTAGCATTGCATATCAATTTTCATATTAGCATAGATTCATATCAGTTTTCATCATTCTTATTGCATAGAAAATATCAAAAATATAGATTAATTGCATTCATATTTCATATCAGTTTTGCATCCAAATCCTTCATTTAGGTGTCGTCTAGGTCACTGATCTCGATAAAAATCTGAGAACATCAATCTCGCACCTATTAGAAGGCAGTAAATCACTTGGTTAAATTAGATTTCAATTTTGCACAATTTTGATTATAGCTAACCTCTAATGTTTTACTGAAGTGTTGTGTCTATGATCAGGTACAATTTTCACACACACACACCTAGTCCTTCCCAAAATCAATCTCCTCATACCTCTTCTACACTCCAAGACATTCAAAGTATGGTTCTTGACTTAGATATTAACCAATTCTTAGATAAGCCATCTCCTTCACCTTCTCCCACACCTAAAACTCAATCCCCTATACATACAACTCAAAATTAAATCCCCCCTTACACTACATTTACCCATCACCCTCAAGATAAACCATTCTCTCCATCTTCCCTTCGCTCTACTTATACTATGGGATATTATATTATCACTAGACAAGGTAATAAGGGTTTAGGCCTTGGTATCCATGAGCATGGTATTAAGCTTCCTGTCGACATTCATAATCAACACCCTCAATGAGGCCTTGGTTATGTTTTCCCTTCAAATAATATTCCTTTTTTTCCTCCCCCATGACCTCATCTTCACCTTATTTTTCCAACTCTAACATTATCTCCTAATGACACTTGTGAAGCCTTAGCATTAAGAGTTTACCGCTACCTTTTGACTGCACCTAGATTAAGATATCAATCTTATTAAAAGAATGCTATTGCTCGATTCTCATGTCCCTTTTGCTACAATAATGAAGATTTACTTTGTGATTGTATGGAATTCATTTTCTATGTCCATGATAAAGTTGAAAATGGTAAAATTTCTTATACACAAGATATTTTATTCCTCCTTCATAAGATTACCTAGCATTTCTATTCCCTATTGGGTCCACTCTCTTTTATTCTTTATAATATGATCAAGAGTGGCACAATAGGTCTTTCTATTTTCTCCTCTTCAATGGGGGGAAAAGTTTATATTTTCTTTGGATGTATTTTAGGTCCTTCACACATGTCTTCTATACTTTAATATCCCTTCTACAAAATGCATATTCGGTATCGAGGAGACATATTTTAGTGTGCTTAATATGTATCCCTCCTTTTTCCCTTTGAGGTGTGTATTCTTTAGAATATGTTTACATTGATTGGTCATGTTACATTTCTATGTGCAACTTTATCTTTGTCTTATACATGTTATGAGGGATCTATCCTAGGGGGATTATCTTATTTTCCCTTTTAAAAATATTTGTTCTCCTTATTCTAGGTATAAAATGGTATCCTTTTCTCTATAGATTTTCATTGTTTATGATACGTTCTTATCTATAGGTATGTAATTTTTTTTCATGCACGACACGATAGTTTCTACCTAATAATGTCCTTCCATGCCTTGGATTTTAATGTTTATCATTTAATAATAATCTATAATTTACTTCACAGGTTGTATATTTTCTATCATATTATGTTTAGAATTGTATATCCTATGATGTTTCTTGTCCTACATTGCTATATGGTGTTGTATTTTTTAGGCATAACAGTCCACCAAAACAACTGAGAGGGGGGGGGGGGGGGGGTAAATTAGTTGTGAGATAGATTATTAGACTTTAAAATTTAAACAACTACATGAAATCAAATAATAACACAGTAAATGCCATCACAATAACAAAATATTTTGTTTTCGAGGAAACCCTGCTAAAGGTAAAACCCCGGTGGGAATTAGCACCCACAAATGATGTACTAGGAGTATAGTATCCCTATTAAAAGATCTATCCCTTTTATGATCTTATCAAAACATTACATTACATAATCCTTGTTAAAGGACAAACCCTATTAGGAGTCAAAGAAATGTAGGCTCACTTCCCAAAGAAGGTTATGTCCACCTCAAAAACTCACTATTTGCAATAAAAGTGTATACAAAGGAAATACACAATCCTTATGAACAGTTTGATAGAAACTTTCTTTTCTTGATCAGTTCCAATGAAGTATAAACTATCCTCTACTCTACATCTAGCAGATACAAGCTCGCAGCTTCCATAATCCTCTTTTTCAACTCTTCCATGCACTACATCTTTTTTCAAAAGATCCTACATATATACCCTATTACAATAAAAATGATCAGGTTGGCCAATTAGGCTTTCCTAATATACAAATAATTGTATAACCCCTTGCTAAGATACACACAGTATCTATAACAAGTATACAACAATTACATTTCATTAATTAAGGTCCAACATTTGTAATCCATGCTCGCTATCCATAATACACGCTACAAATATGAAGTTGGCACCAAATAGGTCTCCTCCAGAACACCCACCAAAACTGACGTCATCATGCTTCCCACAACTTTCTAAGATCAAATAACATTCCTCAATACATTATCTGACATCCCTTAAGATCGCATACATTGAATCCACATCGCTTGTAAGATACACTTAAAACAAAGAGACTAATTCAATCAAATTCCACTGTCCCAGTCCAGAGACCAGTCTTCACCAAATCTTCTATTACTCAGCCAATATGAAATATTACATCATGCGATCTTAGATATAAGATCACAACACCTCCCTGTACACAAACCTGTGTTTGCTCATTCTGAATCAACCGTACAATATCCATACACTCTAATAACTAGTATGTTCTCTTCATAGAAATATATGTTGACATCAGTGAAAAAACATGAATGACAACAACATTAGTAACCAATTCCAAAAACATCTAACAATCTCCCCCTTTGGCATTGAGGGAAACATATGGGAAATTCTATCAACCCAAAAATACTCTCTTAATACAAAACTTTCTCAATATCCTCAACGTTATCCTTTCCCTAACAATAAGGATTTTATCATATTATCTCCCTCCCTTTGACAACAATGGAAAAGGGTGCCATAAGTCATCAACTATCTTCTAGTTAGTCTTCATCAACCAGGTGCTGAATCACCCAAATGTATTCTGTAAGGTTCCAATGATCACTCCCCCTGAGGAGTAGATCCATACATCAAGTCTAGAAAATGATAAATCTCTAAAGACCTCTGGATTGATGCATCCCTGCATCATTTAATTCTCACTAGGAGGGGCTTGCACCCCAATCATACCTCTAAGATACTCAAAGACATCTTTTGGAAATGTCTTTGTAAAGATGTCTTCTATCTATTCCTTTGTGCTAATGTATTCCAACCTTATTTCTTTCTCTGATACCTTGTCTCTCAAAAAGTGATACTTAATAGAAATATGCTTAGTTTTAGAATGCATCACATGATTCTTTGACATATTCAATGTACTGGTGTTATCACAATGGATAACCATAGTTTCAACAAAAGTTATTCCAATATCTTTCAGCATTTATTTCATCCAAACAATCTGAGTGTAATTAATAGTAGGAGAAACATACTCAGATTCAACATTAGATTGAGCTATACAATCCTGCTTTTTACTTAACCATGAAACCAACCTTTTCCCAAGGAAAAATGCACCTCCAGTAGTACGCATTCTGTCATCAATGTTTCCTGCATAATTGACATCAATATAAGCATGTACTTCAAAGTCATCATTTTTACCATACCATAAGCCATATTCCAGTGTTCCTTTTAGGTATCTAAATATCCTTTTCATAGTAGCCAAGTGTGTCTCTTTAGGATTTTCATGATATCTAGCCACAATTCTAACAACATTAAAAATATCTGGTCTGGAGTGAGTCAAATATTGTAATCCTCCAACCATTGATCTATACTTGGTCTGAAAAACACTCTTAGTCTCATCAATATTTTTTAGTTTATAGCCAGTCACCATGGGTGTACCGATATGTTTACAATCTTCCATTCCAAACTTTTTCAACATTTCATTAAGATACTTAGTCTGAGAAATAAAATTATCATTCTTGCTCTGATTTATTTGTAGTCCAAGAAAGAATTTCATCTTGCCAATCATGGACATCTCAAATTCATTCTCCATTTCTTTCAAAAAATTCTTACACATCTCATCATTACCTCCAAAAATAATATCATCAACAAAAACTTCTATTATCAAAATTCCTTCTTGATTAGTTCTTAGGTACAAATTCTTGTCAACATTATCTTTTCTGAATCCAAGATGAAGTAAGTACTTGTCTAACCTTGCATACCAAGCCCTTGGTTCTTGCTTCAATCCATACAGTGCATTCATCAACTTGCAAACCGTGTCTTCATCTTCTATCAGAGGAAATCCATTAGATTATTCTATGTATACCTCCTCTTCAAGATCCCCATTCAGAAATGCAGATTTTACATCCATCTAATATACCTTGAAGTCTTTATGTGCAACATAGGCTAGAAATAGTGTTACAAATTCCAACCTAGCAACATGAGCAAATGTATCTGTAGACACCTAAAAATCTTTTAGAAAATAAAGTATTTTTATTTTCTGAAAAATCCTTAATGACATCATCATTTATTAATTAATTAATTTATTTTTATGCCATTAAATCCCTTTATCTTAATTAAAAATATTTAATTAAGAAATCCCTCCCAAAAATGTTTAAATCTTATTTAAACATTAATCCCCTATTTATTAATTATTTAATTAATAAATTGACCAAAAATCTCAAAATAAATAATTAATTTATTTTTTGCCCAAAACTTGGCCAATTCCCTTAAGACCACTAACCTCTTCTAGAATCTTCTAATCCCTCTTTAATTTTGATTAAAAGCTAATCCCATCATTTCCTAACCCTAATCCCAACTCAAGAATATTTAATTAAGATTAAATATTAATCCTCAATCCCTAAATTACCCTAGGAAAACTCTAGACTCTTCTAGAACTTTCCTAATCCTTCCCTAAACCCATTTAGGGGAAATTACCTACTTTCCCTAAGCTAATCTAAGTCTCCTTTGACTCCTAGTCAAACCCTCCCCCTAATGAGCCTCAAACTCATTAAAGCCTTTGAGATAAATAAACTTTTATTTATTTCCTAAATTCTATATTTATCCTTAGAAAGCCTATACTTTTCTAGAAATTCTTTATCCTCATCCAAAGTCTAGACTCTTTTAAAAAGTCTTCATCCTTATCCCCTTGACTCAACCCCTAACCTTACCCCAAACTTTGACTCATCCTCCTAACCCAAGCCCTTAGGAAATCCTATAAATACTCCCTCTTCCAAGAGCAATTCATTAGCTTAGTCTTTCATCTTCATGCATTGTTATCATGCTCTTTTACTTCTAGCTCTAGCATAATCATTCCTAATTGTTAGATTTCTTTGTTTTCTTCAAGCTTTCTAACACATCTTAGCATAGATTTAATGGATTAACCTAGTTTCTTCCATTGTTTTGCATAGCATATCATCATCATCACATCTCTATTTGGTTTAAAATCAATCTTAGCATAAACATCATGTAGCTTAATCTTCATTTTAGCATCATTTGGATTCTTGAGGCCTTAGGGGCAAATCAGGTGTTCTATACTTGTTTTGTGCCATTTATGAGGTTTTCATGGATCTCAATCTATCCTAAAAAGCATTAGGAACATGCTCCAAGTGCTTAGAGAGCACACCCACATCCCCTAAGCAAGAGCAAATCAAACAGTGCTTGGGTGCACCTGTTTCAGCTCAATTTGAGGTGACTTAGTTTAGAGTTTTCTTTGTTTTGGATTGATTTCATGCTAGATTAAAATCTAAATCTTTGTTTGGCTTGAAGCTTTCAAAACAGGTATCCTCAAAAGCCTAGTCTACAGTATCTTCAAAATCTATGCCTTCTTATTGTGAATAACCTTTGCAAACCAGTCTTTCTTTGTTTCTTACAAAAATCCCTTCTTTATTCATTTTGTTTCTGAAAACCCACTTAGTTCCTAATACATTTTTGTCTTTAGGTCTAGGAATCAATTCCCAAGTGTTATTTTTATTTATCTGATCTAACTCTTCTTGCATAGCTTTGATCCAAGATTCATATCTACAAGCTTCATTAGTAGTCATTGGTTCAACTTCAGAAATGAAACAAATTTCTTCCCTTATCTTTGATCTAGTCATTATTCCTTGACTTGTGTTACCAATAATTTGATTTTCAAGATGGTTTTTCTTAACATACCTCAGATTCTTAGGAGTCTCAGTAACTTCATTGTGTCATCATCAAAAATCTCATTCTCACAGTCAATCTCAACATGTTCTTCTTCTTCTATAGTAGCAACTTCCTTGATTTCTATATTCTAATAACAATCATACATTCTCTCTTATATCTAAAATTTTTCATCTATCTTCACATTATTACTTTCAATAATCTTTCTCAACCTCAAGTTAAAAAATTTGTAAGCCTTGATTTTAGTATAATAACCAAGAAAAATTCCTTCATCACTTCTAGCATCAAATTTCCCTATTTCACCATCTCTTTTGATATAGCATTTACTTCCAAATATTTTAAAATATTTTATAGTAGGAGTATGATTAATTCACAATTCATAAGGAATCTTACTTGTACCTTCTCTGATTTGAATTCTATTTAATGTGTATACGGTTGTCCCAACAGCTTCTCTCCAATGTACATGAGATACATTTTGTTCTAGCAACATTGTCCTAGCAGCATCAAATATTATTCTGTTTCTTCACTTTTCCATCCAATTTTGCTATGGAGTCCTAGGATCAGATGTCTGTCTTTGTATTCCATGCTCTTCACAGTATGAATTGAATAGATCTGAAGTAAACTCTCCACCTCTTTCTGATCTCAAATATTTTATCTTTAAGCTTGATTCATTCTCTACTTTTGCTTTGAATATCTTGAATTTGTCAAATGCTTTTGATTTCTCTCTTAAGTAAGTAGTCCATATCATTCTAGAAAAGTCATCAAAAAAAAGTATGAAGTACCTTTCACCATAGTATGATCTTGTCCTTGTAGGTCCACATAGGTTTGTATGTACCAGATCTAACTTTCCTCTTTCTAAATATGATTTTCTTTTATAACTAATTCTAGTCTGCTTTCCCATAACACACTCTCTACACATAGTGTTAGATGGTTTTACAATTTTAGGTAGGTCTTGTTGGAAAGTTGACTATACTGGTGTATATGAATTAATATAGTTTTGTCATTATGAAAACAAAGTCATATAATATTTTGGAGTCAGCGCTCATGATAAGAAGATTAGAAATTGGCTAAGTGTTCATAGATTGGACAGTGTACAGAGTACCTGAAGGATAGAGCGTCAGGGCATGTACATATGATAGAATTATGGTATACGCCCTAGAAATTAAGTTGGTAAGACCATATTCATGCTAAGTTTAAGAGTGCATGATCAGAAGATTTAGTATGAGGAAGATACAGACAGTTGAAGTTACACAACTAGTGAATGCCAGAACAGAATAGTGTATGCAGTCAAATAATGGTAAATTGATTAGCGACTATATTATTATTATGTAAGGGATATGCACCTATTTTAATTAGGTTGTAGACATATAATTATGTTTGTTTGTAAACATGCTTGAGCCAATTCATTTGGAAGCGGTGTATGTAATCAATTATAGGCCGACCTAGTTAACTGTTTTGTATGCGCATATAAATATTAGATGCACCTTTGTAATTAGGTAGGAGAGTTGACATAGAGTTTAAATAAGAAGAGAAGAAGTATGAAAAGAGTTTTTAAGATATATTAGAGCTTTGCAAGAGGTCAAAGCATCAATGCATCAAAGGAACTAATCTGACAAGCAGTGTCACAGTTGCCAGTTCATCTAGCAGATATAGTGTGTATCTGAGATTAGAAGGTTGTAGCCTTCACCACTTGAGAAGTGATCTCTAGGATAGTGTGTCCACACCCCTAATAGGGTTATTGTAAAAGACTCCTAACAGGGTCTGACCCTTGACCAGGTCACTGTACTAAATGTAATGTAAAGATAACTCCTAATAGGGTTCGACCCTTGACCAGGTCACTGTACTAAATGTAATGTAAAGACAAATCCTAACAGGGTTAAGGATCTTCTAACAAGGATCATAAGACACTAGTACACATTATTAGTGGGTGTCAATTCCCACTGGAGTTTTTACCTATTTAGGTTTCCCCGTAACCATATTGGTGTTATGTGTTGTGTTCATCTATCTTGTTTATGTTAATGTTCATTTCAATACTTAAGCATTCAAGTTAAGTTTAAAGAGAAAAGTAAAAAGATTTAATATAGTGAACATTGATTCACCCCCCCCTCTCAGTGTTCCCATTCCTAACAATTGGTATCAAAGCTTTGGTCCTCAGCAAAGAAGTTTAACCACTTGAGGAGATCATGGACAAAGTAGAAATGAAACATCTAAAAAGAAATCTTGATGCTGCTCTTGAAGACCTGGACAGATCTGAAAAAGAAATTGAAGAACTAAAAGAAAAATTTAGTGATGCTCAAGCAGTCATCAAAAGGATAAGAAAATATTTGAAAGAACTCTCTACCAATGATTTAGGGATAATGATCAAGAAGCTTAATGAAGAAAATTCATCCCTAAAAGAACAGATTGAAGAATTGGATGATAAGATAACCAACAATCAAGAAGTCTATGATGAACAGATCAAAGAAAACCTTCAACTGAATGAAGAATTGAGGCAAGAAAACATGGAAATCTTGGAGCTAAGAAACAAAAAAGAAAGCTTGGAATTTGAATTGAAAGAGGCTAAGAATCACATTGATAAATTACACACAAGAAAGGATCTGATCTAACCTTAATTATATACTTGGAAGCTTAAAGGAGATACTTTGGATTCAATGAAGCACAAAATTAGATTGACAACATGTGAGCAAGAATGAAAGCACTAGAAGACACCTCAGATGCTAAGGAGACTGGAAATCAGACTAAAGATCATGTTGAACCATCCAAGAATGAGTGCAAGCTAGTATATCAAACTTGTTATGCATGTAAGAATCATGGACATATAGCAAGGAACGTATAGAGATAAGACCTTTCAATGGTTACTGTTATTCATGCAATAAATTTGGTCATAGAGCTATGAATTGTAAGACAAGCCAGAAGAACAAGACTCAGCATAATCAGAGAAATTAGAATTAGCCAAATGTAAGAAGTTCTTAGAATGTTACATGTCAGATATGTAACTATAATGGTCACTCAGATAGAAAGTGTAAAATGGTAACCCATGTCAATATGCCGAGGAATATAAGGCCTCTAGTTATTTGTCACTCATGTAACAAGGCTGGACACATCTCAAAGTTCTATAGATCAAAGATGCAAAGTCAAGAAAGCCCTAAAAAGCTAGAAGAATCAATTCTGGATACCGAAGGTGAAGTCAAGTTTGTGAAAGCTTTAGAAGATTCAAGCTTGATTTTGTCAGAGGCAAAGAAGGATAAGGTTAATGAGAATGTATTGGATGCATCCACAGTGGATGCACCCTCTACATTTGGATGAATGGCCCTCAGGGTCATAGGGGGAGCTAATTTATCTCTAAACCCCTACACAACTGGTATACTCACCCTCAAAGTATGTGCCTTTGGACTTAACCTTTTGGAGACTAGCAGAACTTTTGTGCAAGAGTGCACTAGCTGATTGATTACACAATGAAATTTGGAAATTATCAGTGATAGCCTAGTTTACGTGAAAAACATTAATGGTAGAATTATTACTTTAAAGTACATAGAAGCTTTTAGATCTCTCATTGCAATCAAATTCAGAGTGATTGGAGAGTAGAGGAGCCCTAGAATTTGATTGTGAAGGATTGCAGATTGATTCACTAGTGTTTAGCAGTGCAATTGATCGGTTGTGGAAGCCCTAATCCGTCACACTGATTCAAAATTATTTGAGATCTTTTGGAAAGACATATACAAGTAATGGCTACTCCCATTGTATTTGATGTGGTGGAGAAGAAGAGATATGTGTTTAAGAGGCATCCATTCAAATCCACACTAGACAACCTAGAAGGTGCATTCTCCCACACTGCCATGGGTGTTATGCATGTGGAAGATATCAGGGCATACATATATTGTAAGAAGGAACTATTAGGTTTGGATAGAATAAGAGTGCACATGGAAAAAATGATGAAACCCGATAAAACCTTCATGGATGAGTATGCGCAGTTGGAAAATCATCCTATAGTGGAATATGCTACGACATATGAGTTCTATGAGTCGGAATGGATCAAGATCCTACTTAGCAGGATCCATGATGACCTATTTTGGAAAGGTGAAGTACTGGTTAGGATAATAGGAGATCTAATTCATGAGATGACAGGATTCTCAAGGACAGGTGCCGTTCTTCCAGTGGGAAAGGATGTCAAAAAACTTGTAGAACAAGCTTGAAAATCAAGAAGTGATAGGCATGGAATGACAATAGAACCTATAGAGGAGAAAGACATTAAATTAATGTTCATGATAGTGGGATACAAGTTCTATCACACCAGCAAAGTAAACAGTGTGTCAGCAGCCACCATTCTAGCAACAATAAGGTTGGTAAGAGAGAATGCAGAGTTTAATCTATGTGAGATCTTGCACACATAGCTAATAGACAACATAAGAGCCATCAAGAAAGACAAGACCAAGATATTTAGGTTTGGGTCTTTAATAATCTATATGTACTTCCATATTCTTGGAAAGATGTCCGATTTGTATCTAGACAAATCTATTCCCACTATGCCACAAATATTCTTTAAGGCATCCACATAAAGTACCCTTAAGGATTACATGGAATTGGAGTTGAAAACATTTAGAGTGAGAATGTAGATGAGGTATAGGATACTTGAAGAGATAGTTGAAAAATACAAGGATAGTATTTGTTTCATGGTAGAGACTGATACAACATGCATGGAGGCTGTTGAACCAAGAACAAAGTGGATTCATCCATTGGGATATGAAGTTGAAGAGCCTACTCTAAAGGCTTATGCTCAAGTTATGTTGTCAGCACCTAAGGACCTCAATGAACCTAGGTGGGGGACTTATGAAGAGAAAACAAGAGAAGTAGATGCTGTATTGAACATCATAGAAACAAAAATAAAAGTTGCCAAGGTTACTTCAAATATTTTGAAAATTCATGGAGTATCTCAAGCAGACCTAGAAAAAGCAAGGCAAGAGAAGATTGCTTTGGAAATAGAGAGCGCAGCTACAACAAAGATAGAATTTGATGATCCAAAGATGAAGAAGGTGAAAATTGAGAAATCAGATGATTAGAAGGGTAAAATAGATGTTACCCCTTCTACGCCCAAGGAAACTATTGATCTTACCACTCCTATGGAGTATAAGACAATAGAAAAGAGGAAGAGAGAGATCAGTACTAGTCATCCATCCTCGCGAGCAACAAGAAGCAAGAGAAACACTCAAGAACCTCCATAAGTAGGTTTTAAACCTAGTCTTAGTGTGTTAAGTACAATGATTGTTGATGAAGGAAGAATTGATCAAGTAGGAAAGTTCTATGAGAAATATAGTGAGATTGACAAATTAGAGATTCATGGAATGATTGTCAAACATATGCTAAAGTTTAAAAAGACAGTCCTAGAACAAAAATAGTGATTCTAGACAATGTATGGAACATTTTGGAATTCTTGAAGAGATAGGCAAATGAGGAAGATCTGAGAATAAGAGAGAAAATTCTAGATGAAAGTCTCTCGGTATGTTATGTTGAAGAGAAAGCTCTGTTGTTAGATTTGGTGAAACCAAACCTCTAGACTAAGATAAGAACATTGCATATCATGGATAAAAATTATGAGTTAGTAGCTAAAGAGATAGAGAAAACCTTTGAGAAGGTATTCTTGAACAGACTCATGTATCCATCTACTGCGCACACAAATCAAGTGCCTCCTAAGGAAGCCAAGGAGTCAGAGACCACAAAGGTATCAATGGCAGGTCCCCAAGAATCAACGCCTATAGTAGAAACACATACAGAGGGAGAAAAGTCTGCGCCCATGACAGAGTCACTAAAAGATAACACTATTGTCATTGACAATGTAGAAATAGCCATGGCGGCCACATATAGAGACTTGGATAAGTTTGAGGAAGCTTTTGTGAGCACACAAGAAGCTGAAATCCTTTGCAGTAAAAATTCACCCAAGCCACAAGAAGAAGTACACATTGAAGATATAACAGATGAAAAAGAAGAAGAGAAGGAAATAGAAAAAGAAGAGCAAGAAAAAGAGGAAGAAAAGATGGAAGAGTAGAAAGAAAAAGAAGAGGAAAAAGGAAATGAAACAATAGATAAGCCATCTATTGAAATGCTAAGAAAAGTAAAGCAAGAAGTGATGGATAGCACTCTTATCACTCCCTCAACATCATTTTTTTCAAGCTTGACACCTAACACCACTAGTTTGGACTCATGGGGAGAAGAAGACCCGATCAAGATCAATGTCTTAGCTATGGAGAAGGCCAAGGAGAAATAGGTAATGAGGAATCCCCTCTTTGTAGAATCAATAAATATCCTGAACAACTTGTTACCAGAAGATAAGAAAGTGTCCAAGGTACACTTTGTTGATGATGTAAGTGCAATTCTTTCACAGTTCAAGAGTAATTTATCCAACTTGGAAGAATCAAAATCATTAGTTGTAGAGGAGAAGTATATGCAGAAAAGACTAAATGAGTTGGTTAGTAACTATTGGACTACAATTGATTTGGAATCTGATTGAAGGATCTATGATTGCAAGATCACTGAGAAGCTACTGATTAGATATGTAATATGACTAAATCAGTATTATGTTGTCATTGATGTCAACTAGTTTGACAACACTTATCTTGTAAGTTACTACACTGAGACATCTGAAGAAAAGTGGAAAAGAGAAGAAGAATAGAGAATTCTACATGAGGAAAGATGTACATGATAGAAAAGGATAAGGAACACATTGAGTAACTTATTGATGAGTCTATGACTTGATGATATTGACTTTATTATGTTGCATTCATCTATAATGAAGTATAGAGATGAAAGACATAAAGTAATGTTGTCGGTAAATGAAGCATTTTTAGTATACACCGATGGAGTGTAGTGTATACCGACCGTAGTATTAACCGAGCAGTGTTCACCAACGCATTCTTTGTTAACCGAGTGGAATAGAATGAATTAAATGATTAGTTTAAGCTGATAGAAATGATGAGCTGGAAAAAGTATAACATCAAGGTAACAGATAATGTTTGTTATGCAAATCAACGGCTGAAAAAATTCAAAGAAGATCTAACAGAGAAGATTGAAATGTGTTACTGACACAAGTATTGAGAAATTTTTAAGCGACAAAATCTATGAATGTGATTAAGTGGAAAAATATGATGGTGGAGGAGAAAATGATTTACTCGTCTATATAAGAGAACACAATTTCTTTAGTAAGATGTCGAAAAGATGAAGAAGCTGCAGGAATTTCACGTGAACAAGCTTTCATGCATTCTGATCATACTAGTTAGTGAGAACCGAGCTGCAAAACATTTACTGAGCTACAAAGAGCTATTATTAACAGACAGTAAGTTGATACAATATTGAAACTAAAGTGAAATATTGATCAAAAGGATTTGTATGGACTAAATATTGATCTGTAATCTGCAATTAAAGTTGTATTAAGGCAGGTCATTTTACTGTTACATATTTAACCATTGTATACAGTTCAAATCTCTTAACCGAGTGGACTCTAAAAGTCTTATGATGTATCATTCATAGAATGAACATTGTTATCCTGTCAACCCATAGTGAATGCTGGTTGGATGATAACTTCTAGTCTAAAATCCTCTAACAAGGTCACACCTGACAGTGTGTTTGTAACCTTTAGCAGGGTTGGGTCTTAACCGACCTCACTTTAGAAGAGTGAACAATTTTGGGTTGCTGGTCCCAGGTGGTTTTTCCCTTCACAGGGTTTCCACGTTAAATATTTCATGTTATGTGTTGATTGTGATGTTTGTTTGTTATCATACTTTGTATGTTACATGGTAGCTTTGATCGGTAAACAATTTAGTATTAGACTGGTAATCGGTAAAAGCACAGACAGTGAGAGTTATTATTGCTTACCGACGAGCAGAAAGTGAAGAAATTGTTTTGAATTATATATTTTGTTTCGGGACACTGGATAACTGATTCACCCCCCTCTCAGTTATTCTAACAGTAACTTCTCACTAGACCTTAGTTCACTCAAAGTTGGACAAGTAACTTTGAAAGAGTTTGCAACAAAAGGAAGGAAAATTATTGCTGACTGTATGAATCAAGATAAGTTGATAGCCAATCACTACAAGAAGATTCAAGAAGTAGAGGCTATGATTGAAAATGTGAGGAAGTTAGTAGAAGATCCCTCTACTGATGTAAACATGTGTAACAATGTATATCAAGAATAGATTGATAAAATTGAGAAGGTAGAAAAAGAGATGTCAAAGATAAGGGCTAGGTAGACTCAGCTTAGAAATGCTCTTGTGCCATCCCTAGATGCGTTGAATCAAAATATCAAGGAGATTAATGCCACCATGGTGACATATGATCAAGGTCCTAGTTCAGATTTGGAGAAGATGGAGAAACTACAATATGCCTTATGCGCCCATCTCCAAACAATCAATGCATTGATTTCATTTTGGAAACAAGAGATCCAAAATTTACAGATTGCATATCCAGATGTACTTTCAGTGTAAGTACTTGTACAAATTCAAATTTTTAACACCTTTTTCATTAATGTCAAAGGGGGAGTATGTATAGAATATGGAGCTATAGCTATGTAAAATGTATAGCAAGAAGATATAAGGGAGATATACGATAAAGTATGATTAAGTGTTTTTGCATTAAGGGGCAATTAGTAACTTTTCCATATTCCTTTGTTTCCATCAATGAGAAAGGGGGAGATTTTTGGAAAGTTGACTATACTCATGTATATGAATTAATATAGTGTTTTAATTATGGCAACAAAGTCATATAATATTTTGGAGTCAACACTCATGATAAGAAGATTAGAAATTGGCTAAGTGTTGAAGATTGGACAGTGTACAGAGTACTTGAAGGACAGAGCATCAGCGCACATGCATATGATAGAATTATGGTATGTGCCCTAGAAATTAAGTTGGTAAGACCATATTCATGCTAAGTTTAAGAGTGCATGATCAGAAGATTCAGTATGAGGAAGATACAGACAGTTGAAGTTACACAGCTAGTGAATGCCAAAACATAACACTGTATGCAGCCGACTGATGGTAAATTGATTAGCGACTATATTATTGTTATGTAAGGGATATGCACCTATTTTAATTAGGTTGTAGACATATAATTATTTTTGTTTGTAAACACGCTTGAGCCAATTCATTTGGAAGTGGTGTATGTAATCGGTTATAGGCCGACCTAGTTAATTATTTTGTATGCGCATATAAATATTAGATGTGCCTTTGTAATTAGGTAGGAAAGTTGACATCGAGTTGAAATAAGTAGAGAAGAAGTATGCAAAGATTTTTTAAGATATATTAGAGCTTTTCAAGAGGTCAAAGCATCAACACATCAAAGGAACTAATCAGACAAGCAGTGTCACAGTGCCAGTTCATCTAGCAAATATAGTGTGTATCTGAGATCAGAAGGTTGTAGCCTTCACCACTTGAGAAGTGATCTCTAGGATAGTGTGTCCACACCCCTAACAAGGTTATTGTAAAAGAATCCTAATAGGGTTTGACCCTTGGCCAGGTCACTGTACTAAATGTAATGCAAAGAAAACTCCTAATAGGGTTAAGGATATTCTAACAATGATCATAAGACACTAGTACATATTATTAGTGGGTGTCAATTCCCATAGGGGTTTTTACCTATTTGGGTTTCCCCATAACCATATTGGTGTTATGTGTTGTGTTCATCCATCTTGTTTATGTTAATGTTCATTTCAATACTTAAGCATTCAAGTTAAGTTTAAAGAGAAAAGTAAAAATATTTAATATAGTGAACACTAATTCACCCCCCCTCTTAGTGTTCCCATTCCTAACAGGTCTCTCACTACATTAGCCAATCTTGCCTTCACAATATTATCAAAATTAACATGAAAAAACCTTTTGTGCCATAACCAACTTTCATCTATTTTTGCAACAAAACAAGAAGCTTCAGATGTATTTAACTCAAATATATTACCTCTAGATTTAGTACCAGTTACAATCAAATTTCCTATCTTATTTCTGATAAAACATTTCCCATCAATGAATTTCAATTGATAACCCTTGTCCATTAGCTATCCAACACTCAACAAGTTATGCTTAAGTCCATCAACAAGTAGTACATTGTCAGTATTAGTCTTTCCATCCAAAGAAATAGATCCTACTCCAATGATAAGCTTAGGAACATTGTCTCCAAATCTCACAACACCACCATCATACTTATTTAGTTTAACAAAATTATTTTTATCTCCAGTCATATGATGTGAGAAACCACTGTCTATAAGCCATTCAGATTTCTTATCAACATGTGACACTAAAGCTCTTTCCTCATGTAATGGTTTTTTTTAATCTTTGATAGCAATAAATCCAATCTCCTTAATATAAAAATCATCATCAGAAACACCTTCACTAGCATAATAACATTCCTTTTCTTTTGAATACTTAGGTTTTTAAAACTTAGATTTATGCTTAGGAACTCTTATAGGACACCTAGATGCAAAGTGACCTATCTTATTGCATGAAAAACATTTCAAAGGTAACTTTCCTTCATACTTACCCTTACCTCTCTTTTCTCTTCTAGTGATTAGGGCAAAAATTTAATCTAGCTTTCTTTTTTCTTCCTGTATCTGTTCCCATTCATCAATATACTCACCAAGCTCTTCTTTTAAATTACCACTGCTGGTGCTCGCAATTCCAGATAATGTCTTTTTGTGTGTAGATGCCTTAAATGTTGTTTCAAATTTAGGTAAAGAATATCCCATCTCTGTAGCCTCAAAGGTAGTTAGCTTTGCAATCAACATCTCTCTGCTAAAGTTTGTAGTCAAAGGTATAATCTCTTCTATAGCCCTAACTTTGGTCTTGTAAATAGGTATCAACGATCTAAGAATCTTTGCAATGACTTCTTCCTCTTCATAAGCACCTTAAGATATTTTGATTCCAATCACAACCTTAGTAACTCTTTGTACATAAGCCCTAATATTTTTAACATCTTTCATTTTCAAATTCCCCATCCTTTTTTTCTAGTTCTGTAACTTTTCTTTCTTAGTAAACTTGTCTCCTTCATATAATGCTTCTAATCTTCCCCAAATTTTGTGTGTTGAATCGAGATCTTTCACCTCAATAAATTCTCCTTCAGAGAGTGCACTGATCAATGCTTCCCTTGCAACCATATTATATGAAAATTCCTTCTTTTCTTCATCAGTAGCTTTATCTAATTCATCCTCAGCCTTCATGGTTACCTCATTCTTCGTGATCATCTAGTAGTCAATACCCAAACATAGAAAATGTGTTCACATCTTGTTCTTCCAACTGTCAAAGTTTTTAGGATCAAATTTCAGACTATCCTTCCTATAGATTTCCATCTCCAAGATCACCTCAAGTTGTTAAGATTTCTCTCTAAGGACTAGTAGCTTTGATGCCAATTGTTAGGTATAACAGTCCACCTACACAACTGAGAGCCCGGGGGGGGGGGGGGGGGGGGGTGAATTAGTTGTGAGACAGATTATTAAACTTTAAACTTTAAACAATAGCTACACCAAATCAAATAATAACACAGTAAATGCCAACATAATAACATAATATTTTGTTGTTTAGGAAACCCTATTAAGGGTAAAACACCAGTGGGAATCAACACCCTTAAATGATGCACTGAGAGTATAGTATCCCTTTTAAAAGATCTAGCCTTGTTAGGAGCTTATGAATACATTACAGTACATAGTCCCTATTAAAGGATAGACCCTGTTAGGAGTCAAATAAATGTAGGATCACTACCCAAAGAAGGTTATGTCCACCTCTAGAACTCACTATTCATAACACAAGTGTATATAAAAGAAATACACAATCCTTGTGAACTATCTGACAACAACTATCTTTTCTTGATTAGTTCTAATGAAGCATAAACTATCCTCTTCTCTACATCCAAAAGATACAAGCTCATAGATTCCACAATCCTCTTTTTCAACTCTTCCACACTACATCTTTTTTAAAAAGATCTTACATATATACCCTATTACAATAAAAATGATCAATTCAGTTAATTAGGCTTTCCTAATATACAAATAATTATATAACCCCTTGCTAAGATACACACAGTATCTATAACAAGTATACAACAATTACATTTCATCAATTAAGGTACACCATCTGTAATCCATGCTCGCTATCCATAATACACACTACTGCTTTGAAGTCAGTCCCAAATAGGTGTCCTCCAGAACACCCACCACAACTGACCTCATCATGCTTCCCATAATTTCTAAGATCAAAGAACATTCCTCAATACATTATCTGACATCCCTTAAGCTCACATACACTGAATCCACGTCGCTTGTAAGATAAACTTAAACTAAAGAGACCAATTTAGTCAAATTCCACTATCACAGTCTAGAGACTAGTCTTCACCAAATCTTCTATTACTCAACCAATATTAAATATTACACCGTGTGATCTTAGATATAAGATCACAACACCTCTTTGTACAAAAACCTTTGTTCGCTCAATCTGAATCAAGCGTACAGTATTCGTACACTATAATAACCAGTATGTTCTCTTCATAGAAACATATGTTGACATCAGTGACAAAAAATGAATGACAACAACATTAGTAATCAGTTCCAACAACATCCAACAATATTATTCTATGATACTTCTTGTTTGATATAGTGTGTTTTGTTTTCTGTACGGCTAGATTATGGTTACTTCTTATAGTTCATCTTTATATTTTATAATATTTTGTTATATAATCCACCATAGACTTCTCTTTCTTGTCTCATGATTGGGAGGCAAGGTTTTTTATACATAATTTATCTCTCTTTGTCTAAGGATCGACTTTCCTCAGTATAGTGGTATTTATTTATCATATAAAATTATTTTCCTATAAGGAATTGTGTCTTGATCATGACTCTCTAACATACATGAGGTGCATGCCCATGATCATCATCTCTTTTTAATTTGCAAAACTATGTTCATTATAAATATTTTCCCTTGCTATATGATTTAGAGTTTGTCATCCTTCATCCAAGGATCCCTATTTCACCTATGCATAAGGGGGATGAATAGGTGCATTCATGATTCTTCTCCCCTTATTTTGTCTTGAAGTTTTTATCTTTGTTCCTAACATACCTCTCTAAGGTAGATGTCTTGCTAAAAAGACCTCTTCCTTCCAAGGGTTTTTTCTCATAAGAGACACATCCTTTCATAATTGATCTATTTTCTTAGCTTACAAGAGTCAGCACTCTTTGCTAAGTTTATGTCATATATTATTGTTAAAGGATATCTCTTTATTGATAGAAGTAGTTATCCTTGACTCTCTTCCTTATGATGTCTATGGATTCATAGTCATCATAAGGATGATGACATACATACACCCTCTTTGTACTATAGTTTAATTTTTTATGCACTTTTACTTTTACATTAAAATATGCCAGTCCCTAGCGGGTATTAGTGAAACTTCTCCATCCCAGGGAAATGAATTTGCATTTATTTTTACATTCTACTCCCTAATGGGTATCAGTGATATTTTTCCATCCCAGGGAAATGTACACACACATTTTCTCTATAGATAACAAACCCTTTCCCATCCATAGAGAGCACACACGTATTTTCATTTTGTGGTGATACCAAGGAATTAATCCATGGGTGGACATAGACATGCATGTAAAAGTTGTCGATGTACACACTAAAATGGTGCACTTCTATGAACCATTACATGCAAGGTTGCTCAAGAATGAGGCCTCACAAAGTGGCTCATAGCTCTCTATGCATGGAGTTGCAAGGGACTATGAAGTATTTGCTCTCAGCTAGAGCTACAAGCTTGTGACCTTGCTAGTCAACCACACAACGAGAGATTCAAGTGAGGACAAGGGCAAGAGTGCCAATATCCTCAAGAATCACTATGAAAATACAATCTAAGCTATGAAAGGAAAGTACAATGCAACTAATCTATGAAAAGAAATAACAAGTGTTACAAATCCTTCCTATTAAGCTATGTGAGTTAAATCTATTGCATCAAAGGAAACTAAGCTAATATGCCATGATCATGCAAACTAAGCAAAGGGAATATGCAACTAAATGATGTAATGAAATGAAGCAAGTCTTCAATATCTTCAAAAGCTCCAAATGCACCTAAAACCTGCAGCATAACATTAACATAAAAACATGGTATATGCAAATGAAGGAGAGAGCTTTCCTTTTATAAGAAATGCAAAGGAATGGACCATTGAGATTAAGAGGCAAAAAGTATTAATCGGCAGTGGAGGTTGAAAGAGGAGCAATCCATGTGCACAAGTATCCTCAAATAGGAAAATAGGAGTTGACTTTATGTCCATATGAGACAAAAAGTGCTTTTTCCCTTTTTATAAAATAGGAATAATGCTTTATTTGTGCAACTTAGGATAAGAGGAAAAGTGGGGCTTTTTATTTAATCAAAACGGGAGGAAATATTCCTTTTAATCAAATAAAGACTTAGGATAAATGATTAGCCCATAGGATAAAAATCCAATATATGATCGAATTTAAGACTTGATCAAGAAATTGATATTGTTGAAAATATTGATTATTGATAAAAATGATTCAGGATTGATAAATCAAATAAATGGGGCCCAAAGTCTAGGCGACCATTTTTGGGTGCATACATTTGCCCCTCTTTGACTAATGTGTGATCGATTTGGGAACACATGCAGTCAAAGAAGAATTCAAATGTGAGATCGATTTGGGATCACAAAACAACTTAGATGTGAGGTCGATTCGGGATCACACCCGGACAAACATAGACAAAGGCCTTTGAACATGAGGTCGATTTGAGATCACATTCAAAGTAAGAGATAAGAATCTCAAATTTGAGTGAAAGCTCACAAAAGATGTCTGAATCAAGAGAATCAAGGAAATCAGGGATGAGAATCCCATAAATACTACCCCCTCAGAATTGAAATTGAAATCAGGTAGAGGAGAGACAACAACTGAGGAAAGATTTGATAAAATCAAAATGAAATCACAATCAAATGTAAGGGTCAATAGGTTAACCATTAGGCAATGAAACATGCCCCAATGAGGAAGTAGAAGAAATAACGTGAATGAAAGACTAGAAAATTTGAAAGACATGGAAGAAAGAAATTCCACCAGAAATCAAATTATGCCTCAAAAGGTCAATCAATTGCGCAAAAGAAGGGAAGATTTTGAAACATGATTTTGACTATCAAGATGACCTTAGATTTTGATTTTGACTCCGAAAACAGATCCAAGATGTCGAAATTAGCTAGGGGTGCAATTTTTGCACAATTTTGAGGTGTTTTGAAAATGAGGTCAAAAAGTCAAAATGCTATAAAAGGGGTCAAAATGTCATTTTCAAAAATCATTTGTCTTTTAGTGATTTGAGAATCTTGAGAGCTTTAGAGAGAGAAAATGGCCCAGCAAGCAGGAGTTCCTGTCCACAGGCATCGATTTGAGCGCGCTCGGTTGCACAACCGGCCACCACACTATCCTGCCCCGGTATGTTTTCAAAAAACTTGAGCTTTTTGAGTCATTTTTCGCGTTTAATACCTTTTTTAGCATGTTTTTCAAGTTTTTAAAATTTCAAATTTTTTGTTTGAGCGAACTATCGTGTGATACTTTAGAAGTATCACGCCCTTTGGGGAGAAGTGTCGCGTGATACTTCGCGGGTCCCCAAAGTATCACGCAACCATAGGCACCAGTATCGCATGACACTGGGTGAAAGGTCACACGATATCGAGTGAAGTATTACACGATACCGGGTGAAGTATCGCACGATACTTCTCCAAAAAGAACAGTATCGCCCAAGTTAGAAATTTGATTTTTGATGCATTTTTGAGCAAAAATGACATGGGTCCAGACAATGTTATGTTTTAGAGATGGTTTATACTGATTTTTAGACATCCATCATGATATGTGCTAACAACTGGCTTGGTTTTTAGCTTGCAGGAGGGCTTTTCGATGCTGATCATCAGAGTGCCGAAGGTGATTGGGTTGCGGTGTGTCTGAGATCTAGATGATCTAGGCAATGCCGATATCAGGGCCATGGGATTCTAGTATCTATTGAGATACCCTTATATCAGAGCTGACCATGGGTTGTTGACTGCTCTTGCCGAGAGATGGCATAGCGAGCACAACACCTTCCACCTTCCTACTGGAGAGGCATTGATCACTTTAGAGGACGTCTACAGGATCTTACGAGTGCCATGTCATGGAAAGCCGGTGAGTATAATCATGTTTTGAGATATAATCATAAATGTAGTATTTCCATATAATGAAAACTGACATGATTTGTTTGTTGGCACAGGTGTACTATGATCAGGATGCCATTGAGGGGCATCGACTGATCAAGGAGATGTTCCATGATGTCACTATTCTGGATAGGCATGTCAGCTGGGAGAGGCTGATAGATGATTTTGGCAGAGACTACCCAGTGCCATGTATTGTGGCTTCCATTATCTCATAGATCCTGATGACTGATCGCAGTCAGAAGGGATTCCCACTCGGATGGGCTTAGTTACTAGTTGATTTGGTAGGCAGGCCTCGTCGGATGGCATGGGGTCCTACCATATTGGCAAAGATGTACCATGAGTTTCATGAGATCATATACAGGGACGGTCAGACTTGGGCTTGCGGTGCCATCCTGGCACAGGTGTGGGCTTGGGAGCACATTGTTTTGGTGCGCCCCAGAGTTTAGCTGAGGGAGAGGAGGTACCCCTTTATCTACAGGTACCTAGGATTCATATCACATGCCCATATTGGGGATGTGACATATTACAGGTGAATCCTCAATGAGATGACCTCGTTCACATGGAGGCCATACAGAGATGTTGAGGCATGGGGAGATGCAGCCGATGAGTTGAGCTACATGCTGTGCACTCGGCCACTAGTAGGTTGATATGCCAAGATTGTGGAGAGATTTTGCATCAATCGGGTGTGGCGGCAGTTTGGGAGGCAATAGCGAGTCTCGACAGAGACTACGACATATGCCAGGGCTAGGGATGAGGAGGGTCATGGGTGGCTACCCATGTTGGATTATCAGCAGGCTGTCATAGAGATAGTGGGTATCAGGAGTGAGCCCTGGGAGTATTTCTCAGATGTGGCAGATGCAGGGGCCGATGCAGCATACAGGGAAGAGTGATGGAGGGCACCATTCCCTCAGTTTACGACACCGGATGCACCGGTACCAGCATAGGGAGGAGACGGAGGGGATGACGGGGGGGACAGAGGGGACGGAGGGGATGGAGGGGATGGAAGGAGGGGGAGAGGGAGGAGGATGGAGAGAGGAGAGGGATCCAGATCAGGTGGCTAAAAATGGTCATGGGGACAGAGATCGGTGACGCCTGAGGATGAGGTGAGACCAGCTCGCTGGTAGGCAGAGGCATAGCAGGATCAGCCTGTAGGTGGAGATGATCTAAGAGCCCAGATACATGCTCAGGAGGTAGAGATACAGTAGCTCCAGATTACCATAGTAGTGAGAGACCAACAACTGCTAGATCTAAGAGCAGAGTGAGATCAATAGATAGCTGATCTCAGGGCAGAGATAGCACGCCGTGAGGTGATGGCACAGGCAGATGCGCTAGAGATCTGACGGGAGTCAGTGAGAGCATCCTATTATCACACACTCTAACTTCAGGCCATTCCAGAGGGTGAGAGAGCACCATCATACTCTCAGAGGGTAGGGGTATCAGATGCGGTACTTGATAGGAGAGCCATGCCTCCTCCACCACCACGAGCTCCTCACGATGGTGGCAGTGAGTCCTAGGGTTAGGGCTTAGGTTGATAGATGTTTAGACATATCTTGAGACATTGATCTAGTTTATGGGATCCCATATTGTATTTTGTATCATGACATTGATGTATATATGAGATTACTAGATGTTCGATTGTATCATGTGTTTATGTCTCTCTTGTGATGGATGTATCAGTTTATGTATATTGTCTTGTCATTCTACTAAAAAATGCTTATGTATATGCTTATGTATGTTCTCTCTCATAGATGTATGTTTTAATTCTCATGTGTATGATATAGACTCATGTTTCTTGAAAATGACAGTTTTGATATAGATATGATTATATGATTAACCCCTTGTGATGAACAGGAACAGGTTCGAGATGAAAAAGACAAGGAGTGAAAGACGTGATCAAGAAGAAGGAAAGGTGAGCGCAGTCGACTGATAGGTCCACGTAAGATGAAAAGGAGAGCTCTCTCCATATGCAAGATGCAAAACTAAACTATCATGAACCTAAAAATGCAAGCTATTATGAAAGTGGTTGACTTGCAAGGTCACAATGCTTATAGGCATCTAATTATCATCATCGAGCATTAGGTAATGCCGTAAGATCATACAATGCACACTATCATAACTATGTGGATATGAATATGATCTTTATCAGATAGAAATGTGGAAATCTCACCTAGGCATCAAAGACATGTAGGTCCAGATGACTAATGCAGTGAGATCACCTAAGTTTGATATGGCGAGATTATGCTTGTATCAAGACACATGAAAGTCAGGATAACTAGAAGCATGCACTCACAAAATAGTCAAGGATAATACCTTGTAGGTCCATAGTGTCAAGCAGGACCAGCATAAATACTCATGACAGGTAGGACTAACAAAATATACCCACAAGCAGATAAAGAAATAAAACATGTTCTCATTCCCTTAGTCTTCTAGCTATGCATCATCAAAACTTCTCAGGGAGAGACCACTCATCAAAGAAATTCTCATAGACAACACACAAAGAAAAGTAAAGTCACCATATCTCAAGCGAATTGATTGTTTAAGTTCATGTGTGTTGGTCATAGAGTCAGACTCTGGTTATCACATCTGCTAATGAGAAATATCGCATCATACTTAGACTATTGGGTAAGACATCTGATAAGTGTTAAGAAACACTCGTCGCAAGGGTAGTGTTGAAAAACACTATTTGGGGTGGTGTTGAAAAACACTTGTTGTGAAATGCCCCAAGAGACAAACGCACCTAAAAGACCTATGCTAACAGGTATGTCCCTTAGACAAAGATAAAGACCAATTCCAGACCAAGTCAAATAAGGTCAAGACATGATGGAAAGTGGCTAAGTGTCAAGGATGTATGCTAAGAGACAAGGGTGCAAAGGCCTCAAGTAGCGCCTATTTCCATGTTTTCACCACTTGGAATCTTTTTTCATTTTTTGATTTTTTTAGATTTTTGGTACCAAGGCGCCTGTTTCCAAGTTTTCACCAAGGCACTTTTTCTATTTTTTTTGAATTTTTTGAAATTTTTTAAAATTTTTTTGTATTTTTTCAGGACTTTTTATGCTTTTTAGGATTTTTTCAACATCATATATCAATTTTTTTTGGTATTTTTTTCAGGATCAATAAATATGTACAAAGGATGCCCCCAGACAGAAACGGGCATCAAGGATAGAACTTCTTGAGGTGCACAATGTTGATGGGATCAGGGAGTTGTTCTCCATCTGGATCTGATAGTAAATATGCACTGGTACCAAAAGTAGCTGTGATGACATATGGTCCAAGCCAGTTAGGTTCAAACTTGCCCTTTTGTTCTCTGTTCTGTTGGTTCTTAGGGTTTTCTCGCAAAACAAGATCACCTATTTGAAATTCTCTAGGGTGAACCTTCTTGTTGAATGCCTTGGACATATGCTTCTGATACACTCTCATATGATCAAAGGAAGCCTTACGCTTCTCATCTAGAAGTTCTAGTTCCTGTAACCTCATGGCGCGGTAATCCTCATCTGTAATCAAACCTTTGAGTGAGACTCTAAGTGATGGTATCTCAACTTCTAAAGGCAATACCGCTTCAGTGCCATAGGTGAGAGAAAAGGGAGTGGCTCCTGTAGGTGTGTGAATGCTTGTTCTATAAGCCAATAGTGCTGGATTGATTTGCAAGTGCCAATCCCTACCATTCTTGTGCACTGTCCTATGAAGAATTTTAAGAATGGTTTTATTAGAGGCTTCTACTTGTCCATTTCCTTGTGGAAAGTAGATGGAGGACCAATGTTTCTTGATTTTAAACCTTTTGCATAAATGCTTTAGGTCCTTATTCTTGAATTGACCTCTATTGTCAGTGATAATCTTAGAAGGCACTCCAAATCAACAAATAATATGATTCAAGATGAACAAAGAGATCGTCTTCCCTGAAGCAACAAAAAGTGGCACAGCTTCCACCCATTTTGTGAAGTAGTCAGTGGTAGTAATAATGAACTTATGTCCACCTGATGAGTTGGGATGAATCTGCCCAACCAGATCAAAGGCCCAGCGCTAAAATGGCCAATGAGAAATAGAAGGGATCAACTCCCTACCTGGAGCATGAATCGGGTTTCCATGTTTCTGACATTTTTCACATGACTTAGCAAAGGAAACTACGTCTATCTGCATTATGGGCCCATAATATCCCACCCTAAGCAACCTTCGGGCCATGGCGAGACCATTAGAATGTCCACCATAAATGCCCTCATGGATGTCAACTAACGCTTGGTTGGATTCCTCCTTTTCCAAGCACCTAAGGAGCGTCCCATCTAAACCCCTCCTATATAAATCACCAGAGATGAGGGTGTGGCAAGAGGTGTTACGAATGAGGTTTTGGTGTTCAGAATGATTGAATGTTTCGGAGATGATGCCATCATGGAGATATGAATAGATAGCACCATACCGGAAAGACTCATGTGTGACAATGGTACAAATGACATGGATTTCAGAAGAGTCAAAGATGGGATGGTGTAGCTCTTCCACCAGGAATTCAAATCTTGATTCATGTGTCTCCAACTGAAGAAGTGAAGCTAATGTGGCCATGGCATCTGCAGCTTTGTTCTCTATCCTAGGGATTTGTTGAAATGTCACAAAGGTAAAGTAACACTTCAATGAGTCAACCATCTTCTTGTAGGGTATCAATTTATCATCCTTGGTTTGATACTCCTCATTAACTTGATTGATGATTAACGGGGAATCCCCAAAGACATGTAACTCTGTGATGTTCCATTCTATAGCCATTCTCAAGCCATTGGTTAAAGCTTCATATTATGCTATATTATTTGTACATGGGAATAAAAGTTTGTAAGGCTTTGGAATATTGTACCTATGTGGAGAAATAAATAAGACTCCAGCACCTGATCCATTTTGCATGCAGGAACCATCAAATAACATTGTCCAAGTGTGAGTAGTCGTATACAAGATGTGTTCATCTGGAAATTCTACTTGAATCGGCATACTATCCTGAATTGGGAAATTAGCTAATTGGTCAGCAATAGCTTGTCCTTTTATGGCCTTCCTTTCAATGTACTCTATGTCAAATTTAGTTAGGACCATCATCCATTTAGCAAGTTTACCCGTGAGGGCAGCCTTACTGAGCAAGTACTTAAGAGGATCAATTTTTGCCACCAAATGTATGGTATGAGCAAGCATGTAGTGGCACAACTTTTGAGAAGCAAACACCACTGCAAGACAAGACTTCTCAATATTATTGTAATTGATCTCATTAGAGACTAGAGTACGGCTGATATAGTATATGGCCCGTTCTTTCCCAGTATCATCTAATTGAGCCAATAATGCCCCCAAGGAAGTGTCTGTAGCTGAAATATATAGGATCAATGGTTTCCCTGGAATAGGAGGCATTAGGATCAGAGGATTAGCCAAGTATTGTTTGATCTGATCTAGGCTCTTTTGACAATCCTCATTCCAAACACAAGAAGCACCCTTATGCCATGTTTTATTAAAGGGTTGTGCTCTATCTGCAAGCTGAGATGTAAACCTCCTAATTGATTGAAGACGTCCCTGAAGACTTCTCATTTGGCTAATGCTTCTCAGAGGTAGCATGTCTAAAATTGCTTGGAACTTTTCGGGATCAACCTCTATTCCTTTTGTTGAGATTATAAATCCTAAAAGTTTTCCTGAGGTGACACCAAATGCACACTTCTTTGGATTTAATCTAAGTTGGAACTGTTCCATGCGATCTAGAATTACTTCCAGATCATCGAGGTGTGTGTCCTATTTTCTTGATTTTGCCAGGGTATCATCCACATAATCTTCCATGTTTTTGTGCATCATATCATGAAAGATAGTAGTCATAGCTCTTTGGTAGGTTGCTCCTGCATTCTTTAATCCAAATGGCATGATGTTCCAGCAATAGGTTCCCCATGCACATGTGAACGCTATTTTCTCTTGGTCTTCGGGAGCTATTTTAATTTGATTATATCCTGAGAAACCATCCATTAGAGAGTATATTTCATAGCCCCCTGTCATATCCACTATCATGTCAATGTTTGGAAGTGGAAAATCATCCTTTGGGCATGCTTTGTTTAAATCTCTAAAATCTGTACATACACAAATGGACCCATCATGTTTGGAAACTGGTACTATGTTTGAGATCCATTCTACATAATCAATGGCTCTGATGAATCCAGCTCTCAAAAGTTTTTCTAATTCTGATTTGACAAGGAGAGCTACATGTGGATGCATTTTTCTGAGTCTCTGTTTCACTGGTTTGACTCCTGGAGCTATGGATAAGTGATGCATTATAAGATTTGTGTCAAGCCCTGGCATGTTTGAATAAGTCCATGCAAAATTAATTTTCTTCTTTTGTAAGAACTGTACATATGCCTTGGTCTCTTCCTCTGATAAAGATTGAGCAAGATGAACTATTTGAGGAGTTTCTTCTGTGCTCAAATTGACTGGCTTTGTTGGCTCAATCAATACTGATGATCTATCCTGGAAATAACTTGGCAAGTTATTAAGTACCCCATCCTTAGGTGCCTCAAAGAGGTTTTCACCCTCGGATGCATCATTTCTTTTTACTATTTTTGGTTCTGACACTGCCACAAAGTGGTTTTCACCATCAGACCTATTTTTCTTTTTTTCTTTCTCTTTTATTTTTAGACTGAGGTACTTAATATCAGGCTCTGTCATACTGGTTGTCAGTTCACTGGTGGAAGAAGCCACAGGTTCAAGAGCATTCAGATAGCAGGCAATTTCGTAATCATTGTGAAAAGTGAGGAATATGGGCTCTTGATGGCGCTGAGACCAGTCAATTAGGTCAAAGTGAACAAGGGGTAGGTCAATGACTGGTTCAATGTTATTTATGCGAAAGGTGTCATCTCTGGTGACCATACAATCGGGATTCATCAAGTCTTCTCCTAAGATTACCGAACTAGGACTCATCCTACCAAATGAAGCGTCATCCACTAAGGCAATTTGAGGAGTACAATCCTCTAGTCCTACACTAAGCTCGTTAGCTGCATCGGGTTGGGTACTACAAGCATGGACAATATCGATGTCCAAATCAATTGTGGCATCTGAAAGTGAGTCCCATTCATATTCATGGGAGTCTATGTCTGAGTCATCATTTGGGCCTTGTGATGTAGAAGCCTCAAGGTTAGGAAGGGTTTCCCCTTCTCTAGTGCTAGCATTGGTACTATCCATCATAGCTAGGATAGCAACACTTTCCATTATCGATCTAGCAGTCATACAGTCATTATCCGTCGCAGCTGGGATAGTAGGACTGTCAAGTATCAAGTCTGTGGAATCTCCCCAAAGGAGATTTGTTGAGGGCACCCAATCATTAGACACATCTTGTTGATTAGAAAGGTCAGGCGTATAGTCTGAGTCACTATCACTGTCCGTTACAGCTGGGACAAGGACACCTTTCTTCTTCTCACTTTCAAAACCTAAGCAAACTGTGGACTTATTCTTTCATCCAAAAAGAGGATGATCAAGAGGCTCAGCTTTAGCATCCAGCCTATGGCTAAGGGGACCATATCTAGGAGAACCCATATTCTTAACCAGTGTATACCCTCTCCCATAAGCTTCCGGTGAAGGAGCAAAATTCTCATTGTGTTTGTACTTTTCCTTGTGATAGATCCAGTCCCTTATAACAACTTCCTCTTTCTCTTCCTAAATGGGGACCGAAGACTCAACAAATGTTCCAAATAATGTCATTGTTGATGACGAAGGTTTCATATTTGGTGATGGTCTCCCATAAGAGCTAGGAGAGATCGGCATTTTTGTAAAAGAATCAATTTTATAATCTCCCATCCCAAGATCTATGGTCTTAAACTTCTGCTTGCATTGTTCAAGTGAACTACTAGGACTGTCAGCTTCCCTATTCAAAGGTACATGTGATCCAGCAGAAATGTTATTAACCGACAAAGCACTATCTCTAGGTATGCAAATTTCTACACCATTATGAGGAAACTTAACACACTGGTGATACATTGATGGGACTGCTTGCATTTCATGAATCCATGGCCTACCTAGAAAAATGTTGTAGGCTAAAGGTCCAACATCAACAATTTGAAATAAGATATCCTTTTCTACTGGACCAATGCGAATAGGCAAAACAGCCAATCCCTTAGAACTTCTTTCTACTTCATCATATGCTTTGATCGTGATCTTTTTCCTTGTGTCAATGACATTCTCAAAATATCCTAGAGCCAGCAAAAAAACTCATGGTACAAATATTGAGCCCCTCACCCCCATCTATCAGTACACGCCTGACACGGTATGAATCATGAATTTGATGTGTAGGGCCAAGTTATGTGGGTGACTGATGGATTTGTCATCTTCTTCTGAGAAGGTGAGGTAATGAGGGCTAGCCAAATGGTTGACCATATTCTAGAATTGATCAATATCTAAGTTGTTAGGGACATTGGCTACTCGCAAAGCATCTTCAAGGACACGCTTATGTTTAGGGGACAATTCTAAAAGTTCAAAAATAGATATCTGCACGGGTGTACGTTGTAATTGGTCAATAAGATTATAATTGGAATCAGGACCAACGACAGATTTAGGAGGAATGCCTTTAGACATGGGCTGCTTAGACTTGCTAGTGCTAGGACCTCTGATAATAATGAGAGTTTGAGCCTGACCCCTAGTGACAACATTGAGGGACTGGGGCATTCTTTGTGAGTGAGGACCTCTTATCACCACAGTGGGTCTTTCATCAGTCATAGGAGCTGAGTCCACATTATGTCCATAAGGATCTTTCCCTCTCACCATGTTGACACTATCATCTACAACTTCAAGCATGTTAATAATGTTCTCCACATTTGTGTAGGTGTAGTTGATAGTCGCCTTGCCATTCTTAGAATTCTCTCCTTTCTCATATTTAGGCAAGGGCTCTTTAAAGGCTTTATGATCCGCATTAATGGTTAACCCATCAACTTGTAATTGTCTTTTTTCAATAAGGTCTTGGACAAGTTGCTTGAGTTTAAAACAATTTTCTATGTCATCTCCAATCCCATTATGGAAAATGCAAAAAGCCTTCGCATCCCACCAATGAGGTAAAGGATCCGGTATACGATGTTTTGTAGGATCCTGTGGGTGTGCCAAATTATGAGCAACTAATGTCTTAAAAATATCTGCATAAGATTCTCCCAATTTGGTAAATTGTCTCTTCTCCATTTTAGATCTCCTTTGATACTTAGGTTTGTCTTGTTGTGTTGAAGACGTTTGCAGCTTCATAGCTTGAACTGCATGAGAGAGGTTAAGAACTCCTTCATTTTTGGGTTGAGATGAGTCAACAACTTCATTGTTGACCACTTGCTTGTTTTTGTTCCAATAGGAGTTCTTTTTGTCCTTGTTACCATTAGTGTTGTTATTTTGGCTATTGTTGTTATTTGTTGGTTTAGCCAAAATTCCTTGTTCTTTTAGGACATCCTCAATGCGACATGCCACCTCTACCATAGTATCAAAGGAATTAAATGGGATTTTCTTGACTTCATATCTTAGTTCTGGTATTAGATTGCTCACAATGATATCAATTCTCTCCTCCTCAGGAATTATCCTTGGGTATTTTGAACATAATCACCTCCATCATTGTAAAAATGTGACAAAAGATTCCCCTTGGTTTTGCTTGAGTTTGCACAAATCAAGCATTGTGACCGACCTTGATAAGTTGTAAGCAAAATGCTGAACAAACCTTTGGACAAGTTCTTTAAATGTCTTTACTGGAGGGGAAAGGTTGGTGAACCACTCCATGGCTTGACCTTTTAAGCTCCTTGGGAATAATCTCATCAAGTAGGAGTCTTCATGGTGAAAGGAAAAGCTCATTATGTAGAACTGTCGAACATGGTCGTGAGGGTCACCAGTGCCATCATATTTGTCATATGTTGGGAACTCAACTTTCTTAGGGAATTCTACCATCACCACACTTTTGTCAATGGGGTTAGGACATATGGAGTCCAAATGAAACGTGCTCTTGGGAGCCTTCATCCTGTCTATATCCTTTTGCATTTGTAAGATCACCTCATCAGTTGAAGGGCTCTATTTCTTGATCTTTTGGTGAACATCAAAATTATATGGAACTTTAGCGCCTTTGTTAATAAGACTTTCTAAGAATTGATCTTTGTTTTGCTCCACATATTGCTCCACATATGCTTGAAAGGATGGTTCTTGTTGCATAGTCATGAAATCCATATGATCAAATTTAGCATAACTTCCTCCATGTTGTGAGCCATGATGTGCTCATTGGGAGGGTTGCTTTGAATGTCTATGAGATGACTGTCTCCTATGATGTTCATATCTTGAAATCCTTCTACCTCTAGGACTTGGGGATCTCGAGGGTGTTCTTGACCTCCTTCTAGGACTTGGGGAGGGTGTAGATGGGGGTGAGTTGGTCCCACTATTGGTTCCCCTCCCGTTGAATCAGCTTTGGAGTTGTTGTGCGTAGAGTCTATCTTCTTCTTCTTGGGTGACTCTTTTCTTTATATCCAACAACGCACGTTCCTCTTCTTCCAGTTGTCTAAATTTTTCCTTTTTAGCAACTTGTTCATCCAAATAGGCTTTCTTCTCTCTCTCAATGCTTCTCAATCTTGTATTTGCATATCGAGAGGTGTCTTTAAGTGGGGAGGATTGTCTCGAATGCCTTATAGAATTAGTTGCGTTTATGTGGTGATCACTAGATTCATTGTTCTGGTCTTTGTGTTGTGACCTTGAATCTGAGTGAGCTTTCTTATGATGTCTCTCAGCTTGTTGGTGAGCATCAAAATACCTCACATTGTTGGGAGGTGACTCGGGTGGACTAGCATGAGAAGAACCACCATACTCTCTTCTATGTTGTTGGAAGATATCCTCAAGAGTTTGATTCATGGCTTCTTTTTATTGTCGGGTGAAAGTGTAACTCATGTCCATACTTGATGAAAGTGGTACAAAAGAGGTGCTCACTTCACTAGGATTAGCTCTCGAATTAAAACAAACCTTAGATTCACTCTTAGGAGATTGATCAAAAAGGGGTCCTTTTCCCTTATGTGGTCGACGAGTCTTAACGGGTGGTAACTGGCTAAAGGCAACAGGGGGTCGCTTCCCTTGATTGACTTGGTACCTTGTCGTAACTAACATGAAAGAAAGATACTCTCAATGATAAGGTGACCTCTCAAAGTGTCAACGCCAAACTAGGATAATCAAAGTTCTCTATTGTCCAAAAAAGAAATGAGAAGAAAAAAAAAAGGGCTCTACCAACACTGTCAAAGAGGTGCTTCAAATCAAAGGGTGACTACCCTTGCACTTTTGAATCAGGAGGTTGGACTAGGCCAAAAGATAATTGAAATTGAGATTTAAATGAAAGCAATTTGGACAATAAGAGTACTAAAATTTTCCAAGAATGTAGCTAACAATCTTAGAAATGAACCTTGGCACCAAGAATGACCTTCTAACTTGACAATTATTCCAAAGTAATTTCGTAAATCAAATGATGCTATCCCAGAGGACTAAAACCAAAAATTTAAAGTCAAGATAGGTCTCAAACATTAGGGCAAGAACCCTACTCGAAGACCTAACCTGATTAACAGCAACTGAAACTGACCAAATTGCAAGCATTATAGAAATTAACCAGGCAATAGACTCTAGGCTACTGGGGTGATATACCTATAACCGCGTGATACTTCGCATGACTCCAGGTGATATATCTTAGTACTGGCAGGTGATATACTCCACGCAGGCCAGGTGATAGTCTTCTAAGGGTGAACTATCGCATGATATTTCTCTTCAAAGCAGGTGATATTTTTAGCAAGCGTGAAGTATCGCATGATATTTCGCTTTACAGAGTGCGATACTATTGCAGGATTGTTCAACTCTTGACCAGAATTGTGTAAAATTTGCATTTTTGGGTCTGCTTGGTCAAAATTTTCAATCGAAGGGTTGACATTTTTGATTTCAGTCATAATATCAGCAGAATTCTAATAAGTTTGCAAATAGTGAGGGATCAAACATGTCTCAAAACACTTGAAACAAGGGCAAAAGCAACCTTGCCAAGACAAACACTTGTGATATTAGAATTGAAAAAGCACCTTATGAATGCTACTGATTGTTTGTATGTAAGAACATTTGCACTGGCATCACACAACCGAAGACAATTCAAGCAAATCTATCTTAAAAAGTCAAGGTTCAATGCTTACCAACTTAGCCCACAACTTGATGTCCCCTTGCCTCACACCAAGTGGTTACCCACAAGAGATGTTGGCTTTGTCATGGAAGTGTCAAATGACACAACCAAAGGGACACATATGGTGAGTATCTTAAGGTGATCCGGGTAAACCACTTGGATCAATCCTTGCACTAAGAAGATAAGCGGCTAAACAAGGTGACTTCTATCTAATGGTTCTTAATAAGGATTTCGATTCACAACACCCCTCTTGCTCCTCATAAAGGACTAGGACCTTGCAGCCTCAAGAGTACCTTAAGCATTCTTGTTCAATGTTTTCCCCATGGTCGCAATCCCATGAGCTACTCACATAAAATGAAGATAAGTGTTATGTCTACCAAGGTTTTTGGTGTCCTTGATAGCCTTGACATTATAGTGAGTTGGAATCACTTGCCACCAAGGAAAATGATGACAAGGTTGTCCCCATTTGAGTCGTTCCTCTTGATTGCTCAAGAGCAGGCCCGCTAAAGGATTCCTAAACTAAACAAAAATGGATAATTTATGAGGTTCAAGGTTTTTGGTTCACCTCAAGGGTGAAGAGCATACTCCCCTATCTCAAAAACTTCTCCCAAACACACCAAGCAAAGAGATTCAATTACTCCCTTGCTTCCAAAACCTTAAGATGGGTCAAGATTTTCTGATTCACCTAAAGGTGAAGAGCATACTTCTCCTACCACCTCAAAATCTCTTTCACAAGGTTTTAAAAATTCCTAATACAACTAGTGAATGCCACACTTGAAAGGAAAGCAAATAATCAAGCAAGAATTTTTTTTTGTTTTTATGCTTGGGCAGCCCTACAAAAACTGTTAATAGCCCTCTTTGACATGCATTTTTAGCAAATTTCAAGCAATGAGAGCACCTACAAACACAACTTGTTAGACCAACAAGGTTAGCAAATTCAAAATCCAAATGTAAATATGCAATAAACTGATAAATTCCAGCTAAAAGATGCAAGTTAGACCTATCTAAATATAGTAAAATAAACCAGTAAACTAAAATGATCAAATTCAGATGATAAAATTGGAAATACAGGTCTCTGTCAGATCAGGCGATATACCTCAGACTTCACCAGTATCGCATGACATAGTTTCCTATAGTCGCGCGATATACCTTAGTCTGGGTGATACTTCACATGACGCCAGGTGATACTTCGCATGATGCCAGGCGATATACTTCAGTACTGGCGGGCGATTCTTCTCTTACGTGAAGTGTCGCAACGCTATATAAAGGTATATCGTGTGATATGCTGAGAAGTATCATGTGATATACTGAGAAGTATCGCGCGATATTCTGAGATAGAAAACTAGAACTACTAAATTTCTGAAAAATAATTTGAAAAATGATGAAAATGCAATGAAACAAAGGACAAAGCCTATCTGCTCTACCCCACAGTGGGCGCTAGAAATGTACACACTAAAATGGTGCACTTCTATGAACCATTACATGCAAGGTTGCTCAAGAATGAGGCCTCACAAAGCGGCTCATAGCTCTCTATGCATGGAGTTGCAAGGGACTATGAAGTATTTGCTCTCAGCTAGAGCTACAAGCTTGTGACCTTGCTAGTCAACCACACAACGAGAGATTCAAGTGAGGACAAGGGCAAGAGTGCCAATATCCTCAAGAATCACTATGAAAATGCAATCTAAGCTATGAAAGGAAAGTAAAATGCAACTAATCTATGAAAGGAAATAAGAAGTGTTACAAATCCTTCCTATTAAGCTATGTGAGTTAAATCTATTGCATCAAAGGAAACTAAGCTAATATGCCATGATCATGCAAACTAAGCAAAGGGAATATGCAACTAAATGATGTAATGAAATGAAGCAAGTCTTCAATATCTTCAAAAGCTCCAAATGCACCTAAAACCTGCAGCATAACATTAACATAAAAACATGGTATATGCAAATGAAGGAGAGAGCTTTCCTTTTATAAGAAATGCAAAGGAATGGACCATTGAGATTAAGAGGCAAAAAGTCTTAATCGGCGGTGGAGGTTGAACGAGGAGCAATCCATGTGCACAAGTATCCTCCAATAGGAAAATAGGAGTTGACTTTATGTCCATATGAGACAAAAAGTGCTTTTTCCCTTTTTATAAAATAGGAATAATGCTTTATTTGTGCAACTTAGGATAAGAGGAAAAGTGGGGCTTTTTATTTAATCAAAATGGGAGGAAATATTCCTTTTAATCAAATAAAGACTTAGGATAAATGATTAGCCCATAGGATAAAAATCCAATATATGATCGAATTTAAGACTTGATCAAGAAATTGATATTGTTGAAAATATTGATTATTGATAAAAATGATTCAGGATTGATAAATCAAATAAATGGGGCCCAAAGTCTAGGCGACCATTTTTGGGTGCATACAGTTGATGGGTGCACAAGATTGACTACCAGGCACAAAAAACCACTAGACCATTTTATCCTACCTTTTTTTTTTTGATTCATAGTAAGGCACACAAACCTTACTTGGAAATATAATCATTATCTCTCTCTATCTCTATGCTTTCATGTATCAAGATAGAATCATGAGGGATGTAATCCTTTGTGGTTCTCTTTCCTTTCCCATGTGATCTCTTATGCTTTGTGATAGCCTTCCAAATATGATATATACACCCTGTTTGTACTATAGTTTAATTTTTTATGAACTTTTACTTTTACATTAAAATATGCCAGTCCCTAGCGGGTATTAGTGAAACTTCTCCATCCCAGGGAAATGAATTTGCATTTATTTTTACATTCTAATCCCTAATGGGTATCAGTGATATTTTTCCATCCCAGGGAAATGCACACACACATTTTCTCTATGGATAATGAACCCTTTCCCATCCACAAAGAGCACAAACATATTTACACTTCATGGTGATACCAAGGAATCAATCCATAGGTGGACATAAACATGCATGTAAAATTTGTCGATGGGTGCACAAGATTGACTACTAGGCACAAAAAACCACTAGACCATTTTATCCTGCCTTTTTTTTTGTGATTCACATAAGGCACACAAACCTTACTGGGAAATATAATCATTCTCTCTCTCTCTCTCTATGCTTTCATGTTTCCGGATAGAATCATGAGGGATGTAATTCTTTGTGTTTCTCTTGCCTTTCTTTAGTTGAGGTCTCTTTCACTAGTTGATTTGAGGTTTTAGTACTAACCCATTTTTAGTCTTTTGATTTTGTTTTTTCTTGGCTCTCTTTTTCATTTTTATTATTTTTTTTTTGTTTTCGAGCTCTTATGCATAGGAATGGAGTTAGGATCCTAGGTTTGGGGGATCATGTCCTTGAACTTGTTGATGTTCTATTTCATTGTGACATTGCCTCTCTTCCCCTTCTTACTTTACCGAGAGTATGAATTTCCTTATACTCCCTCTAAAGTGAGGGTTAAATGTACTATCTTAAAATGAACACACTTTATTTTAAGACCTTTTAGACCACCTTAGCATGGTTTTGGTATCTCTCTCATCTTTTGGCATGGTCCTTTAGGTTCTAGTTTATCACCTTGTTGGTCATATCTTCTGGCGGTTTCATCATCCCTTGATTCTTTCTACATCTTCTCCAAGGCCTCTGGGACCCCCCTTATAATAGGTCAACTTGGTTGACCTATTATAGAAGAGGTCAACCCAAGTCAACCTCTTCCCCGAGGAAATTTAATTATGGGGCCCGAAGTGCCTTGGGTTTGTTGATTGATTTCTTTTTCTCCCGAATCGTCCTACTTTGTTTTTGATACCAAAAAATAGTATATAAGTATTCTTGGGTATTTTATTTTCATCCCATCAAGATATGTCATCATTCTAGAAGAAATCAAGAGAAAGTATACACATGTTCATGATATTTCAAGAAAACATTCATCAAATTCAAGCATTTCCTTCTTGCATCAGGCTTATTTCTTCAAGATGGTAGTGGAGTTTGGATTCTAAGGAGGATATCCATCATTACAAATCATTCAAGTTCTTCCATCCTTCATCATGAGATGTCAAATACATTCTTATCCATGAGGTTTTGACATCTTTGATTTCCTTTTGGTTTCTTTTAGTCAAGTCTATTACATTTGCATACTTGATCACATATCAAATTCAATTGCATATACAAAGGTAATTGTATCTTTCATTTGATATATTAAATCCTACTACATGTTATCATTTCCTTTATCATTACATTTAAATCTCAATTTAAAGGTTGATTCCTCAATCTAGGGCTTGACTAAGGAAATCCCCCATCCACCCAAACCCAAAAACAAGCTTTTCTATGTGTAGGAGAAGGATATCAAAATTAAAACCACAAATTTGGAAACTAGTTGCCGAGACATTTCCAAAGAATTTAGGTTGACTTTGTGATAGTATCCTGAGAACATGGTGACTTCGTGGAAAAGTGTTTGGAACATGTTGCACTAGGTCGACCTATTGCTAGAGGTTTGATAAAAAACAACATTTTCTTGGTTTCCTTTTGTGATTGCAAATTTTTAGTCAGAATTTCTATCATAGGTTTAGATCTGTAGTTTCTAGAGAAAAAAGGAATATTCCTCTACACATTTCAAGGTGAGTAATCTATCATTCATTTAATCTCTTAGTCTCTACCTGTATTCATATCTTAATTGAGTTGATTGCATACACTTTGTATCTAGATCTATCTTACTTTTATCATTAAATCAATTGGTTCAATTTCACATTTTCATTTACACATCTTTAATCAAATCCTACATTGCATGAAAGAGACTTGGTTGCATACTTCCTTGATATAATTTGGGTTTAGCATTGACATCCCTTCATCTTCTTGGGTTTTTCCAATCTAAATTTTTTTATATTAAGAGTTATGTTTGGAAGCCCCTCTTTCTCTTGTATTTTGAGTGTTAGTGTTGGAATGTTTAATTAATGCACTCATCTTACATAGTTTACATTGTTAGATTCATTGGTATCCATTTCACCCCTAAATAACTCCAATAGACATGGGGGTGGGGGGGGGGTGTGGTATTTGAAGCCATAAGTGTCTTATTAGGGGGTTGCATGTAGGACTCCTCCATTCTAGTATAAGTTATTGGATATCAATATTAAAGACCCATGGTAAGTCCAACTTTTCCACACTTTCTACCAAAGTTTCATAACAAATTGAGTATGAAGTAAAAGATAGGAATAGTTTCTTCTCCTTGTTTAAAGATAATGCATCTATTGGGTAATTGAAAATATCTCTCAACTATATTATCTTGGCTTAGAATTGTGTTATGCATTGTTATTGATAAAGAAATTGATTTGGTAATTAATTGAGGATTCCGAAATTTTCTCCAACACTCTTGATCACTTTCAAACTTCAAGAGAAGTTTATAAGCCCATTCAACAAAAAAATCTCCTTTATGGTTCTTTATCTAAAAGAACTTATCCTCCCTAGGGAACAGAGGGAGTATAACCTTGCTTATGGTTCTTTTTAGCTCAATGTATTTTTGAATCAAGTTAGGTATATTTTGACAACATTTCATGATATCCTTCCATCTTAGCAATGGTGTGGTATAATTAGCAACCCGCTGACCAAATAATCTTTTTGAGATTTCCATCAAATCCCTATAGTTCAATTTATTTGATAAGGCATTATCCCTAACTCATTTATCCTCCTAAAACCTTATTTTCCTATCATTTCCAACCCACCATTTTAGACCTTCCCTAATTATTCTTCTACATTTGAGGGTGTTATTCCTGATTTTTAAACCCAGGGGTATCCATTTAAGGAAATAATTCTATAAAAATTATCATAGTTGATATATTTGGCTCATGAATCTGCACCAATCCCACTTATGAAGAGACATTTTCTATCTCATTTTAACAAATAATGGGTTTATTGAGAACTAACAACTTCCTTATTCCAAGGCCACTTTGATGCCTTAATTTGCAAACAATATCCTAGTTAACCAAATCTAATCTCTTCTTTTCTTCAACTCCTATCCAAAGAAAAGATATATACACATTACTACCTTCAGCGATAGCCTTAGTTATATTTTTTATATGTGTGCTTAAGATCATTTTTCCATATGCAACTCTCATCTTAAGTTTCTCAAATCTCTTCTCATCAATTTCTTTCCTCACTTTAATCTCTGTAGACTTCTCAAAAGACTCAAATTGTGAGATTACCTCACTGATTAGTTTATTGAACTGTATAGATGGACTATTTGTAATGTTCCTTACATGTGATGGGATCAAATTCTCCAAAATATCAAATGCTTCAATCATCATTTTTTTCCCTCTAAATGACTTTGCAACATCTCCTCTTTATCTTGTAATTCAAAAAATTGAGAAAACTTGTATTTCTGTATTAGGGAGAGCATAGATATATAAATTAGTCCTTGGGGTATTCCTGTAATGCCCCACCAGGGAACCCAAAAGAACTTAACTTAAACATGCAACTAAGTTAGATGAATAATTTTTTTTAAGTGTTAACAAACAAAAACAACAAAGTTTTACAATGCAGAATCAATACAATGAAATATACAACTCACACAGATTACAACTCTCTAGGATTCCTTAATGAAGATTACGTAAATATTAATTAATAAATTTAGATTAGATACAATTAAAAAACTCATATACACAAATGAAAGATAAATGCAACATCACATATAAGATAACATAGATACAACAAGTACCATAAGGTATCCATAATAACCTACATCCATTGCACATGTTGTAGGATATGTAATACAATAACCAAAATGAAGTACAACATGATATCTCTGAAAAAATGATACAATGATACAAGGCCACATAGAAGAAGAAGATAAGTACACATCTCCACCAAAGAAGAACAAGAAGAATAAACTACTACAGGGATCATCCAACATTGGTACATGAATGATGAAATCCCAAATGGTAAAAGAATCACTACCACCCGACCTCGTGAACCTAAATGGTCCACTCCCACCATGCTAAGGAGATAACAACAGATCCCACTCAGATAATAAAACATCAACAGAACAAGCTAAGGAAAAGATCCTAAAAGCCCTCTAACATCAGGTGTACAAAAGATAACAAGGTAAAACTCACTAATCTAGATGCAACAACCACATGTAGGATAAATAAACTATGCATAGGAAGGTGTCATCATGTACTTATATGATGCAGGAGCATCTTGGGTCCTTGAAAATCCTGTGTCACCAAAAACATATTTGAGATTATTTGTGTTTCTCAGTTCTTTCTTTGACTGAGTTGGTTTGGTGTTGCTCGGTTTCCTTTGTTCACCAGTGTTGGTCAGTTATTTCTTTGGCACTTGGTGAATTTCCCTGGCGCTTGGTGATGCTTGTCTAGCATTTGGGTCACAGATTTAATGTTGGTATCCATCATTAGGAAGCATGTGGACCTAGGTCTGGTTGTTCCTTCCATTGATTGTAGATCTGAAGGCTGACTTGTTTTGGTATCCTCTTGTATAAATGTAGTTGTTTGGTTAGAGTTTTGGGAGTCAGTTTTGGGATAGAAGATAGGAGATAGAAAAGTAGAAGTTGTTGGTAGATCCTCACATGTTTGAGGAATTTTGTACTTGATTGTAATATCTAGCTAAAATTGGGAAGGCCTCACTACTCAACATGTATGAATCAATTTGAAGATAATATATGAAACTTCTACATTCTCCATCTCACTGTTGTATGTTTGTTGCTTCTGCGTGTTGTTGATCAGGGTGGTTCAGGTTAGGGTGTGCCATTTTTGGCCCCTCCTACCCTACCTCTTGCATTAGGTGGTATCAGAGTGAGGTTAGATCTAGATCTATGTTTGCGAATCTAGATTTTAAGGTTCCTTCTTGTGAAGCCCTAGTTGAATTTTTGTGGTGTAGTAGATTGTGATCTGACCTACAATTGTAGAGGGTTTTCAAGATGGTTCATGGGAGGTGAGATGTGGATCCTGAAGATGTTAGTGATGATAAAATTGAGGTAGAACAAGGTGATGTAGAACCTACACCTGTGATGGATCAAGGTGAAGAAAGATTATTGAAGGCTTTGACAAGTCTGAAGTCTACACCACACTTTAATCCTCCTGAGTATGGTGGGAAATTGGATTATGATGAATTGGTGGATTGGATCACTGAGATTGAAAAGTATTTTGAGTATGAAAATGTACCTAAGGAAAATAACATGAAAATTGCAAGCACAAAGTTGAAAAGTCATGCATCCTTATGGTGGGAGCATCTGCAATTGGACATAAAGAGGAAAGGTAAAGACAAAATCAAGGTATGGAATAAAATGGTGAATAAATTGAAAGGAAAGTTCTTACCTTGTGATTATCAGATTAACTAGTTAGGTGAATGCAAAGTTTGAGGTAGAAAGATAGCTCGGTAAAGGATTGTACTAAGTAATTCTATAGATTAGATATCAGATCTGGACATGATGAAGATGATGTGGAAATAATTTCTAGATACCTGAATGGTTTGAGAGTTTCCATCCAAGAAGAAATCAGTTTGGTCAAATTGGAGAACATTGACGAGGCTTATCAATTTGCATTAAAAGCCAAGGAGAAATTGAATAAAAGGCATGAGAAAAGGTAAAGAGGTAGAGGTGGTAGATTCCCTAGAGGAAGAGGTAGATCCCATGGTGAAAATAGTAGATCTGAACTAGAAAAGACAACTCTAGATAAAGGCAAGACCGAGTGGAAAGGTGAAAATTCATTTAGAGGCAAATGCAGTAACTACCAAGGTGGTTCTAATAGAGGTGGTTTCCAAGGAACTTTTTATAATTATAGGGAAGAAGAACATAGATCATTTGATTGGACACATGAAAGTAAGAAGGCTGGTAACAGTCAGAATGCTTTGGTGCAAGAAGAGTCACCGAATGAACCTGAGAAGGAAAATAACTTGATGGAAAGAAGAGAAATTTGGATTGAAGGTAAAAAGGAAGATTTTATAAGGAAAAGTTTGTTCAAGACTAGATGTAGAGTTTCTGACAAAGTTTGGAAGGTAATCATTGACAGTGGTAGCTCAGAGAATCTGTCATCTGAAGAGATGGTCATAAAGTTGTAGTTGAAAAGGTTGGAACATTTGAAGCCCTATCAAATTTCATGGATCAAAGATGAGTATACACTCTTGGTAAGTGAATAATGTTATATGAATTTGAAGATTGGAAAAAATTATGATAAGGTGTTATGTGATATCATGCCTATGGATTTTTGTCATATTTTGTTGGGTAGACCTTGGCAATATGATAGACATGCTATATATGATGGGAGATTGCATAAGTATACTATTTGGGCTGATGGAAAAAGACAAATCTTGTTACCTTTGATGGAAGAACCTATTAGTAATGTTTGCACATCTGTGCAAGTTTGCTTGATAGAAGGAAGACAATTTGTAAAGGATTTAAAGAGAAATGATGTATGTTTTGTTGTGATTCCTAACAAACCGAGTAATAAAAGAAAGGATAATGTCTCTGAGGGAGTTGATAAGTTACTCACCAAGTATAGTGAAATTATTTATGATAATGTACCTAATGGTTTGCCACCAAAGAGAAGCATTGATCATTGCATGGATCTTATCCCTTGAGCTAATTTACCGAATAAGGCACCTCATTGGTTGACACCTACCAAGAATTAGGAATTGAACCGACATATTCAAGAATTGTTGCAGAAAGGTTTGATTAGAGAAAGTTTGAGTCCTTGTGTAGTACTTGTGGTATTGGAACCTAAGAAGAATGGAGAATGGTGAATGTGTGCTGATTCCAAAGCAATCAACAAGATAACAGTGAAGTATAGGTTTCCTATACCGAGAATGGATGATATAATGGATAGTTTGACTTGAGCAAAGTATTTTACCAAGATTGATTTGAAAAGTGGGTATCATCAGATCACAATCAGAGAAGGTGATGAATGGTAGACTGCTTTCAAGACAAAAGAAGGTTTGTATGAGTGGTCGGTTATGCCCTTTGGTTTAACTAATGCACCGAGTACTTTTATGAGGTTGATGAATGAAGTTTTGAAGAAACTCTTGGGTAAGTTTGTGATTGTATATCTTGATGAAATTTTGATATTCAGTAAGACCAGAGAAGAAAATTTGTTGCATGTTAGACAAGTTTTGCAGAGATTGAAAGAAGAAAAGTTATTGATAAATTTGAAAAAGTGTTCATTCATGAAAGAGGAGATTGTGTATTTGGGATTTTTGATTTCAGCTGATGGTTTGAAAATGGATCCTGAAAAGGTTGAAGCTATTTTGAATTGGCCTACACCTGAGAATGCTAGTGAGGTAAGGTCATTTCATGGTTTGGCAAGTTTTTATCGGAAGTTCATTAGAAATTTCAGTTCAATTTGTAATGCTATGACTGAGACTATGAGAGGAGACAAAAGAGAATTCAAGTGGACACATGGAGCTAATAAAAGTTTTGAGACTCTGAAGCATAAGGTTGCTGAATTGCCTATTTTGGCATTACCTGATTTCAATAAGGTATTTCAAGTGGAATGTGATGCAAGTGGAAGTGCAATTGGAGCTGTGTTGAGTCAAGAAGGTAAACCTGTTGCTTTCTTTAGTGAAAATTTGAATGATGCAAAGAGAAAATATTCTATGTATGATCAATAATTTTATGCTATTGTTCAAGCCTTGAAGAAATGAAGACATTATTTAATGCTGAGTGAATTTGTGTTGTATACCAATCATAAGGCTTTACATTATTTGGGTAGTTAGAATAAGTTGACTCAAAGACATATGAAATGGGTTGAGTATTTGCAGAGTTATACATTTTTGATAAAGCATAAGAGTGGAGTCACTAACTGAGTTGCTGATGCATTGAGTAGAAGAAGATCTTTGATGATCGAGATGAAAATTGGAATTCTAGGCTTTAATGACATGAAAGATTCTTATGAATTTGATCCTGATTTTTCTGAGCCGTGGAGAAAGTGTAGAGCACCTATTCAAGATCAACATAGTACTAAATGGGATGAATATTTTATGCAAGGAGGTATGTTGTTTAAAGGTATTCAATTGTCTATACTGAGAGGACCAATGAGAACTAATTTGATAAAAGAGAAACATAGTAGTGGTTTGGCTGGACATTTTGGAGTCGATAAGATATTGAATTTGCTTAAGGAGAAATACTTTTGGCCACAATTGTATAAAGATGTTTAGAAATTTGTGAAAAGTTGTTGAGTTTGTCAAGTTGCAAAAGGAGTTAGTCAGAATACTAGATTATATACACCAATTATTGTACCTAAGAAACCTTGGATTGACATCAGTATGGATTTTGTTCTTGGCTTACTGAAGACAATAAGAGGTAATGATTCTATATTTGTGGTTGTGGATAGATTTTCCAAAATGGCACATTTTATACCTTGTAGAAATACATTAGATGCAATACATGTAGCAGATCTTTTCTTTAAGGAAATTGTCAGATTGCATGGATTACTGAGGAGTATTATCTCTGACTGAGACAGTAAATTTGTTGGATACTTTTGGAAGACTCTTTAGAGAAAGTTGGATAATGAGTTGAAATATAGTTCTACATTTCACCCACAAATCGATGGATAGACAGAAGTTGTAAACTGAAGTTTGGAAAATCTTTTGAGATGTTTAGTTGGAGACACACTGGGTAATTGGGATTCTATGTTGGTACAAGTAGATTTTGCACACAATAATTTAGTGAATAGGAGTACTGGAAAAACACCTTTTGAGATTGTAAATGGCATGCAACTGAGAGGTATATTAGATTTAAGAGATATTGCTGATGAAAGAAAAAGAAGTGCTGAAGGAGTAAAATTTGCTGAGTACATGAAGACATTGCATAAAGATGTGAAGCTTAAGTTGGAAAAAGAGTAATCAGAAATACAAAGACAGAGCTGATAGATCAAGAAGAATTAAGACTTTTGATGTTGGTGATGAAGTGATGGTTCATTTGAAGAAAGGCAGATCTCCTATTGGAACATATGGGAAGCTAAAGATGAAGAAGTTTGGACCTTGCAATATTTTGAGAAAATTTGACAGTGAAAATGCATATGAAGTTTGGACCTTGCAATATTTTGAGAAAATTTGATAGTGAAAATGCATATGAAGTTGAGTTACCTGATGACATGGATATTTCACCTATATTCAACATTTCTAATTTGTATGAGTTTCATGAACCCGAAGAAGATATGACAGTACTGATGGATTATCCTAAGAAGCAAAATGAAGAAGTTGAGCATATTTTGCAGCAAAGAATTGGTAGAAGTACAAGAGGAAAACAATATATGGAATATCTGGTAAAGTGGAAGAATAGACCGATTGAAGATAGTTCATGGATTTCATAGTCTAAGTTGGATGCAGCTCAGATCATACCTATTTCATGATTTGGAGAATCATTTCAAATAACCCCAGGTGTATGATGCAGGAGCATCTTGGGTCCTTGGCAATCTTGTGTCACCAAAAACATATTTGAGATTGTTTGTGTTGCTTGGTTCCTTCTTTGACCGAGTTGGTTCAGTGTTTCTCAGTTTCCTTTGTTCATCGGTGTTGGTCAGTTATCTCTCTGGCACTCGGTGAATTTCCTTGGTGCTCGGTGAGGCTTATCTGGTTCTTGGTTTCCTTTCTTACTGAGGTGTTTATTTTGGATTTCTTTTGAGGCCGACTTATGCATTTAATTTGAGTCATGGATTTAATGTTGGTATCCATCATTGGGAAGCATGTGGACCTAGATCTGGTCGTTCCTTCCATTGATTGTGGATCTGAAGGCCGACTTGTTTTGGTAGCCTCTTGTATAAATGTAGTTGTTTGGTTAGAGTTTTGGGAGTTAGTTTTGGGATAGATGATAGGAGATAGAAAAGTAGAAATTGTTGGCAAATCCTCACATGTTTGAGGACTTTGTACTTGATTGTAATATCTGGCTGAAACCAAGAAGCCCTCATTGCCTGACATGTATGAATCAATTTGAAGATAATATATGAAACTTCTGCATTCTCCCTCTCACTGTTGTATGTTTGTTACTTTCATGTGTTGTTGAGTAGGGTGGTTCAGGTTAGGGTGTGCCATTGTTGGCCCCTCCTACCTTACCTCTTGCATCAGTCTAACCCTTGAGTCTCATCCTAGTAATCATTCTAGATCTCGACACTCAAGTGACCATACATAGTATCAATGACTTCTCATACAGAAGAAGTCATTAACTATGCCAGACACACACCTCTCAAAGGTGGCAAGCATCATCTCAATCCCCATCTTAGTCTATACTATCACTCAAGCATGGGTGGGGAAACATATCTTATTAAGTTCATTTTAATATCTCTCAATGTAATATTAGGTTATCACTTGATTACAAATAGTTACAATAAGTGATCCTGGCAGCCACTTGTGGGCCCTGACGCTTATTGAAAGCCGCTCCCTACTACATATCTAGGTAAACTACCCTACGCTCAAAGATGCCATATAACATCACAAGATAATAATAATGTCCCTCAGGACTATTCCACAAAACAACATGAACATGCAACCGGTCTCCAACCATAACATCACAAAACACTCTCCAAGTGTTTATAAAAGAATATTCTCCAGATCCCATGGATAGGACATTAAAGTCAACACCATATTCCCCTATATAGAATATGAAGCAAAAGTCAATTATAAAAAAACATAATAGAAAGAAGTCATAGAAAAAACTTCACATAAGGTTGGGTCGAATCAATCGATTACAATAGAGTATACAAGGAAAATAATTATGATAAATAAAACATCAAATTCCCACCTCTAGAATCTTATAAGTATACAACCAAGTAGTACCAAATCCAGAACCAAACACAAGAATCTAGAAATGATTACAAAATACCCATAAACAAAATACAATACAACATGAGCCCATATGGTCAAATCAGGGTGATAATCAATACACTCACACACACTAAAACATAAAGCATAACACATGCTAAAAAAAACCTATACCCCAGCCTCTGTACTTTCCCTAGGTTGTCCAATGCCCCATAACACGTACAAGCAATAAAAGACACTCAAGGACAAGTAATTAACATTCACATCATAAGGTTTGAAAAGAAATAAGATGTTATGCATTTAAGTTTGAATAACTACGTTTACATATTCCATAAATCAATCGTTCATTCACTTAAAGAGTCAGATTCCATAATTTAGTAAATACAATACTGATATAAAAAATGTAATTTAAAGTCTATAATAAATTTAAACAGAAATACCCAATCATAATAAATGCACCTCTATTGAACCAATATTTGTCCAATAAAAATTAAACGTAATCATGTGAAAATACATATCCTAATGTAAATATTTATTTCAATATAAATACAACCTTAGATAAATAACAAGAAATTAAATTAATTTATTTCGAGTCTATAAGAATAAACAATTTAATAAATTTCCTAATTGATATATACAAAAATTAAGTTTTTTCAAAATAACATACTCCGAAATGTACATTATAATCAAAACAAATTAACTTTAAAGAAAATAACAATTAAATCACATTTAATAAAATTTTATTAAATTAAATAAAACCTAAAATATATAAATTTTATTCAATTTTAAAATAAACATATAATACCAAATTAAATAACAAATAACTATTAGAAAATAAATAAACATCATTTAATTTTATTAACAATTAATAAAATTTATAAAACAATTTTAATTAAACCAACTTTTAATAAATTAAAAATTAAATACAATCAAAATTTAATTTTAAATCAAATTGAAAGTAAAGGGGAGTGGGAAGTGGGCCCCACGCCCCCCCTCTAACTCCTACTGTGCGGTCCCTTTAGGGTTGCCGTTGAAAGGGTCATCGTGCGGCCCCCTTGGGAGACCCTCGACAGGGGTTGTCGTACGACTCCCTTGGGCAGACCGCCGACAGGCCTCCGACCAATTGGGGGGTATGGGGGTGGTGTCCTGTGCCCTCCATTTTATTTTTAAAATATATACATTTTTTATAGTAATTTAAAAAAAATGTGTTTTCCAAAATGAATAAAACAAATATGAAATTTATTTTTATACTTTTATATATATATATATATACATATATATATATATACATATATATATATATACATATATATATATATACATATATATATATATACATATATATATATATATACATATATATATATATATATATGTATATGTATATATATATATATATATATATATGTATATATATATATATGTATATATATATATATATCTGTATATATATATATATATATATATCTGTATATATATATATATATATATATATATATATCTGTATATATATATATGTATATATATATATACATATATATATATGTATATATATATATACATATATATACATATATACATATATATATATATATATACATATATATATATATATACATATATATATATATATATACATATATATATATATATATATATACATATATATATATATATACATATATATATATATATATATATATATATATATGTATATATATATATATATATGTATATATATGTATATATATATATATATATATTAATTTGAAATATTGAATAAGAGGGAATATTTAAAAAAATAAATTAAAACACATTCAAATAAGGTCATGCAATATTTGACTTTTTCTTTTTTTTTTTGTCTTTTCTGGGCTTGTTTTAATTTTGATTGTGTAAATTATTTTTGACTTTACCCATTTACATAATGTGATTTCTTTAACCAGAATTGAATCTTATCTCACAAAATTGATTTCTTTCATAAGGGTAGATTTATTTCCTTTTAGCATTATAGTCTAACTATAATCTAGGATTGATTTTTCATTTTCTAGGTGTTCTATAAGGAATCTTTCAATGAAAATTTGCCAGCATAACTTTGTTGTGCCAAGTTTAGATAAGAACCTAAAATCTCATATCCAAGGGTTTCTCTAATACCTAAAACAAGGAAATCACAGACATATCTAAGGAGATAAACAAGAAATAATCTAGACATAAAAATCCATCAAACTACCAAACAGAAATCACAGAAAGAGGTTTTCAGATCCTACCTTAGATCCAATGCACACAACTTAAATGGAAACCCTGGAGGATTTGTAAATACTTGATTCCTTTGTGTATGAATGCAACCTGTAGATCTGAATCCATGAAGGATGCAAACACCAAAAATCTAGATGCACAATGTAGCCAAAATGACAAGCCACCACAACAATCCCAAATTCTCCAAAATCCAAAGCACACAAGCTCTCCAAAAATTCTCCTCAAAAGCTATCTAATCTCAAAAATGAAATGCAATTCCCCTAATAGAGATTCATTTCCCCCTTTCATGCAACCCTAAAGATAACTCAACAGTTAACTCCCAAATCAACTCCAATCAGAAATTGAAAGTAAATCCTAATTTAATAATTTAAAATAAATTTATATGCACAACTCAACTTTGACTTTTGAAAACAAGTTGTTATCTTTTGAAAGCAATTTACATTTCAATATTACTAATGCACATGTAATTAAGTAAAATTGATATTAAATAAATTAAATAATTAGAGCACAATTACCATGCAATTAAATATTCAATTATTTAATAAAGCATAAAAGCATAATTAAATCAGTAAGATATTATATGACCCCATGAATAAAGACCTCACAGTTTCTCTTTCCTTCTTGACCTTTTTTTCCCTTGTCAATAATTTCAATATTTCTTTGAGCTTCTGTACTTGGGCTCTCCATTGACATTAGAAAAATGTATTTAGAAGTTGAATTACCTCTCTAGATTGAGTATGTTTAGCTTCATTTTACTTATCTCCTTCTCTCTTATCTTATTCTTTTTCTTTGGGTTCTTATTCTTTCTCTTTTCCTACCTCTATTTGATTCTCTTCCCTTGGTTCCTTCTCCTTTTCACTATCACTCCCTATCCTAGATTCAGGGATAACCATAGCTATGATGGTAACATCATCTTGAGTATCCTCTCCATAATCTACAATTCCTACTATTGGACTGCCAGGGATATCTGTGGCATCTGCTACTACAACTGTCACTTGTTCAACTTGTGCAATACTAGTTTTATGGTGTTGCAGTTGCACATCTTTGGTTCTTGTCTGTGGACTCTGTATACTCCTAGTTATGCCTTGCATATTCATCTACACCATTTATCTTCACTTGAATTGTTTGCATTGTGATAGACTTACCTTGTTTCTTATGCACACTTGGGGAATTTGAGGGACTTGTTTCCTATTCATCAGTCATAATTTCATAGTCTTCATTCTCCATATATTTATTCATTATTTTCTTGGTTTCCTCAATGAATTTTCCTGCTTCTCCAAGTATTAACATATGCATCCTTCCTTTTTTTCCTAAATTCAGGTGTTGACACCTTCAAAATATTCTATAACTCTTTATTAGCTATAATAGGATAGATATCAACAATAACCTTCTCCCTCAACCTTTTGTCCTCTTCAAGTGTATAAACCTTTCTTACATCTATTAAGTTAAATACACTTTTAGGAACTTGAGTATAAATCTCTATTAATGCTATCTTAAACCTTTCTAAATTTATAATTAATGCTTTCTCAATCTTTTTCCTCCCTTCTTCATCAAATTTATTATAAAATTTTGGAACTAAATTCAAAGTACCATCATTATAAATACTTTTAACAACATCATCTACTAACATACCATGTTGATCAGATGATAACTTTATTTTCTCTCTTGGTATGGATCATTAGATGGTTGGTCTTGAGATAGCTATGATGATGTAGACTTATTGTGTCTCTTGAAAGTCTTCACTGCTTCATCTAGTTCACTAGCATCATCACCAATGTTTTCAACTACAAATTCTTTCTCCTTTTTCTCAATATTCTTCTTCTTGTATTCACTCTTCTTCTCATCCACCTTAGGTTTTACTCCTCCTCTTTTCTTGATAAGCTTCCTTTCTATAGTTTTCCTTACTTTGTTTTTCACCTTTGTCTTCTTCTCAATATAATTTCTCTCTTCTTCATTTCTCTTACCCTCTCTAACAACTGGTGTCATTTTTATTTCTTTGAAAAGAGGTGATGGTTTCTCTTTATTTACTATTGTTCTCCTTATTTTCTAAGAGGTAGAGGGTGGAGGATCTAAACTTTTGCCTTCTATTTCCACTGGAATCACTATGGTGCCTTGTCCAGATCTCAATTGTGCTTCTTTTATTTATTATCGTGTAAGACCTACATCTTTAGCTAATGTTTCCACTGCTTTATTAACTTTCTTGATTGATGTAGACTCATGGAACTTCATATGTAAAGATTTACTTTTCTCCTCATAAGTTCCAAATCTCTCTTTAGTAATTTTCTTCTCATATGTAAAGAGTTACTTTTCTCCTCATAACTCGTGGAGCATCCATTTTCAAAGAGTAATTTTGTAGTGAATTGAGAAAATAGTTACCCTTTATAAAAAGTATGGTTTTCTTCATAAATAGTTTGATCAAATCCTTTATTGTTTGAATTTCACCTCAAATCACCTTTTGAGCTCTCCAAATTTGTTCTCGTAAATGTAGTGTATCAAATGAGATTGGAATTTTATTTTTTATGCCTTTTTCACCTAATTTCAATGTGAAATAAATTTATGTGTACTAATTTCCTTGTAAACACTTCACTCACTATATACGATACACATATCAACCATGGAACCTCAAATCTAATTGGAATAATTCTATTTAGTTCCTAAAGCTTCATCTTGATCTCTTCTAACTTATTCATGCCTATAAATTTTAGGCATCATCCATCTTATGGCATTCTTACAAATTTTCTTTATTTTCTCCCCTAGGCCAAAGGCCTATAATTAGTTTACTATTGGATTGGAAACCTCAGATCTAGGTGTGGACCCTTTTGTTGCATTTTTCTTGATCCTTGTGTGAGACTTATTGTGTCTCTTGAAAGTATTCGCTAACTCATCTAGTTCAGTAGCATCATCATAAATTTTTTCAACTAAAACTTCTTCCTCCTTTTTCTCAGTCTTCTTCTTCTTGTCTTCACTCTTCTTCTCATCCACCTTAGGCTTTACTCCTCTTTTCTCGGTAATCTTCCTTTCTAAATTTTTCCTTACATTATTCTTCACCTTTGTCATCTTCTCAATAGAATTTATCTCTTCTTCTTTTCTCTTATCCTCTCTAACAACTGGTGTCCTTTTTATTTATTTGGCAAGAGGTGATGGTTTCTCTTTCTTTACTATTTTTATCCTTGTTTTCCTAGAGGTAGATGGTGGAGGATTTGAACTTGTACCTTCTATTTCAACTGGCTTCACTATGGTACCTTTTCCATAGCTCAATTGTGCTTCTTTTAGTTTCTCTGGTGTAAGACCTCCATCTTTAGCTGATGTTTCCACTACTTTCTTAATTGATGCAGACTCATGGAAATTCATATGTAAAGAGTTACTTTTCTCCTCATAAGTTCCAAATATCTCTTTAGTCTCCTCTCTAGTTTCCTTAAATAGACTGTCTGCATACACTAGAAAAAGTTGTTCTTCTACCTCATATCCCATTGGCATCATCCAAGAGGTTCTAGGCTCAACTTCCTCTATCAGATATTGGTCTATGTCTACCATGAAGAAGATTGTGTCTTTATATTTCTCAACCACCAATTTAGGAATTCTATCCATAGAATGAATCATGTTTTGAAATGATTTAAAGTATCCCAAGATGAAACCAACTCTAGTGTTCTCATTCATTATATAAATCATAGTTTCTATATATTCTACAGTTGGTGTATAACTTGACCATTCAATTGATCCACTACCAATAAATTCCTTTATGAAGTAGAAAAATAGGCAGAAAAAAGTGTTCCAAACTTAAATATATTCTTTATATTTTTCTTAACCCTTTCAAGGTTCTCCATTAGTTGCATCCTCATTATTTTACATAAATCATATTCTTTTCCCTCTTTAAGAATCTCATATGTAGTATATATTGCAATTGAAGAAACAAAATTTTCCCTAAGTTAGCATGATATACTTTGTAACCTATTACCATTGAATAAAATTTAACATTATCCTCTATTATGTTTCTTATAGACATACCTCTCTTGTCTATAAAAGCTCCAATGGAATTGTGAACATCTTTCTTGATTATCCTCATTGTGGGTATTTCTCCATGTGCCCATAAACTAGTAACTATCTCTATGGCCTCCTTTGTGATCTTAATAGGTTGCACATATGCAAGTGATATAAATTCTCTATGAATTATTCTCATCACATATATGATCTAGTCAACAACATTGATACACAAAAACCTAGCAAATTATTCAAACTTCTTTTCTGCGAGGGTTTGAAATTCTGATTTCATTTGTTAATGAATGTTAAGCTCACTGAAATTCTCAAAATACAGACCTCTGATATCATTTTCACCAAGGTCATCATTTGGGCCATGAATATATGCCCTAGTATCTTCACAATGTACAACTCCATAGGGAACATTAAAAAATACATCATTTGGATCAACTTCAACATCTTTGAATGAGTGCTTCTTAAACTAATACCTAGTTCTCTCTTTAACTTTCATAACTCATGGAGCATCCATTTTCAAATAGTAATTTTGTAGTGAATTGAGAGAATAGTTACTATTTATCAAAAGTAGGGTTTTCTTCGTAAATAGTTTGATCAAATCCTTTGTCACTTTAATTTCACCTCAAATCACCTTCTGAGCTCTCCAAATTTGTTCTCATGACTGCAATGTATCAAATGAGATTGGGATTGTTCTTTTTTATCTTTTTTCACCTAATTTTAATGTGAAATAAATTTATGTGTACTAATTTCCTTGTAAACTATTCACTCACTATCTATGGCACACATATCATCCACGAAACCTCAAATCTGATTGGAATTATTCTGTTTAGTTCCTATAGCTTAATCTTGATATCTTCTAACTTATTGATGCCTAAAAAATTTAGGCATCATCTATCTTAGGGGGTTCTTAGTTATTTCTCCATTTTCTCCCCGTAGGCCAAAGGCTTATAATTAGTTTACTATTGGATTGGAAACCTTAGATCCAGGTGTGGACCCTTCTGTTACATTTTTCTTGACCCATATTTGCTATATTTTTTTGTGCACTTCCTCAACATTGATCTTTGTCTTCCCCTTTTCAACATTTGGCTTGCCCTTGTCCTTGTTTACTGATTTCTTGTTATTGCTATTAGTAATATATTTGCATATTGGGCTATATGTCCAGATCTATTACATTTGACACAAACAAACCTCATTTCCCCTTGATTGACCATTATATTCCTCCTATTTGCACAATATCTTGCAATATGACCAAAACCATCATATGCATAACATCTAACCTTGTCCTTATTAGTGGCATAGCTATTCATATTTCTTCTATATTCATTTTCCCTATGACCGTAATTACAACATTTGTAACATTGAATAGAAAAGGACACTTGATTATGATTTACCCTATACTTACAATGCATGGCTAAATGTCCAAACTTATTATAGTTAAAGCACTTACCACCATTCCTTTGAGGATTAGGTTATATTTCATGTATCTTAATGTTTTCCTTTTTCTTAGATCTAGGGTTGTATTGTCTTGACTTTGAACTTTGAGCACCCTTTTCAAATCCAAGCCCACTCTTATCCTTGTTACTCCTCTAATTTTCAAGAAATGAATCAAGCTTTGTAATACTGATCATGAAATTTTCTTTGTAGTCATTTTTATCACCAATTCATCTCTAAGCTCTTCTTCAAAATATTTTGCCTCCTACAAACTAGCCATAATCCCACTGCATTCTTTAGATAGCTTATCACATTCATCATATCTCTCTTTTAGGGTTTGGTGTAGGATATATTTATTCTTCTTCCTTTCCTCAATTTCCTTAGTGAATCTCATTGTCATTGAGTCCATTTCATTCTTCAAGGACAAATTTTCTTGCTTAAGTCTTTCATACTCTTCAACCCTATCCTTCAAGTCTTGATTCATTTGTTCATCATTTGGGATGTCAAATAAATGATCCATAACAGATATAAGCCATATCATCTAAAAGATTTTCCCAACTCTTCCATAAAAGATATAAGCCATATCATCTCCTTAGCTACCTCTATAGAAGCAACATACTCTACCTCTATAGTGGATAAAGAAACCACCTTTTTTAGTTGAGAAATACAATTCATTATTGTCCCACAAAAAATAAATACATAGCCTTTAGTGCTCTATTTGGTATCTAAATCCGCTTTCCAAATTTGAGCCAACATATCCTTTTCAATTAGTACGAGAGCTCCTGAAGCATAAACAATTATTGGATGTATCTCTCAAATATATGAGAATCCATTTTACTACATTCCAATGCTCAACTCCAGGATGAATCATATACCTACTAAAAACTCCTACAACATGTGCAATATCTAGTCTAGTGCATACCATGGAATACATCAAAATACCTATAGCTAAAGCATATGGTACCTTGGACATTTTGTCTTCTACCTTTTGTGTCATTGGACACATCTCCTTAGTCAATTTCAAATGACTAGGCAAAGGTGTACGAAAAGCTTTTGCATTCTCCATATGGAACCTTTGCAACACCTTATCAACATAATCAGCTTGAGATAGAGTCAATTTTTTTTTCTTCCCATCTCTGTAAAATTTCATACCCAAGATTTATTTTGCTGCCCCAAATCCTTCATAGAAAAAAAATGCTAACTATTGTTTTATCTCCTTAATGTGATCCATGTTAGACCCTGCTACAAGCATATCATCAACACACAAACATAAAATAATGTAGCTATCATCATCCAACCTCTTAAAATAAACACAATGGTCTGAATTATACCGAATGTAGCCATGCTCAGCCATAAAGCTATCAAATTTAATATACCATTGTCAAGGTGCTTGCTTCAAGCCATATCAAGTTTTCTTCAATCTGCACACTAAGTTCTCCTTACCTTTAAGATTAAAACCTCGTGGTTGTTGTATATATATTTCTTCTTCCAAATCACCATGGAGAAAAGAAGTTTTAACATCAAGTTGTTCCAAATTCAAATATTCAATAGCTACAATACTTAAAACAGTGCGTATAGAAATCATTTTTACAACTGGAGAAAAGATCTCATCAAAACCAATGCCCTTTTTCTGTGCAAATCCCTTTAATACTAACCTGGCTTTAAATATTTTCTTACCTCCATCCCCCTCTTTCATCCTATAAACCCATTTATTTGGTAATGCCCTTTTACTTACAAGTAACTTACATAATTCCCAAGTTTGATTTTTTATCAAGGACTCTATTTCTTCTTCCATGGAAAGCTCCCACTGAACCTTTACATCCACCTGCACAACTTCATCATATCGTTGTGTTTCACCAACATCTGTTAATAAAATAGAATACAAAGAGGGAGAGAACCTTTTAGAAGGTCTACTGAGCCTTGTTGACCATCTAACATTCACTGGAGTTTGTGGTATGTGTTGTTTCTTTTGTTGCAGAGCATGAGGAACAACTAGAACATCATCTTTTAGAGTATCATCTAGCACTAAATAATCATTTCTTTCTTCTCATGCTGGTGCAAATGGTCTTTGTACAACACTTTCTCATTGAATATGACATCCCTTCTTCTTACAATTTTATGAGTTTCAACATCTCAAAGTCTGTAGCCAAATTCATCAATCCCATATCCAATAAATATACATTTATTTAAATTAGCTTCCAGCTTGGTTCTATTTTTTGAATCTATATGTAAAAATGCTTCACAACTAAAGGTTCTGAGAAAAGAATAACTCACCTTCTTACCTGTCGATGCTTCCTTTGAAATAAAGGTGATGCAGGAGCATCCTGGGTGTAAGAGCAATCTTGCATCACCCAAAAATATTTTTGGTTTCTTTTCAATAAGGGTTATCTTGTGTAGAGCTGCTATTTATGGAAACTTGCTATTTTTAGTAAGTTGGTCATATGATCTTGAAATGTTCTGATTTCACAGTTGGAGGTTCATCTTAGTCATGTCAGCTTGCCTGTAAAGTTTCATTGCTAGATCAAGTCCGGTTTTGAAGATATTGAAACTTTTCAGTTTTGGAAATAGGGTACATAAACTTTGAACTCAATTTTGAAGGCTCTAGAGGCCCCGGATGAGGTTGAATTTTCAGCTAAATTAAGCTTTCTTGATTTAAGTGTTGTAGAGCTCCTCGTGCCCTTTCTGAAATGAGGTTATAATAGCCAATCAGGTCAACGGGTGATGACTTATGGTCTCCGAAAGTTGGGCCACCTGAAATGGCAGAAAATAATTTTCCTTCAAAATTTTTGTTTGGGTTACAAAAGTTATTTTGAGCCGACTTTGATGTAATAAAATGAAAAATAAAATAATTCTAAGTTTGGTCGGCCCTTAGGGCTAAATTTTTGGAACCTTCTCGGACGGTGGAAATTGCCTATATAAAGAAGGCTCGTAGTGTTGTCTAGGGCAGTTCTGGGTAGATCTGGATAATGATTCGAGGCTTTGTCCTATAGAATATTGTAAGGGGAATGCCCATGTGGCTTTGCATATTGTAATTCTGAAATTTGGAATTCCACATTTGTGGAGATAATAAGAAGCCCATTTTCTATTCTTGCAAATTGTTGTTGTTTCTCTGTTTCTGTTACGTGTTTGTGGTATTAAGGGGAGCACCCTTCATCAAGTGGAATCAGAGTGGGAGTTCCTGAGTGTGTAAATAGATCACCAACTGTGAGACAGTTTACACCAAGACCGTGGTTAGGGTTTCAATGAGCTGCTGAAAATGCCTCCACGAAGGGAATGTGGTGGAAGAGCTAGTGTTGTAACACCTAAGGTTAGGGCACTATAGGGACAAGTGCGAGCATTGCAAGAGGAGATTCGTAGAGGAATGAATCTTAATGTTAGAGATGAAAGCGAGGATGAAGCTGAGGGAGAAGGAAATTCTGATCAAGAAGAAGGAAAAATTTTGAACTAGGAGGAAGAAAGACTTTTTAGGCCATTTCCAAGATTGGGAAAAGACCTAAGATTGAGGTTCTTGCATTTTTAGGAAATCTTAACCTAGAGGAGTTGATCAACATGATCAATGAATGTGAAGAATATTTTGAGTATGAAGATATTGAGGATCTTGATAGGGTCAAATTTGCGAAGGCTAGACTAAAGGGTCATGCGAAGATCTGGTGGCAGGAGATCCAATTGGAGCAAAAAGGAAGAGGAAGAGGACAAGGATCTGGAAGATGAGGCTTACGTGGAACATGTTTTTGTAATACCCCAAAAATGGGCTATAAGTTCATTAACCTCCTACATCTACAAATCGAATGAAATCAACATCAAAGTCCTAACCTAAGGCACATCTAAACATCATCGAATCATAATTGATTATCTTAAATTCTGCATCGGAGAATATTCCTAGCAATATTCTTAATTATCTTAATTATCTTTAATTTTATAGTTATTTGGCGATAAATCATATTTATCCTAAAGTTTGATTAATTGAATATTTTGCATATTTAATTAATTAGATTTAATATCTTGCCACTTAATTGTTTAATTAAATTTAATTCTATCTATTATTAATTGTATTATTTAATTTTGACAATAAATCTAATATCTTATGAATAATTGATTAAATTTTTATTTAATTAATTAAAGCAAGTTGTCATTATTTAATAATATAGTTTTTAATAAAAGTTTGATTAAATAATTGATTAACCCATAAATCAATTGTTTTATTTTTAAAAATCAGTTAAGTTGAGCATAAATCACTTTTAAATTAATTCATAATTAAAACATGCACAATCATAAAAGCAGACAACTATCAATTATCAATTAAAGCTAAACTCTATTTTGAGTTAAAGCTTAGCTTTTGCATGTTTTTGTGACTTAATTATCTGTTATTATCAGATAACTCAAAAATCAACCTGAGTTATTTGAGTGATTTATGACTTTTTTCCATGCACCTCCAAAGTCCTGGATTTCTATAAAACCAAGGCTCAGCTCTTCATAATTCATCTCATATTTTGCACAATCATGCTGAAGAATTGCGATTGGAAGGCTCAAAGCTTATTGCGAATCAACATTGTTGTGAGATCAATTTCAAATTCATAGCTTTCATATTATTGTTAGAATTTTCATTCTCATATCATATCATTTCTAGATTAGCATCATAGATCAATTTCCATATTGGCATAGATTCATATCAAGTTTTTATCATTATTATTGCATAGAAAATACCAAAAAAATAGAATAATTGCATTCATATTTCATATCAATTTTGCATTCAAATCCTTCATTTAGGTGTCGTCTAGGTCACTAATCTCGATAACAATCTGAGAACATTAATCTCGCACCTACTAGAAGGCAGTAAATCGCTTGGTTAAATTAGATTTTAATTTTGCATGATTTTAATTATAGCTAACCTCTAATGTTTTACTGAAGTGTTGTGTTTACAGATCAAGTAAAATTTTCACACACACATTTCTGGCACCCACCGTGGGGCAACCCACCTTTACATGCTAGTTTTGATTTTTTTGGGGAGCTAAAGCCCTAAAGTTTCAAAGATTTAATTTTATCTCTCAAACGGCTTAGATTTTTGATCTGAAATTTTTTTTACAAGTTGGAAACATATCAAAGAAGCTACAATAAACAATTTAGAATTTTTTGAGATTTTTTGAATTTTTAATAATTTTTTCTTGAAATTCCAGAAAAAATTAATATCTGATGCAAATCATCATATTTTTTGGAAATTTTTATATTTTCAGAAATCTCTTTAAATTCTATAGGGGTTACATTCTTTGTATTTTAAATTTGGATGCAATATAATAGCTCAAATAGTCAATTTACAAAAACTATTCTATTTTGATAAAATGGGTCTCTAGGGCACAAATGAAGAGATTTTTCTAAAATTTTTACATTTTTGGAAAGCTCTCTATTTTTTAGTTGGAGTCTTTATTCTGAATTTCTATTTTTGTGGCGAAAATCATATCAAAAAAATTAGATCTTGTTGACTAGGTCAAATGCAGCAAAAAAAATAAAGTTTTGTGATGGGTATGGACTTATTTTTTTTACATGGTTCAATGAATGATATGAGTTGTCATTTGAGTTAATTGCTGGTTATTATTGCTGATAATAATTTATTTTTAGAGCTAACCCTATGGTTTTCATAAGTTGAATATATTTTGCATATCTTGTTTGCTTGTTTGCTTGTTGGAGAGTTCGTCACTTGCTTGCATGGAAAAGCTCAACACGAATTGCTAAAAATTAGGCAAAATCTACTAAGAGCATTGCAAGGATCCCAGGTATTCTCCTTCATCTAATAAAATTTCAATTTGGGGCTTAAAATAAATCTCTCGTGTGTCTAGCTTGGGTGATTCTTTTCATGCTTTTGTTTTACACACTTGCATAATTGATACTAGGTTGTGACCCCTTAAGGATCCATTAAGTAGTCTCAGATACTTGTGATTGATGTTGATTTCTATCTTGAGTTATTGGACTCGCTAAATCCACCGGCCCCTCATTCTGCCCCGTGGTTGCAATCTCAGCGCCATAAAGGGGAGGGGTCAACATGACATAAGCGTTAAGTGTTCCACTTGGCAACCCTTTTATGCTTTTAAGAACTCACTTGTTTTCTAAGTTGGGGACTCATTTTCAGCTTGTGTGAAGTGTTAAGTGTCCCACCTTGTGGACTCATCTCATATTCACTTTAAGCGTTAAGTGTTTCTCTTTCTGCTTTTTGGGTAATTTTGGTAGATTTGCTTTTGGAAACATACATCTATGCTCACATAGTAATTAGGCCCTATGAACACTATTCATGATTCTTGAGAGATTGGATTCCCAACGAAATCCTTCTTGATGATAGAATCTTTGTAGGTAGGGAGGATACTTAGTGCGTTTCACATTCAACTCGGTTAGTGCATCTTCTCTTATTGATCGATACATTCTCTCCCTGGAGAGGTTGATAGATCATGTGGGGTTGACATCACGAGCTTTGGTGAATCAAAATTGGTTAGTGTGCCTTCTCTTATTGATTGATACATTCTCTCCCTAGAGAGGTTGATAAATCACATGGAGTTGACATCATAGACCTTGGTGAAGAAAAACTTTGTCTTAGCGTGTCAGATTAATCTACTTGCTTTGTTTGGGTTAAAAGTGAAAAGGTGTCAAAAACCTTGGATCTAGAGCCAAGTCCCCTTGTGGTATACTATTGTGAGTCACCTTTAGAGAGGGTTAACCATAGCAGACAATCCATTCACAGGGCAAACTGCATTGACAAAACCTCAAGCGGTAATAGCCATTTTCACCATGGTAGTGACAGCCGCTATATAAATGTCCTTGTGGAAGAAATCTCCACAGGTATGGTTCATTGTTGGGTTGTCAGATCTCCCTAGTAGCTCTTAAAGATTAAGTTCTTGGACTGTGTCAAAACCCTGGTGCACTGGGATTGGAGTTCACCCCTTTGAATCATAAAATTTGCAGAGTCAAATCATTACTAAAAACCCTAGCGAGGCCAAATTTTCATTTTATAGGGTATATGTGCGTTATTGCAAAATATTTTTGGAACATACACAATTAGTGCTTCTGAGGATTAGAAAAAATAAGTCACTTGATTGTTCATGCACAAGGTTGCTTTTGCCCTTGTTCATTGTGTTCAGCCATGCTTGGAATCACTTGCTTGCTATTTTGCATGCTTGTTTATCTATCTGGTTATTGAAAATGGACAAATCTGTTACAATCCTCAAATCTGGACATTAAAGTTTGCAAACAACTCAAATCTGAAAAATCAAAATTTGCAAAATCTGAAGTAAAATCCTTTTCTGGAGTCAAAAGTCATCTCAGGAGGTCAGAAAGTCGTATGAGTTTCCATCAAGTGTCATTTCATTACAACCCATCTGTCGTATGATTGAGTACCCAGTGTCGTACGAGTTTCCATGCCAAAAAATTCTCAAAGTCAAAATCTTGCAATTATCGTACGAGTTTTCCAATTGTCATTTCACAGCATACCCACTGTCGTATGAGTTTGCAGAGTGTCGTTTGGGAAATTTTTGAAAATTGTCAAAAAATTATCAAAATTGCCAGATATTTAGCTTTTTCAGCCTAATTTTAGAATCTGTCGAACGAATCACTATGTCAAGAATAGAGTAGTAGCTATTAAGAATCCAATCATTTTCCTAAAGTGGCCTTTTGAATTCGATTCAGCCTTCTATTTAATCGATTTGAGTCCTTATCATCTTGTGTCAAAACCTTGTCATAACTATCAATCTTCAATCAATCATCAAAATGACTAAGTGTTGTGATATCTTGTCCGCTATCTTTTGGGAACCTACCCATACATCCAGAGCATAGTATCCTTCATCCATGTCTAATCAAATCTTCAAATCAATCAAACCTTGATAAAGTTTCATCATCTGATCATCTTGATTCAATTCATTCTTCGGTTATCTGGATCTTATTCTTTTGTTTCACTTGAGGTGAATGGTGGAGACTAGAGCTTCCTCTCACAAGAAATATATCACCACTCTCCAAACTCCAACTCTTAAGCAACTCATCAATTCTGGTCTTTACGAGGATGATGATCTTGGCAACTATTGATTGAAATCTGGTTACATACCTCCTCCATCAACTCATGGAGGTACTCAACATACCCCTCATCAATCTAATCCAGGGAGTCCACAAACTCCTACCATGTCTCAAGCAGGGACAAATTTTGGCTCTCAAAGAGCTCAATCTCAACATGGTGCAGATTAGGAACCCACACCTGAAGAAATTGCTCAATATCAAAATGATGATAACTTCAAATGAATGATGAAGCATTTCTTGAAAGAAGATAGAGAAGCATACTTTTTACAACTAGATCATCAAGGAGCTAAACTTCCTCCCAACTTTAATGTTGAAGATATCATTACACATGAGGAAGAAACTCCACTCACAGCTATGAAGAAATAGATACATGCTTTACAAGTCAAATTTAATAGCCTTGAGAAAGAAAAGGAACCCAAAGAGTTCTCCATGGAAGCTCTATGCCCTTTTCCTTTTGACAAAAACTTGTATATGCCACCATTTCCAAAAAGAGTGGAGATGCCAAAGTATGATAAGTATGATGGACACTCTGATCCTCAAGATCATGTTAGAGAGTTCTGTATGCAATCCATGGAATTCATGCATGAACCGACCTATCTGTTGCATCTTTTTCCTAGATCTCTGGGAGGAGCATCCATTCAATGGTTTTCAAGATTGCCTTCTACTATCAAAATTTTTGAGGAGTTGATTAAATTGTTCTACTAGCAATACTCCTACAATATTCAGCACCCAGTCACCATGATCGATATCTATAATCTCAAGAAATATCCAGGGGAACCATTCCTAACATTTCTCAAGAGATGGAGGAAAAAGTTCTCTCTATATGCTAGACCAATTCCCGAAATGGAGAAACTTGAAATCTTTATCAATAACCTTGTTCTAGAAATCAATTATCCCTTACAAATGCAAGATCATACATCTTTTGACAAGATGGTGGATAATGCTATCAAAATCGAAAAAGTGCTTGTGAAAAAAGGAGAAATCACACTTCAAAAAGACAAGTACGAATCAAGATCCAGTTCTAAAGATAAGAACAAAAATTGGGACAAGAACAAAGGCATCATCATAGATGGTGTTGTTGACACTATCCATGCCCCATCAAAGGCACCAGCCTAAAATCTCACTCTTGGTACTCAAGCCATTAAAGCTTCAGAACAAAAGTCTTCTCAACCATCTCAAAGGAAGCCAAAATTTAAAAAATGGGATAAACATAAAAAATTTAATCCTCTAGGAGAGTCTTTAGAATCAGCTATGAAAACTCTACTAGCTGATAACATCATCTCTTTACCACCAATCCAACCAAATGATCAGGACCCTAAACCGATATGGTGGAAGGAAAATGAATTCTGTGATTTCCATCAGAGTAAAGGTCACAAAACTAGTAGTTGCTACCACTTGAAGCATACCATTCAAGATCTGATCGATAGTGGAGACATCACAATTGAAAATACCAAGAGAAATAATGATCATACAACATTCACAGAACCATTTCCGAAACATGGTCAAGAAGTTTCAACTTCTTAGCCTAATATGGGGGCAAAAGTCAACTATGCCTGCCCTGGAAATAATGCTGTCATCAATATGGTTGAGCCATGTCTCTCTGAAAGTTGCAATGTCATCACAATTGTATGAAGAGATAGAAATCATTCCTCAGCTAACACAGTTACTCGATCATAAGCTCAACTGCATCTGAAAGGACAAATTCTAGATTCATCAAATGTCCCTAAGGTGCCCTTCAATCTTTCATCTACTTCTAAACAGAAGGCTGCTTCAAAATCTTCCAATCCAAAGGATACAAGGCCTACGTCTTATAGCATTGTTCAACAACTCCAGCACACTAATGCAAAAATCTCCATGTTTGAGTTGCTTCAAATATCTCCAGCTCATAAAGCCATTCTCGATAAAGCTTTGCTCAGTTCCAATGTTCCTGATGACCTTGATTTAGACAGGTTCCAGACTATGGTTGGACATCTTACATCTCCACAATATATCTCCTTTTTAGAGGAAGATGAAAACTCCTTGAGTCACCCACATAATCAACCTCTGCATATAGAAGTCTTGATCTAGAACCATAGAGTCAAACATGTGTTGATAGATGGGGGCGCTGGCCTAAACATTTGTTCTTACAGCTTGATCACACAATTGGGATTTTCAGAATTGGCTATTGATCCTAGAAAGAAAATAACTATCAAGGCCTATGATGAACAAGAAAGATCTTCTAAAGGCACCATTGTCTTACCTATCAGAGTGGGTCCAGTTATCAAAGATACCATTTGTCAAGTGCTTGATCTACCTTTGGCCTACAATGTCCTTCTAGGGAGACCATGGATACATGAAATGCAAGCTATTCCTTCTACATACCATCAATGTTTGAAGTTTTCTTATGAAGGAGTAGAGGTTACTATCCCCACAGATCTGAATACAACTTGCAACACCTTGAAGGAAAGTGCAGATAAGCTTGTACCTAATAACAGAGAATCTGCTATTGAACCAACTAAAGAAGCATCCACATCTAAAATAGAAGATCTGGCAAAAGAGGTTAATATCAAAGAAAATGGTATGGGAGAATATACTATTGAGCCAGTCTTATCTTTGACATCTCTCCCTATCTCGCCTAAGTCTTATGGGAAATCTTTGAAATAATCCAAACTAGACTCTAAAGAACCTCTTGAAGCATATAAAAAGAATTTTGTAGCAGAACAAGTATCCAAGAAAGAATTTGAAGAGGATGAGGCTGTGCTATCATGGCTGTACAAAGATGAACCTGAATCTCAAGTTGTTCAAACTAGTGACTCTGTAGTCTCCAAACTCTCTTCCAAGTCATATGGTCTAGGAGATAAATTAATAGCTAAGATGGGATATTCAGGTCAAGGGCCTCTAGGAATTAGAGGAAAAGGTCTTGAGGTACCTCTCCCACATACCGGTAGAGAAAATAAAAACAAAGTTGGCTTAGGCTTTAAGAAGAAACCCTATCACCTCAAAGGTAATTGCTCTCATGTCATATAACAGATTGCACCAGGGGAATCTCTTCTTAAGAAAGAAGAAACAGAACCATCTGATAGTGATTCAGATAGTTTAGAACTCATTCCCTATGAAAAATTGCCTAAAGAGATCAAAGACCTTCTTGATGATAAAGATGATCCTATCAAAAGAATTAATGTAGTAGAAACACAAGAACCTACTATCAATCAAGAGATAGTTGCAACACAAGAACCAGCTAATCTTGAAAAAAATTGAGAAGAGGGAGGTGGTAGTGATTATGAGATAGATTCTCATGAGTATGAATTAAAATCAGAATCTGAGGGTAACCCTTCTTGGGGTATTCACCTTAACTTTACTCATGTTCTAAGATTTCCTAGAGATCCTGAATCAAAAGCTGAATCAAATGGCTATGAATGGGGAGCCATTCCAGAACTAGATGAGCTTATCATAGAGAAACATGTTTATGTTATTCACCAATATGCACCTCAACCCAATGTAAGTCTAGAGCGAAATGATGAACCTATTGAGTCTGATCAACCTATGGTAGAATTGGACTCCCATGATGACATTAAGCCTATTCATGCATTGAATTTCTTAATTTGTAGTATCACCTTCTAACTCAAGTGTCAGGTTAGGACCAATGATGACAGATCCATATCCGTAAATGCTATCTCCCAAGCCTTTCCCGCTTTGACTATCCAACGCCCTGATCTTATTGAACAAACTTCCAAAAACCCAAACCATGGTATTTATACCTTCCCAAATGACTATGCCCTTGCCTGCTACCTCAATGCAGTTGAGCCTATGAGTACTTCCATTAGTGAATCAAGCATTAGCATGACCAAGTCATACATCAAATATCTTAGTCAGAAAAACAAGAGTAAAAAGAAAAAGAAAAAGAGTTCTGAGGGTGAAAATCACTTTGTGGCAGTCTCAGAACTGACAAAAGTAAAAATAAAAGATGTATCCAAAGGTGAAAACCTCTTTGAGGTGCCTAAGGATGAGATATTTGATGTCCTTCTGAGTCATTTATAGGATAGATCTCCAGTTCTAATTGAGCCCACCCAATCCATCAATTTGGGTACAACAGAGGAACCACAATTGGTACATGTAGCACAATCTTTATTAGAAGAAGAGAAACAAAAATTTACTACATTCTTGATAGAAAAAAAGATCAACTTTGCGTGGAAGTATTCAGATATGCCAGGGTTGGATCCAAATCTTATCATGCACCATCTATCTATTGCTCTTGGAGTAAAACCAGTCAAGCAAAAATTGAGAAAGATGCATCCTCATGTTGCACTTTTAGTCAAAGCTGAATTAGAGAAACTCCTAAAAGATGGATTCATCTGTGTCATAGACTATGCTGAGTGGATCTCCAACATTGTACTTGTTTCTAAACCAGATGGCTCAATCAGAGTATGCACAAACTTTAGAGATGTAAATAGAGCGTGCCCTAAGGATGATTTTCCACTACCTAACATTGATATGATAGTGGACATTACTATAGGTTTTGAGATGTATTCCTTAATGGATGGTTTCTCTGGATATAACCAAATAAAAATTTCTCTGGAAGACCAAGAGAAAACTACTTTCACATGTGCATGGGGAACCTTCTGTTGGAATGTTATGCCATTCGGACTCAAAAATGCTGGAGCTACATATCGAAGAGCAATGACATCTATTTTCCATGACATGATGCATCGAACCATGGAAGATTATGTTGATGACACATTAGCAAAATCTATGATCAAAACTGAACATCTAAAGGACTTGAGCATGATCCTAGACAGAATGGAACAGTTTAGTCTCCGACTAAATCCTAAGAAGTGTGCTTTTGGTGTCACTTCTGGAAAGCTCTTAGGATACATATTTTCAAAGAAAGGCATTGAAGTTGATCTGACTAAAGTCAAGGCTATAATAGAGATGCAACCTCCCACAAATATCAGTCAAATGAGGACATTGCAAGGTAGAGTTCAATCTATCAGAAGATTCATATCACAACTCGCAGAGATATAACAACCTTTTACAAAAAAATTACATAAAGGTGTGACCTTTGCATGGAATGAAGAATGTGAGAACAACTTTAACCATATCAAGAAGTATCTATCAAATCCACCTATCTTGATGCCTCCTATTCATGGGAAGAAATTGATCTTATATGTCTCCGCAACAGCCACATCACTGGGGGCATTGCTAGCGCAACATGATGAAGACAAAAAGGAAAGAGCCATTTATTATATAAGAAGAACATTGGTGGCATATGAAAATAACTATTCTATGATTGAGAAATCTTTTCTCGCTATGATCTTTGCATCACAAAAACTGAGACACTATATGTTAGCTCATACCACGCATCTAGTAGCAAAAATTGATCCACTAAAATACCTACTAAGCAAGGCTGACCTCACAAGTAGACTGGCTAAATGGGTCATGCTTCTAAGTGAATTCGACATTGAATATGTTGAAAGAAAAGCTATAAAAGGTCAAGTTATTGCTGATCAACTAGCAGATGCACCCACGTTTGATGACGCACCAATGCAAATGGAATTTCCAGACTCATCTATTATGCACCTATCTTCTAGAGAATGGCAATTGTTCTTTGATGGCTCCTATACACAGAATGGATCTGGAGCAGACATATTGTTCCTAACTCCCCAAGGATACTCAATCCCCAAAGCATTCAGAGTAAAGTTCCCCTGCACAAACAATATTGCAGAATATGAAGCTCTTTTGAATGGTATGAAAATAGCAATTGAATGGAGAGTAACAGAGCTACACATTCATGGAGACTCTCAACTTGTTATTCATCAAGTCAATGATGTGTACCAAACTAAAGATGAAAAGCTCATTCCTTACAAGAGAATGGTCGATGATCTTAAGATATATTTCATATCTATCACATTTGAGCAAATTCCTAGAATGGAGAACAAGGCTACCGATGCAATGGCAACACTATCTACTTTATTACAGTAGCCTGAACATGAGCTACGCTATGAGTTCCTAGTGGAAGCACTCTCTTATCCTGCATATGACTCCCCTGAAACCCACATGATCTGCACTGTTGTAGGTCATGATTCATCCCGATATAAAAACCTATTTTCCTATCTCCAAGACCAAATCATTCCCGATACCTTCAACCATCATGAAAAGAGATACCTTATCCGTAATGCCTCCCGATATGTCATCATTGGTAATGATCTATACAAACAAGGTCTAGATGGTACACTACTTAGATGTTTAGAATGGGAAGAGTCTCAATGTGCATTAGAGGAAGTCCATGATGGTATTTGTGGATCACACTCAAATGGTTTAACACTAGCTCAAAAAATTATTAGGGCTGGGTACTATTGGCCTGAAATGGAGAAAGAGGCTATCAAATTTGCTAAGAATTGTCAAAAGTGCCAAGTGCATGGAAACTTAATTCATGATCCAGGGAGGGATCTCATCCCCTTTACAACATAATGGCCTTTCCATCAATGGGCATTTGATCTTATCGGGATGATTCATCCTCACTCTTCTAATGGACATACCCATATAATCACTGCTACAGATTATTTTACAAAATGGGTAGAAGCAGTCCCTCTTACACAAGCAACGGGGAAATAGATATCTATGTTCATATTGAACTATATCATATGCAGATATGGGATCCCTCATTCCATAATCACAGATAATGGTGGGAAATTCAGGAATAAAGACCTAGATGATCTATGTGCCAAATTCAAGATCACCCAACATTGGTCTTCTATCTACTATCCACAAGGGAATGACCAAGCAGAGGCTTCTAACAAAAATCTATTGAAGATCTTGCACATAACAATAAATAAAACTGGCAAAGACTGGCATCTCATGATTAATCCAGCTCTATGGGCCTACAGAACAAGTATCAGAACACCTACTGGGGCTACACCTTTCACTTTAGTTTATGGGTCTGAAGCGGTACTACCTATTGAGGTTGAAATCCCATCACTCAGAATCAGAATGCATGGTCTAGTAACTGATGATGACTATAGAGTGTCTAGGTTACAAGAACTGGAACTACTAGATGAGCGCAGACAAGCAGCGTATGATCATCTCAGAGTATATCACAAGAGAATGTCTAGAGGCTACAACAAAAAAGTGAGACACAGAGAATTTCAGGTTGGTGATCTAGTCTTGAGAGAAAATCCTAAAAGTCAATCCCATCGAGAACATAAGGGGAAGTTCGAACCCAACTGGCTGGGTCCCTTTGTCATCACTACTACTTTTGGCTCTGGTGCCTATCAACTCTCAACAACTCCTTGATAATTCACAAAAAAATAAATAAATATCAAAAGTGCAAAAAAATTGAAAAAATAAAAAATACAAAAAAAAAAAGAAAAAAAGAAAAAAAAGAGTGCCTTGGTGAAAACTTGGAAACAGGCGTCTTGGTAGCAAAAATAGAATCTCTGCCGAGATGGTGAAAACCCGGCAAATGGGTGCCACTTGTTTCAAAATGCTCCATCTATCAGTGCCATCTTGGTCTTTCCCAACTTTCAGTTTTTCTTTAGTCTGTACATATCTCCCAGTTTATTTTTGCATTTCCAATTTTCAATAACGTCGGTTTGTACACCCATCTGCTCAAGCGTCTGTATCCTATCAATGTTCAAACTTGGGGGCAATCAATGTCATATCCTATGGTCTCCCATGTATCTTAGATGTATCATATCCAGTCAGAGTCCTTTGAACCTTCATTTGAGTCAGTCAAGTCTGTCTCATCTCCAGAAAGGATTTTGCATCTGCAATCAACATCAAACACAAACTGAAAACAATTTGTGTTTTTCATGCTTTTATCTCCTTGTATGCTTACTGATTCGCATTGAGATTTTTGCATATTGTGTCCCTTTGAGCTATTCAATGATGTCCTTTATAGGATTTTGAGAGTGATGACTAGGGGCATAATATTTTCTTTGTCTTCTGCTTGTATGTGAAAATATAACATCTTTGGAAATTTTGGATTGAAATGGTGTCCGAGGGTAAGAGCCTCTATCTCGAATTGGATGGCCATGCATACCTCGACCATTGATACCTAGAAAATTCAAGGAAGTTTGATCTAACTATTATCTTTTTGAGTGAGTTCTTTCTCCTACTGTGAAACATGATCTTACCTAAGGATGTGAATGATAAAGGGTCACTACGGGTAATTCACATTGGATTTAGAATGATCTCTTGGCTATTTGATGTGTTTATCATGCAAGGCGTATTGAGGTCATCATGACGTTTATGTTTTGATGCTTATACAAATTACTATATCAAAATGGACATGATATTCAGGTCATCTTGGCGTTTGTGCCTTGGTGCTTATATCTAATCTGACATTCTAAAAACAAAATCAATATTCATATGTCCATGGTTTCCTAGCCAGTGGGTGTTGTATTGATTCTTGTGCATACAAATCGTTATTCATATGTCTATGGTTTCATAGCTAGTGGGCATTGTATTGATTTATCCAGTTACCTAAAAGTTCAATGATGATAACAAATCGACATATGATCAGTGACTAGGTCCTAGGTATTAGGTTGCATTTCATTCTGCATTTCATTTTGCATGTTGCATGATCTCACAATGGCTAAACGAACTTCAATGCTTAAACAATTCTTCAAATCGCCTCTTCCAATCTAACAAGAGCTGAATCCCACATGAAGGTTCCTCCAATGAAATAGCAAGTAGAATCCTTTTTCAGGATCAAAATCAAAATATGAGATCATTCATATTATTAACTGCTTGCATATTCGACCTTCGATCATCACAGAAATCCATAATTCAACTTAACTGATTATCTTACATCAAACTATCAAAATTTCAACTTGGTCAACTCATGGTTTAACCTAGTCAAACTTGGTCGTTTGGGACCTTCCAATGATGCAGAATGCATTCTTGAACGTGTATCACCACTTTTCCTATCAATTAACATGCTTCTGAACTCTCAACACTGACTTTTCTTGTCAGATTTCAATTTTAATCCCAAAGGGGGCATGGTATTGCACATCATTCAAACTCTGTAAATCAAATTCTATCAATCTTTCATCAGTAATCAAGACAACAATCACGTCTAGTTACTGATTCATCAAAAAAGTCCTCATCACTCGGGGCAAATCTATCATCACTTGGGGCATATCAGATTCATCAAGATCCATATCAATCTGGTATCCTCCTAATCTTGTAATCTATATCAGTTTTTGCAACCATCAGATCATAGTGTTCTGTCCTTGGTTCTTCGGCAATTGAAGGGTTCGGATGTGATACCTGCTAGTTCTGCTAAGACAATCGAGTCTAGAATCGATCACTCACTTCTTAGCAATCCTAAGGTTTGGAATCAGGTTTTTTGACACCCCTTCGCAATCATCAGTTCATTGCTATTATAGTTAACATTATCCTTGGTCATTCAGGACCTATTATCTTCATATCAAATCAATATCAATCAGCTTCTGTCTCATATCAATTATCAATTTCAAACATCAGTTTCATATCTCTATCAAACACAAACTATCTTTAAACCACTGCATTTTACACAGTAATTCAAAGAGGGGCAAAATGTAATACCCCAAAAATGGGCTTTAAGTTTATTAACCTCCTACATCTACAAATCGAATGAAATCAACATCAAAATCCTAACCTAAGGCACATCTAAACATCATCGAATCATAATTGATTATCTTAAATTCTGCATCGGGGAATATTCCTAGCAATATTCTTAATTATCTTAATTATCTTTAATTTTATAATTATTTGGCGATAAATCATATTTATCCTAAAGTTTGATTAATTGAATATTTTGCATATTTAATTAATTAGATTTAATATCTTGCCACTTAATTGTTTAATTAAATTTAATTCTATCTATTATTAATTGTATTATTTAATTTTGACAATAAATCTAATATCTTATGAATAATTGATTAAATTTTTATTTAATTAATTAAAGCAAGTTGTCATTATTTAATAATATGGTTTTTAATAAAAGTTTGATTAAATAATTGATTAACCCATAAATCAATTGTTTTATTTTTAAAAATCAGTTAAGTTGAGCATAAATCACTTTATTATTAAATTAATTCATAATTAAAACATGCACAATCATAAAAGTAGATAACTATCAATTATCAATTAAAGCTAAACTCTATTTTGAGTTAAAGCTTAGCTTTTGCATGTTTTTGTGACTTAATTATCTGTTATTATCAGATAACTCAAAAATCAACCTGAGTTATTTGAGTGATTTATGGCTTTCTTCCATACACCTCCAAAGTTCTGGATTTCTATAAAACCAAGGCTCAGCTCTTCATAATTCATCTCATATTTTACACAATCACGCTGGAGAATTGCGATTGGAAGGCTCAAAGCTTATTGCGAATCAACATTGTTGTGAGATCAATTTCAAATTCATAGCTTTCATATTATTGTTAGAATTTTCATTCTCATATCATATCATTTCTAGATTAGCATCATAGATCAATTTCCATATTGGCATAGATTCATATCAAGTTTTTATCATTATTATTGCATAGAAAATACCAAAAAAATAAAATAATTGCATTCATATTTCATATCAGTTTTGCATTCAAATCTTTCATTTAGGTGTCGTCTAGGTCACTGATCTCGATAACAATTTGAGAACATTAATCTCACACCTACTAGAAGGCAGTAAATCGCTTGGTTAAATTAGATTTCAATTTTGCATGATTTCGATTATAGCTAACCTCTAATGTTTTACTGAAGTGTTGTGTTTACAGATCAGATACAATTTTCACACACACAGTTTTCACTGTGGAGAAGAAGGTCATAGGGAATTTGAATTTCCTCAACACCAAGGAAGAATAGAGAGGAGAAACAAAGGCCAGACTAGAGTTGCACATGTAGATGAAGATGCCAGATCATCAAATTTTGAAGATGCTGAAAGAGGAGAAATGTTGATTAACAGAAGAGTTCTGTTGAGTGGTGAGAATGAACTTGAGAAAAGGAGGAGCCTATTTCACACTAGATGCAAGTGTGAGGGTAAATGTTGTGATGTGATTATTGATAGTGGAAGCAGTGATAATTTGGTGTCAGAGGAGATGGTGAAAAAGTTGAAGCTCAAGAGACAGAAACACCCACATCCATACTGGATTGCCTGGGTGTAGGATGACCACAAGGTCATGGTCAATGAACAATGCCTAGTGAAGTTCAAGATTGGCGGATACCATGATGAGGTACTGTGTGATATCATATTTATGGATGCATGTCATATGTTGTTAGGTAGACCATGGTATTTTGACAAATGAGTTGTACATGATGGTCGTGTGAATACCTATTCCCTAACAAAGGATGGAGTGTGACATAAGCTAAAGCCATTTAATGACACAAAAGAAAAGGTATGTGGTAGTGCAAGAATAAATTTTTTTGATGGAAGAAAATTCCTAGATGGTATGAGACATGAACATGTATGTTTTGCTTTAATTCCAAAAGCTGGTAAAGAGGAAGTAGAAGATGTGCCTGTAGAAGTTGTAGATTTGTTGAATGAGTTTCAGGATATTGTATTGGATAATGTACCTGATGGATTACCACCAGTAAGGAAGATCAGTCATCAGATGGACCTGATTCCAGGAGCTAGTTTTCCAAATAAGGTAGCACACAGAATGACACCAGCAGAAAGTGAAGAGCTAAATAGACAAGTACATGAGCTGTTATAGAAGGGGTTGATTTGGGAGAGCCTAAGTCTATGTGTTGTACCAGCAGTATTAGCACCAAAGAAGAATGGAGAATGGAGGATGTGTATAGAATCTAGGGCAATAAATAAGATTACAATCAAGTACAGGTTTCCATTGCCACAGATGGATGATATTATGGACTGTTTGAGTGGAGCTGTGTATTTCTCAAAGATAGATCTAAAGAGTGGATATCATCAGATTCAGATCAGAGAAGGAGATGAATGGAAGACTACCTTCAAGACAAAGGAAGGACTGTATGAGTGGTTAGTCATTCCTTTTGGGCTAACTAATGCATCAAGCACTTTCATGTGGCTCATGAATGAGGTTCTAAAAGAGTTTTTGGGTAAGTTTGTCATTGTTTACCTAGATGATATTTTGATCTTTAGTAAGACATTGGAGGAGCATATGATACATATTCATAGGGTGTTTGAGAAGCTAAGAAAAGATAAATTGTTGATAAATTTGAAGAAGTGCAGTTTTGTGAAGAAAGAGTTAGTGTATTTGGGATTTGTAGTTTCAACAGAAGGTCTAAAAATGGACCTAAAGAAAGTACATGCTATCCTTGAATGACCTACTCCAAGGAGTGCTACTGAGGTAAGATCTTTTCATGGTTTGGCTAGTTTTTACAGAAAATTTATCAGAAATTTTAGCAGTATTTGTGGACCCTTGACTGAAACAATGAGAGGGGATAGAAAAGAGTTCAAGTGGACTAATGGGGTAGATAAGAGTTTTAAATTGTTGAAACAGAAAGTTACAGAACAACCTATTTTAGCACTTCCAAATTTTAATAAGTTGTTTTAAGTAGACAATGATGCTAGTGGTACTGCAATAGGAGCTATTATGAGCCAAGAAGGTAAACCTATTGCTTATTTCAGTGAGAAGTTGAATGACACCAAGAGAAAATATTCTGTTTATGATCAGGAATTTTATGCTATAGTTCAGGCATTAAAGAAGTGGAGACACTATCTGCTTCCTAAGGAGTTTGTTTTGTATACTGATCATCAAGCTTTGCAATATTTGAATAGTCAAGGAAAGTTGAATCAAAGGCATTAGAAATGAGTTGAATTTTTGCAGAGTTATACATTTGTTTTGAAACAAAGGAGTGGAAAGTCTAACAGGGTTGCAGATGCTCTTAGCAAAAGGAAACTATTATTGACAGAGATGTAGATTGAGGTGGTTGGGTTCAAGGAACTCAAGAATTTGTATCCAGAGGATCCTGATTTTGGTGAAGCTTGGAAAGCTTGTAAGGAACCTATTACTCTAGATAGAACGAAGTGGTTGGATTTCATCATCTAGGATGATATGTTATTTAGAGGGAGTCAGTTGTGCATTCTGCGAAGTTCTATGCGGGGGAATCTCATCAAGGAGAAGCATAGCGGAGGATTGGCTGGACATTTTGGTCATGATAAAACCCTTTCTTTGGTTAGTGAGAATTATTATTGGCCACAGTTGTAGCAAGATGTCAAGAAGTTTGTATAGAGTTGCAGATTATGTCAGATGGTGAAAGGAGTGAAGTAGAATATAGGGTTGTATCAACCATTACCTATGCCAAAGAAGCCTTGGGAGGATATCGGTATGGACTTTGTTCTTGGTTTACCAAGGACTCAAGGGGGACATGATTCAATCTTTGTGGTGGTTGATAGATTTTCAAAGATGGCACATTTCATTCCCTGCAAGAAGACTAATGATGTTGTTCATGTAGCAGAATTATTTTTCAAAGAAGTGGTGAGACTACATGGTTTTCCAAAGACCATAGTTTTAGATTGAGACACTAAGTTTGTTGGATATTTCTGGCGTACATTGTGGAAGAAGTTGAAGATAAACTTGAAGTTCAGTTCATCACATCATCCATAGACTGATGGACAGACAGAGGTGGTGAATAGGAGTTTAAAAAATTTTCTGAGATGTTTGGTTGGAGATAAGCCAATAGGATGAGATTTGATTTTACCACAGGAAGAATTTGCATACAATAATTCTGTCACCAGGAGTACTGGTAAATCACCATTCTAGATTGTATATGGAAATAGTCCAAGAAATGCATCTGAGTTGAGAAAGATAGATAAAGGAGAAATAAGTAGTGCTGAAGTTGAGGATTTTGCAGACCACTTGAAGAACATCCTCGAGGAGGTAATGAAGCATATTACCAAGATGAATGCACAGTATAAGGCTAAGGCAGATGACAAAAGGAGACATAAGGAATTTCAGGTTGGAGATGAAGTCATGGTTCATTTGCGGAAGGAGCGATTTCCAGTTGGTACATACAACAAGCTGAAAATGAAGAAGTTTGGGCCATGTAAGATACTGAAGAAGCATGATTCATGAAATGCATATGAGGTAGAATTTCCTACTGAGCTAAATATTTCACTAGTGTTTAACATTTTAGATTTGATAGAGTATCATGAAGGAGGTGTTGAAGATGAGATCATAGCAACACAGTAGATTATTCCAGCAACCAGTTTAGATACCAAAGAGATTGAGGATATACTGGATAGTCGTGTTGGCAGAAGCACAAGGAACATAACATATGAAGAATATTTGGTCAAGTGGAAAGGACAACCTATTGAAGATTCATCATGGCTGACAAGGGAGGAGGTTACCTATCTTGGTTTTCCTCTTCACACCTGAGACGTGATGGGGTCACTTCTCAAATTACCCCGGGTGTCTGATGCAGGAGCATCCTGGGTGTAAGAGCAATCTTGCATCACCCAAAAATATTTTTGGTTTCTTTTCAATAAGGGCTATCTTGTGTAGAGCTACTATTTATGGAAACTTTCTATTTTTAGTAAGTTGGTCATACGATTTCAGAATGTTCTGATTTCACAGTTGGAGGTTCATCTTAGTCATATCAGCCTGCCTGTAAAGTTTTATTGCTAGATCAAGTTTGGTTTTGAAGATATTGAAACTTTTTGGTTTTGGAAACAAGGTAAAAAAACTTTGAACTCAATTTTGAAGGCTTTAGAGGCCCCAGATGAGGTTGAATTTTTGGTTGAATGAAGCTTGTTTGAGTTGAGTGTTGTAGAGCTCCTCATGCCCTTTTCGAAATGGGGTTATAATAGTCAATCGGATCAACGGGTGATGACTTATGGTCTTCGAAAGTTGGGCCACTTGAAATGGCGAAAAATAATTTTCCTTCAAAATTTTTGTTTGGGTTTCAAAAGTTATTTTGAGCTGACTTTGATGTAATAAAATGAAAAATAAAATAATTCTAAGTTTGGTCAGCCCTTAGGGCTAAATTTCTGGAACCTTCTCGGGTGGTGGAAATTGCCTATATAAAGAAGGCTCATAGTGTTGTCTAGGGCAGTTCTGGGTAATGATTCGAGGCTTTGTCCTATAGAATATTGTAAGGGGAATGCTCATGTGGCTTTGCATATTGTAATTCTGAAATTTGGAATTCCACATTTGTGGAGATAATAAGAAGCCCATTTTCTGTTCTTGTAAATTGTTGTTGTTTCTCTATTTCTATTACGTGTTTGTGGTATTAAGGGGATCACCCTTCATCAAAAGGATTAGAGGGGCATCTATTGATTAAATAAACAAAATTATTTATAGCCTATGCCCACATGTTTAAGGGCATCCCAACATGCAACCTCATACTCCTTGCACACTTCATTATTATCCTATTCATGCGTTCAACCACTCCATTTTCTTGTGGAGTCCTTGGAATGATTTTATGCCTATGAATACCACTAGAGGAAAAATAATCTTCAAACTCTTTGTTGCAATACTCACCACCATTATCAAATTTGAGACATTTTAATCTTTTACCAGTATCATTCTCAACCAAGCCTTTCCATTTTTTTAAAGTCTCAAATACATCATATTTATGCCTAAGGAAATAAATCCATACTTTGGACTAGTTGCATCATCAATGAATGTAAAATAATGCATAGATTCACCAAGGGAAGATACCTGAGCTGGTCCCCATACATCTGTATGCACAAGCTCTAATTTATCATCTTTCTTTTTCTTCCCACTCTTTAGAAAACTAACTCTCTTTTATTTTCCATACGCACAACTTTCACATAAATCCATATTGACCCATTTTAGACTTGGTAAAAATTTATTTGAATGAAGTAATTTCATACCTTTTTTACTCATGTTCCCAAGTCTATTGTTCCTTAGTGTTGTTTCAGAATCCACAACGACTATTTTAGAATCCACAATGACTGTTTCAGATTCTACCTCCTCAACTGCAACAACTGTTCATGAACATTGATTTTTCTCTGGAATAATTAAAGTAGATGGAATAGTATGACCTATAGAAAGATATAAGGTGCCCATTTTCACACATTTTTCTACTACTAAGGAACCTTTTGAGACCTTCCAATTTTTTTCATTAAAAGTAACTGTGCAACCTTCATCACCTAGTTTCCCTACTAAAATTAAATGGTTGCTCAACTTTAGAACATGCCTTACCTCTTGTAGTAGCAAGTGATTCCCATTCTCCAACTTAATCTTAATTCTTCCCTTTCCAACAACCTGAGAGGGTTCATTATCTCCCAAATAAACTATCCCAAAATATCCTTGGACATAATCAAGAAAATAACTTCTATGGGGTGCAACATGAAACGATGTCCTTGAATCTAGAACCCATGAATCATCAACATTTTCAAGGGAAAGAAGAAAAACATCCTCTTAATATTTTTTACTTACCACATTTGCCTCCTTATTACCTTCTTTTTTGTCTCCTTTATTCTTTTGAGACCAACAATCTTTCTTCTTATGACCTGGTTTCCCATAGTACCCATGTACTAGAAGTATTTTTATAGGATTAGTTTGAAAATATTTAAATCAAATTAATTTAAATTACCACAATTAGTGATCTATTTAATGAAAACAATAAAAATAAGCATCATATAGATCTCTAATTAGGTATGCTAACTCAAATCTCTCAACAAGATTCCATTATTGAAAACCCTAAAATAAGAATTAAGCTATTAGATTGCACAATTGAAACCTATTTCAAAGAAAACTATCTTAATTATGCTAAAGTATGATTCTAGCTAAAATTTTCTATAATGTGGATGCAATTCTCAAATATGTGGATCCTTTTCTCCTTATTTTAGCCTTCTATTTATAGATTTTATCAAGCATAGGGGGTGGAGTTACTTTTATCATGGTTGAATTAAGGTTTAGTCCATGGTTTCAAATATGGGGATAATTTAAATATTTTGTCCTCAAAGCTTGGGACAATGAGACAAAATGAGTGGTCAAGATGCTCTCACTTTATGAGTGATTGAGATTCAATTTTGGCTTAATCCATGTGAGTCCAATCCTTAATTCCTATTGGTTGAGGTAATTTCCTCCCATGTGGTGGGTGAGAGGAAATAGTAATTAATTAATTGATTTTTTAGCCATGTGTACCCCTTGAATAGGTTGATTTTTATTTAAATGACCTATACAATTAATTAGATTAATTGCATAATTAGTTGATTTAGTTGATTTATTTGATTTAATTGGCTTTTGATTTTCAATTAATATTTGATTTTGGCTTGATTGTAATTAATACCTTGATTTTTCCTTAGTGGAGCTCACTTGAATTGATTTTGACCATTTTTAGGTGTCTACAAATGCCCCTCTTTGAATCGACGTGCGAAGTGCATTGGTTCAAAGAATGTCTGATGTCTTGATTACCTGGTTTAATATTGATGATAGATGTACATTACTTGGCAAAATCCTAATTGATTGATAGTCTCGATGGTCATTATGATAATGGATCCTTGATGTGATGCTTGTTTTTACTTGATTTTCTGATTTAGATGCCCCCCTAATGAATTAAAAAAAAATACATTTGAATGATTGTGCCACTGATTTAATTGTATTGATGATGATCTGAGTGTATGCCCCCTCAAAAATGAAATGAAATTTGATTTTGGTAAAAAAAAAATTCATTTTTGATCAATTTCATTGAATATTTTCTATTTTTCATTAATTTTGATTTCATTTCTGACATTTTTTTAATGATGATTTGATAACAAATGCCCCTGATTTGGCTGATTTGGTGCTTAATTTTGACCCTGGATCAATTTTCTGCTAAAAGGCCCCTTTTTAGGTCAAATGGCTATATATAGGGATAAAAAGTCAATTTTACTATTCATTTTCACCTCTCATTTTTACTTTTCACTCTTTGCCTTTTTTGAGCTCCGACGATGGTGATCTATTACAAAGAGCATAGATTCAAGCATGGTCACTGATATTAGCGCACATTGGACTATGGACCTCCAATGAGTACCCTTGGAAACCTTCGTTGTTGATTTATTGCATTTAATTTTGAAAATATTGATTTTTCTTAGCCAAAAATATTTATTTTTCCAAGATTAATGAAGCAGCATGTTTAAGATTTTTAATAGCGCATACAATAGTGTTTTAGCACATCTATGCTTTTTAATAGCGCATAATAATAATTTAGTAGCATGTATAAGCACAAACCCTAGGTTAGGTTTTCGCATTTAAACAATCTTGTAATGCATATGATAAGCTCTACGCAAATGACCTTTCCTTTAGCATGTATGCCTATCTTTTGTAGCACATTCAAAATTTAGTAGCACACACATTGTTTTAGCATATTTGATCATTTTGATAGCACATTTAGACAATTTAATAGCGCATTTTCTTTTTAGCACGTATAAGCTCTGTAGTAGCGCGTACACCCTTTTTTGAAATTTTTAGCACTTTCAGTCAATCATCCTGCTTGATTGATTGCATCAATTTTTCAATTTCCTTGAATGATGAGTCTTGTGATGAAACAAGTTTCTTGGTGTTAGTTCTTATCATGTGATGATGAATTTTGATTTTCAATCCTGATTGGTTGGTTTGATTACGATGATGAATTTTCCATCATCTTGGAATAGAATTAGGAAAATTGATGATGATTTGGTAGGTTTTTAGATGTCGATTGAATTGTGATGATTCAACATTTAATGATTTGATTACTGATATAATGTTAAATTGCTTCTGTAGGATCCCCTTCATAAGTTAGTCATTTGAGGATTGTATCCATGGTGTTTAGAGATGATTGATGATTTGACTGGGTAGGAGCATCGATTGATTGGACATTGTGAGCTCTCATTTTTAATTGCTATACCTTGATTATGAGTGAATCAAGTATTATTGATAACTATGGCAAAGAGATGACACTCTGACCATAACACCTTCCACTTTCCATTAAGGGAGATGACCATCACTCCCAAGGATGTGTACCACCTTCTCTAGATTCCTACACACAGAGAGATAGTTTATTATGACTAGGTGTATGATGATATAGTCTGTAGAGGTCTATTTGGTGATCCTACTATCAGAGATGATAGTATTCTATGGGAATGGTTTACATCATTTCCTATTCTTCCTATAGTACTTAGAGTGCTGATCGGTAGTTTCTTACTTCCTGACCGACGGGGTTAGGGTTTTGCGGTCCACTAGGGTCGCATCCTAGAGGACATGATCGACCATCCTCATAGATTTGATTAGGGTTACTCTATCCTGGCACAACTCTACCATGAGCTCCATGATATTATTTACAAGCACGGTGCTACACTTTCTATTGGTGTAGTGATACTTTAATTATGGACTTGTGAGCATCTCCTTGTCACATGACCAATAGTAGTACAACAATGATATCCTAGTTGGCCATTTGATTTTATATATGAGGGTATGGTTATCCAGGCTCATTTGGGCAAGCTAGATTATTGGTGCCACATCATCAATGACTTGGATCAAGTCACATGGAGACCATATCTTGGGTGTGAGGCATGGATTGAGGATATTGCTGAGCTTCCCTTTATGTGTATGCCCCGTTGGATGATAGGGCATACTCCATTGATTACAGAGAATTTCTATTTCTATCACGTCCTCCAGCAGTATAGCCAAGTACAAGGTATGCTACAAGGTTGGCACTATATGCATGAGTACAGGTAGAGAGGTCCCTCTGGGGTCCTTAGATAGACTTCCAGACAGCCTGTGATGAGCTCCTAGGCTTGCCAGACTTGGTCTGGGATATGAGACAACACATTGTAGATGTCGGGATGACTGATGACTATGCTTAGTGGTTTATTCAGAACCCATTTCTGTGATTCACAGATCCCACATAGCCTGTTCTTGGGATAGATGATAGGTCTGATGATGATGATGATGATGGTGGGGGTGGCAGTAGAGGAGGTCGACATGGCCGATACTTTGGTAGATCTAGATGGGGTGGTAGAGTCATATTCCCATTATTGTTTCCATAGCTCCTACTAGAGGTGGTTTTCATATGCATGGTGGTAGAGCACGAGTTAAAGGTGGTCCATTCCAAGACCTTCATTAGGTACACCATGTGTGATTAGGTGGATGTGGATAGCATGAAGTTAGATTTTTCTGATTGGTTTCCCCTAATTTGGCTGCACAGATTGGTGTATAGGATGTAGTAAAGGTAGATGCCCAGGTTCCATTAGCTCCAGTGGCTCCACAAGCACCACCATCCCATGCACTACTAGCTCAAGCACCACCATCTTAGGTAGCACCATCACATGCACTTGATAGATTAGCTTTGGATGTCTAGTCTGTATAAGATGATGTGTCTCAAATCAGACAATAGGTTACATAGCTGAGTACTAGGATGTAGACCTTTATGGTTTCCATGAGGCAGCATGGGTTACATGATAGCTCAAGAAGGGGTCTTGACACAGGTCCTGATGGTCTAGGAACATATGGTTCTGGAGGTAGTGTAGGAACATGTGCAAGTGTCATTTGATCCATATGATATGCCTCTCACATTTATATATCTTGTATTTTATGATTCTTGAGCGAGACTTGTACATTTCACATATTCTTTTGATAGATTTTGCTTCTTATTGATGGATACTTTATGATATAATCTTTGATTATACAGACTTTGATGATACCATGGAATCTGATTTAGTCTTCTTTATATGATGTCATTATGTGTTGGATTTACTTTTCAGATGATTTATGATATGCAGTTCTACATGATCCTATTCCTATATGCTTTATTTTTATGCTTTTCAGATGCAAAATTGATATGAATGCACATGCTATGCTTAGTTTAATTTGAATGGATGTATTATTTATGACATAGATTAGATGGATACATTTATTATATGATTTAATGATTAATGTTTCTATTGATGGGATATTTAATACTTTAATGGTTAATCATATGAAATGTAATACTATGGATGGATTGTAATGCTTCAATGCTTAATGGATAATGATATGTAATGCTATGCAGTGATATGATGATATTTAATGAATAATGCTTAGTGATGAATTTAATGCAATTATGTGATGAATTAATGATTAATGATTAATGTATGAACTAACTTAAGGATGCATGCACCTGGTAAATAATAAATGATAGTTAATGAAATTTATGCTAATGGATGCAATGTTTCTGCAATGGATATAATGGATGCAAACTAACTTAATGAATAATGAAATAACCTAATGATATTTAATGATGTAATTATTCTAATCAATGCAATGTAATGATTAAATGCAGTGAACCTTAAATGAATGCAACCTTATGCAATGAAATATGTTAATGGAACTTAATGTAACAAAACAAAATGGTCAATGCAATCTAATGATATGAACTATAATGAGTCCAATTTAATGCAATGAACTATAATGAATGCAACTTAATGCAACAAACTACAATGAATGAAACTTAATGTCACTAACTATAATGCATGCAACCTAGTGTCACTAAAATGCCTTTAATTTAAAATGCCATTAATCTAATGCAAGTTTGATTTTGATTTTTTGATTTCCAACACATTCGATCACATAAAGTAATGATAAATTTTTTCAATTTTGGTTTAAATCCACCCCTTTTTTCTCTTTCATAACCAATTTTGAGTCTTTTATAGTTAACCTTGTTAGGGGTGAGGATGTAGTGTCTGAGAGCTCACTGCTCAAAGGGGTGAAGGCTACAACCTTCTGAATAACATATATACACTATATTTGGATCTGGGTGAACTATGCATAGACTTGCTATCTTGATCAGTTCCAATGAATAAAATACACTTTCTCTTATGTCACAAAGACCTTCTAATGATGGCTCAACACTTCGCACTCTCTGCTCTACTTTTATCTTTCCACTCTGAACCATGCTTAGCAATCACAAATGACTGCAAGTCAGCCTACTAGAACCATCTTAAAATCATATCAGAGAAATAATAAAACATTTTGATAACACCTCAATCGGCTCTACTAAGCATGCAACATAAATTGAGATTGCTCAACTCCATATGAGTAGATGCGACTCTTCACACTGTTGGCTCTAGCAATTTAACTGACATTTCTTCTCATGCCGAATTACATCATGTGCTCTTAATAGAATCTTCTTAAATCTTCTCTTAATACAAATCCAAGTGCACATAATGAGATGATAGGTGCAACTACCGCAATCATATAAACTCTATCTTCTCTTCCAGATAAACTCAGGAAAATTTAACTTTCAAATGGAGACTTCATAACTCAGCCTATACTGTATATCTAACTCTATGTTCATGAACTTAACATCATAAATATGTCTACAACATAACTATAAGGGTGCAAGGCTCTACTACAACCGTACGACCAATCAAATACAGAACTATTCTTGGGACCTGTCAAGAACACTTATTGATATACACAATTGTATTACTATCTTCATTCAGAATCAACCTCTATGACTATGATATCATGCTAATAACATATCTATGCAACATATGCTGAGGGCACTATCCATCAAACTTCCATGCATGATGCTTACCATATGTTGTCATTAATAAAAAATATACAGTCAACAAACTAGGTTGCTGGCAAATCTCCAACAATCTGCCCCTTTGGCATTGATGGCAACATATGGAATGAAAAAACACCACTAATCCAAGTGACCAATTATTTCATAACATTATCCATTTCCTCAACAAACTCCCCCAAGGATGAATCCTCTAACTACTTTTGAATGTACTGAATATCAACTACTGCAACTCCTCCCTACTCCATATTCATTAGTGAATACGCTCCCCCTTACTGAATACCTTCTTTTTTGTCTTGTTTCTTTTCTTTTTTTTGATGAATTCACATATACTCCCCCTTTGACATCAATGAAAAAGGGTGCCAACACATTTAAGCACTGGTACTACTCCTGAGGTAGAGTAGTCAACCCGTCATCAGTCCTTGAGGACCGATGCACTCCTGCTATCTCTAATCAGATTTAGGGAAGGGAATTACTCCCAACTTCTCCCTGAGATACTCAAAAGTATCCTTAGGTAGAGGCTTTGTGAATATGTCTGCTAGCTGATCTTTTGTACCTACATAATACACCATTACTTCTTTCTCTGATACTTTCTCTCTTAGGAAGTGATACTTTATCTCAATATGTTTTTTCTTTACATACATCACAGGGTTATTTGACATATTGATGGTGCTAGTGTTATCACAATGAATAACTATAGGGGAATCAATATGAATCCCAAAATCTTTTATCATTTTCTTAATCCACACAATTGTAGAGCAATTCAATGCTGTTGCAACATACTTTGCTTCTGTTGTTGGCTGAGAGATACAATTCTACTTTTTACTATCATCCACGCATCCTGCTCAATCTGCATTTGTATATACATGAAGCTCTACATTCTCATAATTAGGATACCATAAACCATAGTCTAAGGTTCCATTCAAGTATCTAAATATTATTTTTACTGCCATGAGATGACTTTTCTTAGGTTCTGCTAGAAATCTTGTAACAATACCAACTACATTGGAAATGTCTGGTCTAGTTTGAGTAAGATATATAATTTTGCCAATCATAGACTTATATAGGGTTATATCTACTATTGGTGAATCATCTTATTTTGAATTCTTACATGCTATTATCATAGGGGTACTTATTGGTTTGCAATAATACATCTTGAATGTTTTTAAGATCTCTTTCACATACTTAGTCTAATTTATGAATATACCTTTGTCTGTCTGTTGCACATTCAATCCCAAAAAGTACTTGATAGGACCAATCATGCTCATTTCAAATTTTCTCTCCATCTCCTTAGAAAATTTTGCACTAAGCTTATCATTTCCACCAAATATAATGTCATCAACAAATATATCAATGAACAATAGTCCATCAGATGTCTCTCTTATGAATAAATTTCAATCTACTGCTCCCTTTTTGAATCCAATATTAGTCAAGTAACCATCAAGTATTTCATACCATGCTCTAGGGGCTTACTTGAGTTCATAGAGGGCTTTCTTCAATCTCCATACCATATCAAGTTTGTTTGATAATGTGAATCCTTCTGGCTGCTCAATGTATACTTCTTCCTTCAACTCTCCATTCAGGAATGCTGACTTAACATCCATTTGGTATACCTTAAAGTTCTTGTATGTAGCATAGGCTAGGAAGAACTTTATGGCTTCCAATATTCTAACTGGGGAAAATGTATCAGAGTAATTAATTCCTTCTCTTTGTGCATACCCTTTACATACTAATCTAGATTGGTTTCTTATTACTGTACCATCTTCATTCATCTTATTTTTGAATATCCACTTGGTTCCTATTACATTTTTATCACTAGGTCTAGGGACCAATTCCCATGTATCATTATTAATTATCTAATCTAGTTCTTCTTTCATTGCTTCATGCCAATCTGAGTCTTTGCATGCATCTTCAACACTTACTGGTTCAATTTGTGACAGTAAACATACCTCTTCATTTGCTGTGGAATTTTTTGCTTTTGATCTTGTCATGACTTTACTGCTATGATCTCCAATGATGTATTTCTTTGAATGGTATCTAGATGTGAATTTGAGAACATTAGGTGTGAATGTCTCATCTACCTTTTGTGTTTCTTCTTCACTTGTTTCAGGGTCATTGAATAGAACATAAATGCTATCAAATATTTCTTCAACAATTGCTTCACTACTAGTAGGTCTAGGTTCTTCAATTATAGGTGCATAATCATGATATCTTTCTTGTATCATGAACTTCTCATCAATTTTAACATGAGAACTTTCAATTATCTTCTTTATTCTCAAAGTAAAATATCTATAATCTTTGCTTTTAGTAGAGTGACCAAGAAAAATACCTTCATCACTTCTTGCATCAAACTTGCCAATTGATTCATCTTTCTTGATGTAGCACTTGCTTCCAAAAATTTTGAAGTATTTCAATGTAGGTACATTACCGAACCATAGCTCATAAGGTGTCTTGTCTATGCCTGGCCTGAATTGACTTCTATTGATTGTATAGATTGCAGTATTAACCACATCTCTCCAATAGGTGTGCACCACCTTTCCTTCAATCATGATAGTATGCGTTGTGTCAAGAATAATCCTATTCCTTCTTTCTACTATCCCATTCTACTAATGATTTCTAGGTGCACTTAACTATCTCTTTATCCCATGTTCTTCACAGTACTCATAAAATCTATTAGAGGTGAATTCTCCTCCTCTATCTGATCTTAGACATTTAATCTTCAATATAGACTCATTTTCAACCTTAGATTTGAATATTTTGAGCTTTTCAAAGGCTTTTGATTTGTCTTTTAAGAAGGCAACTCACATCATTCTAGAATAGTCATCAACAATTAGAATAAAGTACCTTTCACCATAGTATGAACTTGTTTGAGTTGGTCCACATAAGTTTGTATGTATTAGATCCAACTTGTTCTCTACTTAATTGTTCTTTCTTCTAAATGAATTCCTTACATGATTTCCCATCACACATTCCCTACATATTTTATCAACTAGTTTTTTTATACATGGAAGATCTCTTACTGCCTTTACATTGCTTATCTTCACTATGTTATCAAAATTGATGTGACAGTCTTTTATGCCATAACCAATTGTCATCTACTTTAGCAACAAAACAACTTGCTTTAGGATTAAGCTGAAAAACATTACCTTTAGTTTTTGAACCTGATGCAATCATCTTTCCATCTTTTTCATTTATGATGCACTTATTGTGTTTGAATTCCAATTGATATCCTTTGTCAAGCAACTGTCCAACACTTAGAAGGTTATGTTGTAAACCATCAACATATAGAACATCATCAGTGCTATTCTTTCCATCCAAGGTGATGGCTCCTCTACCAATCATAGGTTTAGGAGTGTTATCTCCAAATATAACTGTAGACACCTAAAAATCTTTTAGAAAATAAAGTATTTTTATTTTCTGAAAAATCCCTGATGACATCATCATTTATTAATTAATTAATTATTTAATTAATTAATTTATTTTTATGTCATTAAATCCCTTTTTCTTAATTAAAAATATTTAATTAAGAAATCCCTCCCAAAAATGTTTAAATCTTATTTAAACATTAATCCCCTATTTATTAATTATTTTAATTAATAAATTGACCAAAAATCCCCCAAAAAAATAATTAATTTATTTTTTGACCAAAACTTGGCCAATTTTCTTAAGACCACTAACCTCTTCCAAAATCTTCTAATCCCTTCTTAATTTCGATTAAAAGGCTAATCCCATCTTTTCTAACCCTAATCTCAACTTAAAATATTTAATTAAGATTAAATATTTAATTTTCATATTTATTGAAAATATTTCAATAAATTTTCCCAAACTTAAACTTTTGGAATGAATAAACTTTTATTCCATAAAACCTAGGAGAATTCTAGACTCTTCTAGAAACTTCTCAACCCAACCTCTTCACCCATCCTAATCCTAAAATCCCCTAATCCTAATCCTAATCCCCTTTCTAATCTTGTCACATTCCATTAGCAAAAGGTTTACCAAAACTTATGCTAACCTCCTCTTAGTCATCCTCCTTAGTCAACAAAGATGGCCACCTCTTGGCCACCTCTTGCAAATGCATTTAAGGATGCATTTAAGCCTTCCTTATCTTTCTTACATGCATTCATTATGCATTTAAGACCTTCTTATCCCTTCATTGCCACCTCTTGGCCTTGGGCACATTTACCAAATTGTGCACATGCCCTCAAACTTTCAACTCAATCCTCCCTTGACACTTGTCAGGACACTTGTCCTTGACTCAACCCTAACCTTAGCCCTAACTCTGACTCATCCTTTTTAACCAAGCCCTTCCCTTTTCCTATAAATACCCTCACTTCCTAAGGCAAATCATCTTTCAACTCTCAAACTCAATAGCAAAGTTATGATGCCATTTTCATTCTAGCATAAGCATAAACTCATCATTTTAGATCATTTTCAAGCTTAAATCACATTTAAATTAGCTTAATTGGATTAACATAAATTCATTTCTTGTTTAATCAATCTTAGTTCATCTTTTAGCTTTGCATATTTGTGTGTTCTTGAGGCCTTTGAGGCAAAATAGGTTCCTCATACCTATTTTGTGTCATTTTGGGTCTTCTTGATCCTCAAATCATCCTATTTGCATGCTCCAAGTGCTTGAGTTTGCACACCCACATCCATTTATATCCAAGCATATCAAATGGTGCATGGGCGCATCCGTTTTAGGCTTAAACTGAGGTGGCTTTGATTTTAGTTTGTTTACCATTAAATTTGATTTGATAATATGCTATGACGTTTGTTTGTCTTTGGCCTTCAAAACAGGTTTAGGTGCACGCTCAAATCCTAGTCTACATTCTGGCACGCCCGGTGGGACACACTTCACGGGTTCTTTGCAAACATTCTGATGGGTTTTAGACCATTTTCAGATTTTTCAAGCTTATAGGTGGACGGAGCACTTCGATCCCTTCTTCTTCTTCTTCTTGTCTATATTCTTCTTCCTCTTCTTGTCTATATTCTTCTTCTATTCCGTCTCCTTCTTCTTCTTCTAGCAAGGAGGTCATGGCCATTTTTTTTCAAAAATAATAATAAAATCCATAAGGAACCAAATCATACACACCTTATTTTAGTGCTTAAAATGAACCCCCAAATCATTCTTGAATGCATTAAGGACTAAAATTTGCAAAATTTTTTCTAACAAACAAAACAAAAAAATTAATCAAGGCATTTGCATCCTTGCAACATCAAGGATTTTTAAACAATGCATTCATGCAAAGTAGGAATGATCATATCTTTTTGGGCATAAAAAGAACATCAAATCTGCATTCAAACGAGTCAAAACAAAATCTTGAATGAAGCTAAAAGGAAGAACTTAGGTCCTAAAGCATCATTTTCCATTTGAAAAGAAAACACAATCTTGAATGCCTTAAAAATCAAAACAAAGCTTTTTTAAAAAGTTCTTAATCAACACGCACACTCAATCTTGAATGCCCAAGTCAAAAAACTTGCAAACGCTTGATTTACTTTTTGGAGAAAGAAAAAGTCAAAATCTTAAACACTTGTGTCTTCAATTTCAAGGTTCAAACACACTTAATCAAATTTGGAAAAATGAACAACTGCTTGATGTGCATTTAGGAGTTTTACTTTTTGCAAAATCCTGTTAACTTAAGCAACGTAGAACACTTGGACTCGAACAAGTCCACTTCTTCTACTTCTAGCGAGGCCTGTCCAGGGAGAAGCGCTTCCTCTTTGAAGAACGACCTCAAACTAGTAGCCCCTCCGACCGGTATACAAACAAGTGAAGAACAAAATAATCACTTACATCTCCTAATCGCTGGGCGTTCGTGCCAAACACGTGTCTGGGGATGGTAAACATTCCTCTCCCCCAGCATAATTGGCAAGGCTCTTAGGTGAGTCATGAATGATCAGCAAAACTGGGTATGGAGACTCCACGGAACTATTAAAAACTTGATAAAATAGAGGCTACCCTATCTACATCCGAAAGTATCAAAATCCTTGTGCAAGGACCGATTCCAAGGGGTTTACCGGGTCACCTCAAGATTACTCACCATTTGTATTCCCTTCTGGGGGATACCAAGCTGTGGGCAAGCGATTTTGATACTCACCTTCCTTAGGTAGATCTGTTTGAAGTGCTTGACAGTCAAAGACTCCGTGAAAACACTTGTTGAAATGTACACTTTCAAAGCTTTATCAGAGTCAGTTGTCTTTGTTTGTATCCCGCAGGGTTTCTTTGTCCCTTGCGGGGATTGCTTTGACTTTAACCTTTGCCATTGGAAACCTTTGTCTCAAAATCAGAAGCCTCTTTTCCAAGTGATGCCCAACAAGAACAAACATCCTAAAGTGAAGTTGCCCAAATCCCAAACCTATCAAGAGCGAAAAGTTACCAAGAAGAAACCCAAGACCTATCAATCCACTATCCAAGCAACCCAAGCAAAGGAGAAGTCCCAAGCCAGATTTGAGAACATTGCCCATAACGCTTGTATCAAACAGTTCACCTTCCATTTCTGAGTTAACCATCACTTTGTCAACCTTGAGCCAGAAGATTAGCCAATTCCTTGTTCATGTCTTGTTCCATCTTCAGATCTTGAAATCTTGTCTCAAACAGCCTTGCATCTTAGTTTCATTCTAGCTTTCATCTTTGCATCATTAATCAAAACCTTAGTTGCATTTGCATTCATCCTCCTACCAGCATTTTAGAATCAGTCCTTGTCATTTGCACTTGCATCATCCTTCTAGAGCATTGTCCCTTCACCCTTCAAAACCTTTTCCACCAGCATTCCCCCCATCAGCTTTCCATATCTTTCCAGCAGATCCATCATCTTTTGTTCCAAATCTAGAGATCCACCAACACTTAGTGTTCTACCTTTTGAGTTGTTCCTATCCTATATCCAAGATCAGAGACCATCATCCTCTTTTTTGACACAACGTGTTGTCATAAAGAAATCAAACCTTGTCCTTGCATAGCCATCATCTCGAGCAAGAGATTGGAGTGCATTGATAAGAAACTTGTTGACCGAAGATCATCAGTCTATCTTAGGTTGACCCCATCATATCTCTGATCCTCCATTTGGGAAAAATAGCAGCTCATTTGTTGACCGCTCAGTAATCTTTCACCAGCTTTCCACCAGCAACCTATCTTTCCTCCACCGTCTTGATCCATATCCGTTCCATCCAGCTTCCATCATCACCATCTTGATCCCTATCTTTGCATTTGCATCTTAGAAGTCATCATCTTTAGAAGTTCATCAACTTTGCATCCATCAACATCTTTTAGCCAAACATCTTGCATACATTTAACACTTGCATCTCCATGCCTGTTGAGACCAAATCTCGGAAAAGAAGAAGCATGAATCCTTATCCACCAACAACCTCATCCGATCCCAACCTTTTCACCAACGCCATGATGACCTACAATCCCCAGATCCAAGCCAATAACCCATGTGAAGATCCAAACATCCCTTCATCCCCGTTGGCAATCCAAGCATTTGCAAATCCTCCAGAAAACCCACCAGCGACCAATGCCCTTGTACCGCAACATCAGCAAAGCACGTTTTCCCACTATCTGCCAGAAAGTACCTCCATCCCACCATCTCTCTATCCATGCATCCCCATCAAAACAATCCAAGTTCCAGCACAAGCATATTCTCCGTTTGACCAATCATTCCTTGATCCTATCATGCAAACACTCCAAGAGCTTTCCACCATTCCCCTTTTCTTGCAAGGAAGCCTCGCCAGTCCCACAACACAAGCTGCAGTGCCATCTGCTCCATCTCCTACCCCTTTTGCTTCATCATCTGCTATGGCTGCCCAAGCCCAAATCAAAACCCAAAGTCAGCTTCCACCTCTCACACAAGCTTTTACACCGCCACCATCCGCAAGTCAAGCAACACCTTTCACCATCAAAGGAGCACCATCACCCTTCACCCCCCAAGCACCCATACCTTCTTCTTTGGGGTTAGCGCAATCACTTCCCATTCCAACCTCATCTTTCTCTTGGGTGTTTCCTTTATTTTCCTCCTCACAAGCATCCGCTCAACCACAACCTCAACAAGCTCTTTTCTCTCAAACATCATTCGTGTCCCAAGCTCCCGTTGCTCCTACCATTCCATCATCCGCTGCAGTGCACCCTAACACAAGCTCTCAGTAGGGCCTTACACAAGAAGAAATGAAGGCATGGGGGATCCCATCTCAATCCCCTACATCTATGGTTGCAAGTCAACAAACTGCCTTCGCCCAAGCAGCACAGCAGCAACTACCCCAACCACCGCCAGCTTCAAGCTATTCGTCCCAAATCTCAAATACCTTCCAGCAAGTTCCACCACCTCAACAGCCAACTTTCCTCAGCTATCTTACCCCATCACCCTTTGCTTCTAGCTTCCCCACATCTGTTCCACCTCTAAGTAACGTAGGCATGCACCCAGCTTATATCAGCCAAACCCAAAGCCAACCTCAGCAACTACCACCATCATACCCGCAAGCAGCATCATTCCAACAGCCTCCCCCACAGCAACCACATGTCCCCTTTCAGCAAACAACCATCATTCCTCAACAACAACAAGTCCCTTGCTATCAGCCTCAGCAACAAAACCCTATCATCCCCCAGCAACAACAAGTTCCCACCCATCAGTTACAACAGCAAGTTCCAAATGTCCAATATCAGCAAGTAGTCCCACAACAACTGCCAGTTCAACAACAGAAAGCAGCCCAACAACATCAAGCGGTTCCATATCATTTACCACAATATCCCCCTATGCCACACCAGCAATATCCCCAGCAACCATTGCCCCAAAATCAGTTCCAACCCATTTTCCACAGCAAGCGCCATATCCAGTTCCACAACTTCCATCACAAGAAGAAGTCCCAGTTCCCTCGCCACTCAATGCTGAGTGGGAAGCAATGAAAAATGCTCTAAAGGAGCTACAAAGCGGAACAAAGAATAAAACATACAAGTTCGAAGAGGTGTGCTCATATCCCTTCGATCGGTCCATAGCAACTATCCCTTTCCCCAAGCATTTTGAGATGCCCAAGTTCGACAAGTATTGGGGGAAAGGAGATCCAGTAAATCATATCAAAGAGTTCTACATGGCATGCCAAGAAGTGGCTTACAGTGATAACTATCTCCTGCGCCTGTTTCCCAAGAGCTTGGGAGGAACTGCTATTGAGTGGTTTTACAAAATACCATATGGGACAATAAAAACCTTTGCTGAACTCTCTGAGAAGTTCATCACACACTATGCCCATAATGTGGAGAATGAGTTATCCTTGCTAGACCTATGCAACTCAAAGCAAAAAGATGGAGAAAGCCTTGCAGAATACTTGCAAAGATGGCAGAATCTTACAACCAGGTTATCATATCAGCCGCCAGAGAAGCATCTAACAAAGATCTTCATTGATAACCTGCATCCAAAGCTATCCCATCACATGCGAATGAACTGTCTCCAGACATACCAAGACATCAAGAGCAAAGGCATAGGCATCGAGAAAGCTCTCCTAGATGAAGGCACTATTCGTCACTTCAAGGATAATTCCAAGAACAAACCCAACAATGATAAATCCCATTACTGGAATCATAACAAGAATGTTGTTACAGATGGAGCCACTGACACTAAGAATGTACAATTCATTGTGGCTAGTCCTACACTAGCTCAAACATACCAACCGCCACAAGCGCCCATCTATCAGCAACCACCAGCTCCCGCATATCAAGCACCTATTTATCAGCAGCCTCCTCAAGCTCATCAGCCACCTGTGCAACAGTATCAGCAGCAATACCAACAGCAACAGCCAGCACGTCAAGGCAATCCTGTTAACACAGTTAACGTTGCCCCAAGGCAGAACAAGCCCAACAATCAGAACAATCCAAAGAGGACTTTCACACCTTTGGGTGAGCCTCTGGATCAGATCTTTTATCAGCTAGCCAAAGCAAATATGATCACATATCTGCCCATCCCACAGAAGGATGACAATGCACCAAAGTCTGATTGGTATAAAGAAAATGAATACTGTGATTACCATCGTGTGAAGGGGCACACAACATTGAAGTGCATGCGGCTTAAGAACTACATCCAGGATCTCATTGATCGCAAGGAGATCCAGGTTGATGCACCAGCTCAAGCTTCACCCAACGCCAGTTTGCAAATATATCAAAATGTGTTCCCTCAACACGATGCCGGGAAGAATCAAGCCAGTGCCAATCAGCCCCAAAATCGTGGCAAAGGCAAGCAAGAAGATCACACAGCGGCCTACATCAACTATGACAAGTATGTCAGATGCATAACTCAAGTTGAGCCCATCCAAGATGAGCCCACCATCAATACCATCCATGTCAGAGGGCCGGATCGACAATGTGCTGCAACTACCTGCAGTGGTAGGATAACTGTTGCCGGTGCTCCTCCGTGATCAGCTGCTCCTCCAAGGCCAATGTCTACTGCATCCACAGAATAGTCTAACACCAGGCCAGCATCAAATGCACGTGCAACATAGCATAATGCACCAAGTGCACAATACAATATCATAGAGCATCTTGGGAACATGCCAGCCCAAATATCTATCTTGGATTTGCTCCGCACATCACCCATCCATCAGGAGATCCTAGACAAAGCTCTAAAAGAAGGCCATGTCCCCACGGACATTAACACAACTCAGTTTGAAACTCTTGTGGGACACCTATCAACAGCATGTGCCTTATCCTTCAAAGAATCTAATATACCAGATGTTGCTCCTGACCATACTCTCCCTCTCCGCATTGCCGTCATGGTCAGAGACTTTGCCATCAAACGAGTTTTAATAGATAATGGCTCAGCCCTCAACTTGTGCACATTAAAATTCATCAAGAAGATCGGGTTCACGGAGGCCGACATACAACATGAGATGATCACCATCAAAGCATATGATAACTTGGAGCGTACCTCTGAAGGTACTATCACCTTGCCTATCCAGCTAGGCCCAGCAATGCAAGATACTGTCTGCCACATTGTTGATCTCGACCTACCATTTAATATTCTTCTCGGCCGCCCATGGATCCATTCCATTAGGGCTGTACCATCTACTTACCATCAGTGCATCAAGTTTCCACATCAAGGCACTGAGGTTACCATCCACGCTGATCCTAACCCCTTCGCATACTGCCGTGCGATGGAAGCATCTTTCCCTCATTCTACTCATTGTCTTGGAACTGATATTGGTACTTCTATTGCTAGTTCATCCTGATCCCATCGTGATCCAGAGACCATCCTCTCTTCCACCTTATCATCCATCAAGATCAACAACCAGGGTTGTGGCGAATACAGCCTCAGTGATGCATTTGCTGTAGGGGCTCTTCCACGTGATCCACATACTCAAGGACGCCAAAGTTGTCAAAACAAGCCTGTTGAGGAACATTATAAGCTCAAGCAAATCGGAAACATGACTTTTGAGTCTCATGGTACCATCAACAGCAAAGAAATGGATCCAGATATTAACAAATGGTTATACAAAGATCCCCCATCACGTGACACACAACTTCTTGAGTACTTCAAAGAGAAATATCCAATCCCCTACAAAAATGTCACAGAACACTATAACTATCAAGGTGGTGGTCTAGGACCACAAGAGGACGGAAATTTGTTTCCTATCATACCATCCCAAAATCCAGAACAGCAAGGACTTGGCTTTAATACCTCTCGCCTGCTTGAACAAGAGCCCAATGCCACAATTGCGGACACTAACATGACCAACGTGAACTTTTCTAATAGCTGGGATGACCTCGTGGAAATCGAAGACATCCCTGAAGAGAAAGACATCCGATCCTACGATGATATCTTTGCCGATGACACCCTCCTGGGGACTTCTGTTCTCCAACAACTCTCCATTAACCTCATAGATCTTCCCCTCACAAACCCTGACCTCATAGATTGGGACCAACCAAGCATCGCACACATCGACGAGTTCCAAAGTGCACAAGCACTCCTAGAATTCATGGGGGCATCAGGTCCAGCAAGCAATCAGGATCCAACATCAACATCTGTCTATTAGCTTCACCCAGAAGGATATTTTGGGGAAGAGGCAAGCTTTAGTCACAAAAATGAAATAGCAAAAGAATATCATGAGTCTTTATGTGAAAACCCCCTTGGGGCACATTCTGATTCCAAAATAGTAAAAATAAAGAGCGTATCTTCTAGTGAAAACCTAGGAATTCAGGTGCTAGAAGATGAAGCCTTGCCTCTTCCCCCTATCCAAGATTATAGACCAGAGCAATCTCCAATCATCATAGAGGAAACCAAGTCAATCAACTTGGGAACAGAAGAATGTCCAAGGATCACCTACATTGCAGTCAACCTAACAGAAGGAGAAGAAATCGCTCTCAGTGCCTTGCTCAAGGAATCCATCATCAACTTTGCATGGTCATATGCCCACATGCCTGGGCTTGATCCAAACCTTGTTGTTCATCATCTATCAGTAGATCCAAACATCAAGCCAGTGAAGTAGAAGCTAAGGAAAATGCATCCAAAGGTAGCATTGCTCGTCAAAGCAGAGCTTGAGAAGCTCCTCCAAGCTAAGATCATCAGAGCAATAGATTATTCAGAGTGGATCTCTAACATGGTGCCAGTCACAAAGCCTTCTGGCAACATCAGAATCTGTACTGATTTCAGGGACTTGAACAAGGCATGCCCTAAGGATGACTTCCCATTGCCAAACATAGACATGCTTGTAGACCTCACAGCGGGTCATGAGATGTTATCATTAATGGATAGCTTTTCAGGCTACAACCAAATTCATATAGCGGAAGCAGATCAACATAAAATAGCATTCACAACTCCATGGGGTACCTTTTGCTACAACATGATGCCATTTGGGCTAAAGAATGCAGGAGCAACATATCAGCGAGCAATGACAGCCATTTTCCATGACATGATCCACAAGATCCTTGAGGACTATGTGGATGATATCCTTGCAAAATCCAAAACAAGAGACGAGCACCTCAACATCCTAGAGCGTGTATTTGATCGTCTGAATCATTATGGCTTAAAGCTTAATCCTAAGAAATGTGTCTTTGGTGTTACATCTGGCAAGCTTCTAGGCTTCATCGTCTCTAGACGAGGCATAGAGATCGATCCTAAAAAGGTAAAAGCAATAACGGAGATGCCTCCACCAAGAAATCTCAAACAGCTTAGAAGCCTACAGGGCAAGCTTCAATCAGTTTGGCGGTTCATCTCGCAACTAGCAGACAAGTGCCAACCCTTCTCACATCTCTTATGCAAAGACACCAACTTCAAGTGGGATCCCATATGTCAAAGAAGCTTTGATAAGCTCAAGGAGTATCTAGCTAACGCTCCAATCCTAGTACCACCAGTTCTAGGATGCCCACTCATCCTTTACATCTCAACAATAGCTACAGCACTAGGGGCACTCCTAGCACAGCATGATGATGAAAACAAAGAATGAGCTGTCTACTACATCAGTCGCACTCTTGTGGGCTATGAGCTTAACTATTCACCCATGGAGAAAGCATGCCTAGCAGTGGTCTTTGCCACTCAAAAACTTAGACATTACATGCTTAGCCACACAATCAAGCTCATATCAAAGGTGGACCCTCTTAAGTATCTGTTATCAAGGACAACCCTCACAGGCTGTATGGAAAAATGGGTCATGTTACTCAGCGAATTTGACATTCAGTATGTAGATCGCAAAGCAATCAAAGGGCAAGTCATTGCCGATCAACTAGCAGAAGCACCACTGGTGGATGCCTATCCACTAATCATGGAATTCCCCGATGAACATCTGTGCATGATTGAAGAGCAGCCCATGTGGAAACTATAGTTTGATGGTTCCAACACATCCCATAGCTCTGGGGCAGGAATCCTATTCGTCACACCTCAAGGTGACTATATTCCAAAATCATTCAAGTTGGGATTCCCCTGTACCAATAACATTGCAGAATATGAGGCACTCATCTCAGGTCTCAAAACAGCTATCCAATGGAACATCACATAACTACAAGTCTTTGGAGATTCACAGCTCATTATCAAGCAAGTCCTTGATGAGTATCAGACAAAGGACGACAAATTGCTACCCTACAAGCAACTGGTCGATAAACTGAAAGAGCATTTCCTACATCTACAATTCAATCAGATCCCAAGGCTTCAAAACAAAGCAGCAGATGCAATGGCAACCATCGGATCCTTATTGGAAATCCCACGTGACGCAACACAATATGAATTTCTAGTCGAGCAGCTACACTTGCTAGCTTATGAGAACACCAATGCAAACATGGTGTGTGTCTTGGTTGGTCCCCAATCCCCATGGTACCACGACATCCATGCATATCTAAAAAATGGTATCATATCTCCCCATCTCACCAATAACCAACGCCAAAACCTTATTCGCAGAGCTTCCCGCTACACTCTTGTAGCCAACACCCTATATCATCGCGGGTATCATAATGTCCTATCTAGATGTTTAGACTCAAACGAGGCCATCCTGGCCTTACAAGAAGTTCACGCTGGAATTTGCGGTGCCCACACGAGTGGCATGGTTCTAGCAAAGCAGCTACTTAGAGTTGGATATTATTGGCTAACAATGGAACATGATGCGTGTGAATTTGTCAAGAAATGTCTCCCATGTCAATAGCATGCCAATTTGATACATGCACCAGCACAGGATCTACAGCCTATTGCACCACCATGGCCTTTTTCATGTTGGGGCCTCGACCTCGTTGGCTTGATCACCCCCCTCTTTTCAGATGGACACAAGTATATCATAACAGCCACAGAGTACTTTACCAAATGGGTTGAAGTGATTCCGCTCACCCTAATCACTGGCATCCAAATATACAAGTTCATCCTTTACCACATCATTTGCCGCTTCGGCATACCATCTACCATTTTCACAGACCATGGCACACCTTTTGAAAACCAGCATGTGGATGATCTATGTGCCAGACTCCACATCCATCACCGTTTCTCCAGTCCATATTTCCCTCAAGGAAATGGCCAAGCTGAAGCAACTAACAAAACTATCTTGAAAATCCTCAAGAAGGTTGTCAATGATTCTGGTCGTGACTGGCACCTCCAAATCAATCCCGCCCTTTGGGCCTACTGCACTTCTTATCGCACTCCCACAGGCACCACCCCATACTCTCTTGTATATGGTGCTGAAGCCGTTCTACCGATTGAGGTTGAGCTCCCATCCTTGTGCGTCTCCATGAAGAACTATACAACTGATGAAGACTATCGTGTGGCCCAGCTCACACAGCTAGATCTGCTAGATGAAAAGAGACAGCAAGCTTACGATCACCTGGTGGCATACCAAAATTGACTCAAAAGGAGTTATAACAAAAAGGTCCATCCTAGACAATTCCAGGTCGGTGACATGGTCCTTAAAGAAAATCAGAAGGTCCTAGCAAATAGAGAAAAGAAAGGCAAGTTTGAGCCTACTTGGTTGGGCCCCTATGTTATCACCGCATCCTTCGGCTCGGGAGCCTATCAGCTATCAACACCAAAAGGTGAGCCCTTGAATGATCCTATCAACATCATCCATCTGAAGAGGTTCTATACCTGAACCTGATCCTGCATATATCAGAAAATCCAAAAATATTCAAAAAAGCGAAAAAGGAAAAAAAAAAAAGAAGCGAAAAAGCAAAAAAGAAAAGAGAAAGAGAAAATAATCGTCCAAACGGTGAAAACTTGGCAATTCAAGCGCCTTGGACAAGTATGTTGGTGAAAACCTGGTAAACAGGCGCCAACATAGTAAACTGGGCTATTTATCTATTCAGTTGTCCTTTCAGCTACCGTCCTCTTCCTCCATCCATAACAGATCTCCCAGCAGTTCCATCTCCCCTATCCTCCAAGCATTCGGCTTCCATCTTCCTCCAACCCATCTGCAATCCATATCCTATTCCAAAGCTTTGTACCATATCTTGTACCATATCCCTTTCCCTTTCCTGTACAACACTTTCCTCCCTGTATTTATCCTTCTTGTCTCCGTCCTAGTAAGAGTCCCGCCGAGTGTGATCTTCCTATCCCCAATCCTGAGCTTCTGTACATATCCCTTATGCATATCGTTCCTCCTTGTTGTACATAACCTTTGTCCGTCCTGCAGCAGCATTTGATCAAATATCTTGTCCCATCCCCAGCCTCAGAAAATTTGTAGTCCCACTCAGGCCTTGTGCTTCAGCAACATCAATTGATGACTTATCCTTGCTCATCCTGATTATTCCTTGAACTTCAGCTTTTTGCCAGCGAACAACTACACTTATTCTCTCACCAACCCATGGGTCCTTGAGGATATATCGTTCCTCCTGTCTGACCTAATCTTCCATCCTGGTCCTTGAGGATATATCGTTCCTTCTGTCCGACCAATCTTCCCACCATCAATCAAACCTAATCTCTCTCCTTGGCAAAGGATGTCTTTTTGGAGTTATCATTTTGATCTTGGATTTTTTGTCCTTTGGGTCATGTTAATCTTTTTGGCTTCTCTTTATCCCACCAGGGTCACTACGATTCTTTATATCACGATGTGCTGCATGTGCGGATAATCTGGGGCAAGGTCTTTTGATCTTTCGCTTCTGCCTGTGAGTCAGTTGTGTGTTTGTGGTTCCTTCAGCATCGGATCCGCCATGTCGCCTCTGCGCTTCATGTGTGATGTTGGGGCAACCCTGTGTGTTTGTTTAGCGTCAGTCCTCGTCAGTCCTCTGCGACGTTGTTGACAGGCCTCGTGATCCCAGTATCTTTGGCAGGTCTCTAACATAGCTATATTAAATCTAGGTTGTGCACTCCCGTTTGCACTTGGAGCTATCTGGTCCCTTGCATTTATCATATAAATTAATCTTGCATCTTTACATATAGCTGCATCTTGCATCTTGCATTTCCATCTCATCTTGCATTCACCCATCTTTGCTCTTGGAAGCTTGGTAATTTATCTCCCCTGCTTCCTCAATCGTTCCTTCTCTGTTTCCTTTCGAGAAAATTCCACAATGTTTACTCCTTGCGTTATTTTCTCGAGGGGGCACAATCCCTTATTCCTCTAAATTCTAGCCTGGGGCATCTTATTTTCTTGTCTTTGAAGCCATGCCACTTGCGGCATCGCATCAAAGAGGGGCAAAATGTAGACACCTAAAAATCTTTTAGAAAATAAAGTATTTTTATTTTCTGAAAAATCCCTGATGACATCATCATTTATTAATTAATTAATTATTTAATTAATTAATTTATTTTTATGTCATTAAATCCCTTTTTCTTAATTAAAAATATTTAATTAAGAAATCCCTCCCAAAAATGTTTAAATCTTATTTAAACATTAATCCCCTATTTATTAATTATTTTAATTAATAAATTGACCAAAAATCCCCCAAAAAAATAATTAATTTATTTTTTGACCAAAACTTGGCCAATTTTCTTAAGACCACTAACCTCTTCCAAAATCTTCTAATCCCTTCTTAATTTTGATTAAAAGGCTAATCCCATCTTTTCTAACCCTAATCTCAACTTAAAATATTTAATTAAGATTAAATATTTAATTTTCATATTTATTGAAAATATTTCAATAAATTTTCCCAAACTTAAGCTTTTGGAATGAATAAACTTTTATTCCATAAAACCTAGGAGAATTCTAGACTCTTCTAGAAACTTCTCAACCCAACCTCTTCACCCATCCTAATCCTAAAATCCCCTAATCCTAATCCTAATCCCCTTTCTAATCTTGTCACATTCCATTAGCAAAAGGTTTACCAAAACTTATGCTAACCTCCTCTTAGTCATCCTCCTTAGTCAACAAAGATGGCCACCTCTTGGCCACCTCTTGCAAATGCATTTAAGGATGCATTTAAGCCTTCCTTATCTTTCTTACATGCATTCATTATGCATTTAAGACCTTCTTATCCCTTCCTTGCCACCTCTTGGCCTTGGGCACATTTACCAAATTGTGCACATGCCCTCAAACTTTCAACTCAATCCTCCCTTGACACTTGTCAGGACACTTGTCCTTGACTCAACCCTAACCTTAGCCCTAACTCTGACTCATCCTTTTTAACCAAGCCCTTCCCTTTTCCTATAAATACCCTCACTTCCTAAGGCAAATCATCTTTCAACTCTCAAACTCCATAGCAAAGTTATGATGCCATTTTCATTCTAGCATAAGCATAAACTCATCATTTTAGATCATTTTCAAGCTTAAATCACATTTAAATTAGCTTAATTGGATTAACATAAATTCATTTCTTGTTTAATCAATCTTAGTTCATCTTTTAGCTTTGCATATTTGTGTGTTCTTGAGGCCTTTGAGGCAAAATAGGTTCCTCATACCTATTTTGTGTCATTTTGGGTCTTCTTGATCCTCAAATCATCCTATTTGCATGCTCCAAGTGCTTGAGTTTGCACACCCACATCCATTTATATCCAAGCATATCAAACGGTGCATGGGCGCATCCATTTTAGGCTTAAACTGAGGTGGCTTTGATTTTAGTTTGTTTACCATTAAATTTGATTTGATAATATGCTATGACGTTTGTTTGTCTTTGGCCTTCAAAACAGGTTTAGGTGCATGCTCAAATCCTAGTCTACAATAACCATGCCTCCTTTGTATCTATCCAAATGAACAAATCTATCTTTGTCTCCTATCATGTGATGTGAGAACCCATTGTCAATAATCCAATCAGTTCTGATGTCTTCTTGTAAAATCAGTGCTAACTCTTGTGTATTCTTTTCATCTTCAAGAGCAATGAATTCAATTTCCTCTTCTACTGATTCTTCATCTGATACTCCATCTTTGGCATAGTAACATTTCTTTGTGTACTTCAGTTTGTAGTTATTTTTGAACTTATTAAATCTTGTAGGACACTTAGATGCAAAGTGACCAATCTTATTGCATGAAAAGAATTTGAATGGCAATTGACCTTCATATTTTAATTTTCCTTTCTTTTCTCTTTTAACAATCATAGCAAAGAAATCATCTAGATCTCTATCATCATCTTTATCATCAATATTACCAGAGGTGTTCAAGGATTTATTACCATGGACTGAAGCTTTAAATGCTATTTCACTTTTAGGCTCTGTCTTCAATCTTGATATCTCAAATGTAGAAAGCTTGCTGATCAAGGTTTCTCTTTTGAAGTCTTTTGTGGATTGCATAGTTTCATCTAGGATGGATATCTTGTTGTCATATTCTAGTGTCAAGGTAGTCATTAGTTTGTCCATTATGTCTTCTTCCAAGATCTCTCCACCATTGTTTCTGATTCCAACAACTGCTTCATTAATCCTTTGATTGTAGGCTCTGACATTATCATTAGGTAGCATTTCTAATGTATTGTATCTTTTCTTCCATATCTTTCTGTGTGCATTCTTGGCTTGAATGTCTCCTTCAAACATGTTTTCTAGATACTTCCATATCTTGTAGGCTTTATCCATCTTCTTGATTTCTGAAAAATCATTGTCAGATAGGGCGCTGGTAAGGGCTTCCTTTCCAATAGAATTTGAAGTGAATATTTACTTTTTCTTCAAAGTTGCATCATCTTTTGCAAGATCTACTAGGGAGGGAATATGAAATTCTTTGGTAGCTACTTCAAAAATCTCAAAAGCAATGCACTGCAGACGTGTCATCATTTTGTTCTTCTAGTGTAGATAGTTCTCTCCATCAAACTTAGGACTTTATTTTCTAAAGAATGCCATCTGATCAACCTCAAGCTATTAAAATATCTCTTCGAGGTACCAAGCTCTGATACCAATTGTTAGGAATAGTCCCAAGAGATAACTGAGAGGGGGGCGGGGGGTGAATCAATTATCTACAAGTTTCAATTCTTTATCCAATTAAGTATGTAATAACATTAAGCATAACCACAATGAAAGAACACTTAAAAAAAAACATGATTTTGGTTATGGGGAAACCCAAATAGGTAAAAACCCCGGTGGGAATTGACACCCACTAAGAACTGCACTAGTGTATTATGATCCTTGTTAGAAGACCTTACAACCTTGTTAGGAGTTGATCTTTACAATGCATTAAGTACAGTGACCTGGTCAAGGGTTAGACCCTGTTAGGAGTCTTTTACAATTAATCTTGTTAGGGGTGAGGACACACTATTGGAGAGCTCACTGCTCAAAGGGGTGAAGGCTACAACCATCTGAATAATAGGTATACACTATATCTAGATCTAGGTGAACTACGTGTAGACCTTCTATCTTGATCAGTTCCAATGAATAAAATACACTTTCTCTTATGTCACATAGACCTTCTACTGATGGCTCAACACTTTGCACTCTCTACTCTACTTTTATCTTTCCACTTTGAACCATGCTTAGCAATCACAAATAACTACCTATTAATATCTTTCCTCTAAATGATATAATCAAGTCATCCTATTAGAACAATCTTGAAATCATATCAGAGAAACAATACAACATTCCAATAACACCTTAGTTGGCTCTACTAAGCATGCAACATAAATTAAGATTGCTCAACTCTATATGAGTAGATGCGACTCTTCACACTGTCAGCTCTAGAAATTTAACTGATATTTATTTCTCATGCTAAATTACATCATGTGCTCTTAAAAAAATCTTCTTAACTCTTCTCTTAATACAAATCCAAGTGTGCATACCGAGATGATAGGTGAATCTACCGCAATCATATAAACTCTGTCAGCTCTTCTAGATAAACTCAGGAAACTATGACTTTCAACTGGAGACTTCATAACTCAATCTATATTGCATATCTTACTCTACTTTCATGAACTTAACATCATAAATATTTCTACAACATAACTATAAGGGTGCAAGGCTCTACTAAAACCATACAACCAATCAACTACAAAACTATTCCTAGGACCTGTCAAGAACACTTACTGATATACACAACTGTATTACTGTCTTCACTCAGAATCAACCTCTACAACTATGATATCATGTTGATAACATATCTATGAGACATATGCTAAGGGAACTCTCCATCAGACTTCCACACATGCTACTTACCATATGTTGTCATCAATGACAAACATACAATCAACAAACTGGCTTGCTGGAAAATCTCCAACACTTATGACCATTGGATGAAGGTGGGTAAATCATCCCTATTAAATCCAACCCCCATTGATTGAAGGGCCAAGGTGTAGTCATTGGGTGCAATTCCTAAGCTGGTACATGAATTAGGTTTCCATGATGTTGGCATTTTTGATAATTTTTTGCAAAATGACATGCATCTTTCTCCATAGAAGGCCAATAATATCCAATCCTTAAAATTTTATCCGCTAAGGTTAACCCATTGAAATGTGACCTACAGATTCCTTCATGAATTTCATGTAAGGCTAATTTTGATTCCTTCTTCTCTAAACACCTTAAAATCATTCCGTCAAGAATCTTGCGATACAATGTGTCAGATACAAGGGTATAAGGAGAAGCTTTTCTTATGAAGTTCCTTTTTCTAGTTTTGATTTTAGTCTAAGGGTAGGGTTTGGTCTTTTAAGTAAGTATAGATGGGTCCATTATAGGGTGAGTCATGTCCCACTAATAGGCAAATGATGTGGGAATTGGAAGGGTCAAATGCGGGTTGTCCCATTTCTTCTACCAAGAATTCGTATCTTGCACTTTGGTCTGACATTTGGAGGAGTGAAGCCAATGTAGCCATGATGTCTTTTGCTTTGTTCTTTTCTATAAGAACTTGCTAAAATGTGATCAAGGTGAAGTATTTATTGAGATATTATATCATATTCTTATAAGGAATTAAATTTTCATCTTTTGTTTGATATTCATCATTTATCTGATTATAACTAGTTGAGAATCTCCATATATTTGCAATTATGTCACCTTCCATTCTAAGGCCAATTTGACGCCAATGACTAATGCCTCATATTCAACTATATTATTGGTGCATGGAAATAGTATCTTATATGACTTAGGTATTTTTGATCCTTGGGGTGTAATCAATAACATGCCTTCTCCTGAGTGATGTTGAGTATAAGAACCATCAAAGTATAATTTCCATGTTTTTTCTTCAACATTGATTATTTTTGAATTTGGAAATTCCACCTGAATAGGATGTTCATCTTCTAATGGTGCCTCCACTAGTTGATCTTCTATGACTTGGCCTTTTATTTCCTTTCTCTCCATGTACTCTATATCAAATTAAGTCAACATGATAACCCATTTGGCTAACCTCCCTGTCAAAGCTATTTTTCTTAGAAGATACTTTAATGGATCAATTTTTTCTATGAGTTTGATCTTATGAGATAACATATAATGTCATAGATTTTGGGAGGCAAATACTACCACTAAATATTCTCTTTCTATAAAACTATAATTCAACTCATATTTTACCAGGGTTCTTCTTATGTAGTAAATAGCTTTCTCTTTTCTATTTTCATCTTCTTGAGCCAAGAGTGCCCCTAAAGAATGTTCTCTCGTTGAAATGTATAAAATCAAGGGATTTCCTCTTATTAGTGGAATTAAAATTGGTGGGTTCATTAGGTAATTTTTGAGTAACATTAAAGATTCTTCGTACTTATCATCCTATCTAAATATTGTGTCCTTATGGACGAGTTGAGTAAAAGAATGACATTTTTCTGCTAATTGTGAGATGAACCTTCTGATTGACTGAATTCTCCATTGGAGTGATCTCATTTGACTCATATTTCTAGGTGCCCCTATTTACATTATTTCTTTTACTTTCATGGGATCCACCTCTATTCCTTTTTTCGAGACTATATACCCTAGAAAATTTCCAAATTTTACCCCAAAGGCACATTTCTTCAGATTGAGTATCACATTGAATTGTTCTAACCTTGTGAATATTTTCTCTAAGATTGGTAGATGTTCCCCTCTTGAGTGAGATTTTGCAAGTATGTCATCTACATAATATTTTAAGAATTTATACATCATATCATAGAATATGGTAGTCATGGATTGTTGATAGGTCGCTCTTGCATTTTTAAGACTGAAGGGAATAATATTCCAATAAAATGTCTTACATACACATATTAAAGTTATTTCTCTTGGTCTTTTGATACAATATTTATTTTGTTGTAGATGCTAAATCCATCCATGAGAGAGAATATTGAATGACCCACTATCAAATCCACTATAGCATCTATACTTGGTAAAGGAAAGTCATCATTTGGGCATGGGAGGTTGAGATCTTGAAAATCTATGCAAATTCTGATGGACTTGTCTTCTTTTGAAATAGGTACAATATTTTATATCCACTTGGCATAGTCAATTTATCTTATGAACCCCATGTTTAATAACTTTTCTAATTCTACTTTGACAAGAAGTGCAATGTGTGGGTGCATTTTTCTCAACTTTTGCTTCACTGGTTTTACCCCTTCTTTGACATTCAAGTGGTGCATGATCAAATTTGGATCTAATCCTAACATATCATCATAAGACCACCCAAAATTTACTTTTCTTTCTTTGAAGAATTTTATAAATTTCTTTTTTTCTTCATTTGATAATGATGCTGCTAGATGTATGATCTTTGGCTTTGATTCAGTCCCAATATTGATCTTTTCTGTTGGTTCTCTCAAAATAAGTGATCTCTCCTCATAATGTTCAGGAAAAGTATCCAAACTCTCTTCCTTAGGTTCCACAATTGGGTTTTCACCTTCAAAAGTGTCCTTTATTTCTTTCTCTTTTTGGTCTAATACTGCCACCTTGTGGTTTTCACCATTAGAATCTTTTAGTTTTTTATTTTTTCATTTTTTCTCTTATTTCGGAACTAAGAGATTGGATACTTTACTTCATCATTTCTTCTTGATATTCATTGGTAGAAGAAGGTTCAACTGTATTTAGGTATAAGGTCAAATATTTGTCATTTAGGAATGTGGGCATGTTATTTGGTTCTATGGAATCCCTTTCAATGAGTTCTGGATATACAAGGTTTATGGGATCATTTCTTTGGTTTGGGTTGATAGGATTTAGGGACATGACTTCCTTAGAAGGCTTGTACATTTTATCACTTAAGTATATAACATGTGCTTCTTCTAAGTGTTCCAAAGAATTTGGGTCAAAATCCTCTTCACTCAAATCCTCTCAGGTTTCTTGTGGGTTAAACCTATTACTAGATCCTTCTATTGTTGGTGCCCATGAGGGTACATAGGGTTCTCCTACCCATTGAGAGTCTTATGCTTCTTGATTTGGTGCATTTTCTTGAGTCTCTTGATTAGAACTCAAAGATTGATTAAAACCTGATCCCAAGACTAACTCTTTCTTTTTGCCTTGATTAGGAGCATAAGTGTGGACAACATCCACTTCTTTATCTTGGATAGATTCACTAGACAATGAATCCCACTCCCATTTGTTTGAGTCTTGATCACTTTGAGAATTTAATTGTAGAATTTGGTCATAGAATATGGGGTGATTATTTTGAGTGTATCCTTGATCAAGATACCCCAATCTTGATTTCTCCTTTCTATCCCTCTAAGACATTTCTATGGGTTCAATCAACCTTTCATTTCCTCTACCCAAATGTCCTTGTCCTTTGTAACCCATCTTTTTCATAATTTGGAAACCTTTTCCATATTGATGAGTAGGGATGCTAATGTTTTGAATTCTTTTTTCGTGAGCACTTGACTCATCATCCTTATATAGCCACTTCAAAATTTCATTATCCTCTTCATCCATGGATGAAGAAATACTAGCCCTTTACAAAATGATTATTGTATTTTTGAGGTGGATGCAAGCTAGAAGGTTTCCCATGAGACTTAGGAGATAATGGAAAATCCATCATAGATAAAGAATATTCTCCCACACCATTCTATTTGATCTTGCATTATTTTTTGAAGTTTTTCATCATGGTGTCCATCTTTTGGTAATGAGCATCCTTGGTTTGCATTTGGGTAGATTTTGCATGGCTTTCTTCTTCTTTTTCTTTAGAGTTTTCCTTGCTAACTTTCTCTTTTCGCTTAGTCAATGTAACTAAGTTAGTGGGAATTTTGTTGTCTTCAATAGAAGTGTCTTCTTCACCTATCTTTTTTTTGCCTTTTGATGAAGGAAGATCCTTCAAACTTTGTCATTTCTCTATTTTTTTTGATGTAGTTCCTTTGACATTATGAGGGAGCAATGAATCATTTATAGGTTTTCTATTGTCAAATAGTCTCCTTTTGCATAGGACCTACTCAGATAGGGATCATTATTATCCCTTTGGAGGATCTCTCTTCATCATCATAAGCCTTTATGGTTATCTTTATTTTAGGCTCTATAGCTTCTTTGGAATACCCTAAGGCTTTAACAAGGTTCAAAGTACAAATGTTTAGACTAGCTCCTCCATAAATGAGGACTCTTTTAACCCTATACTTATGTATCAAGACCTCAATGTACAATGGAAAATTTTGGGGATGATCTAAGGACATATCATCCTACTCTTAAAAGGATAAACAATAAGGTGCAAATAGGTGTCCTACCATATTCTAAAATTTGTCCACATCCAAATTCAAGGGAACATTGGTTTCAAAAAGAGCTTTCTTCGAGATTTCTTTATGGGTAGGTGAAATTTTTAACAACTTAAAAATAGAAATTTGTGTGGGAGCTAGTTGGAGTTGATCTACTAAGTTGTATTTCTTTGATGAAGAAGATATTTGATTTGGTACAGTGATTCTAATGAAGGGTGCTCCCATTAATACCACAAACACATAACGGAAATAGAGACACAACAACAATTTACAAGAATAGAAAATGGGCTTCTTATTATCTCTACAAGTGTGGAATTACAAATTTTCAAAATTACAATATGCAAAGCCACATGAGAATATTCCTTACAATATTCTATAAGACAAAGCCTTCGAATCACTACCCACACTAATACATTTGGGGTGAAATTGCGACGACAGGCAAATGTCATGCGGTTTTGGCTTTTTTTTTTCAAATATAGCCCAACACCGTCGCAATTTGTGACGACAATACATTTGGCACTGTCGCAATTGCGACGTTGTCAGGATATAAGCGCAAAATTAAAAAGGAACATTGTCATTTGTGTTTTCAATAGTGCCGTAACCCTCTGTGAAATCACATCAGGATATAAGGGCAAAAAAACAAGAACGTTGTCATTTGTGTTTTCAACAGCACCGTAACCCTCTGTGAAATCACATCGGGATATAAGGGCAAAAAAAACAAGAACGTTGTCATTTGTGTTTTCAACAGCGCCGTAACCCTCTGCGAAATCACAGCTACAATTTTTGAGTACGTTGGGTTTATTTTTCTTTTGTCATTATTATGTAATCTGGTATTCAGCTGTTAGAGAGCTAAAATACCCAGAAATGAGGACATATCTATGTTGAATTTATTGTTAGTGGCTTTGGTTATTTAGAAGTTTAATTTTATTTGTTCATCTTTCAAGCACAAACATTTTGTGGACCGTAACGTCTTCATTGTTTCAGGTATGCAGTGAAACAACCCTAACTTGCAATTGCGATGTTGTCGGGATATAAGGGCAAAAAAAAAAAGGAACGTTGTCATTTGTGTTTTCAACAGCACCGTAACCCTCCGCGAAATCACATCGGGATATAAGGGCAAAAAAAACAAGAACGTTGTCATTTGTGTTTTCAACAGCGCCGACAGAGATTCCCTCCATGAAATCACAGCTACAATTTCTGAGTACGTTGGGTTTATTTTTCTTTTGTCATTATTATGTAATCTGGTAGTCAACTGTTAGAGAGCTAAAATACCCAGAAATGAGGACATATCTGTGTTGAATTTATTGTTAGCGGCTTTGGTTATTTAGAAGTTTAATTTTATTTGTTCATCTTTCAAGCACAAATGTTTTGTGGACTGTAATGTCTTCATTGTTTTGGGTATGCAATGAAACAGCCCTAACTTGTGACTACCTTCATAGTACTTGTGTACATTATCATGTTGTCTTTATAGTGACTGTCCTCATTCAAGTGGCAATTACACAAGGGACAGTCACTGTGAGATGTCCTCATTTGTGACAAGGACAGTCACACTTAGGACATCTCATAGTGATATTCCCTTGTGTAATTTCCACTTGAATGTATTGCTATTGAACCACATTAATGCTTTTCTTCTTTAACAAATGAGGACAGTCACTGTAAAGACAACATGATAATGTACACAATTACCAAAAAATGATCTTGTTAATTGATGTAACACTTTGTCTTGCTCACTCCCTATCCTTCACTAGGGTCTCTTTAGGCCAATGTTTTGACTTGATAGGGTACTTAACTATCCCTACACTCTTTAGGTATCTCTACCCAAGATCCCACTCCTTCAACTAGTGCACACCAACAAGAAATACAACGAACTCTGCTCAATACCAATCTAGCTACTAGGACACTCCTAGTCTTGTCTTCACAAATTGAAACACATTCAACTAGAACTTTACTCCATGGAGAGGCTGGCCACTAGGACCTCTATTGGTTTCAATATTACTCCTTCACCTATACTTTTCATCAGTACTTCAATCCGGTTCATCAAACCATGCCAATTGCACCCAAAAATAGGCTGCTAGCAATTAGGCCTTTGTCAAGCTTTTTTGTTTATATTAAGCCACCTAAAGGGCTTAGGATTCAGATGCCCTTTATTGAGAACTCCAAGATATCTAAGGTCTTCTCCTCCTAGATTTTTTGTACACCAACTGCTACAGCCATGCCTGAAAACAAGTATTTTGACACAACTTGGACAGTCTGACTAAGAGTTTGTTTTCTTAGCAGCCAAAGAAACTCACCCAATCTTCTAATTTGACTTGGGGCTTCTTTAGATGTGTGTCTACCTCTCCATGAGATTTTAGTTGAAGCAACCAATGCATTCAACTTGTTGTAATCTTCTTGTAATGATTTGTCATCCCTAACTGTGCTCAACTGACTCACCTAGGACATCATTGCAAACATAGAAAATGAGCTTCCCAAGGCCCCTCCTTCGAAACATATAGTACATGGAGTCTCCTCACCCATTCCAAGAGCCTGTACAAAATTGACAATGGAATGATGAGCTAAGACTCCATTTGTTCAACCTGCCTGGTTCAAACCAATGATAGGGTACTTAACAAAAGAATTAACAAACTAGTTGGAATGCTTCAAAACTCAAAAAAAACACAACACAGAATAAAAAAACAACTTGTACTAACTTTTCCAATAGACACTGCGAGCTATCTAATCCATTAATCAACTGAAAACAAAGAAACAAAAAAACTCAAGAATTCACTAAAACCGTGTTACTCTACAAATCTTCTTAATTCCAAATTTTTTTCCCCCCAACCTTTTGTACAGATCGATGGAGGCCTCTTATAGTTGATCTGATGCCTAATTCAATGGTTTCATATAGTTACATAACCATCTTACTCAAAAATGCTCCCTTGCACAAATGTTGTCAATGTTGTGAATGACAACATTGACAACTTGTTACAACCTTTGGGATTTTGGTTCAAAACTTATTGTTCAAACACCATAAGACCCTAACCATGACTTAGTTAGGCTATTTAGACCTCACATAGGCCACTTCTACACTTCTTTGCCCAATTTGACCCCTAAATGCTTCATTCCCACTTTTGCCACAATATTGGTAACTTGGGTACAAATTGGCACTTGCCTTCACAAAGGTCACACATGAGGACATCTCACAGTGATCGATTGTCCCTTGTGTAATTTCCACTTGAATGTATTTCTATTGAACCACATTAATGCTTTTCTTCTTCAACAAATGAGGACAGTCACTCTAAAGACAACATGATAATGTACACTCACTGTAAGGACAGTCACAAATGAGGACATCTCACAGTGACTGTCCCTTGTGTAATTGCCGCTTGAATGTATTGCTATTGAACCACATTAATGCTTTTCTTCTTCAACAAATGAGGACAGTCACTCTAAAGACAACATGATAATGTACACTCACTGTAAGGATAGTCACAAATGAGGACATCTCACAGTGACTGTCCCTTGTGTAATTGCTGCTTGAATTACACAAGGGACAGTCATTGTGAGATGTCCTCATTTGTGACAAGGACAGTCACACATGAGGACATCTCACAGTGATTGTCCCTTGTGTAATTTCCACTTGAATGTATTGCTATTGAACCACATTAATGCTTTTCTTCTTCAACAAATGAGGACAGTCACTCTAAAGACAACATGATAATGTACACTCACTGTAAGGACAGTCACAAATGAGGACATCTCACAGTGACTGTCCCTTGTGTAATTTCCACTTGAATTACATAAGGGACAGTCATTGTGAGATGTCCTCATTTGTGACAAGGATAGTCACACATGAGGACATCTCATAGTGATTGTCCCTTGTGTAATTGTCACTTGAATGTATTGCTATTGAACCACATTAATGCTTTTCTTCTTCAACAAATGAGGACAGTCACTCTAAAGACAACATGATAATGCACACTCACTGTAAGGACAGTCACAAATGAGGACATCTCATAGTGACTATCCCTTGTGTAATTGCCGCTTGAATTACACAAGGGACAGTCATTGTGAGATGTCCTCATTTGTGACAAGGACAGTCACACATGAGGACATCTCACAGTGATTGTCTGTAATGTCCCCTTTTTGGCTAACTTGGAAAATAGGAACAATTACTCCACTTCTCAGACTTACTCTATCAGATACTTACAATTAAACTAAGTAATGGAGGTTACTTAAGATATCAACCGCTATTTCAGATTCAATCACAATATGTGTGCAAGATGATATTGATACCAATATGTTTAATAGCACTGTCGGATATAATGATATGAAATATGCTATGAATATGATGTTTCCTATCACTTATAGTGATAGTATAATGATGCTATGTCTGATATAAACAATATCGATATACAATCAATAAGTATTGCTTACAACAATGTATTTGCTGTGTCTGATATGATGATGTAATTATGCAAATGTGTAATATCGCTATGAGTGATATGTTGCTATTTCAGATTCTGAATTATATGCTTGCAACTTCAAATATTGATGTTGTTTCTAACTATCCTTTCTATCTGTGCAATCATGGTGTTGTCTCTGATCTGCAATGATAAACTTGAAACCAAACTGCCAAAGGCAGATGCTCTATTGAGTATATCCAAATATGGATAAGTAAATAAAGTTCTAATGATGCCTTGAGTGACTGACGAGAATGCATTCTTATATTGTCTTTAACAAATGAAGAGATGCTATGAATGAGACATGTCTTGTTTCTTCCTCCATGTCCCTTTGTTAATCACACCTTTCCATAATCTGACAGTTCACATAATATTATTTCATTATTTTCTGATCATAGATAACTCCCAGATTGACTCAACATCAAATCTTTTTATGAAGGTAATCTTCCCTAATTGGTAGTGCAACCAGTAGTTAACATCCATTGTGTTTGTATTAGTTTGGTCTAACTATCATTAGTATTTAGTCAATCGATATTAACTCTTGCCTTATCCCATATTGTTATGATTATATCCAATCTTTCTACTCTGATATAAGTCGATATCATTTTCTGATAATTGTCCATTTATTGGTTGATTGCTGGTAATGGATTTTGATCTTCAAATTGACTTCCATTCCTGTTAATACTTAAGGATACATTGTACTTATTATCCATGACTGATGCCTCATTCATCAATAGCTTGTGATATAATCACTGATACTTTTGTGTTTCTAAAAGATGTGGTTTATCTCAGACAATCGATAATCTTTCAATCCTTTAGTCGATATCCTCCTATGTGGTGTCTATTGATATAGATAGTAGAATTCAATCTAGTTTATGTTATTGTCATGATAACATAGGAAGTGATGGTGCATATTTGCTAGCGGGTCTTCATGTTTGATATTGCTTTATCGGATATGTCATTGTCTAAACTTGTGCAATTAATGATTATTTATAATATATGAATGGTTATCCTTCTTGCTTATCAATACATCTTCTGAAACACACAGCGACCTATCCCTTATTCATATCATGTTGATCTTGACTTCATAGTATTTGGTTCATTAATCATCCTCTCATGGTATCGATGTGTAATGACTAGTGATTGTTGTATCACTTCTTCATTCCTCATCGTGATAGATAATGCAGATGTTTAATGTAGATGTATATCGATTACAGATATTCGATATTGCTTTAAACGTTATTATTATTATTATTATTATTAATGCTATTGTTATTATTAAATATTATAATTAATGATGTTAGTAATATTAATAATATTATAATAAATATTATTATAGTGATAACATATTGTTTTATATTGAGAGGTTTATTAATATTATTTATATATTAAAATTATTATATCAATAATTGATTTAATATTATTACTTAATATATTATTATAATATAATATATATAATATATATAATTTATTAATAATTATTTATTATTAATTTATATTATAATTATAATCATAATTATATTATTTATTAATATTTTAATATTATTTAATTAACATATTACTTATTATGCTAACTATATATTATTATTATCTTTTGATAATAATTATATATTATTGTTATATACCGTTAATAATAGATTATTATATATCATCTAATCATTTTATTATTATACTAAGTTCAATATGTCACGGCTCATGACATTGTCCCTTGTGTAATTGCCACTTGAATGTATTGGTATTGAACCACATTAATGCTTTTCTTCTTCAACAAATGAGGACAGTCACTCTAAAGACAACATGATAATGTACACTCATTGTAAGGACAGTCACAAATGAGGACATCTCACAGTGACTGTCCCTTGTGTAATTGCCACTTGAATTACACAAGGGACAGTCATTGTGAGATGTCCTCATTTGTGACAAGAACAATCACACATGAGGACATCTCACAGTGATTGTCCCTTGTGTAATTGCCACTTGAATGTATTGCTATTGAACCACATTAATGCTTTTCTTCTTCAACAAATGAGGACAGTCACTCTAAAGACACCATGATAATGTACACTCACTGTAAGGATAGTCACAAATGAGGACATCTCATAGTGACTATCCCTTGTGTAATTGCCACTTGAATGTATTGCTATTCAGCCACATTAATGCTTTTCTTCAACAAATGAGGATAGTCACTCTAAGGACAACATGATAATGTACGCTCACTGTAAGTGTACATTATCATGTTGTATTACAAATGGACCTTATGTTGGTCAGGATATAAGTGCAAAAAAAAAAGGAACGTTGTCATTTGTGTTTTCAACAGCGCCGAGAGAGATTCCCTCCGTGAAATCAAGCGGGTTATCATTTGTGTTTTGAACAAAGTGGGTTGTCATTTGTGTTTTGAACAGCACCGAGAGAGATTCCCTCCGTGAAATCAAGTGGGTTGTCATTTGTGTTTTCAACAGCGCCGAGAGAGATTCCCTCCGCAAAATCACAGCTACAATTTCTGAGTACGTTGGGTTTATTTTTCTTTTGTCATTATTATTTAATCTGGTATTCAGCTGTTAGAGAGCTAAAATACCCAGAAATGAGGACATATCTGTGTTGAATTTATTGTTAGCGGCTTTGGTTATTTAGAATGCTTCCCCACAATACTTAATTACACAAGGGACAGTCACTGTGAGATGTCCTCATTTGTGACAAGGACAGTCACACATGAGGACATCTCACAGTGACTATCCCTTGTGTAATTGCCACTTGAATGTATTGCTATTCAACCACATTTATGGGCTCGTTTGGACCATGACACATAGTAGCATCTACAAAGAAGAATATCCCAGGTGTAACAAGTTGTAAGAATATACCAACAGTTCTAAGAAGTTCCCTAGCACGTAGTAGCATCTACAAAGAAGAATATACAACATGAGGGCAGCCACTGTAAAGACAACATGATAATGTACACTCATTGTATGTGTACATTATCATGTTGTCTTTACAGTGACTGACCTCATTCAAGTGGAAATTACACAAGGGACAGTCATTGTGAGATGTCCTCATTTGTGACAAGGACAGTCACACATGAGGATATCTCACAGTGACTGTCCCTTATGTAATTGCCACTTGAATGTATTGCTATTCAACCACATTTATGGGCCTGTTTGGACCATGACACACAGTAGCATCTACAAAGAAGAATATCCCAGGTGTAACAAGTTGTAAGAATATACCAACAGTTCTAAGAAGTTCCCTAGCACATAGTAGCATCTTCTAATTGTCTATACCACTTCACAAGGTATTGTTTGCACACATTGTTTTTGGTTCTTTTGATGACCCTTGTTTTGAAATTGCTATTAGGCCTTGTAGCTTATATGTTTTGATTGCTGGAGAGCTTCTAAAGCTAAGCAAGAAGACCATTGCATGAGTTATAGCCGCGCGCTCAGGTTTGAAAATTGTATATTTTTTAATCTAATGTATATTTTAACTAGACTTTTAGCTTATTTTTGCTGTATATTTTAATCTAAAGGGAATCATGGATGTGAACTTGAAAGAATTTTGTACTTAGTTCTTATGGAGAGAATAGTAGTAGTTTATGGTCTAATATCAAATAGAGTTTTCCAATTACAGAAAGTTAATGAATTCTAATAGCTTATATGTTTTGATTGCTGGAGAGCTTCTAGAGCTAAGCAAGAAGACCATTGCACGAGTTATAGCCGCGCGCTCAGGTTTGAAAATTGTATATATTTTAATCTAATGTATATTTTAATCCTTTTTCCATGTCATGTAATATGTCTTGCCTTGTAGCTTATATGTTTTCAAATTACTGTTAGGCCTTGTAGCTTATATGTTTTGATTGCTAGAGAGCTTCTAGAGCTAAGCAAGAAGACCATTGCACTAGTCGTAGCCGCGCGCTCAGGCATGAAAATTGTATATTTTTTAATCTAATGTATATTTTAACTAGACTTTTAAAATATTAAAGGATTTAACTAGGTCTAAGAAGATTTGTGTACTTTTGACAATTTTGCTTAGTCACTGAAAGTTGTAGACCGAAGTTTTCATAGCCCAATTTTTGCTTCCTGCGAAGAACGATCATGTTAGATAATATAAGTGAAGAACAAAATAGGGAGACAATCGCTAGATTATGGTCTAACTTGAAAAGAAAAGGTGATGGAAAATGTTATTGTCCCTACAAAATTTGTAAGGGCTTAAACCGTAGAAGACTGCTAATCAAAATAGTTAAGAGACATTGTAGGGAGAATGGTCACATTGAAGGGGGGCATGACTATCATCCACTGGTAAGTTGTTCATTATATCATTTTAACAATTTATATACATATGAAATCACTTGATGATGAGTTGAAGATCATGGTTTATTTATGTTAATCAATTTTATATAGGTTGATCTCCTGATGCAGGAGCATCCTGGGTGTAAGAGCAATCTTGCATCACCCAAAAATATTTCTATTTTTGAATTCAATAAGGGCTATCATGTGCAGAGCTGCTATTTATGGAAAGTTACTATTTTTGGTAATTTTTGTATGTGCTCAGAATGATCTGATTTCTTTCTTGGAGGTTCATTTTGGTCATATAAGTCTGCCAGTAAAGTTTCATTGCCAGATCAAGTGTATATTGGAAGATATTGAAGATTTTCGGTATTGGCAACAGGGTACAGAAACTTTGAACTCAGTTTTGAAGGCTTTAGAGGCCTCAGATGAGGTCAAAAATTTGGGTGATGAGCGCTTGCGCCGGTCAAGCCTGTAGAGCGCTTCGTGGCATTTCCGAAATGGGGTTATAATAGCCGATTGGGTCAACTGGTGATGACTTATGGTCTTCGGAAGTTGGGCCACCTGAAATGGCGAAAAATAATTTTCTTCAAAATTTCTGTTCGGGTTTCAAAGGTTATCTTGAGCCGACTATGATGTAATAAAATGTAAAATAAAATAATTCTAAGTTGGTCGGCCTTATTGGCTAAAATTCTGGAACCTTCCCAGACGGTGGAAAATTGCCTATATAAGGAAGGCTGTATTATTGTCTTAGGCAGTTCAGAATAGTTCTGGGTAGTAGATCTGGGTAATAGTTTGAGGCTTTGTCCTACAGAATATTGTAAGGGAATGCCCATGTGGCTTTGCATAATGTAATTCTGAAAGTTTGTAATTCCACATTTGTGGAGATAATAAGAAGCCAATTTTCTGTTCTTGCATATTATTGTTGTTTCTCTATATCTGTTATGTGTTTGTGGTATTAAGGGGAGCACCCTTCATCAGGTGGTATCAAAGCAGGAGTTCTTGAGTGTGTAAACAGATCACCGACTGTGAGGCAGTTTGCACCAGGACCGTGGCTAGGGTTTCAGTGCGCATCGTGAAAATGCCTCCACGAAGGGAACGTGGCGGAAGAGCTGGTGTTGTAACACCTGAGGTTAGAGAGCTGCAGAGACAAGTGCGAGCATTATAAGAAGAGATTCGTAGAGGAATGAATCTTAATGTCAGAGATGAAAGCGAGGATGAAGCCGAAGAAGAATATCAAGAAGGAGAAGCTGAAATTGTGAACCAGGAGGAAGAAAGACTTTTTCGGGCGATTTCCAAGATTGGGAAAAGACCTAAGATTGAGGTTCCTACATTTTCTAGAAATCTTAACCCAGAGGAATTGATCGACTGGGTCAATGAATGTGAGGAATATTTTGAGTATGAAGATGTTGAGGATCCTGATAGGGTCAAATTTGCGAAGGCCAGACTGAAAGGTCATGCAAAAATCTGGTGGCAAAAAATTCAATTGGAGCGAAATAGAAGGGGAAAGGAGAAAATCACGAGATGGGATCGGATGGTAGATAAATTGAAGTGACAGTTCATTCCTATTGATTATGAGCTTGACCTACTGAAGAAAATGCAGAGTTTGAAGCAAGCAGGAAGATCTATTCAGGAGTATATGGAGGAGTTCTATCGACTCCTCATCAGAATAGGCCATGCCGAAGCTGATAAGGAGAAAGTTGCCCGATACCTTAATGGGTTAAGGCCAAGCATTCAGGAGGAGTTGAATCTGGTTCGAATGAACAGTATTGAAGAGGCATACCAGTTTGCCCTAAAAGTAGAGGAGAAGCTGAACAAGAAGTTCGAGAGCAGACAAAACGGAAGAGGTCACGGTGGACGATCTGGTGGACGGTCATATGGTGGCCGAAATGAAGATCTGAAAAAGAAGGATGAGGCCAGTAGCAGTCAGAATCAGCGTGGAAATAATTCTAATCGCTTCCAGGATCAGAATAATAGAGATCAGAGAGGAAGAGGAAGAGGACAAGGATCTGGAAGAGGAGGCTTCCATGGAACATGTTTTCACTGTGGAGAAGAAGGTCATAGGGCATTTGAATGTCCTCAGTGCCAAGGCAGAACAGATAGAAGAAATGAAGGCCAGGCCAGAGTTGCACATGTAGATGAAGATGCCAGATCATCAAATTCTGAAGATGCTGAAAGAGGAGAAATGTTGATTAACAAAAGAGTCCTGTTGAGTGGTGAGAATGAACCTGAGCAGAGGAAGAGCCTGTTTCGCACCAGGTGCAAGTGTGAAGGTAAATGTTGTGATGTGATCATTGATAGTGGAAGCACTGACAATTTGGTGTCAGAAGAGATGGTGACAAAGTTGAAGCTCAAGAGACAGAAACACCCACATCCATATCAGATTGCCTGGGTACAGGATGACCACAAGGTCATGGTCAATGAACAATGCCTGGTGAAGTTCAAGATTGGCGGATACCAAGATGAGGTATTGTGTGATATCATATCTATGGATGCATGTCATATGTTTTTGGGTAGACCATGGCAGTTTGACAGATGTGCTGTACATGATGGTCGTGCGAATACCTATTCCCTGACAAAGGATGGAGTGCGGCATAAGCTAAAACCATTGAAGGAGACTGAAGAAAAGGTATGTGGTAATGCAAGGATAACTTTTGTTGATGGAAGAAATTTCCTAGATGGTATGAGGCATGAGCATGTATGTTTTGCTTTAATTCCAAAAGTTGGTAAAGAGAAAGTAGAAGATGTTCCTATAGAAGTTGCAGATTTGTTGAATGAGTTTCAGGATATTGTATCCAATAACGTGCCTGATGGATTACCACCGGTCAGGAAGATCAGTCATCAGATGGACTTGATCCCAGGAGTGAGTTTTCCGAATAAGGCAGCACACAGAATGACACCTGCAGAAAGTGAGGAGTTGAACAGACAAGTACATGAACTCTTACAGAAGGGGTTGATTCGAGAGAGTCTGAGTCCCTGTGCTGTACCAGCGGTATTAGCACCAAAGAAGAATGGAGAATGGAGGATGTGTACAGATTCCAGAGCAATAAACAAGATCACAATCAAGTATAGGTTTCCATTGCCACGAATGGATGATATTATGGACTGTTTGAGTGGAGCTGTGTATTTCTCAAAGATAGATCTGAAGAGTGGATATCACCAGATTCGGATCAGAGAAGAAGATGAATGGAAGACTGCCTTCAAGACAAAGGAAGGACTATATGAGTGGTTAGTCATGCCTTTTGGGCTAACCAATGCACCGAGCACTTTCATGCGGCTCATGAACGAGGTTCTGAAAGAATTTCTGGGTAAGTTTGTCATTGTTTACCTAGATGATATTTTGATCTTTAGTAAGACATTGGATGAGCATATGATGCATATTCGTATGGTATTTGAGAAGTTGAGAGAAGAGGAATTGTTGATTAATTTGAAGAAGTGCAGTTTTGTGAAGAAAGAGTTGGTGTATTTGGGATTTGTAGTTTCAGTAGAAGGTCTAAAAATAGACCCAGAGAAGGTACAGGCTATCCTTGAATGGCCTACTCCGAGGAGTGCTACTGAGGTAAGATCTTTTCATGGTCTAGCTAGCTTTTACAGAAAGTTCATCAGAAATTTTAGCAGTATTTGTGGACCCTTGACTGAAACAATGAGAGGGGATAGAAAAGAGTTTAAGTGGACTAATGGGGCAGAAAAGAGTTTTCAATTGTTGAAACAAAAAGTTACAGAACAACCAGTTTTAGCACTTCCAGATTTTAATAAGGTGTTTCAAGTAGATTGTGATGCTAGTGGTACTGCAGTAGGAGCTGTTATGAGCCAAGAAGGTAAACCTGTTGCTTATTTCAGTGAGAAGTTAAATGATGCCAAGAGGAAATATTCTATTTATGATCAAGAATTTTATGCTATAGTTCAGGCATTAAAGAAGTGGAGACATTATCTGCTTCCTAAGGAGTTTGTTTTGTATACTGATCATCAAGCTTTGCAATATTTGAATAGTCAAGGAAAGTTGAATCAGAGGCATTTGAAATGGGTTGAGTTTTTGCAGAGTTATACATTTGTTTTGAAACACAGGAGTGGAAAGTCTAATAGGGTTGCAGATGCTCTTAGCAGAAGGCAACTATTGCTGACAGAAATGTAGATTGAAGTGGTTGGGTTCAAGGAACTCAAGAATTTGTATCCAGAGGATCCTGATTTTGGTGAAGCTTGGAAAGCTTGTACAGAACCTGTTACTCTAGATAGGATGAAATGGTTGGATTTCATCATCCAGGATGATATGCTATTCAGAGGGAGTCAGTTGTGCATTCCATGAAGTTCTATGAGGGAGAATCTCATCAAGGAGAAGCATAGCGGAGGATTAGCTGGACATTTTGGTCGTGACAAAACCATTGGTTTGGTTAGTGAGAATTATTATTGGCCACAATTGCAGCAAGATGTGAAGAAGTTTGTACAGAGTTGTAGAGTATGTCAGATGGTGAAAGGAGTGAAGCAGAATACAAGGTTGTATCAGCCATTACCTATACCAGAGAAGCCTTGGGAGGATATCAGTATGGACTTTGTTCTTGGTTTACCGAGGACTCAGTGGGGACATGATTCAATTTTTGTAGTAGTTGACAGATTTTCAAAGATGGCACATTTCATTCCCTGCAAAAAGACTAATGATGCTATTCATGTAGCAGAATTATTTTTCAGAGAAGTAGTGAGACTTCATGGTTTGCCAAAGACCATAGTTTCAGATCGGGACACTAAGTTTGTTGGATATTTCTGGCGTACATTGTGGAAGAAGTTGAAGACAGATTTGAAGTTCAGTTCATCACATCATCCACAGACTGATGGACAGACAGAGGTGGTGAATAGGAGTTTGGGAAATTTGTTGAGATGTTTGGTTGGAGATAAGCCAACAGGATGGGATTTGATTTTACCACAGGCAGAATTTGCATACAATAATTCTGTCAACAGGAGCACTAGTAAATCACCATTCCAAATTGTATATGGAGGTAGTCCAAGAAATGCATCTGAATTGAGGAAGATAGATAAAGGAGAAATAAGTAGTGCTGAAGCTGAGGATTTTGCAGAACACTTGAAGAACATCCATGAGGAGGTGAGGAAGCATATTACCAAGATGAATGCATAGTATAAGGCTAAGGTAGATGAGAAAAGGAGGTATAAAAAATTTTAGGTTGGTGATGAAGTCATGGTTCATTTGCGGAAGGAGCGGTTTCCAGTTGGTACATATAACAAGCTGAAAATGAAGAAGTTTGGACCATGCAGGATATTGAAGAAACATGATTCAGGAAACGCATATGAGGTAGAATTACCTACTGAGCTAAATATTTCGCCAGTGTTTAACATTTCAGATCTGACAGAGTATCATGAAGGAGGTGTTGAAGATGAGATCACAGCAGCACAGTGGAGTATTCCAGCAACTAGTTCAGACACTAAGGAGATCGAAGATATACTGGACAGTCGTGTTGGCAGAAGCACAAGGAACATGACATATGAAGAATATCTGGTCAAATGGAAAGGACGACCTATTGAAGATTCATCATGGCTGACAAAGGAGGAGGTTAGCCATCTTGGTTTTCCTCTGCACACCTGAGTCGTGACAGGGTCACTTCTCAAATTACCCTGGGTGTCTGATGCAGGAGCATCCTGGGTGTAAGAGCAATCTTGCATCACCCAAAAATATTTCTGTTTTTGAATTCAATAAGGGCTATCATGTGCAGAGCTGCTATTTATGGAAAGTTACTATTTTTGGTAATTTTCGTATGTGCTCAGAATGATCTGATTTCTTTCTTGGAGGTTCATTTTGGTCATATAAGTCTGCCAGTAAAGTTTCATTGCCAGATCAAGTGTATATTGGAAGATATTGAAGATTTTCGGTATTGGCAACAGGGTACAGAAACTTTGAACTCAGTTTTGAAGGCTTTAGAGGCCCCGGATGAGGTCGAAAATTTGGGTGATGGGCGCTTGCGCCAGTCAAGCCTGTAGAGCGCTTCGTGGCATTTTCGAAATGGGGTTATAATAGCCGATCGGGTCAACTGGTGATGACTTATGGTCTTTGGAAGTTGGGCCACCTGAAATGGCGAAAAATAATTTTCTTCAAAATTTCTGTTCGGGTTTCAAAGGTTATCTTGAGCCGACTATGATGTAATAAAATGTAAAATAAAATAATTCTAAGTTGGTCGGCCTTATTGGCTAAAATTCTGGAACCTTCCCAGATGGTGGAAAATTGCCTATATAAGGAAGGCTGTATTATTGTCTTAGGCAGTTCAGAATAGTTCTGGGTAGTAGATCTGGGTAATAGTTCGAGGCTTTGTCCTACAGAATATTGTAAGGGAATGCCCATGTGGCTTTGCATAATGTAATTCTGAAAGTTTGTAATTCCACATTTGTGGAGATAATAAGAAGCCAATTTTCTGTTCTTGCATATTGTTGTTGTTTCTCTATATCTGTTATGTGTTTGTGGTATTAAGGGGAGCACCCTTCATCATCTCCCCAGGAAAGTACATGATATGGAGGAACATGGGGGTGCGAATATCCAAGGTGAAGATAATGATCCCATGGAAGATGACGATCATGCGCCAGAAAACACAATTGAAGATGATGGTATAAATACATTGATCCATGACACATTTAGTCCAAGCGGATCTGATCATGATGATGATGATAGCCTCGATGTACCTCTACTTGAGAAGGCATACGAGCCCCTATACAAAGACTCCCAAACAACTCTTCTCTCTGCTGTATTGTTGTTGTTGAACTTGAAGGTTATGAATGGTTTATCCAACATAACAATGTCACGTATGTTAAGGTATGTCATATATGTCTTTATAGTTAACAAAGGGTGAATAATGTACCACTAATATTGTTTATATTAACAACTTATATTTTTTGCTGTAGATTGATAGGTGAGTTTTTGTTACCACCATCAAATATTCTACCTCGCTCATATTGAGAATTATCTGCTATTATGAAAGATATTGGAATGGAGTATCAAGCAATACATGCTTGTCCCAATGATCATATTATATATTATAAAGAACATGAATTTGCAACACAATGCCCTGTATGTCATACGAGTAGATATCAAACAGATCGAATAACAAAAAAGGTGCCTCACAAGGTTCTTCGTTACATCCCCATTATTCCACGGATGCGACAATTATTCAGGTGTACTAGCTTGGCACAATTTATGGATTACCATGCACGCAATAAAAGTCGAGATGACATTATTCGAATCCCTGCGGATGGTTCGGCATTTATGCACATAGAGGAAAAGTGGCAACACTTCAAAGAAGAACCTCATAATCTCAGGCTTTCATTGGCAGCGGATGGTGTCAATCCATTTGGAGAGATGAGATCTGTTTGCTCGGTGTGGCCTGTTTTTGTTATCAACAATAACATTCCTCCGTGGATGTCAATAAAGAGGGAGCACATTATGTTGGCAATGATTGTTCCAGGTATTTTATCATTTGATAGTTATTAATTTACATGTACTTACAAATCTTACAGTAAAATGGTCACAATAATTATGTAATGTTACTATTCATTCAAGTAGGTAAATATCAAGTTAAAGATATGAATGTATATATTGAGCCTCTTATTGACGAGTTGGTGGAGTTATGGAACGGTGTCACTATGTATGACGTGTCTAGACCAATAGGACAAAGACAATTTCAATTCCATGCAATACTTGTATGGACAATACATGATGCCCCAGGGCTAACACATTTTTGTGGTATGTTATAGTGAATTCAAGTTGCGCATGATAATTCTAATTATAAAAATCAACATATTTAATAATCCAATTATATCATTATCTTGTAGGTCTTCAAACAAAGGGAAAATTTGCATGTCCAGTTTGTGGTCCAAAGATGAAATCTCGTCATTCAAAAATTTTAGGAAAGCATGTGTTTGATGAGTACAGACACTTCCTCCACAGGAATCATAAGTATCAAAGTATGGAAAAACATCTTTTCAATGGGAAAGAAGAGACTACATCAAAGCCATGAAGAATGACACCTCGCCTATGGAATTTGGAATATAATAGAATTAATCGTCGAGGTAATGTCGTTCCACTTAATGGTTTATGTTTGTAATTTATATATTTCTATTGTGATTTTTGTTTACTAATTATGTAATTGATGACCGTGAAGGTCGTCAAGGCACTACTAACAACCTTCCAAAGGGACTAAAAAGCTATCCCAGACAATTTAGTAGGTTGCCCTACTACGAGGACCTACAAATTGTGCATTTGTTTGATCTTATGCATGTTGGAAAGAATATAACAGAGACATTGTGGAAAATACTGGATGGAAGGCGTGACAAAGAAAAAATTGTCAAAATTTGTAATGACATTCATGAATCCAATCATGCACTGAAGAATTTCATTCACTCAAATAGCAATAGAGATCAAATTAATATAAGTGCCCTTCCTTGGTTATTAACGGAGCAGCAAAGTGATGCCATAAAAGAAGTCATATGAAAAATTCGATTTCCCATAGGATTTGCTGGGAACATAAGCAATCTCATATCAAAGAAAAGTGAATTTGGGCCAGGGCTCAAAATGCATGATTGGCATACTTTCATCAAGGTAAGTTATGTTCTTCTGTATTTACAATATATTCATAAACTATGTGTACTATTCATTATGTTATGTTAGAAAATAATGAAATGATTGGTTTATAATTACTGCAGTACGTGCTACCTCTATCTCTCCCAGAGCACTTCAACAATAACATCAAACAAGTGATATATGATCTTGGAAAATACATGAGGTAAGCAGTAATATCTGTTCAATTTGTTGTATATATTTATTATATTCGCGATTTGTTTTTCTTGCTATGTAATCTATTGTATATTATTTTGTAAAGTCTCGTATTTATATATTTTTTGTGACTTGAATCTCTTAATGTAGGTGGTTGTCATCTAAAGAAATCCATAAAGAAGATATAAACTATTGGAAGAGAAGAATTCCTCATTTACTGTGTGAAATGCAAAAGTGTCTACCTCCAACTTTTTTCAATGCACAAGAACACTACCTCATACACCAAGTTGAGGAGATTGAATTGTGTGGACCTGCACACACTAGGTCAATGTGGATGGTTGAGAGGCACTTGAAATCTTTGAAGGCTTTGGTTCGACAAAGAGCACATCCTGAGGGTTCTATGGTAGAGGGATACATGGTATACTAGACTATGGTGTACATTACTGAATATCTTCTTAAGTTTGCTTCAAATATCCATGTAGATCACATTTGGGATCTCGACCCTTTTAAAAAATTCAAAGGGGAGTACTTGATGGGGAAAGGTAGATTGAGAAAAGTGACAGGTAATAAATTATAAGATGTTATTGTAATAAATTATTTCTTAATCTTCAAAATAAATCGGTTGTAAGTCGTCTATTTTTTTTTTGTACAGTTGCTCGAGAGTGGGATGCACTACATTTGTATATTGCAAACAATCTTGATTGGATGACGGTATGGATTGAATGATATCAACATTCTGGTCACACATTAACATGGGAAGGTGTATCTTCATTGGTTAAAGAAGCTCATCGTAATGGAGATTCTAATGTTATGCAAAGGGAAATAGATTTAGCATATGGTTTAAGAGATTTCCAGGTACGTACAAAATTATTAATCACCCGTATGTTTATCAACTCACGATATAATAATTTTGACATGTTTCACATATTATTACAGGTTAAACACCACAAGGGTATGTTCTGTAATGGTCAAAAATTTCACGTCAAAGTGTTGGATGACACGAAGAAAACTTGTGATTCTGGAATAACTGCAGTCTTTCAAGTGACTAATATTTCATCTAGAAATGACTTAGATCCTCAAGAGTCTACAAATCAATACTATGGCATTTTGGATGATATACTTGAGTGCGACTTTAGTTCCTTCAAATTAGTACTCTTCATTATCAAATGGTACAGGCTACGACTTAATCCAAATGATCCTAATAGAACTGTTATTGAACATGATAATGGATTTACAATGGTTAATACAAGGTCATTTGAGCCAGTTGGGGATGAGCCCTATGTTCTTCCAAGCCAATGTGAGCAGGTATTTTACTCAGAGGTTTCACATAAACTGGGTTGGTCATTTGTTGTTAGACATGAACCGAGAGGAAGGCCGATAAAGTATAATGCGATGGAAGAAGAAGATACCGAAGAAGTAGAAGATGATGTAGATGATGATCACGATCGACAATTATTGGATGATGTTCCTGAGACAAATTTTCATGAAGAAGAAGAAGAAGATGATGACGATGATGCTGCTACTGATGATGATGATGAAGATGATGTTGATGTTGATGATGATGATGTTGATGATGACGACAACGACGACAATGACGATGATGACGACGATGATGATGACGATGATGACGAGGATGATGATGATGATGATGATGATGATGATGAGGATGATGATGATGAAATTTAAAGGTATGCCATCAATCTTTAATGTATTTAATATTCATTTCTTGATAGAAATATATTTGTCTTAAATGGTTACATAGTTTATTCATTATCTATTTAAAAGCTACAAGTTTCAACTACAAACGAGGCTACTATCATGGGGGTGGTACATACTATTAAACCAACTTCTAATCAATGACTCCAACATACCATTTAGTTATTAAATTTTTGGCTAACATTTTTATACTTGATCTTTGACATAGGGGCACAATATGGAGCAACCGCCCGAAGGTGATGGTGATGATATTCCTAGCTCATCTACACATGAGTAGGTAAAACTCATTGTAATTGTGCAAACTAGATAGAAGCAAAATGTTATTTTTTTTAATGTTATTTTCTTCATTGTTTTGGAGTAATTTTGATAATACTAATACTATTGTTGTCACAGAGGGCCGGTGGTCGGAGAGAGGGAAAGCAACCTGCAGTCCCTCAGGAGTCCCCCCTTGTGGACCCTTTTTTTATTGATTTAGCAGAGACCGATGACCCGATCGGTTCCATTAAAAAGCTGCTAAAGAAAATTGGGAAAGAACTTCTACGTTTGGTATCCATACATCTTCAGACTCAGGAAATAAAAGACAGGGCAGCTGAGTTGTTGCGCACTTCTGAAAACTTTAAAGTAAGTATTAATGAAATTTTTAATTATTACAAGAGTTCAATAATGGTTTTTATGTTATGCTCTTTTATGACATTAATTAAAATATGGATGCATTGTCTTAACAGAGTTATTTGCGTAATTTTGAACCCCATTCCCATGATGAGGCCGGTACTGCAAGTGGTTCAGGTAGATCACATGTTCCATTCCCCACTTGTGTTTTCCACTGAATATATATAGGAATGATCATAATCATTGATAATACATGCTCGAACAATCTTTTTTTTTAATGCTCTAACAATCTTGTCCATGCTAGTCCATGCGTTCTATATTTATGCATGCTCTAACAATTTTATTCTTCAGCTCCTTTCCATGATGATATGACAATGCCACCTCCATCCAGGACAGTCACAAATGTCTTGCCGACTGCCATGTCAACAACACACAGCCTAAATGCACCAACTGTTGCACCATCTACTGGTACACAAATCCCTCTTTTTCTCTCTTTTGTTATGTGTTTAAGTGTTATGTGTTTACGATGTAGATCCCTTGATTGTGTTTGTGCCATGGGTGCTCTGCACCAATTTATTTCCCTTGAAGTATTATTTCTTGGAGGCATTTGATAATGGTTTTCATTTTTTGCAATAGGAGATGCAACAACTCCCGATGCAACATCATTTCCTGGATGTTCCCATGTTCCTAGTACAGGAACGGTGAAGGATTGCGTATTGATCATCAGCGACGATGAAGACATTCCCTTAAAAGTAGCCAAAGTTCTAAGTACTTTAAAGTTATTATTATTCTATAGTGATATAATAGTAATTTAGTTTTTGATCACTCTTCATCGACTAATGATCCCATGATTATTTTGTAGGGAATGATATTTTTTGGTGAAAACTTGGTGACGAGTGTTTGCAGATATTCGGGCCCACCCTACGTACATGGTGGAACATCATATCCTAACTAAAACCCCAAACCACTATTTTGATTTCATATCATTGCTAGAATAGTTTTCCTTTTCATCAATTTCTTGAACTATATTAAAGGTAGCTTCTCTTCATTTATGAGTCTAACATGTTTTTTTTTACTTAAAAGGTGGAATAACCAAGATAAAAAGTTGAAGGATGATCTTGTACATAGTATGACCTAGCTTTTTGGACCTCATGCATTTGAGAGAAACAAGCTCCTTGAAAAAGCTGGTTTATGTTTGAAGTATATTAGGGACCAGTACAGGAAATATTTAGAGGTTAACCCAAGGCATGAGCGTCCGTCCTGTGTTCTTGAGGCTGAGTGGTAGGCTTTGATTTTGGATGGAAAGTATAAAGCCGACATGAAAAAAGGAATTACGCTAGTAGAGAGTAGAGCAAGGTATGTGATACTTTTGAGAATGTAATTATGTACTAATTAACCTCTAAATTTTTCCTGTACTGGTCTCTAACATATTTCAAAATTTTCATAGATTTTCTGAGACATCAAAGGCAACAAAGGCAAGATTAGAAAAGTACGGGACACACAAGCTCGACTCTGGTGGTTTTTCCAAACTTCAAGCACGAGTTGTAAGTATTAGTAAATCAAAACTTGTATCAATTTTTTTATATATTGCAAGGAAATTTTTTTTGATCAAACAATGCAAGTAAAATTCACCATACCAAGCAAAAATGTAGGGGTCAGAGTTCAATAGATGCCTCACAGAAGAGGACAAGAGAATTGGCTTCCAACAAGGCTATAGAGCCGTGGCTGAACGGCTACGAGCTGAAATCAGTGTGCAAGGTTCAAATAATGATGCATCTGAGCCACAGGTAAATAAGCTAAATGAAATTTATTTCAAATTGAATACTTTACCAATTAGTCTATTTGATGTTAAGTTCTAATATAAAGTGAGTATATCTGTTTTAAGAAAGCAATGATAACAATGTGTAGGATATTGGAATGCAGCCTGACAATCCTTCTACACAATCTATGCATAATGAAGGTTTGCATGATGTGCATCCTAGTGGTGGAGGTATACATTTGCTATTAAAATTTTTATATGTAATTACAATTGGTGTTTGGATTAATGTAACATTTTGTATAGCAACTGTAGAGGATCGAGGGGTCGGTGCTCATGAGCATGTTGAGGTTGAGTCTAGACAAAATGATGTGGCCAGATCAAGTAATTAAAGAGTGCCATAGTTATGTTCTTTAAAATAATTAAATACTTGTAACAATTATAATTAAATATTTTAAATTTAACTCTTTTATTTGTTATTGTAGAGGACCCCCCTTTGCAGCAGCATAGGAATTTGAGATCATCAAGAACAGAGAACAAAACAACTGATGAGGGGGGTATTGATGATAACACTGATGCTCCTCTTAGAGCTTACATAGAAAAAAAAATTAGAAAGAGAAAAAAGAAATGATTGTCATCTAAATACCTTAATTGATAATGACTGAATTTTATGTCTCAATGAATTTAATTATGTGCTAATGAATGTTCATGAATTATGTGTTTATTTTCATATTGATGAATGTTGCATGTTAACGAATCTAATGTGTTAATGAATGTTATCATGTGATATTGATTGAATGTTACATTTTATTAATAATTGAAAGAATGAATGAATGTTAGATGTTAACGGGGAATGTAGAGTGATGTTAGGGGGAGGGGGGTGGGGCCAAATGAGCTTCCACCTTCACATGGTTGGCCCTGTTTAGTAGAGAATATTAAACTATATTCTCGAAACAAAGTGAAGCTCAATAAGATACTAAATGAGTCAAAATGGTTATCAAGGTCCTCTATCCATAAGATACTTGTAGTCAAAATGGTTATTAATAAGATACTTGTAGTCAAAATGGTTATCTAGGTCCTCTATCCATTCCATAAGTTCTTCACCATTCAAACTTCCTCCATAACAAGGAATGTGCTCTAGGTTAGTCATGAAGCCTAGCATGGACTCTCTGTCAGATAGAGCCACTATTTCAGAGCCTTTTCTGTGCATTTCCTTCAAGCACTGTACAGTGTACGGATGTGAAAGGGAGGGCAGACCAGTGTGGAAGTTAGAGTATTTATATCTTATGCTTTGAGAGTTTATTTGGTAGATTCAAGACACCTTATATCAAAGTTATTCCTTTTTCTTATCTGTTGTTCTGTCAAACCCTCATTTTTTGGGTTATTGCATTCAAATGGCCTTAACTTGCAAATAAACCATAGGATATCCTCTGTTCTTTGTAAAATGCAAGTTAAGGGGGTTTATTTTCATATTTTAAAAGCTTTGGAACAGGATACTAAGCCAGAGAATTTCGAGAGCAAGCCCTAGGTCAAGAATCTCAATGTTCTTGACTAGGAGTTGATGGATTATGCAAGATCAGAGGGTAGCGGCAAGTAAAGGACCTCAAACCTTGTTGAATCTAGATCTTTAGAGCATGGTGGACATCTTCAAACTCTGATCTTGGTTTCATGCACCCATTTTCAATGCCTTGTTTTGGAACCCACACCCAAAGGCATGCATTAGGTCTGTGGACTCAATAAGGACATTGATATGCTGGAGTGGAGTCAGGGTCTGGGAGTTGGAGGATTGTTAGAACATCAAAAAGGGTACTCAAAAAACATATAAATTCATAAGGTCCTTTGTCAAATTGAAGAGTTATTGCTGCAGAACAGGTTTTGGAGACCTACTAGAGTCACTAGGTCTATTTGGACCCGTTTGGACCACGACACACAGTAGCATCTACAGAGAAGAAGTTTGGTATGCAATGGTCTTGAAACCTCCTGAGAAATTCTTGGTATGCATTTGTGTGGTGCAAAAGCTTCGTTGAAAGAGAAAAAGAAGAAAAGAATAGAAATGATTTTTTTTCTTTTTATGTCATATACTGTAACCAGCTACTTATAACTTGCAAAAATTATTATAACCATTTGAAATTGAAACTTAGTTTAATGTGAAACTGAGAACTGCTTTATTAGAGCTTTCTGTGATTTAGATTCAGACATCAAGAACATTGTTTGCCTAATATTGTGATTAATGTTTATTTATTAATATCTCATACTGACAAACAATTGATAATTGTAGGGAAAACGTCATTGGGGGTCTTTGAGGATCCACCAGAAGCCAAGGAGAAAATGTATTCCAATGCTAAAGATGGTGTAACAGTCCTTATAGCTGTTGAACCTTGCTGTGTAGATCATCTCCGATTCTCCAAGTTCAACAGTACTGTGGTATTCCTTTGGATACTTCTAATGGTAAATTTCAGACATCAAGTTCTTTTCGTATGAAACTACTACATTTGTAATCTGTAGTTTTAAACTTTTAGTTTATAAATGTTCATCAGCTTTAGTTCGTATGCTACCATTTCAAGTATGATTAATGAAGTTACCTTTATCATAGGATGAAAGTGAGTAGTCAACATACTGGTACGGAGCTGGCAGCATTGATACGGTGACTAGGGCATCGTTTAATGGTGGTATTGTGTTTTCCCGTATTTAGGGCATCGACCTTTTGAAGCATTGCCTTCATCTTTCTTAAGTCTGAGTTTTAAGTTTGTTTATCTCTCTCGGCACTGTTGAAAATACAAATGACAATGTTCTTGTTTGTTTTGCCCTTATATCCCGATGTGATTTCACGGAGGGTTACAGCGCTGTTGAAAACACAAATGAAAAAACAAATCCCTTTGTAATTGCCACTTGAAGGAGGACAGTCACTGTAAAGACAACATGATAATGTACACTTACAGTGAGTGTACATTATCATGTTGTCTTTAGAGTGACTATCCTCATTTGTTGAAGAAGAAAAGCATTAATGTGGCTGAATAGCAATACATTCAAGTGGCAATCACACAAGGGACAGTCACTGTGAGATGTCCTCATTTGTGACTGTCCTTACAGTGAGTGTACATTATCATGTTGTCTTTAGAGTGACTTTCCTCATTTGTTGAAGAAGAAAAGCATTAATGTGGTTCAATAGCAATACATTCAAGTGGCAATTACACAAGGGACAATCGATCACTGTGAGATGTCCTCATGTGTGACTATCCTTGTCACAAATGAGGACATCTCACAATGAATGTCCCTTCTGTAATTTCCACTTGAATGAGGACAGTCACTGTAAAGACAACATGATAATGTACACATACAATGAGTGTACATTATCATGTTGTCTTTACAGTGGCTGCCCTCATGTTGTATATTCTTCTCTGTAGATGCTACTATGTGCTAGGGAACTTCTTAGAACTGTTGGTATATTCTTACAACTTGTTACACCTGGGATATTCTTCTCTATAGATGCTACTGTGTGCTGTGGTCCAAACGGGCCCATAAATGTGGTTGAATAGCAATACATTCAAGTGGCAATTACACAAGGGACAGTCACTGTGAGATGTCCTCATGTGTGACTGTCCTTGTCACAAATGAGGACATCTCACAGTGACTGTCCCATTGTGTAATTGCCACTTGAATGAGGACAGTCACTATAAAGACAACATGATAATGTACACAAGTACCGGGAAGGTAGTTGCAAGTTAGGGCTGTTTCATTGCATACCCGAAACAATGAAGATGTTACAGTCCACAAAATGTTTGTGCTTGAAAGATGAACAAATAAAATTAAACTTCTAAATAACCAAAGCCGCTAACAATAAATTCAACATAGATATGTCCTCATTTCTGGGTATTTTAGCTCTGTAACAGCTGAATACCAGATTACATAATAATGACAAAAGAAAAATAAACCCAACGTACTCAAAAATTGTAGCTGTGATTTCACGGAGGGAATCTCTCTCGGCACTGTTGAAAATACAAATGACAATGTTTCTCTACATTATCATGTTGCCTTTACAGTGACTGTCCCTTGTGTAATTGCCACTTGAAGGAGGACAGTCACTGTAAAGACAACATGATAATGTACACTTACAGCCCGTGTACATTATCATGTTGTCTTTAGAGTGACTATCCTCATTTGTTGAAGAAGAAAAGCATTAATGTGGCTGAATAGCAATACATTCAAGTGGCAATTACACAAGGGACAGTCACTGTGAGATGTCCTCATTTGTGACTATCCTTACAGTGAGTGTACATTATCATGTTGTCTTTATAGTGACTGTCCTCATTTGTTGAAGGAAAAAAGCATTAATGTGGTTCATTAGCAATGTATTCCCAGCATCTGTACCTGCATCTCTCTTATATACTACAAGTTGCTTGCCATCAGAAATTGTAGTTCCCTCACGTGACATTGATGGTGAAGTGTTCTTTTCAAAACCATCATCTGTGGTTACCAATGCTCCTGTTTTAGGCAATAAGTTTGTTGCATTCCATGAGCCATTGGTCAAGTTTCTTCTACGAGCTTCTGATGCCTCAAAATCTAAGCAACACCTACGCATGCCTCGTTGTGGTTGATTATCATTCTGTACATGAATTATAATGAGTAATCAGTTTTGGGCCTTGGAATCATGTATGTAACATGCACAGGCATTTCATGGCTAAATGAATCTATTTTAAAAGCATCAACTTTTCTTACATGATGCTGGATACATAAGTAGAACAAGCGTATATCAAATTGGAAGCAATCAGAACTCCACAATGACATATTATTTAGAGTACTCTTCAGTTTAAGTAATAATGCATATATTGACACTGTAAAGACAACATGATAATGTACACTCACTGTAAAGACAACATGATAATGTACACTCACTGTAAGGACAGTCACAAATGAGGACATCTCACAGTGACTGTCCCTAGTGTAATTTCCACTTGAATGTATTGCTATTCAGCCACATTAATGCTTTTCTTCTTCAACAAATGAGGATAGTCACTGTAAAGACAACATGATAATGTACACTCACTGTGAGTGTACATTATCATGTTGTCTTTAGAGTGACTATCCTCATTTGTTGAAGAATAAAAGCATTAATGTGGCTGAATAGCAATACATTCAAGTGGCAATTACACAAGGGACAGTCACTGTGAGATGTCCTCATTTGTGACTATCCTTACAGTGAGTGTACATTATCATGTTGTCTTTACAGTGGCTGTCCTCATTTGTTGAAAGAAAAAAGCATTAATGTGGTTCATTAGCAATGTATTAAATAATTTTTTTTTTTTAATCCACCCATGGGCGTCGCAATTGTGACGGGAACCCGTCGTAATGCGATGCAGGCATCCGTCGCAATTGCTTGGGAGGCCCGTCGCGATTGCGACGGTCCTCCGAAGCCATGCGACGGGGGGGTGACACCCATGCCGCTAACAAATCTTAGCCACATTGCGATGGGCTATGTGTCACAATTGTGACGGCTACCCATAGACGTCGCAATTTGTGACTAAAAAATAGTGATGTCTATGGGTGTTCCTATTGTGACACATAGCCGTCGCAATTGCGACACATAGCCGTCGCAAAATGCCCCCAAATGTATTAGTGCCAGAACTGCCCTTGAAAACACTACGAACCTTCCTTAGATAGGCAATTTTCCACCGCTTGAGAAGGTTCCAAAGTTTTAGCCATTAAGGATGACTACCGCTAGAATTATTTTATTTTTTATAATTATTACATTAGGCTCGGCTCAAAATAATTACGAATTATATTTTTAGGTAGCCGATCTTCTGGAGGCCATAACATTTTAACCATAGCCTTGTTTGACTATTATAACCACTTTTTGAAAATGACAAGACTTGATCTACAATGCCTAACTAGCGCAAGCTCCACTCTATTGGGGTTCGATTGTGATCTAGAGCCTCTAAGGCCTTCAAAACTAAGCTCAAAAATTTTGTACCCAAAAACCTTAATAAATTCACCAATATAGATGATATGACAATAAAACTCAACTGGAAGACTAATATGACTAAGATGAACCTCCACCTGTGAAATCAGATCATTCTGTGCTCATATGACCAACTTACTAAAAATAGTAAGTTTCCATAAATATCAACTCTACACAAGATATCCCTTATTGAAAAGAAACCAAAAATATTTTTGGGTGATGCAAGATTTCCCTTACACCTAGGATACTCCTGCATTAGACACCTAGGGTAATTTGAGAAGTGACCCTATCATGTCTTAGGTGTGCAGAGGAAAACCAAGATGGTTAACCTCCTCCTTTATCAACCATGATGAACCTTCTACAATTCATCCTTTCCATTTGACCAGATATTGATCATATATCTCGTTCCTTGTGCTTTTTCCAACATGACTATCCAGTATATCCTCAATCTCCTTGATAGCTAAAGTAGTTGCTGGAATACTCTACTGTGCCTCTATGATCTCATCTTCAATACCCCCTTCATGATACTCTATTAGATCTGAAATGTTGAATACTAGTGAAATATTCATCTCAGTAGGCAATTCTACTTCATAGGCATTTCATGAATCATGATTATTCAGTATCTTACATGACCCAACTTCATTTTTATTTTGTTATATGTACCTAATGGAAATCACTCCTTCCAAAAATGAACCATGACTTCATCCCCAACCTAAAATTCTTTATGCCTCCTTTTCTCATTTGCCTTAGCCTTATACTATGCATTCATCTTGGTAATGTACTTCCTCACCTCCTCATGGATGTTCTTCAAATGCTCTATAAAATCCTCACCTTTAGCACTACTTATCTCTCCTTTGTCTATCTTTCTCAACTCAGATACATTTATGGGACTACTTCTATATACAATTTGGAATGGTGATTTATCAGTGCTCCCATTGAGAGAATTATTGTATGCAAATTTTACCTGTGGTAAAATCAAATCTGATCCCACTGGCTTATCTCCAACCAAGCATCTCAACAGATTTCCTAAACTCCTATTCACCACCTCTGTCTATCCATCAATTTGTGGATGATGTGATGAGATAAATTTTAAATGTCTTTAGCTTCTTCCACAATGTGCACTAGAAGTATCCAATAAAATTAGTGTCTCGATCTGAAACTATGCTCTTTGGCAAGCCATGTAGTCACACCACTTCTTTGAAAAATAATTCCACTACATGAACAACATCATGAGAATTCTTTCAGGGAATAAAATGTGTCATCTTTGAAAATATATCAATCACCAGGAAAATTGAATTATGTCCCCATCAAGTCCTTGGCAAACCAAGAACAAAGTCCATACTGATATCCTCCCATGGCTTCTCTGGTACAGGTAATGGTTGATACAACCTCATGTTCTTCTTTTCTCCTTTTTCCATTTGACATACTATGTAACTTTGTACAAACTTCTTGACATCTTGCTACAACTGTGGCCAGTAATAATTCTCACTAACCAAAGAAAGGGTTTTATCTCGACCAAAATGTCCAGCCAATTCTCCACTATGCTTCTCCTTGATGAGATTCTTCCTCATAGAACTTTGTGGAATGCATAAATGAATCCCTTTGAATAGTATACCATCTTGGATGATGAAATCCAACCACTTCATTCTGTCTAGAGTGATAGGTTTTGTACAAGCTTTCTAAGATTCACCAAAATCAGGATTCTCTAGATACAAACTCTTAAGTTCCTTGAACCCAACCACCTCAATTTTCATCTTGGTCATCAAAATTTGTCTCCTACTAAGAGCATCTGAAACCTTGTTAGACTTTCCACTCCCGTGTTTCAAAACAAATGTGTAACTCTACAAAAACTCAACCCATTTCAAATGCCTTTGATTCAACTTTTCTTGACTATTAAAATATTGCAAAGATTGATGATCAATATGCAAAACAAAATCCTTAGGAAGAAGATAATGTCTCCACTTTTTAAATTCCTGAACTATATCATAAAATTTTTAATCATAAACAAAATATTTTCTCTTAGCATCATTTAACTTCTCACTAAAATAAGAAACAAATTTACCTTCTTGGCTCAAAACTACTCCTATTGCAATACCACTAGCATCAAAGTCTACTTGAAACACCTTATTCAAATTTGGAAGTGCTAAAATAGGCTGCTCTGTAGCTTTTTGTTTCAATAGTTTAAAACTCTTATCTACTCCTATAGTCCACTTAAACTCCTTCCTATCCCATCTCATTGTTTTAGTCAAGGGTCCACAAATACTACTAAAACTCCTGATAAAATTTCTGTAAAATCTAGCCAAACCTTGAAAAGATCTTACCTCAGTAGAACTCCTTGGAGCAGGCCATTTGAGTATAGCCTTCACTTTGTATGGGTCCATTTTTTGACCTTCCACTGAAACTACAAATCCCAGATACACTAACTCTTTCTTCACGAAACTACACTTCTTCAAATTAATCAACAATTTCTCTTCCCTTAAATTCTGAAACACCATACGAATATGCATCATATCCTCCTCCAATGTATTACTAAATATCAAAATATCATCTAGGTAAACAATGACAAACTTACCCATAAATTATCTCACAACCTCATTCATGAGCCGCATAAAAGTGCTCAATGCGTTGGTTAGACCAAAAGGAATGACTAACCACTCATACAACCCTTCCTTTATCTTGAAGACAATCTTCTATTCATCCCCTTCTCTAATCCTAATCTAATGGTATCCACTCTTTAGATCTATCTTTGAGAAATACACATCTCCACTCAAACAATCCATAATACCATCCATCCGCGGTAATGGAAACCTATACTTGATTGTGATCTTATTTGTAGTCCTAGAATCTGTACACATCTGTTAGAAAGTAAAGTCCACCAAGATAACTAAGAGGGGGGGGGGTGAATCATTTATCAGATAAGTACAACTTTTATCACCTTTAATGGATTTCAATCATGTAAGCAATGTAATCAACAACTATAGAAAGATATACATACACAATAACACAATAACACAAGATATGTTGACTAGGGAACCTCTTGATTAGAGAGTAAACCTAATGGGAATGATGCCCACAAAAGATGCACTAATATGAAAATTCCTTATGAGAGGATGGACTCTGTTAGGAGTCTTATGAAATACATTCAGTACATATGAATCTCTGTTAGGAGACTTTGAATCCCTGTTAAAAGATTCTAACCCTGTTAGGAGTTATGGAAGATAGAAGGACCCACTATCCAAACCACTTCAAGGGAAAGATCACTGAACATACAGTCTAACTGGTCTTTGTATTCCTCAACAAAATAATACCAAAACATTACTAATCTCAACAACTTATCACTTCTCCTCTGACTGTGCCAAACTACACCAACTGCTTCATCAGATCTCAATACTAGATCTTTGTACTTCACATATCCTCTTACAACAAGTGTTGCTCAATTCTACAATTCACTACCATAAAATACTACATCACAATAAGGAAAATAATCCTTCCTTTATACCACACTCAAATAATTACAAATGAGTTGGCATACAAATTACAAAATAAAATATTTCACACATTACACAATATTCCATAATTACAAAAATTTGTCAGCTTACAATTAAGATAATTCTTCACTCATGTGACCTCTAACCTTGTTGTCATGTCCACATCACAATAATCATGTCTTCAACATCTGTACAACCTCATATTCTTAGATTCTATACTAATTAGGAGATATCATCCAGTTTCTACAAACTGCTTCTCAGGAACACTACTTGAATATGACTTCCACTGAATTACACATAACTGTCATGAATAGTTGAATTTTTGTATGCACTCTTAACCATGATCTCAAGAAACATCATAGATTAAGTCCTCAACTCTACATAGCTTGATCTTCAATATCTGATGTGCGCTAATAAAAACACTGTCTTCTTCTCTACTAATCTTCAGTAGATCATTGTGTTGACATCAATGACAATCACAGTCATGAATGCAACAAGAAATGCTATAGAATGGCTGTGAATACTCCCCCATAGGATATATTCAACATTAATTTCTAACAACATCCTCCATTATTTATTCTTCTTTGGTGCTAATACTATTGGTACAACACATAGACTCAAACTCTCTTGAATCAACCCCTTCTGCAACAACTCATGTACTTGTTTGTTTAACTCTTCACTTTCATCTGGTGTCATTTTGTGTGTTTCCTTATTTGGAGAACTAGCTCCTGGAATCAAGTCCATCTAATAACTTATCTTCCTTACTGGTTGTAATCCATCAGGCACATTATTAGATACAATATCTTGAAACTCATTCAACAAATTTTCAACTTCTATAAGTACATCTTCTACTTCCCCTTTACCAACTTTTGAAATTAAAGAAAAATGAAGCCTCATACCCTCTAGGAATTTTCTTTCATCAAAAAAACTTATTCTTGCAACACTACATACCTTTTCTTCTGTGCACTTCAATGGCTTTAGCTTATGTTGCACTCTATTCTTTGTCAAGGAATAGGTATTCACATGACCATCATGTAAAAGATGTCTGTCAAAGAGCCACAACCTACCCAATAACATATGACATGCATCCATGGGTGTGATATCACATAGTACCTCATCATGGTATCCCCCAATCTTTAACTTCACTAGGTACTGTTCATTGACCATGACCTTGTGGTCATCTTGCACCTAGGTGATCCGGTATGGATGTGAGTGTTTTTACCTCTTAAGCTTTAACTTTGTGACCATCTCTTTTGATGCCAAATTGTTAGTACTTCCATTATAAATAATCACATCACAACACTTATCCTCACATTTTCATCTAGTGTAAAACAAGCTCCTCCTTTTATCAGGTTCATTCTCACCACTTTGTAGGACTCTTCTATTAATTAGGGCTTCTCCTCTTTTGGTATATTCAGAATGTGATGATTTGGCATCTTCATCCACATGTGCAACTCTAGCCTGGACTTCAGTTCTCCTATCTATCCTTCCTTGGCATTGAGGACATTCAAATGCTCTATGACCTTCTCCACAATGAAAACATGTTCCACGGAATCCTCCTCTTCTTGATCTTTGTCCTCATCCTCTTCCTCTCTCATCTCTATTATTCTAATTGAAATTATTTCCCCTCTAATTTTGACTACTACTAGCCTCATCCTTCTTTTACTGATCTTCATTTCAGCCTCCATAAGACCATCCACTGGATCTTCCACTATGACCCCTTTCACTTTGTCTATTTTCAAACTTCTTGTTCATATTTTCCTCTACTTTTAGGGAAAATTGGTATGCCTCTTCAATATTGTTCATTCACACCAAATTCAACTCCTCCTAAATGCTTGACCTTAACCCATTAAGGTAACGTGCAACTTTCCCCTTATCAGCTTTCGCATGGCCTGTTTTAACGATGATTCGATAGAAATCCTCTGTATACTCTTGAACATATTTCCCTTCTTGCTTCAAACCTTGCATTTTATTTAGTACATCAAGCTCATAATCAACAATGAATTGTCACTTCAATTTATCTACCATTTGATCCCATCTTGTGATTTTCTCCTTTCCTCTTATATTTTTCTCCAATTGAATCTCCTACAACTAGATCTTCGCATGAGCCTTCAGTCTGGCCTTCACAAACTTGACCCTATCAGGATCCTCAATATCTTCATACTCAAAATATTATTCTAATTCATTGATCCAATCGATCAACTCTTCTAGGTTAAGATTTCCTAAAAATGTAGAAACCTCAATCTTAGGTCTTTTCTCAATCTTGGAAATGGCTAGAAAAAGCCTTTCTTCCTCCTAGCTCAAAATTTTTCCTTGTCATTCCAAATCAAAATTTCCTTCTTCTTCGGCTTCATCCTCACTTTCCTCTCTTACGACATGATCCATGCCTCTGTGTTTCTCTTCCTGCAATGCTTGCACTTGTCTCTAGAGGGCTCTAACCTTAGGTGACACACCTCTGGCTCTTCCATCATGTTCCCTTCGTGGAGACATTTTTGTGCTTATCATTGAGGCCCTAAAACATAGTCCTGGTGTAGATTGCCTCACACTTGACTATCTGTCTACACACTTAGGAACTCTTGTGTACTAGGATTAGTACCTTCATAGGGTTAGCTTTGTCAAATAAATCAAAATAAGAACTAAATTAACACAAATACAAATCAATTAAGCTATTTAAAAGACAAATGAGCACTCTATGGCTCTCTAATTAGGGATGCTAATGAAGAGCTCTCAGCAAGCTCTCACTAGTGACAATCCTAATATGAGAAAGTAAGATAAAGTAAGCTAAAACAAGTTAATTTTAATTGAAATAGACTAATTAGCTCTAGATTTGCCTTTATAGCTTAAAATTTCAAGAGGTTTGATGCTTTTCAAATACTTGTGGATGATTATTGCTTGAATTATGCCTTTCTTTTATAGATTTTGGCAAGGGTAGGGGGCGTAGTTGATCTGGTCATGGTTTGATTAGGGTTAAGTCCATGGTTCCACCTTTGGAGACCATTTAAATATTTTGTCCTCAAAGCTTGGGACAAGAGGACAAAATGGGTGGACAAGATTCTTTCTCCTTATGGGTGGTATAGATTCGATGTGAGCTTGATCCATGTGAGATTCTCAAATCCTATTGGTTGATGCATTTTCCTCCCATTTGGTGGTTGATGGAAAATAAGATTTAATTAATTGAATTTAATTAATATGTTTAGCCATGTGTACCTCTTGAATGGGTTGATTTGATTTAAATGAACTATATAATTAATTAGATTAATTGCATAATTAATTGATCTCATTTGATTTATTCAATTTTAATTGATTTTATGGATTTTGATTTTTAATTAAATTTGAATTATGGCTTGATTGCAATTTTGCTTTGATTTTAGCTTGATTTGATTTAATTGCTTTGATTTTTTCCTCGATTGCTCACTTAATTATTCTTGTCCATTTTCAGATGATTACAAATGCCCCTCTTTGAATTGATGCATGAAACATATTTGTTCAAAGAATACCCTGATCATTTTTGATGTGAAGTCCTGATCAACTGATGTCTGATTTGATGTGATAAAAGATGCAGATTCTAATGATAACATTGATGTAGTTCTGATTGAATTTAGGTCCTCAATGGTCATTCTGATGATAAGTTGCCTGATATGGTACCTGATTTGATATGATTCGATGTTTGATGCCCCTTTCGATTGATAAACAAAAATTTTTCTAATAAAAGATTATGCTTTGATTTGATGGTTGTGCCCCTGATTTGCTGATTATGATGTTGGTCCCGATTATCCGAGTGTATGTCCCCTCGAAAATGAAATGAAATTTGAGCGTAGTTGAAAAATATGACATTTTAGGTCAAGTTTGTGTGAATTAGGTCAATTTGTAATGAATTTTGATTTCATTTCCAATAATGTATTCGTGATCATTTGATGACAAATACCCCTGATTTGGCAGAATGGGTGAAAAATTTGGGTCCCTGGTCATTGTCTAGTCAAAGATGCCCTTTTTAGGTCAAAATGGGCTATATATAGGGGTAAAAGTCATTTTTACCTTCCCTATTGTCTTTTTGCTTTGAGCCCTTTTTACCTCTCCGATGATGGTGATCTCTATTTGTGAGCATAGATTCGAGCGAGGCCATTGATACTTTCATCCACCTAGCTAGGGGCCTCCGATATGTACTTTGACAACTCGTTTTGTCCATTAAATGCATTTTAATTTGAAATTTTTTGAATTTTACTAGAAAAACCCTCTTTTTTTCTTTTTTCAATTTAAATAGCACATTTAATAGTTTTAACAACGCATACAACTTTTCTCTAGTGCATCTGTGGTTTTCCGAAGCACATCCACTAGTTTTAATAGCACGTACAAATGGTAGAACTAGGGCACAATTTGCATTCACCCTTTTTTGCTACGTGTACAAATTTGATTGCACATATTAGTATTTTAGTAGCACGTACAGGGGTTTCTTGTAGCGCGTACTAAATTCTATAGCACATATACCTTAAAATAGAACTTTTAATCATTTCTTTAGTGCATTCACCATTTTAAACTACACTTTTTCCTTTTAGTGCTTTTAAACATTTAAATAGTGCGTATACCCTGTCTGGTTAAATGTGCAACTGCTAAGTCAGTTTTCTGAACTGTCTGGTGTTGTCAATCAGTCAATTGGCTTAGGTAACAAGTCTGATGTGAGAGCAAGTCATATGATGTTAGTTTGAGTCATGTCATGTTGAATGTTTGATTGTCAATCTTGATTTCGATGGTGGATGCTGATAAATTTTCCATCCTCTTTGAATAGAATCAGGAAAATTGATTATGGTTTGATTTTGATTTTGATTGTTCAATTGACTTGAAATGATCTAATATGTAATGATTTTGATTTCTGATGTGTTTAACTTTCTTTTTGCAGGCCGAGCTTAAATCACTCAGAGTTCGAGGCTTGTATCCACTACCCTTCAACATGATTGATGACTTGAGCGGTCTTGAGCACTGAGTCATTGGTAGATGCAGCTTGTCTTTTCTCCTTGTCCTTCCCTAATTTTGCCTTAATTGAGGCCTTCTCATAGCTATGGCAGAGCGATGGCACTCTAACCATAACACCTTTCATTTTCCAATGTGGGAGATGACTATCACTCCTGAGGATGTGTACCAGATCTTGTGCATCCTGACTCATGGGGAGCTCATTTATTATGAACAAGTTTATGATGGGACCGCTTGCAGGGAACTTTTTGGTGATACCATGATTGGTGATGATTCCATTCAGTGGGCATAGTTCCCATCCTTTCCTATTCTTCCTATCATCCTGGGTGCATCTACTTGGTGGTTTCCTCATTCCTAATTGGTGAGGTCATGGATTTACTATTGGTTGGGGTTGTATCTTAGAGGATATGATCACACATCCATAGAGATTTGATTGGGGGAACGATGTGCCTACCTAGATTTATCATGAGATGCATTCTGTAGTATACCTTCATGGAGCTACTCTTTCTTTTAGGGTGATTTTGTTGTAGTTGTGGACATGGGAACACATCCCTGTCACTCATCCCATTTCTGTTTGTCATTGTGATCTAGGTTGGCCCTTCGCTTGGATGTATGAGGGCATGGTAGTGTAGGACTATTTGGGCAAGTTAGATTATTAGCACCGCATCATTGATGATATTGATCAGGTCATGTGGCAACCATATATTAGATGTGAGGCATGGCCTAAGGATGTGGTTGAGTTACCCTTCATGTGTATGCCATGGTGGATGATAGGGCATACACCATTGATTATTGAGTGGTTCTATTTTCAGAGGGTCTTATAGTAGTGTAGGAGAACAAAGTGTGGTCACCAAAATGTAGGAGAACAAAGCATGGTAACCAAAATGCGGATGAACAATGAGTGATCTCCTAAAAAAAATGAGTGTGATGTGATAATATGATGAGGATGGGAATATAAGATATACTTCTTAACCCCAAATTCCCAAAGGAAGATCTAAATTGATTAACCACAAGAGGATGGTCAATACATAGATGAATCAATCAATGGAGAATATGAAGAAAGAGGATAACCTTATATTCCGTTATGGTAAGTATGTATTGGAATCTTAATTGAATTGAAAACAAATACTAACCTCTAGTATGAAAGATCTAGAAAATGCTATTTTCTTATGTTTGTGTACAATTTTGGGGAATTCTACAACTGGATTTGGGCTAGAAATGTTGAAATAGAGAAAACCCAGAAACCTTTTTCTTTTTTGAGCAAGGTTGTCCTTGACCCAAGATAGGGGTAAGATCTTACCCCAAAATGTCATCCTTGACTTGCACTATTTCGATGGAATTTCTGTTCATGGATCCCAAAAGTTCACCAAAAAGGGTACTCAGATCTGCACTGATATTCATTGTCCCACACCTGGATCTTCAAGTAAAAGGGTTTTTTTTAATTTGATGAGGGGTTTGCCTTGGTCAAACCCCAATTTGGAATCAACCTTGAAATGTAATTGAAATTACAATATATAAACAAAGTAAATGGAACTATTCACCTTGCTTATGTTGAAATCCTTGTGGAGGATTTCAATCCTTGAATCCACAATTATGGATGCTCCAAATGAATGTAGAGTTGAATGTAGGATGTCTCAAATAAATTTCATTATATCTTCAACACCAATCTTGAGTGGATCTTGGAATAGGAAGAATCTTGGATGAATGTGGATGGAGGAATCTTCAACAAGAGGGCTTCAAAGAGATTGAATCCTTCAATGGTTATCAATAGATCTCCTTGATGAATTGGATCTTGAATGCTTGAATGCTTGAATGCTTGAGGATGAATGAATTCTTGAATGCTTTCCTTCTTCTTTCTTTCTTGATGATTTCTTGATCACTTTATTGCACTTGAGAGATTATGAAAAATATGTTTGTGAGGTGATGGAGAAAATGAGAGAGGAAGGCTTCCTTTTATACTAGTCTAGGGAAAAAAATTCTAGAGAGGCCGACATAGGGGAATTAAATTCCAATTAAGCCTTAACCCCTAGAAATGGATGTAGATTAAATAAAATTTAAGAGTTTACCCTTTCAAAATCTGAAACAACTAACTTGGAAGCGGGAAATAAAACTTTCCGAAGGCCGACATCTTGAAACCTTTGGAATCTAAAATTTGTACCTAGGGTCAAGGTCAAGGTCAAATTTGACCTAGGTCAGGGTCAAGGTCATCCTTGACCTAGGTCAAAGTCAAGGTTGACCTTGACCTAGAAGGTCATCCTTGACCCTGAGGTCAAAGATCTTAGATCTTTAGAAAAAGGTGCCAGAAAGGAGCTGGAAATAGGTGGAGAGAGCAGTAGAATAGGGGGGAAAAGCTAGATATAGTTAAAGACCTAATCAAGGCACTTGACATGTGATGCAAGGGGAAGAGACCTTAGGGGCCAAACAGTGGCACACCCTAATGATCTAGCCTGCTCAACAACACGTGGAAGCAAAACAACAAGAACAGTGAGAGAGAGAATGCAAATCTTCTTTATTCTTCATTCATTCAAATTGATTCATACATGCCAGGCTGTAAGGCCTTCCTAATTTTGGCTAGATATTACAATGAATTACAAAATTCTTCAAACATGCGAGGATCTACCAACAATCTCGATTCTACTCATCTCTATCTTCTATCAAAATTGACTCGCTAAACTCTAACCAAAAAACTATATTTATACAAGAGGCTACCAAATTGAGTCAGCCTTCAAATCCATAATTAATGGAAGAAATAGTTAGATCTGGGACCACACACTTCCCAATGATGGATACCAGCATTAAATCTATGACCCATAATTAATGCACAAGTCAGCCTCAACAGAAACTCAAAATAAACTACTTGGTAAGCAAGGATAACTGAGAAAATGACAAGCATCACTAAGCTCCAGTGAAACAACTGACCACCCAGGAGATAACTAACCACACTCAGTAACCAAAGGAAACTGACCAACTACTAATCAGCCAACTCGGTCAAAGAAGGAATCGAGCAACATAGACAAACTCAAATATGTTTTTGGTGACACATGATTGCCAAGGACCCAAGATGCTCCTGCATCAGACACCTGGGGTTATTTAGAAATAATTCTCTGAATCATTCATTAGGTATGATCTGAGATGTATCCAAATCAGACTGTGAAATCCATGAACTATCTTCAATCGGTCCATTCTTCCACTTTACCAGATATTCCATATACTATTTACCTCTTATTCTTTTGCTAACTCTTTGTTCCAAAATCTGCTCAACTTCTTCATTCTATTTCTTAGGATACTCCATTAGTATTATCATGTCTTCATCAGGTTCATGATACTCATACAAATTAGAAATGTTGAAAATCAATGATATGTCCATGTCATCAGGTAACTCAATCTCATATGCATTTCCACTGTCAAATTTCTTCAAAATCTTCCAAGGTCCAAATTTCTTCATCTTCAGCTTCCCATATGTTCCAACAGGAAATTGACCTTTCTTCAAATGAACCATCACTTCATCACCAACATCAAAAGTCTTATGTCTCCTTGATCTATGAGCTCTGTCTTTGTATTTTTGATTACTCTCTTCCAGCAATATCTCTCAAATCAGATATGCCTCTTGGCTGTATGCCATTCATAATCTCAAATGGTGTTTTTACAGTACTCCTATTCACTAAATTATTATATGAAAACTCTACTTGTGCCAACATAGAATCCCAATTACTAGGTGTGTCTCCAACTAAACATCTCAAAATATTTCCCAAATTTCTGTTGACAACCTTTGTTTGTCCATTAGTTTGTGGGTGAAATGTAGAACTATATTTCAACTCAGTGCCAAAATTTCTCCAAAGGGTTTTCCAAAAGTACCCAACAAATTTACTGTCTCGGTCAGAGATAATACTCCTCGGTAATCCATACAATCTGATAATTTCCTTAAAGAAAAGATCTACTACATGTACTACATCTGATGTCTTTCTACAAGGTATAAAATGTGTCATCTTAGAAAATATATCTACCATAGCAAATATAGAATCATTACCTCTTACTGTCTTCGGTAAGCCAAGAACAAAATCCATACTGATGTTAATCCAAGGTTCCTCAGGTACAATAATCAGTGTATACAATCTAGTATTATGACTTCTTTTGCCACTTGAAAAATTCCACAACTTTTCACAAATTTATGAACATCTTTGTACAACTATGGCCAAAAGTATTTCTCCTTAAGCAAATTCAAAGTTTTATCAATACCAAAATGTCCAGCCAAACCACTAATATGTTTCTCCTTTATTAAATTAGTTCTCATTTGTCCTCTCAGTATACATAACTAAATACCTTTAAACAACATACCTTCTTGAATGAAATATTCTTCCCATTTTGTACTCGATTGATCTTGAATAGGTGCTCTGCACTTTCTCCATGACTCAAAAAAATTAGGATCAGTTTCATACAAATTTCTCATCTCATCAAAACCGAGAACTTCAATTTTCATCTCGATCACCAAAGATCTTCTTCTACTTAATGCATCAGCAACTCGGTTAGTGACGCCACTTTTATGTTTGATCACAAATGTATAACTCTGCAAATACTCAACCCATTTCATATGTCTCTGATTCAACTTATTCTGACTACCCAAATATTGTAAAGCCTTATGATTGGTATACAACACAAATTCACTCGGTATCAAATAATGTCTCTATTTCTTCAGTGCTTAAAGAATAGCATAGAATTCTTGATCATACATAGAATGTTTCCTTCTAGCATCATTCAACTTTTCACTAAGGAAAGCTACAATTTTACCTTCTTGACTCAACACAGCTCCAATTGCACTACCAATTGCATCACATTCCACTTGAAATACCTTATTGAAATCAGGCAATGCCAAAATAGGCAATTCAACAACCTTCTTCTTGAGGGTCTCAAAACTTCTATTAGCTCCATGTGTCCACTTGAATTCTCTTTTATCTCCTCTCATAGTCTTAGTCATAGCATTACAAATTGAACTAAAATTCCTTATCAAATTTTGGTAAAAAATTGCCAAACCATGAAATGATCTTACCTCACTAGCATTCACAAGTGTAGGCTAGTTCAAAATAGCTTCAACATTTTCAGGATCCATTTTTAAACCATCATCTGAGATTACAAATCCCAAATACACAATCTCTTCTTTCATGAATGAAAATATTTTCAGATTTATCAACAACTTTTCTTCTTTCAATATCGACAAAACTTGTCTAACATGCAACAAATGTTCTTCTTTGGTCTTACTAAATATCAAAATATCATCAACATATACAATCACAAACTTACCCAATAATTTCTTCAAAACTTCATTCATCAACCTCATAAAAGTACTTGGTGCATTAGTTAAACCAAAAGGAATAACCAACCACTCATAAAAACCTTCTTTTGTTTTGAAAGCAGTCTTCCACTCATCACCTTCTCTGATTCTGATATGATGATACCCACTTGTCAAATCAATCTTTGTGAAATAATTTTCTCCAGTCAAATTGCCCATTATGTTATCCATTCTTGGTATAGGAAACCTATACTTCACTATTATCTTATTGATTTATCTGGAATCAGTACACATTCACCATTCTCCATTCTTCTCAGGTGCCAATATTGTAGGTACTACACAAGGAATCAAACTTTCTCTGATCAAACCTTTATCCAACAACTCTTGAATCTTTTGGTTCAATTCTTGATTCTCAGTAGGTGTCAATTGATGAGGTTCCTTGTTCGATAAACTAGCTCCAAGGATTAGATCCATGCAATGATCAATAATTCTCTTTGGTGGAAAACCATCAAGTACATTAATAGAAATGATTTCACTATACTCGGTGAGTAATTTATTAATCTCCTCATGGACACTATCCTCTATTTTCTTACTTGGTTTGTTAGGAATCACAACAAAACATACATCATTCTTCTTCAAATCCTTAAAAAATTTTCTTCCTTCCATCAAGAAAAATTTCATAGATGTGCAAACATTACTAACAGGTTCTTCCATCAAAGGCAGCAAGATTTTTTTTCTTCCATCACCCACAATAGTATACTTATGCAATCTCCCATCATATATAGCATGTCTATCATATTGCCAAGGTCTCCCAACAAAATATGACAACAATCCATAGGCATGATATCACACAACACCTTATCATAGTACTTTCCAATCTTCAAATTCACATAACATTGTTCACTTACCAGGAGTGTATGCTCATCTTTGATCCATGAAATTTGATAGGGCTTTAGATGTTCCATCCTTTCCATCGACAACTTTGTGACCATGTCCTCAGATGCTAGATTCTATGAGCTACCACTGTCAATGATTACCTTCCAAACTTTATCAAAAACTCTCCATCTGGTCTTGAAATTTTTTTTCCTTACTAGATCTTCCTTTTTTCTTTCTTTCCACAGTGCTCTCCTTACCATCAAGTTATTTTCCTTCTCAGGTTCATTCAGTAACTCTTCTTGCACCAAAGCATTTCTACTACTACTAGCCTTCTTACTAGCATGTGTACATTCAAAAGATCTATGTCATTCTTCTCCACAATTGTAACAAGTTCCTTAGAAATTATCTCTACTATAACCACCTTGGTAGTTACTGCCTCTGCCTCTAGATGAACTTTCACCTTTCCACTCAGTCTTGCCTTTATCCAGATTTGTCTTTTCTGGTCCAGATCTACTATTTTCACCATAAGATCTACCTCTTCCTCTAGGGAATCTACCACCTTGACCTCTTTGTCTCTTCTCATGTCTCTTTGTTCAATTTCTCTTCAACTTTTAATGCAAATTGATAAGCCTCTTCAATGTTCTCCAATTTGACCAAACTTATTTCCTCTTGGATGGAAATTCTCAAACTATTCAGGTATCTAGCAATTCTTTCCACATCATCTTCATCATGTCTAGATCTGATATCTAATCTATAGAATTCCTCAGTATACTCTTTAACTGAGCTATCTTTATACCTTAGACTTTGCAATCACCTAACTAGGTTAATCTGATAATCACAAGGTAAGAACTTTCCTTTTAATTTATTTACCATCTTATTCCATACCTTGATTTTGTCTTTGCCTTTCTTTTTCCGATCCAATTACAGATGCTCCCACCACAAGGATGCATGACCTTTCAACTTTGTGCCTGCAATTTTCACCTTCTTCTCTTCAGATACATTTTCATACTAAAAATACTTTTCTATTTCAGTGATCCAGTCTATCAATTCATCAGAATCCAATTTCCCACTATATTCAATAGGATTGAAATGTGGTGTTGACTTCAAAATTGTCAAAGGCTTCAAGAATCTTTCCTCACCCTAATCCATCAAAGGTGTAGGTTATGCTTCACCTTGTTCTACTTGGATTTCATCATCACTAACATCTTCAAGATGTCTGCCACTTCTTTGGGTTGTTTCAACAACTTCTAATCTAGCAGCAAGTTGTCTCAACATGCTTGCCAATCCTAGATCTGCTTCTCACCTCCCACAAACCATCTTGAAAACCCTCTGCAATTGTAGGTCAGATCGTAATCTGCCACCCTACAACAATTCAACTAGGGCTTCACAAGAAGGAGCCTACAAACCTAGATCCGCAGACCTAGATCCAGATCTCACCTCTCTCTAATACCACATGACGCAAGGGGTAGAGACCTTAGGGGCCAAATAGTGGCACATCCTAATGATCTAGGCTGCTCAACAACACACGGAAGAAATACAACAAGAATAGTGAGAGAGATAATATAGATCTTTATTCTTCATTTATTCAAATTGATTCATACATGCCAGGCTGTAAGGCCTTTCTAGTTTCAGCTAGATATTACAATGAATTATAGAAGTCCTCAAATATGCGAGGATTTTCCAACAATCTTGATTCTACTCATCTCTATCTTCTATCAAAACTAATTAGCTAAACTCTAACCAAAGAACTATATTTATACAAGAGGCTATCAAATTGAGTTGACCTTCAGATCCATAATCAATGGAAGAAATGGTCAGATCTGGGACCACATGCTTCCCAATGATGGATACCAAAATTAAATCTGTGACCCATAATTAATGCATAAGTTTGCCTCAATAGAAACTCAGAATAAAATACTTGGCAAGCAAGGATGATCGAGAAATAGACAAGTATCACTGAGTGCCAGTGAAACAACCAACCACCTAGGAGATAACCAACCACACTCAGTAACCAAAGGAAATTGACCAACTACCGAGCCAACTCGGTCAAAGCAGGAACTGAGAAACATAAACAAACTCAAATATGTTTTTGGTGACACAGGATTTCCAAGGACCCGAGATGCTCTTACATCAACAAGACCCCAGACCACCTAATTGGAGGGATAAACTGGTCCTAAATGGAAGTGCTTCCATTTTCTGATGATACATTTAGCCCCCACTTTAGCAAGAGAATGGACTCGATGCAAACTCTTGGTAAAGGAGATCATAATGAAAAAGATAATCTTATTGAAATCAAAGGGACAAAGAATCCTCAAGCCCCCAGGTACTCAAGTCTTCATCAACTCCAAGATCACAATAATAGAGACATCTCTAGAAAAGAGAGAGAGAGAGAGAGTGATTATCTCACCCAATGAGAACTTATGTTCCACTGTGAACAACACAAGGAAATGACACAACTGGAAAGATGGAATTGAATAGCCTAGTGATTATGGCTGCTCACTAGTCAACCCATCAAAGATTCACCCCTAGAAATATTCTATTCCATAGGATAAAACCAAAAGAAAAAGAGATCTAGTCTTAAGGACACCTTCGACCTTAAGGGATCAAAATTTTGAAACTGGAGGGATCAAGAGATCCTAAAAAATGAAAATTGATGCTTTATGGATTAGTCACTAATCCATAAAGGGAGAGAAGAGCCTTGAAAAATATATGTATATTGAAAGTGCGTGTGTGCAATAGGTGAGCAGAGCGTATGCCCCCATGTTAAATTCATTACTAACACTTTAACAGGAGTAATGGCTTGAACAAAAACATAAACAACTCCACTGATTACGTTTTCACTATGAGATGCCCCCAAACAAAGAAAAATCAAGGGAAATACCACATAAACATACAAAGAACACAGAAGGGATCTACCTACCGTGGGGCTTGTATGATCATAATATAATATATATGATATTATTGCAAATGAATTGACATCATTCCCCAAGGAAAGTAGAACTACAATCACAATGGAGAAGAGAACACATAAGATCTACAAAGAAGAATCTTTTTAGACCATGTCATGGAAACCAAAAAGAATCAATGCTACCAAGTTGCAAATCCAAGTAGATTACACAAGGAAACATTTATGAACACTAGCACAGGTACAACATAACATGCAAAAAAATTATATAAGAGTAAAGATACATATAGAAGAATTGTAAAACAGAATCAATTTATTTATCACCTTGCCCCAACAAAGTAATAAGGGTCATATAAAAGAATCTAACAAACATTTAGCAAACACATTACAGAAGAAGCAAAACACAACAAGAAAACACAAAAAGATACCATGAAGGACTAGCCAATCAAGTGTGCCACCTACTCTCCCCATCTTGTTCTATATAATTTAGGGAAGGTGGGTGACTCACAAGAGGAACTATATCCAACAAAGTAGGAATGATAGCCAGTTCCAAACAAGGATCCTCTTGAGAATCATAATGTTCGATACTAGGTGTAAGTGATAATTGTGATGAAAGCATATTAGGTAAATAAATGTCAATGTGAATAGTCTCATATTCATCATTAACATCATTAGTATCATCAAGAGTATCTTATTCATCTAGATTAATACAAATAGGATCTAAGGTACAAATGGAATCATCATAATCTTGCATCTTAACATTATTATTAGCAGTAACTTCTTCTAACACATCATGCATAGATTGATCAAAAGAAGGTAAAGAACTTTGAATAATAGAAGTAAGGGCCTTAGCTTGAGCATGATTCTTATTACGATGTTCATTAGAAGATCGATTACATTTTGTCTTATTTAAAATATGTTGAGAACTAGGAGGAACAACTATTGGATCCTTCACAGGTTCTATAGGAGGATTAGTAGGATTCTCATAAGACTGACAAGAAATACTAGGAGCTTGATTAAAATAACTAGAAACCATAGATAAAGGAGGTATGGAAGGTGTAGGCAAAAGAACATGATTAAGATCCATCAATGACATGCTTAATTCAAGAATCTTGTGATGTTTATAGGCTTGATATGAGTGAAAAATATTATCAGGTTGAGAAGGACATGAATTAGGTATTGAAGGCCAAAATAAGTCAAGTGTAGCACGATCCCTAGGCCTAGAAGGTTGATATAACCTATGGTTAATCATCTTCACTTCCTCATCATGAATAAATGTAAGACACTTATGGATAGGAGAAGCAACAACATGCATGGCATTCAACCAAGGAAAACCAAGCTTAACTTGAAATTGATTAGAAGTAGGAACAACAACAAAGGTAGTGCTCACAATTTTACCACAAAGTTCAACCAGAAAGTCAATAGAACCAAATGATGGATAATGAAAACCATTACAAGTTTGAATCCATACATCAGATGTATCATAATAATCACATTGCAAGTTTTTATAAAAATATTTTCTTCAGTAATAACATTGACTAAAGATGTAGGATCAACCAGACAACCATGTGTAGGTATCTTATAAATCCTAGCATAAATGGAAATGGGACCATTAGGAGCTTTAATAGTCTCAAAATTGTCAAAGGTAATCAAGAGTTCTTAAGGTCTTTTATTTTTAGGTTGTTTTCAAGGTTTTGGTTGAGTTTTAGGTTTAGGCTAAGATTTTTGTTTAATTTGAGGTGGAACTTGAGTTTGAGTTTGAGGTTGAAGTGGAGATACAGATTGTGACAAATCCACATGCTCCACATGGTTAACAATATGATTAAGATCATCCATATTTGAATCATAAATAATATCCATAGAAGATGGCTGAGGAATGGTATTAGTATCATGTGTAGGTAAAGGATTCGTATAAATTTGAAGGTTTTGATTAGGAGGAGAGACAGATTTGTTCCCACTACCATCAAAATTATCAATAGATAAGGCATTAGAATCAGTTAAGTCTTGAACCTTATATTTTAAAGAATAACACTTCTCAGTATCATGGCCATTTTGATGATGGTATTGACAAAAAGCTTTAGGATAAAAAGATTTAGATGCAATTGTAGTAGGTAAAAGAGGTCGAATAGGAGATAAAGTAATCATATTAGAAGTTAACAACCTATTCATAATAGAATGTAAAGATTCAGATAGAGGAGTAAAAGTATGATTCAAATGAAAAGCAGTGGATGTAGAAGTGGCATTGTGAGATGCAATGGCAACTTGATTAAAAACTGTATTTGCTTGTTTATTTATCTTGACATAGTTGTTAGGTTTTTGAAATTTATTTGGATTAGGAGCAGCATCACTCTTATCAAATGGAATAGGAGCCATTGGAGTGTTGCTCTCAAATTGACTCACTTGTAATTGATAATGATGAAGCGCTGCACAAAGTTGTTGAAAAGAGGTAAATTTAGTAAGTAGAATCTTATGTCTAATATGCTTTTGCAGATTTGAAATAAACATACATTGAATATCCATATCAGGGACAGGATAAGAAATTTGAGCATGCAAATGCTTAAATCTACCAGTGAATTTAGTCAATATTTCCTTAGTGTTTTGTTTATAATGCATCAAATCAGTTAAAGACACTTGCAGACCAATGTTATTTTAAAATTGTTGAATAAAAGCATTGGAAAGTTTTGGAAAAGAGTCAATAGAATAAGGAGGCAAGGAACAATACCATTGTAAGGCCTTGTCATGAAAAGTTCTGGAAAATGAATTGGCTAAAATCCTATGATCATGAGCATAGTCACTAAAAAGGATTTGAATTATTTTAACATGAGTAACAGGGTCTCCCTTACCATTTTAATTCTCAAGATGAGGCATATCAACTTGTTGAGGAACAAGAGTATGAATGATGTCTAAGGATAAAGGACTTCCCATGTCACATGTAGGAATGCTAAACTTTTTTTGAGTTAAGGACACAAGTTGTTCTTGTAAAGATGACACATTTTGAGCCAAACTGATGATTGTTGAATCATTAGAGGAAATAGGAGGCATATCAACATTATAAACACTAGGTAAAGTGTATGAAGCTACATGAATGGAAGACACAACTGGAGGAACACTTGGAACCATAGTTGGAAGATGACTAGAATAAGTAAAAGGAACATTATGATAAGAAGGTTGTGATGTAGGAAGAGATACATGAGGAACATTCATAGTAAGAGAGGGAACTGTTGTAGTCACCAAAGGAGGGGTATAAGTAGGAATACTAGGTAAGGTAACAAAAGAAGGTTCTACACTAGTAACCAGAGGAATCAATCCTAAATCTTGATCTTCTTGAACTAAAGGTTTAACATTTGAATGCACAAGGTGAGTGATACCATGGAGGAGATTAACACCTTGATCATTATCATGAAGAACTTTCTTAAGAGCCTCTATAGCCTGAATAGAATCTTGATTATGGTTTTCTTGGATAAGCCAATTACCCATTTTATCAAGTTCGGTTGAAAGTTTTTGGACTTGTTCAGGAGGGAATCTTACAACATCATCCTCATCGTGAGATGAGTGAGAAGAATTTTGATGCATAATAGGGTTGGAATCATGAATAATCAAATTGTCATCTGGGATCCTAAGGAAAGGAGATGAAGACTCAGGATCAAAGGCACCCATAAGTCTATGACTTCTTCTAACTGGAATATTATAGGTAGGACTAGAGGTAGTAAAGCTCATATACCAATACAATGCAAATTAACTAAACTAAGAAAACAAAAAGCATGAACAAATGAATGTTTTGTATTTTTATTTTATATGAGATTTAAACACATAAAGAAACTTAATACATGCAAGATATAACACCATAAAAGAAAGCGTTGTCTATTGCAGGTTCACCAAAATGTATGAGAACAAAGTGTGGTCACCAAAATGTGGATGAACAAAGAGTTCTCTCCTAACAAAAATGAGTGTGATGTGATAATATGATGAGGATGGGAATATAAGATATACTTCTTAACCCCAAACTCCCAAAGGAAAATCCAAATTGATTAACCACAAGAGGATGGTCAATACATAGATGAATCAATTGATGGAGAATATGAAGAAAGAGGATAAACTTATATTTCATTATGGTATGTATTGGAATATTAATTGAATTGAAAACAAATACTAACCTCAAGTATAACAGATTTGGAAAATGTTGTTTTCTGATGTCTGTGTACAGTTTCAAGGAATTCTGCAACCGGATCTGGGCTAGAAATGATGAAATAGAGAAAACCCATAAACCTAGTCCTTGACCAAAGATAGGGGTAAGATCTTACCTCATGTTAAAATCTTACCCCAAAGGTCATCCTTGACCTACACTATTCCAATAGAAATTCTATTTGCGGATCCTAGAAGTTCACCAAAAGTGGTACTCATATCTACACTGATATTCAGTGTCCCACACCTAGATCTGCAAGAAAAAGGGTCTTGTTTGTTGAATGAGGGGTTTTCCTTGGTTAAACCCCAGTTTTGAATCAACCTTGAAATGTAATTGAAATTTCAATATATAAACAAAGTAAATGGAACTATTCACCTTGCTTATGTTGAAATCCTTGTGAAGGATTCAAATCCTTGAATCCACAAGTATGGATGCTCCAAATGAATGTAGAGTTGAATGTAGGATGTCTCAAATCAATTACCTTAGATCTTCAACACCAATATTGAGTGGATCTTGGAATAGGCAGAAGCTTGGATGAATGTTGATGGAGGAATCTTCAACAAGAGGGCTCCAAAGAGATTGAATCCTTCAATGACTAACAATGGATCTCCTTGATGAATTGGATCTTGAATGCTTGAATGCTTGGATGCTTGAGGATGAATTAATGCTTGAATTATTTCCTTCTCCTTCTTTCTTGCTTGATGATTTCTTGATCACTTGATTGCACTTGAAAGATTCTGAAAAAGATGCTTGTGAGGTGATGGAGAAAATGAGAGAGGAAGGCTTCCTTTTATACTAGTCTAGGGAAAAAAATTATAGAGAGGCTGACATAGGGGAATTAAATTCCAATTAGCCTTAATCCCTAGAAATGGACCTAGATTAAATACAATGTAATATTTTACCATTCCAAAGTCTGAAACAACCAACCTGGAAGCGGGAAATAAAACTTTTCTGAAGCCCAACATACTGAAACCTCCAGAATCTAAAATTTAGACCTAGGGTTAGGGTAAAGGTCGTGCTTGACCTAGGTCAAAGTCAAGGTCAACCTTGACCCAGAAGGTCATCCTTGACCCTGAGGTCAAAGATCTCAGTTCTTTAGGAAAGGATGCTAGAAAGGAGCTGGAAACAAGTGGAGAGAGAAGCAGACCATGGGGGAAAAGATAGATCTAGTCAAAGACCCACTCAAGGCACTTGACATGACCCCATAACACCTACTCAAAGGGATAAACTAGTCCTAAATGGAAGTGCTTCCATTTTTTGACAGTATAGGTAGTATGGCTAGATTCAGGGCATGCCACAGGGTTTTGCATTATATGCCTGTGTATAGGTGGAGAGGTTGCTATGGGGCCCTCAAATAGATTATAGGAAAACTTTCCAAGACTTGATACAACTAGCCCACCTTGCATGGGATATGAGAGATCATATCATTGATGCTGACATGATAGATGATTACACTGAGTGGTTTTCTTGGAACCCATTTTTGAGATTCATTAGTCCTATGGAGAGAGTGCTAGGCATTAAGGAGGAGTTGGATGATGATGGTAGAGATGATGATGGTGGGGGTGGTTGGAGATGAGGTCATTAAGGATGATGGGGTCGGAGAGCTTCTAGAGGAGGTAGGGTCATTATCCCAGTGATTACTATGGTACCTATCCCTCCTAGGGGTGGTGTTCATATGAGGGGTGGTCAGGTCAGAGTTAGAGGTGGTGTGGACAGAGTTCTGCATTAGGTTGGTGTGGATAGATTAGCTAGATGGGGCCAAAACAAGGTGAGTATTTTCAGATAGGTTGGTGCTTAGGTTGTGGCTGATGTGGATGCTTAGGCCATCTAGATACTGTTAGATCAGGCACAAGGTCCACTAGCATTGCCATAGGCTCTTCCAATATAGGCTCCCGCTTCTTCTTCTATGCCATATTCTTCCATCCTTCCATCTTCTTCTACTTTTGTTCCATCTTTGTCTACTTCCATTCCATCATCCTCCATTCCATCTTCTTCTATGGATCCTCCAAAGACTCCACCTGCTTAGGCTTCTCCATAGGCTCGACCCACACAAGTACCAGATCAAACTCCTCCTACACTAGCCTTGGCCTCAGATGTTAGATCTTTGCAGTTTGAGATGTTAGAGATGAGACAACAGGTCACTTAGCTGAGTTCGATGATGCTGACTTTTTTTATTGCTATGAGTCAGCATGGTTTACAGGCTAGCTCCAGTAGAGCTCCAAATGCTGATCGTGGTCCTGATGGTGCCGATGATTCTAGCAGTTGACCTATTTTTTGAGATGATACACCTTATTCTTTGATGTATATTGATGGAACAATTTAATGTCTCTATTTTGTTATAATCTTCATACTTTGTTGACACTCTTTATGCTCTGATAAGACATTTTCAAAACATTTATGAACTTATACCTATGTGAACTTATGATAAGTACAACTAGAGCCACAAAGATTATGGGTAGTTAGAGTGACATGTTTTGCTAACTATTATGTATATAATGCAGTACTTCATATAGTTACTTTAATTTGTGCTCTAACATTTGAGTAGGAGTTGAAATGTTGACTTGTACATGTATACCGAATGCTACTAACCTTCCAGGTAAATAAGGAGTAGTACAAGAGTGGTGCAACCACATTAAAGGATTGTTAGAAGAACAACCATGGTGGAAGAAGCTAGCATGATTCCTAGGATTATGTCATGCCTAGAAAGGAGCTTTTGTTCTAGAGGATATAGTAAATAAGTTCTACTATGTTTCCTCAGAGTTTTTATTCTATTATCTGGACTAATCATAATATGTCATGGTTGTTTTATCTCTTCCTTATTTGGTGAGATTTAATCAAAATTTTATGTTATGATTTCAATAAGCGTCAATCGTTTATATAAAGGGATTTTATTGATTTAGATAGGTAATGAGAAATATTAGAATGTTGTGTTCAACATAACAGAGTTACTCTTTTCTGTTCTTCATGTATTGTTCAGTTATTATGTAATCAGTTAAGGAGAATATAATGGAAGAGTGATTTTGAAGTATCTTCTATGTTATTAGTTAGCAAAAGCCAACCAAGGGGGCCCACTTGTGAGGTGGATTAGATTAAGATAGAGTATATTTTCTTCCTACATTTTCTATGCTTTCAAGTAGAGTTCTATTTTATTCCTACAACATTACTACTATGAATGTTTCTATAGCACTTGCAGAGATAGACATAGTGAATGTTTTGTGTTGATAAACAGGCTTAGAATAAGTTCACAAGATTTTTGCAATAATTTCATTAAGTAGTCAAGTGTTTTTACTTTCCTATAGCAATAGCATAGGTTTCTTTCATGCATTTTATCTTCCTATAGCATAGGTATTATGACTCTTAGAGGAACTTAGTGCACAAACTGTGTTGTCCCATTTCAAGTCTACATCCCTGGGCTGACAATCTAAATGCATTTCATGATGGAGAAAGTAATCCTTAGTATGAATAAATCAATCCTAAGAGAGACAATGGCATGAATATCATTACCTATTGTGAGACTGTTCATTTTTGGCATCGTTACTGGGGATGGTGTCAAACTAGGAACCTTAATGAGTCATTTATTTTTCAAATTAGTTTCCTATTTTTAGTCAATATAGAGTATTTGTGAGCTTTCTTCACAAGCTCATCAACTTACTTGCATGCATCAAAGAAGGTGACATGTTTATGGTAGATTTCTTCCAAAAGAGCCTGTTAAACTGAAAGAAGAATTTGAAGAACTTGAGTTACTATTTCTTGACACTATGTGTGTGAGTTTGTGACCTACAACACAACAATTCAATAGGATAATAACATCACTTGTTAGAGGAAAATGAAGATTCAATTGAAAATGCTAACAAGAAAAAGTATCCTATTGCTCTCTAATTAATGTGAGTATGAAATAGGGGTTAGTGGTTCTCAGATTTAACCCTTAAAATAGTGACAATCTACACTAAAATGAGAGATTCAAAGTGCATGTAAACAACCTAAATGAGAGCATGAAATCCTAATTTCTTCCATTAAAACCCAAATTGAAATGTTTTCTACTTAATAAAAGCTTGAAATCATGGAAAACAACTATTAATCCAAGCATTAGTTCACAAATTCTCCAAAACATGAGAGTTCATAATCATGGATCATGAAGCCTTAAATCCATGAGCAAATGAGAGTCTAAACATTAAAATTAGAAGCAATTAGAAATGTGTCCAAGAAGCCTTTTCATAACCTAAGGAGCTAGAAGAAGAAGGAAAGCCTTTGAAAGCTCTCTTTTATAAGATTTGGAAGAGAATTAGCGGTCGAGATGCATCCATGAGGAGTGGTTGAGATGTATCTTGGCTTGATCCTTGATCCATGTGCAAGCCTCCTTGTTTTAAGTTGTGTTTGTTTGATTTAGGAGATATTTATGCATTTGCCTTAATTAATAACTCTAGCCTTTACTTTTGATGGGGTTTAAGTAATTAAATAGGCCTAGAGCTAATAACCTTGATTTTTGCTTGAACTTTGGTGATAAATGCTTGATCTAGAAATTGATGGGGTTTAATGAATTTTTGAGAATTTATACTAATAATCAGAGATCAAATTAGCATAATTAGGGTTACATACCAAATTAAGGGCAAATAGGGCCCTAGGTTCTGTTAGCCCAGTTTTAGGTGATTACATTTGCCCCTCTTTGAATTGCTTTGCGAATAGAACATGAATTCAAAGAAAATCTTATTCAAATTATGATTTAGGAGATTTACAGAGTAGTGAGAACTACTTTGAAATTGAGAATTTTGAGCTTTGATTGAACGAAATCCTACTTGGTTTCCAAAAAGCTGTCAATTCTAAACTTGATTGAACGCAAACTGACAATACCGATTCTGAGCCTGATTGAACGAAAACTGATAAAAGAATTCTAAGCTTGATTGAATGAATTATTGCTTGATTTAGAAACTATCAATTCTGAGCTTGATTGAATAGGAATTGATGATACCAAATCTGAGCTTGATTGAATGAAGGTCAATATGAGATTTGAAATTTTTTTTCAATTGAAATTAACAGTCTCAGCTTGATTGAAGAGAACTGTCATGCCCCTGGTGTCGAAAAATTTGATTCAAAGCATTAGATTTTAGTATGATTATGCCCCCTTGGGACTGAAAGTGGAATGAATTGGAATAAAATGATTAGGGTCAAGCATTATAGTGATTGAATTGACCTGAGGTCAAGCATAGATCGATTAGAAAGAATTTTCAAGCTGTTTAGATCGATTAAAGTGCCCCAGAAGCACTATTTGACCAAGTTTGACCAAGAATTTGAGAAAATTAACCAAGCTTGACTTGTGTTGAAATGATATCCTAGCATATAAATCTAATTTGCCTTGCCCACTGCATCAGTTTCGCACAATTTTGCCCCTGTTTGACTGTGCTGTGACCATTTTGACTTGTGCCCTTTTGGATATTAACTTTGCTATGTAACTCTATTTTTACGACATTGAGATGATAAAAATCTCCTGTTTCAATTTTGGTCCCGAGATTAGGCCTCTGTGATGTCTAATGAAGAAAGTCCCTTAAGGCCCTGGGGCTCCCGGGAGGCTTAAATAGGCCAAAAATTAACTTTTTACTATTCATTTTCACTTTTGCCCCTTAGAAATTCACTGAGCTCTAAGCAGACATGGTGTTCCCTATGGAGAAGTATCAATTTGAGAGGGCCAGATAATACGACTACCCGAGGCATTATGAGGCACCTGTGAGTATTCGATAAACGAATCTTTTCAATTTGAAAATTTTCAATTTTACGCATTTGTATGCATTTTATAGGCCAACTAGTGTTGTGTCACATCCCGTATATGGGATCGCATCGTGTCAAACCCGTGTCACCTCTTAGATTCTAGATCACATCCGGTATTTCTTGGATCGCACCCCATCGGGTCGTGTTTGGAAAAATTTGAATGTTTTTAGCCAAAGTTTAGAACAGGTTTGCATTTGGTATTTCGGTTCGCACCCTGTATTTCTTGAATCATACCTGGTATTTCTTGGATTGCACCTAGTTTTAGGGTCACATACAAGGTTTCTTGATCCACATCTAGGATTTCAGAATTGCATCCAATTTTTCTAATTTCTGAGTGTAGTTAACTTGTCCTTCTGATCTTTTTGAATTTTTTTTTACATCGACTACCTTTGGTCTAACTCTGACATAGTGCCCCTATTTTCTGTTGTGTAGGTCAATTTCCCAGTTGTATCCTTTAGATCACCGTGAATGGCCCAGGTGTTGGCTCTTTTGGATCAGTTGAGTGATGCTGAGCAGTAGATAGTACAGTGTTGTGGTCTATGGAGTTTAGTAGATTTACCTCACATTCAGGTAAATCGAGGTCTTCTCACAACACTGGCAGAGCGATGGCATTCAGAGCACAACACCTTCCATTTACCGACTGGTGAGATGATAGTTACACCTGAGGACATGTGGAGGATTCTGCATGTATACGTGATGGGACACTGCATTGAGTATGTGGCCTCTGAACCTGCAGTGATTACTGATGCTAGGAGACTCTTTGGAGATGATACGATTGACGGTCATTATCTGAGTTGGGACCACATGGTCACCAACTATGCCCCTCTTCCTATATATCTAGCTAGTTTGATAGGAGGCATTATGATGCCAGATAGGGGCCAACATGGTTTTATGTGTGGTTGGTCCCATGTTATAGGGTAGATGATTCAAGCCCTTGGGAGGTATGCCTAGGGTAGCTGCATACTAGCTCACCTGTATCGTGAGTTACATGAGGTAGTTTATCAATATTCCCACTCTATGACTGTAGGGAGCATTGTACTGTAGATCTAGGCATGGGAGCACATCCCTGTGACTCACCCTATTATTGATAGGCACCATGATGTAGGGTTGCCATATATTTACATGTACTTAGGATTCATTCGGTAGCCCCACCCAGGCAAGTTAGAGTACTGGCACCATCTACTGGATGATGTGACTGAGGTAGATTGGTGACCGTACCATGATTGTGAGGCTTGGCCCTCAGATGTCAGATAGATGCCATTTTTCTTTCAAAGTTGGTACCTTGTCGGGTGGACCTGCTATGTGATTGAGCGGTTTTTGGTTACTTGAGTCTACCGTCAGTATGGATGCGTACAGGGCATGTCATAGGAGTCCTATAGATATGCGCACATCAGGAGTGAGGAGGCTTAGTGGGGAGCCCAGTTAGTATATGAGATAGCCATTCATGAGATTGTATAGATGTAGGCTGTAGCTTGGGACTATTAGGTTGGTGTCCATGATACTGGGGTGACAAATGAGTATTACACCCACTACATGAGGTATCCTTATCCATGATTCACTACTCCCATTGATGCTATTCCACGCATTAATGATGCTCTAGATTACGATCCTAAGGATGATGTTGCCGGGTGAGCTCGTGGTGGACGTGATGGGAGAGATGTAGTTAGAGGTGCTGACAGAGGGGAAGGAGATGGAGGTGGAGCCCATAGGGGTAGAGGAGATGGAGGAGATGAAAGAGGTGGTGGAGGAGATGACAGAGGTGGTGGAGGTGGAGTAGTGGGTGGTAGCCGATGGTGGGCCTTAAGAGGTGACACTAGTCATCGTCAGTAGAGAGTATGGGTCACCCCTCCTCAGAGAGATACAAGACCACTATTGCACAGGGATCAGCACACATAGAGACCTACTGGAGGAGATTAGGATCAGTGGCAGACACAGTAGGATCCTCCAGCAAGTGGTGATGGTGATAGACTTTCACAGTGTGAGCAAGAGAGAGTAGCATTGAGATTATAGGTGGCTACCCTCACAACATAGTTATTAGAGAGGGACTCATAGCTAGCCCAGGTTCGAGCTGAGCAAGATACATAGATAGCCCAATTGAGAGGTGATAGGGATACTTAGTTGGCACAGTTGAGAGTTGAGAGGGATAGGCATGTGCATACAGCCACCCATCAGGGACAACGGGCCACTTATTACTTCACCTTGTATTGCGCTGTGGTTCCTGCTGCATAGAGAGCTCCATTGTATTCAATCATTGTTCAATAGTTAGAGGGTGCCATGCCACCACCACCACCATGTCATAGATCAGATGCACCCCCTCCCAATCCTCCTACAAAGGATGAGGGGGCCAGTGGGACATAGACTATTCATGTTGTATTTCTGGACATCTTGTATATCATGACATATCATGTATCTATACCATTTTTTGTATCATTTGTATTGTTCTATCTCCTAGACTCTATTTCATGCTTTGATATGTTGATACTCTGATTCATTGGTGACCTCTGATAGATACCCTTGCTCATGGACATTTTTGATTATATATTGATGCTCGTACTGATTCTGCCATTGGTATTCTTTATTTGATGTGTCTCATCTTTCATGCTTTCAATTGCTGCACATGTGATATATGATGTTTATTTTATGCTTGATATTTTCGATGTGATAGTCATGCTTGGTCTAGAGTAGATAAAGTGATGATAAAATGATGTCATAATACATTTCACTGATATATGCTCATGTTTTTGTTATTTTCAAAGCTTCACAAATGTATGGATGTATGGATGTATGAGATGTATTGCGATAGTATGTATGGGCATCTCAATCTTATTTATGTATGAATCGATGTAGATGCAAAATGCAAGTGGTTTTATGATATGAAATGATTTATGAATGCAAATGAATATCAATGATTTGTACTCCATTTTTTTTATTTCATTGCTTATGATTCCATGTTGCACTTGGTCAAATGGTTAATTTTTAAGTATTTTCAGCTCATACCATGAATGCTTTAGATAGATGTTCAGCTTACATCATTGCTTTTAGAATAAATCTTAGTTGATAACATTGCCTCTAATAGTTGAATCCACATTTTCAAGCTTATGCAAGACTAAAATGAATGCAGCTAAATTAAAATGAATGCAATTTAAAATGAACTTCAATGCAACTAAAGACAATGAAATGCATCTAAATGAATCCTAATGCAAATTAATATGACATGCAACTAATATGAAATGCAATTAATATGAAATGCACCTAGACACCTAGGATAGTCACTATTTTATTCAAAGCGGGTTGTTTTCATCATAGAACCTTTGTGTTCGCAGGACCTCTAGAGGATAGTACAATTTTCATGAATAGATTTAAAAATTATGAAAATATGAATACCTCCTCATCATTCGCCATGTTGAAAGACAACCTAAACATTAAAGCACCCAACTATAAATGTTGTCAGTTACTTCCTGATGTATCTTTGTTAGTTGTTAAACAGGAAAGGAAATAGATCCAACCTCACTAAGGCTTTCATAGGAAACAAGTTGAGGTATACATGGAATTCCACTACAAGGTGGAGGCACTTATAAGTAGACACCCATTCCCCGTGATTACCTTAGATCATTGGATTTATTACCACAAATAGAAAACAAAGAAAAATGTCATGCCCCCAGTCCTCATTTCTCTTAGTCCAAAAACATCATCGAGTTACTCATGGAAGCATAACTTAGCAATAATTGATAATAAGAAAAAGAAATATTCTTTATCCCTTAGCATGGTCATCATATTTACAGAGTATAAACAGACAATTATGATTATAGTGCTGAAAAACACTCTTGATTCATTTTTGCAAACACATGCTTTAAGAATTATTACCAACAATTTATGTCTTCATTGATAAGTGTCTCATTTGTTGTAGTGTTTAAAAACATTGTTTTCATCATGACGTTGCGTTAAGAAACACATTTTGAGATCTAGCTGGTGGGTGTTGAGAAACACCGTTTGTCATAGTTTATAGTCAGTTGCAGATAAGGGTGGTATTGAGAAATACTAGTGTTCATAGTTTATTATCATTGCAGACATATCATCATGTCAAAAAATGTGATTGTGAGTGTGACCCAATGCCCCCTAGAAAAATAGTTTACCTAGGACCCTAATGTGGATAGATTCCAGTCTTAGGAAGGTACAATTGTCTGAAAGTTCTTTTAGGACTTGGCACATCATGAAAGTGACTGGAAAATATATACAAGCTGATATTTACATTAGCCAAATGTGCAAGCGTTGTCTTGATAGATAGAGCGTTGATTACAAGTAGCATCTGTTTACTAGGTTTTCACTACTTGGCCAAAGTTTTATTCTATTTTTGCTATCATGGTGCCTGTTTACTAGGTTTTCACCAAGACACCTTTTTTTTTCTCTTTTTCACTTTTTTTCTTTTTGCTTTTGTGATTTTCTATTTTTTTTTTGGACTCACCAAGGCACCTATTGCTAGGTTTTCACCAAGATAGTCATTTTTTAGGACTTTTTCCATTATTTTTGAATTTTTTCAAGATCTATTTTCTCTGTACAGGGGCTTCCTTAAGAATGTTAGGCATAAAACCTTTTTAGATGCAAAGTATTGATAGGATCTAGCAACACATCTCCTTCAAGTGTAGCCAACTGATAGGCTCCTAATTCAAATACTGCTGTAATGACAAAGGGACCTAGCCAGTTGGGTTCAAATTTTCCCTTTTGTTCTCTATGTTGTTGGTTTTTAGGATTTTCTCTGAGAACTAGATCCCCAATCTGAAAGCTTCTAGGTTTCACTTTCTTGTTGTATCCTCTTGACATTCTTTTCTGGTAAGCTTTGAGATGATCAAACACCTATTGTTTGTGCTCATCCAACAATTCAAGCTCTTGCAATCTAGAGATTCTATAGTCTTCATCAGTAACTAAATGTTTCAGTGATACTCTTAGTGATGGAATCTCTACTTCAACTGGTAAGACTGCTTCTGACCCATAAACTAGTGTGAATGGAGTTGCACCAGTTGGGGTTCTTATGCTCATTTTGTAAGCCCATAAGGCTGGATTTATTTGTAAATGCCAATCCTTTCCTGATTTGTTTACTATCCTATGCAAGATTTTTAGAATGTTCTTATTGGATGCCTTAGCCTGCCCATTACCTTGAGGGTAATAGATTGAGGAGCAATGCTGAGTGATTTTAAATTGAAGACACAAATCATATATGTCTTTGTTCTTGAATTGCCCCCCATTGTCAATCACAATCGATGAGGGCATGCCATAACAACAAATGATATAATTCAAGATGAACATTGAAAATTGTTTTCTTGTTGCATTGGACAATGGGACAACCTCCACCCATTTTGTGAAATATTCAATTGTGGTGATGATGTATTTGTGTCCACCTGATGAATTGGGATAGATCTAACCAACTAAATCAAAGGCCCATTACTGAAATGGCCAATGTGTTATAAAGGGAATCAACTCTCTAGCTGGTGCATGTATGAGGTTACCATGAATTTGGCATTTCTTACAAGTTTTTTCAAAATGGATAGCATCCTTTTCCATGGTGGGCCAATAGTATCCAACCCTTAGGATTTTCTTGGCTAACGAAAAACCATTTGAGTGTGATCCACACACACCTTCATGAACTTCTTTTAATACGTGATTAGACTCTTCATGTTCTAAACACCTAAGAAGCGTGCCATCTAGACTACGTCTAAATAGGTCATTAGTGATGATCACATAGCAAGATGCCACTCTTATAAGGGATCTTTTTTCATTTCTAGAATAGCCTTCAAGAATGATTTGGTCTGTGAGATAAGAATAGATAGAGGCATATCTGGACAACACTTGGGTTTCAAGGGCATAGACAATTTGACATGTAGGGGAATCATAAGCTGGAAAAGGGAGTTCTTCCACCAGGAAGTCATAGCAAAATTGGTGTTCTTCCAATTGTAACATAGATGCTAAAGCAACCATCAAATCAACTGCTCTATTTTCTGACCTTGGGATCTATTGAAAAGTGATGAAGACAAAGTACTTTTTCATATCATCCACCATTGTTTTGTAGGGCATAAGCTTTTCATCCTTAGTTTGATAATCACCATTTACTTGATTGACGATGAGCTGTGAATCCCTGTATATGTGTAATTCAATGATTTTCCACTCTATTGCAAGCTTGAGCCCATTCACAAGAGCTTCATATTCTGCCATGTTGTTGGTGCATGAAAATATCATCCTATAAGATTTTGGGATCTTATACCCTTGTGGTGTAATGAATAAGCAACCAGCTCTTGATCCTTGTTGTGTGAAGGACCCATCAAAGTACATTTTCTAGGGGTGTTTTTTTAGATGCATAATTGATTCATCTGGAAATTCTATCAGTAATGGCTTATTATCAGTCAACGACATCTTGAAAAGTTGATCAGCAATCACCTACCCTTTAATAGCCTTCATGTCCACATATTCAATATCAAACTCACTTAGAATCAAAACCCAGTTAGCCAATCTTCCTGTAAGCATTGCTTTATTCAATAAGTACTTGAATGGATCAATTTTAGCCATTAGTTTCACCTTGTGTGCTAGCATATAGTGTCTCAGTTTCTGAGATGAAAACACTACTGCTAAGCATGCCTTTTCTATCATTGAATAGTTTAGCTCATATGTGACCAATGTTCTACTGATGTAATATATGGCTCGTTCTTTCTTTCTCTCATCTTTGTGTGTGAGGAGCACACCTAGTGATGTGTTTGTGGCTGATATGTAGAGAAACAAAGGTTTTCCATAAATTGGCACCATTAGAATTGGAGGAGTCATCAAATAGTTCTTAACTTGGGTAAAATTCTCCTCACACTGTGCATCCCAAGTAAATGTGGTTCCTTTCCTCATCAACTTTGTGAAAGGTTGTGCTTTATCAGCCAACTGAGATATGAACCACCTTATAGATTGTAGCTTTCCTTGTAAGGTTCTCATTTGACTAATGTTCTTTGGTGGTTTCATGTCTTGGATTGCTTTCACCTTTGTGGGATCCACCTCAATTCCCTTAGCCAAAACTATAAATCCTAAGAGTTTTCCAAATGATACGCCAAATGTGCACTTCTTAGGATTAAGTCTTAATTGGAACTGTTCCATTCGATCAAAGATTCTCCTCAGATCCTCTATGTGTGTAGACCTCATCCTTAATTTTTCCAAAGTATCATCAACATAGTCTTCCATATTCTTGTGCATCATGTCATGGAAGATTGTGGTCATTGCTATTTGATATGTGGCACCTGCATTTTTAAGACCAAACGGCATCACATTCCAATAGTATGTACCCCATGCACAAGTGAATGCTATTTTCTCTTGGTCCTCAGGAGCAATTTTGATCTGATTATATCCTAAAAATCCATCCATTAGGGAATACATCTCATAACCTGCTGTTAAGTCCACAATCATGTCTATGTTTGGGAGTGGAAAATCATCTTTAGGACAAGCTTTGTTGAGATCCCTAAAATTTGTGCACACTCTTATTGATTTGTCCACCTTTGAAATACGAACTATATTGGAGATTCACTCTGCATAATCAATTGCTCTAATGAATCTGGTCTTCAATAGTTTTTCCAGTTCTGCCTTCACTAGTAATGCCACATGTGGATTCATTTTTCTAAGTTTTTGCTTGACAGGTTTCACATCTAGTGAAATAGACAAATGCTGCATAATCAAATCCGTATCCAATCCAGGCATATCTAAGTAAGACTAGGTGAAGTTGATCTTCTTTGCTTTGAAGAAATTGGTGAATTGGATTTTCTTGTCTTCTGTCAATGATTGAGCTATGTGAATTAACTGAGGATTTTTTTTTGTTCCCAAATTAATGGGTTGTGTTGGTTCAATCAAAATTGAGGACCTTTCTTGGAAATGATTTGGGAGGATATCAAGCATCCCATCCTTTGGTGCCCCAAGGGGGTTTTCACCATTGGATACATCTTTTTCTTTTTCTCTTTTAGGATCTGATACTGCCACTAAGTGGTTTTCTGTTAGAAAGTAAAGACCACCAAGATAACTGAGACGGGGGGGTGAATTAGTTATCTGATAGTTAAACCATTTATCATCATTAACTTCAATAGCTTTAAACCATATAATTAATGTAGTAACCAACCATAGAAAGACAACCACACACAATGACGCAATAACACAAGATATGTTAACTAGGGAACCTCTTGATCAAAGAGTAAACCCCGGTGGGAATGATGCCCACAAAATGATGCACTACTATGAAATTTCCTTGTTAGAGGATGGACCCTATTAGGAGTCTTATGAAATATGTTCAGTACATATGAATCTTTGTTAGGAGATTTTGAATCTCTGTTAAAAGATTCTAACCCTGTTAGGAGTTATGGAAGACAGAAGGACCCACTGTCCAAATAGCTTCAAGGCAAGATCTCTGAACTCACTGTCCAATAGATCTTAGGATTATTCAATGGAATAATATGAAATATGTTACCTCCTTCACACTATGCCAAGACCGCACTCTCTACTACACAAGATCACAAATTCAGATCTCTGTACTACGCAAGTCTTCCTTCATCACTGAATTAGCTCTTTTCTTCACTTCATGCATACATTCGCATCAAAACTTTCATAATTTCATATCACAACTATTAAAATCCTCATACATAACAAGGAAAAAATTCCTTCCTTTATACCACACTCAAATAATTACAAATAAGTTGGCATGCAAATACAAAATAATAATTTCAACACGCTACATCAAAATTACATAAAACTGTCAGCTTCCAGATACAATAAATTTCCAATCATGTGACCTCAAAGTTTTCACTATGAACCACATAACCACCAATGAGTCTCAAACTTCCCTTTAACTACACAGAATTAGATTCCATCCCGATTAGGAGATATCCTTTGATTACCAAAAATCGCTACACAGGAAAATTGCCAGAATACTGCTTCCACCAAAATGCTTATAACTTTCATGAATAAATTAATTTCTCTTTGTGATCTTAACCATAGGATAATAACACACCAAAGAACATACCATCAACTATGCATAACTCAATCTACAATATAAAATGTGTGCAAAACAAAACTATGCTTGCTTCTCTGCTAAAACTCTAGAATAACACTGTGTTGACATCAATGACAATCATAGTCATGAATGCAACAACCACTGCTACAGGATGATAGCCAAAGGCTTCAACATTCATTCCTAACAATCTCCCCCATTGGCATTGATGGCAACATAGATGAAAAACATCCAATGTTCCAAAAATCCAATCACTACTGCTCAACTGCACTGCTACTCATCATCAATCAAATCTTGCTTCGTTATCCTATTCAATCTCTCAACAAATGTAGTTTCTTAATGTTTCATCAATATTTTTCATGATTCTCTCCCCCATTGACATCAATGACAAAAATTCTATCACTATGTCAAATAATAGCTCAATGTCAAAAGACACTATTCAGAAAATACATTCACAAGAGTCCTCAATGACTCAGCTCAGATACACATACTCCCCCATAAAGGAAGTACCAACATCCAATCCAAAAAATAGATAGGGCCATAAACCACTGGACGGATGCAACCAACTGCATCATTACTCAAAAGTATGTTGGGGCATAACCCCAAGCATACCTCTTAGATACTCAAATGTATCCTTAGGAAAAGGTTTAGTGAATATATCTACTATCTGCTCCTTTGTGCTTATGTACTCCAGTCTGACTTCTTTTTCTACAACTTTCTCTCTTACAACATGATACTTGATCTCTATATGCTTTGTTTTAGAATGTAAAACCGGATTCTTAGACATACTAACTATACTTGTATTGTCACAATATATGACCATAGTCTCATCAAACTTGATTCCAATGTCCATCAACATCTACTTCATCCAAATTATCTAATTACAATTGTTTGCTATTGCAACATATTCTACTTCTGCTGTACTCTATGAGATACAATTTTGCTTTTTGCTCAACCAAGAAACTAATCTTCCTCTAAGAAAAAAGGCTTCACCACTGGTTCTTTTCTTGCCATCAATGCTGCCTCCCCAATCAGCATCAGTATATGCACATAGGGTAAAATCATCAAAATTTTCATACCACAGTCCATAGTCCATTGTTCCTCTAAGATATCTCAATATCCTTTTTATTGCTACATAATGTGACTCTCTAGGTTCGGCTTGAAATCTTGCTACCATCCCAACTGAATGTTGTATATCTAGTCTAGTGTGTGTCAAGTACTGCAATCCACCAATCATAGATCTGTATTTCTTTTGCTCAACTTCTGGTGTTTCATCTTTACTAGATAACCATAGGTGTTCCAATTGGTTTGCAATTCTCCATACCAAATCTTTTCAACAAATCATTCAAGTACTTAGTCTGACTTATAAAGATACCATCTTTGTTTTGTTTTATTTGCAATCCCAAAAAGTATTTCATTTCTCCAATCATACTCATTTCAAATTCTATCTTCATTTCATCAGCAAACTTGTCACTAGCTTCATCTTCTCCTCCAAAAATAATGTCATCAACAAAAATAACCAAAACTAACAATCCATTCTCAATTTCTTTTGTGTATAAGTTGCTATTAGCTGTTCCTTTTGTAAATCCCAATTTTAACAAATACTTATCTAATCTAGCATACCAAGTTCTAGGTGCTTGCTTTAGTCCATACAATGCTTTCTTTAGTTTACATACCATGTCTCCTTCTTGAGTCAAAGGAAAAACTTCAGGCTGCTCAATGTAGACTTATTCTTCTAATTCATCATTTAGAAACACTGACTTCACATCCATCTGATACACTTTGAATTTCTTAAATGCTGCATAAGCCAAAAATATTCTTACCGCTTCAAGTCTTGCCATAGGGGCAAAAGTCTCTTCATAGTCAATTCCTTCTTGCTATGAGTATACCTTACATACTAATCTTGCTTTGTTTCTAATTACTTCTCCTTGTTCATTCATCTTGTTCTTGTATACCCATTTAGTTCCAATCACATTTTTGTCTTTAGGTCTAGGGACCAATTCCCATGTCTTGTTCTTTTCAATCTGATCCAATTCTTCTTTCATAGCTTTAATCCAATGTTCATCTTTACAAGCTTCATTAGTAGATTTAGGTTCAATTTGAGAAATCAAACATAAATGTACCTTCTTTCTAGTCATAACTCCTCTATCCAAACTTCCAATGACTTGCTCAACAGGATGATGTCTTGATATATACCTGTTAGGTGTCATAGTCACCGATCTTTCTTCAACTATAGATTCTTCTCTATTTTCTTCAACATGACTTTCATTCAACAATTCACTGTCAGTCTCATAAAATTGTTTAGTAGTTTCAATGTTAGGCTGTGGGTTAGTTCCTTCATCAGATTCATAATCAAGCATTCTTTCCTAAATTTTAAACTTCTCAACTTTTACATTTGCACTTTCAAGAATAGTTTTAGTTCTCTTATTGTAACATCTATATGCTTTTCTTTTCAAAGAATATCCAAGAAAAATTCCTTCATCGCTTCTAGGATCAAACTTTCCTATATCATCATCTCTCTTAATATAACATTTTCTTCCAAAAATTCTAAAATACTTAACTGAGGGTGCTTGTCCAAACCACAATTCATAAGGTGTCTTGTCTGTGTCTGCTCTGATTTGTACTTTGTTCATTGCATATACTACTATATTCATTGCTTCTCTCCAAAATGTCTTTGCCAAATCACCTTCAAATAACATAGCTCTAGCTGGTTCAGTCACTAATCTATTCCTTCTTTCTGCAATACCATTTTGTTTAGGTGTTTTAGGTGGTGATAACTGTCTCTTAATACCATTCACTTCACAAAAAGTGTTAAACTCTTTAGATGTAAATTCTCCACCTCTATCGGATCTCAAACATTTAATCCTCATTCCTGATTCATTCTCTACTTTATTCTTCATGACCTTAAACTTATCAAATGCTACAGATTTTTCTTTCAAAAATGCAATCCACATCATTCTTGTAAAATCATCAACAAGAATCATAAAATACCTTTCTCCATAGAATCCTCTAGTCCTAGTAGGACCGCTCAAGTCTGTATGAACAATTTCCAACTTCTCTGTAGATGTGAACTTCATGCTAGGAAATGAACTCTTTTTCTGCTTAGCCATCACACATTCCTTGCAAATCATGTTAGTAGGCTTCATGATCTTAGTTAAGTCTCTTATTGCAAGTGTAGAACTCACTTTCACAATATTATCAAAGTTTATATGACAAAACCTTCTATGCCATAACCAACTGTCATCAATCTTAGTCATCAAGCATGTCATCTCAGTAGGGTTCAACTAAAATACATTACCTCTGGTTCTAGATCTAGTTCCAATTAGATTTCCATCTTTATCCTTAATCACACAAGTTTTCTCAGTAAACCAAACTTGATATCCTTTATCCACTAACTATCCAACACTTAAAAGATTATGTTTCAATCCATCAACAAAGTAAACATCATGAGTATTAGTCTTTCCATCAAGAGTAATAGACCCTATAACTTTAATCAAACAAGGTGCATTGTTACCAACTCTAACAGCTCCTCCATCATAATTGTTAAACTTTATGAACTTTCCTTTATCACCAGTCATATGATGTGAACAACCACTGTCTATAATCCAATCAACTTTCTTTTCAACTTGGGAAACTAATGCTTTTTCTTCTTTGATATCAGATTCAGAATTTTCTTCCTTAATTGCTACAAATCCTATGTCATCAAAGTTATCATTATCACTGTCACTCAAATGTCTTTCAATTCCTGCTTCAATTTCTTCATCATTTGCATAATAACATTCTTTAGATCTTCTAGGCTTAAAATTGTTTCTATACTTCTTAACTCTCTTAGGACACTTAGATACAAAATGACCATATTCTTGACATGTCCAACATTTAAAGATTTTCTTACCATCTGGTTCTCTTTTCACAAGCAAGGAAATACCTTCTTCAATCTTCTTATCTTCATTAGATTTGGATCTACTACTACTGGCATAATCTTCATTCACACTTGTACTTCTAGACAAAGTAGGTCTGATGCTAAGAGCACTGAATGTTGTCTCCAATCTAGGTAGTTCTCCTGATAATCTCAAATTCATCTCTGCTGCTTCCAATCTTCCAAGAAGAGTCTCTCTTGAAAATTTTGGTGTACAGGGTATCACTTGTTCAATCATTTGTGTAGTCTGCCTGAATACAGATGTCAATGTTCTCAGAATCTTTCATATTACTTCATTCTCTATCTTTTCACCTCCACAAGACTTTATTCCTACAACAATTTCTGACATCCTACCAATATAGCTTCTAACAGATTCATCTTCCACCATTCTTATGTCTTCAAATGCACAAATCCAATTATGTAACCTAGCTTTCTTTGCATGTTCATCACCTTCAAAAGTAGAATGTAAAGCTTTCCAAATATCATGAGATTTAGTTAAACCTTTTACCTGACTATATTCATTCTCTGGAAGTGCTGATAAAAGTGCTTCTCTTGCAAGTATGTTACACATAAATAAATCTACCTCATCTTTAGAACTTGTCTCAAGATTGTCTTCTTTAATTATAGTCCTTTCATTCTTTGTCATCAACCAATAACTTGGTCCTAAACACAAGAGATGTGTCTTCATCTTTTCTTTCTAGCTGTCAAAATTTACTCCATCAAACTTAGGGCTTTCTTTCTTGAAATTCACTATAGATCTCCTTAAGTTGTTAAACTTCTCTTTCAAGGACTTGCCACTCTGATACCAATTGTTAGAAAGTAAAGACCACCAAGATAACTGAGAGGGGGGGTGTGGATCAGTTATCTGATAGTTAAACCATTTATCATCATTAACTTCAATATCAACTTCAACAGCTTTAAACCATATAATTAATGTAGTAACCAACCATAGAAAGATAACCATACACAATGACACAATAACACAAGATATGTTAACTAGGGAATGTCTTGATCAAAGAGTAAACCCCAGTGGGAATGATGCCCACAAAATGATGCACTAATATGAAAGTTCCTTGTTAGAGGATGGACCCTGTTAGGAGTCTTATGAAATATATTCAGTACATATGAATCTTTTTTAGGAGATTTTGAATCCCTGTTAAAAGATTCTAACCCTGTTAGGAGTTATGGAAGACAGAAGGACCCACTACCCAAACAGCTTCAAGGCAAGATCTCTGAACTCACTGTCCAACAGATCTTAGGATTATTCAATAGAATAATATGAAATATGTTACCTCCTTCACACTATGCCAAAACCACACTCTCTGCTACACAAGATCACAAATTCAGATCTCTGTACTTCGCAAGTCTTCCTTCATCACTAAATTAGCTCTTTTCTTCACTTCATGCATACATTCGCATCACAACTTTCATAATTTCATATCACAACTATTAAAATCCTCATACATAACAAGGAAAAAATTCCTTCCTTTATACCACACTCAAATAATTACAAATAAGTTAGCATGCAAATATAAAATAATAATTTCAACACGCTACATCAAAATTACATAAAACTGTTAGCTTCCAAATACAATAACTTTCCAATTGTGTGACCTCAAAGTTTTCACTATGAACCATGTCACCACCAATGAGTCTCAAACTTCCCTTTAATTGTGTAGAATCAGATTCCATCCCGATTAGGAGATATCCTTTGATTACCAAAAACCGCTACACAGGAAAACTGCCAGAATACTACTTCTACCAAAATGCTTATAACTTTCATGAATAAATGAATTTCTCTTTGCACTCTTAAGCATTGGCTAATAATACACCAAAGAACATACCATCAACTATGCATAACTCAATCTACAATATAACATGTGCAAAAAACAAAACTATACCTACTTCTCTGTTAAAACTCCAGAATAACATCGTGTTGACATCAATGACAAGTATAGTCATGAATGCAACAACCACCACTACAGAATGACTGCCAAAGGCTTCAACATTCATTCCTAACATTTTCACCATCAGATCTCTTGTTCATTTTATTTTTCTTTTTGAGACTGAGAAACTTGATATCCTCCTCAGTCATGATTTCGCTCGTTGCACTGGTGGAAGAATGGAATGGTTCACAGGCATTAAGATAGCAGGCTATGAAATAGTCATTGTCATAGGATAAAAAGCTTGTGTCTGTGGATTCATCCTAGTCTATCAAGTCAAGGTCTATTAAGGAAAGAGATACAACACGTTCAAGAGACAACACCGCATTGTTATCATCGCTTATAACTTGCAAAATGTCATCTACTAAGTTTGCTTCTAGATAAGTGTTAGGATTATTAGATTCAGATTCATTATTATTAGAGTTTATGTTAATGTTATATGGATCTAACTCTAGTGATCTAACATTAAAACTTTCTCCTTCTTCCATCAAGACTCTAGGAGCAAACTTGTGTATCACATCTATTTCTATGTCCATGGTTGTATCAGAAAGGACATCCCATTCATACTCATGTGAATCCACCTGGCTGTAATCTGAGACCCCCAAAAAGTTAGCAATAGTCATCAGCACCTCATTTTATTCATCAGCATGATTTTCTTCTTCTTGTAATGGTTCTTGTGGATTCATTGCTTCAGGCTCTTCATCAAATTGGAGTGTATCCATGATAAGAAGTTCTCATTCTTGTTCTTCATCAGGCTCATCTTCTTGTTCTCCTTCTGATTCTTGTCTAATACTTGTACCAAGGAATGTAGCCTCTGGGTCTCCTTGTAAGAGTAACAACCTTTCATAAGGAATGGGCTGTCCTAATATTTCTTCTTCATCATCTAAATCTCTTGATGTATCAAACACTGGACCTTTTCCTGCTGTAGGGTGAAATCTAGCTTCTCCGAAGCCTAGTCCAGTCTTGTCTTTAGGATTTCAGAAATCCATGTGTAGGGGTTCCACTAGTCCTTGGTTATTTTGTCCCAATGGTCCTTTTCCTTTGTACCCCATTTGTTTCATAAGGTCATATCCTTTCCCATATTTACTCGAAGAGATCTCAACATGCTTCACATTCCCGTCTGCTTCGGGTTCTTTGTAAAGCCATTGCAAGACAGCCTTTTCTTCATTCTCTTCTTCTAAGGATATTTTTTCTTTTACCATTCTAGTTCCTTCATGTATAGTTAAAGCACTACCATTTAAAGGTGTAGATGTAGATGAGGGCATTCCTTGTGTCCTAGGAGATATAGGTAGATCTATCAAAGATGCTACAGGATCTATTTTGTATTCTCCCATGTTGGTTTCTTGGATATTGATCTTCTGAGCAAAGCTTCTCAAGACTATGTCTTTAGATGTTTCTTCCTTGGGGGCCCCTTCCTTGTTATGGGGAGCCATGCTTTCAGTTTATTTGAGGTTATTACAAGTATGTGTGGTATCTACTGGAATAGTCACCTCCACTCCATTATGAGGAAACTTTAGGCATTGATGATATGTAGAAGGCACTGCTTGCATTGAATGTATCCACAGTCTTCCAAAAAGAATGTTATAAGCAAGGGGTAAATCAAGAACTTGAAAAATAACATCTTTCTCTACAGGCCCTACTCTGATGGGTAAGACAACCAATCCTTTGGAGGATCTCTCTTCCTCATCATATGCCTTGATTGTTATCTTTCTCCTAGGATCAATTGCGTTCTCAGAGAAACACAGTTGTTGTACCAAGTTGTAAGTATAGATGTTCAAACCAACACCTCCATCTATCAAGACACACTTGACTCAGTGTTTATGAATAAGAACTTCTAAATGAAGGGGTTGGTTATGTGGTTGATTTGTCAACTTGTCATCCTCTTCTGAAAAAGATAGGTAATGTGGTGAACTCATGTGGCCAACCATGGCTTGGAATCTATCCACATCTAAGTCTTTTGGTACATGTGTGCTTAATAAGGCATGATTAAGAATCTCCCTATGACTAGGGGAAATTTTCAACAATTCTAGGATAGATATCTATGCAGGTGTCTTTTGCAATTGTTCCACAAGATTGAATTTTGGAGAGGGAACCACTTGTTTAGAAGTTGTTGCTGTTGTAGGTGGTGTGTTAGATGTTGAGATGCCTTTAAGAGTAAGTTTTTCTTGGCTTCATGTTACGACATTGGTAGATTCAATTTTTCTTTTCACCCCTTTAAGAGTGATCATGTTGATGGAATAGTCACATGGTTCCATCATGTTGATTACATTGTCACTATTAGTGTATGTGTAGTGAACGTTATTGTTTTTAGAAGTTTCTCCTTTTTCATAGTTTGGTAGTGGGGTTTGAAATGCCTTGTGATCATTATTCATGTGATGCCCATCTTCCTTAACTTTCCCTTGTTCAATAAGATCCTGAATAACATGTCTCAGTTTTAAGCAATTATTAGTGGTGTGTCCTTTATTATGATGGTAATCACAATAGTCATTATCATTCCACCACTTAGGTGTATCTTCTAGATCCCAAGGCTTACCTAGTTCTAGGATTGTAATAATGTTATTGTCCACAAGTGATTTCATAATCACTTCCAAGGTATCTCCCAATGGAGTAAATGTTCTCCTAGGCCATGGTGCCCAAAGTTCTCTTCAAGATTTACTGAAAGTATTGTTCGTCTTTGGAGTCTTAGTAGGAGTCAGACTCTTGTTTGCTTGAAGACTTGTGGTTAGATTAAAAGCCTCTGGTTTGGGTTTTGAATTAGGAGCATCAACCACTCCATCATTAACCACATTTTTGTTCTTGTTTGCATATTTGTACTTTTCTTTAGTGGTATAAGACTTGTCTTTATGTTCCTTGTGAATGGTAATTTCACCTTTCTTTATTAGAACTTCCTCTATCTTGAGAGCATTATCAATCATTTTGTCAAAGCTTGGTGGCCCTTGTAATTGAATTGGGAAGTTCATTTCTAGGACCAAATTGATAACAAAAATGTCCATTTTTTCATTTTCAGGAATCTCTCTAGCATATCTTTCTCCATCGTTGTAGGAAACTCAAGAATGACTCTCCCATTTTCTATTTAGTATTGCACAAATCCAGCATGGTGATGGTGTGTTGGATGTTGTAGGAGTAGTGTTGTATGAATTTTTGCACCAACTCATCAAATGTCTTGATTCCAATAGGCAATTTGGAAAACCATTCTATAGATTGTCCACCTAGGCTTCGTGGAAATAGCCACATAAGGTATGTTTGTTCATGCATGAACTCCATACTAGTTGTACAAAATTCCCTCACATGATCTTGAGGGTTGGAATCTCCCATGTACTTGTCATATTTTGGTATCGTAACATTCTTAGGAAATGGAATCATTGTGAGTCCTTTATCAAAAGGGAAAGGACATATGTGCTCCAAAGAATATTGTTGTTTTGGTTTATCCTTTGTGTCCTTGAGTTCTTCAATTTCTACTTTCATAGCAAGGAATTGTCTATTTAGGATTGACATAGGACTTATATCCACCTTTTGTTTGAGTTGTTCCACATCATAGTCTTTGGGCAATTTCACACCTCAGGAAGCAAGCTCTAAGAAGTATTTTTCTTTGTTTTCTTCCAAGGCTCTTTCAAGTATTTTGTGAAATCTTTTGCTGCTCAAAGCGCTATTGTATTCCTTTTCTGTAGGGTCCACGTCATCATCCATATCATCCTCATCATCATCATCATCATATTGGGCTTTTTGTTTTTGTTCCTCATGTTCTACTTCTTCATTTTGTGCATGAAATTTTTCATCCCATCGTTATTGTAATACCCCAAAAATGGGCTATATGTTCATTAACCTCCTACATCGACAAATCGAACAAAATTGACATCGAAGTCCTAACCTAAGGCACATCTGAACATCATCAAATCTAATTGATTATCTTAAATTCTGCATCAGGGAATATTCCTAGTAATATTCCTAATTATCTTAATTATCTTTAATTTAATGATTATTTGGTGATAAATCCAATTTATCCTAAAGTTTGATTAATTGAATATTTTCATATTTAATTAATTAGATTTAATATTTTCCACTTAATTGTTTAATTAAATTTAATTCTATCTATTATTAATTGTATTATTTAATTTTGACAATAAATCCAATATCCTATGAATAATTGATTAAATCTTTATTTAATTAATTAAAGCGAGTTGTCATTATTTAATAATATAGTTTTTAATAAAAGTTTGATTAAATAGTTAATTAACCCATAAATTAATTATTTATTTTCAAAAATTAGTTAAGTTGAGGATAAATCACATTATTTATTTATTTAATTCTTAATTATTATGCACATTCAAAAGAAACAGTTAAACTCCAAATTAGAAAATCAATGCAAGTTATTGACTTTTTGGAACTCAACATCCTTTTGGAGTTCAAAAAGATGATCTAAACTCTAATTTGAGTTAAAAAGCTATTTTTGCACGTTTTTGCATGATTTCAAGAATTAACTATCTTTCATGATCAGATAACTCAAAAATCAACCTGAGTTATTTGAGTGATTTATGGCTTTCTTCCATGCACCTCCAAAGCCCGAGATTTCTATAAATTAAGGCTTCAGCTCTTCACAAATGGATCCACAAATTTGCACAGTCATGCTGGAGAATTGGAATTGGGAGAATCAAAGCTCTTGCGAATCAACATCTTTGTGAGATCAATTTTTTTCTTTTTTTTGCATATCATTCTTAGATAGTTTCATATCAAGTTTTTCATATAGATTAGTTTCATATCAGTTTTTCATTCTTATTGCATAGAAAATCCAAAAATATAGATTAATTGCATTCAATTAATATCTAGATCAATTGCATTCAAATCCTTCATTTAGGTGTCGTCTAGGTCACTGATCTTGATAACAATCTGAGAACATTAATCTCGCACCTATTAGAAGGCAGTAAATCACTTGGTTAAATTAGATTTCAATTTTGCATGATTTTGATTTTAGCTAACCTCTAATGTTTTACTGAAGTGTTGTGTCTACAGATCAGGTACAATTTTCACACACACATTTCTAGCCTTGAAACGGGTTTCCAATTCAATTCTATCAATTTCTATCTTTTTCTTCTCGGGATCTGTGCAAAATTGCAATTTTTAATTTTTGTCCGTACATCTGTCATACAAGTTTCTGACAAATATCATATGGGAGCATACCCACTATCGTATGATACTAGCCCCACTGTCGTATGACAGTCTATCAGATCGACTCATTTCATTACATACCCACTGTCGTTTGGGAGCTCAACTGTCGTATGGTAGCATACCCAGTGTCGTACGAGTTTCTGACAAATGTCATCTGGGAGCATACCGACTGTCGTACAAGTTTTGGTACTAGATTTCAATTGTTGTTTCATTTTTGCAGATAGTTTGTCAGATTTGATTTTCGAATTTTGACTGACAGCTAACCCTAACAATTGAAATTTACTATTTCTGATTGATTTTTGCTGATTTTGATTGGGAAAAGTGCAATAATTGCTAAAAATCAGGTAAAATCTACTAAGCGCGTTGTGAGGATCATGAGGTATTCTCCTTGTTCTGAAAACATTTTAATTTGGACTTAAAATAAATCTCTCACCTGTCAAGCTTGTGTGCATCTTTTCATGCTTTTGATCTATTTCTACACACTTGCATAATTTGATACTAGGTTGTGATCTCTTAAGGATTCATTAAGTAGTCTTAGAATACTTGTGATTGATCTTGATTGCTATCTTGGGTTATTAGACTTGCTAATCTGCTGGCCCCTCATTTTCACCCCGTGGTTGCAATCTCAGTGCCATAAAGGGGAGGGGTCAATAGGACAAAAGCGTTAAGTGTTCCACTTGGCAACCCTTTTGTGCTTTTAGGAACTCACTTGTTTTCTAAGTTGGGGTCTCATTTTTAGCTTGTGTGAGGTGTTAAATGTTCCACCTTGTGGACTCATCTCATATTCACTTTAAGCGTTAAGTGTTCCTCTTTCTACTTTTTGGGTACTTTTGGTAGATTTGCTTTCGGGAATATATCTGTGCTCACATAGTAATTAGGCCCTATGAACACTATTCATGATTCTTGAGAGATTGGATTCCTAGATAAATCTTTCTTGACGATAGAATCCTTTTAGGTAGGGAGGATACTTAGTGTGTTTCACATTCAACTTGGTTAGTGCGTCTTCTCTTATTGATCGACACATTCTCTCTCGGGAGAGGTTGATAGATCACATGGGGTTGATATCATGAGCTTTGGTGAATCAAAATTGGTTAGTGCATCTTCTCTTATTGATTGATACATTCTCTCCTCGGAGAGGTTGATAGATCACGTGGAGTTGATATCACAGACCTTGGTGGAAAAAAACTTTGTCTTAGCATGTCGGATTAATCTGCTTGCTTTGTTTGGGTTAAAAGTGAAAAGGTGTCAAAAACCTTGGATCTGGAGCCAAGTCCCCTTGTGGTATAAATCTGTGAGTCACCTTTAGAGAGGGTTAACCATAGCGGACAATCCCTTCACAGGGAAAATTGCGTTGATGGAACCTCAAGCGGTAATAGCCATTTTCACCATGGTAGTGACAACCGCTATATAAATGTCCTTGTGGAAGAAATCTCCACGGGTATGGTTCATTGTTGGGTTGTTAGATCTCCCTAGCAGATCTTGAAGATTAAGTTCTCAGACTGTGTCAAAACCTTGGTGCATCAGGATTGGAGTTCACCCCTTTGAATCATAAAAGTTGCAGAGTCAAACCATTACTAAAAACCCTAGAGAGGCCAATTTTTCATTCTCAGGTATATGTGTGTTATTGCAAAACTTTTCAGAACATACACAATTAGTACTCTCAGGGATTAGCACAATTTGGTCACTTGATTGTTCATGTGCAAGGTTGCTTTTGCCCTTGTTCATTGTTTTCAAACATGCTTGGAATCACTTGCTTTCTTTTCTGCGTGCTTGTTTATCTGCTTGGCTATTAAAAATGATCAAATCTGATATAACCTTCAAAATCTGGACAGTACAATTTGCAAACAATCCAAAACTGAAAACCTTAAGTTTTGCAAAATTTGACGTAAAATTCTTTCTGGAGTCAAAAGTCATTTCAGGAAGTCAAAAGTTGTATGAGTTTTGTCAAGTGTCGTTTCAGTATTGCCCATCTGTCGTATGATTGAGAACCCAGTGTCGTATGAGTTTTCAAACCAGCAAATTCAAGAAAGTCAAAACCCTGTTAGCAACTGTCGTATGAGTTTTGTCAACTGTTGTTTCATTGCTACCCAACTATCGTACGAGTTTAGCAACTGTCATTTCATAGACTACCCAGTGTCATACGAGTCTGCAGAGTGTCATTTGGAAAAATTTGAGAGAGTTGTTAGAAATTGTCAAATTGCAAGATATCCAATGTTTCCAGCCTAGTTCTAGAATCTGTCAAAAATATCATTGTGTCAGGAATAGAGTAGTAGCTATTGAGCATTCTACCATTTTATAAGATTGATCTTTTGAATCTGATCTAGCCTTCTGTTTGATCAATTTGAGTCCTTTTTATCTCATGTCAAAACCTTGTCATAACTATCAATCTTCAATCAATCTTCAAAAATAGACTAAGTGTTGGGAACTCATGTCCGCTATCTTTTGGGTGATCTATCCCATACATTTAGGACACAGTTTCCTTCACCCACATCTCATCAGATCTTCAAAACAATCATAATCTTGATGAGGTTGCATCATCCAATTTTCTCAAATCAAATCAATCTTCAGTTGTCTTCATCCTTTTCTTCTATTTCATAAAAAGTTAATGGTGGAGACCAGAGCTTCTTCACACAAGAAATCAGAAGAAACATCTCAGAACTTTCTTTTACCCAATACCCCAGGTCCAACTCTTGAACAACTCATCAAGTCTGGTATTTATGAAGATGATGGTCTCGGTAACTTTCGATTAAAAACTAGTTACCTACCTCCTCTATCAACTCACAGAGGTAATCAACAAACTCCTCCTCAATCTATTCTGGAGAGTCCAAAAACTCCTATCATGTCTCAAGCAAGGACAAACCATGGTTCTCTAGGAGGAGGATCCCAAGGACCCCATTCTCAACATAATGCTGACCAAGAACCTACACCCTCTGAAATCCATCGATGTCAGAATGACGATGAATTCAAAAGAATGATGAGGCATTTCTTGAAAGTGGATAGAGATGCATACTTTTTACAATTAGCCCAGGAAGGAGCTAAACTTCCTCCTGAATTCAATGTCGAAGATATCATCACACATGAGGAAGAAGCTCTAATCACAGCTATGATGAAGCAGCTACAAGCTATGCAAGTTGAACTTAACAATCTTAAGAAAGAAAAGGAATCTAAAGAGTTCTCCATGGAATCTCTATCCTCTTTTCCATTTGATACAGACTTGTACATGTCACCATGCCCTCTGACAAAATGTGAGCAACGTGACAACCCTTATGATACCTCTTCCACAGAGAGTGACACATCAAGCTTTGGAGACTATGATGACTATGACGATAGACAATGTAATGATACCTATGACACCTCTGTTCCTAAGAGTCCTCCTCATCATGTGTTCCTACTTACTACAAATGGGCCATCACATTGGATAGATCGTGATGGTGATCCATATGATTCTGATTTTGAAAGAGATTTTGATGGCTTTTGTGGACAATACCTTGATTATGATCCATTTACTACTGCTGAGGACTATAAAATGCATTGTGCTAGCTTGAAACATCAATACTATAAGGATCCCTCCTCTAAGAACTCTCAGGCTGAAAATAAAGATTACACTCTCAAGCAAGATCATGTTAATGTTGAACCTTTGTCTTGTGATGGTTCCCTTCCATCCCCTACTTCCTCCAATACCCATACATTTCCTAAAGCTTCTGAGTCTTTCAAATCTTTCACAGAACCTTCATCCAACAAAGATCCTAATACTTTTCATGCAGTTTCCTATAGTTATCCTGAAGGGCTACCTCTTAAAGAAACTCAAGCTAACCTTCACTTGGCTGCAAATACTTTCAATAACGATAAACATAAAGAGCCTAAGCCTTCATATGCTATAATCCCTACTTCAGCTAGTCCTTCACCATCTCTTCCAAAGTCTTCCATTCAATTCCAACATGCTTCCTTGTCCTTGGAAGTGGCTCCATGTCAAGAGGACTCCAAAAATGATAAAGAAAAGAACATAAAGAAAGATCAAGATCAAGAACCTTCCATGTCATCCAATCCTTTTCATGATGTCTCTTATCCTCTTCAGGGTTCTTTTGATCCTACACATCCTTTTTCATTCATTCCACCATGTCTTAAGTCTTCTCCTAAGCAAGATCAAGCTACTATTTACACCATTGAGCTTATTGACAATCAAAATAATCTTACCCCACTTCCAATTTCCAAAGATGTTACTTCTGATGTTAAGCTTATTGAAAGTCAAGATAAAAATGATACGCTTATGCTATCCAAAGATCCTTGTCAAGATCAAAGTCTTCCATCTTCTTGTTCTACCATTCCATGTTCGCTTCCACTTTCTACTCTTCCTAAGTCTTTGCAAGCTTTGAACAATCCTATCAAAGAAGGTGCTCATATTCAAGATGTCCATGATTCTATTGAAAATTCTAATGCTCACTCTAAAGATGTTGATATCTTTGGTTGTCATATAGATGCTGATGAACTTATTGATTATCCTTTTCTATCTTCCACTTCCATCCTTGGACCTCCTCCACCACTACTAAGGGCTTCACGTCTACCTTCCATCTTGGGTCCTTATGTCCCTTCACTTTCCCCTCCTAACTCTCCTAATTTTCCATCCATCTTGGGTCCTTACATCCCTCCATCTCCCATCATTCCTCAAGATCAACATAGATGCATAACCTTGAATCCTTTTCATTCACCCACCCATCTAAACCAGTCATATTCTCCTTTTTCCTCCACAAGTCCCAAGTCTTTTGGAAGTAACTTGAATGTTTAGTACAAGAAAAAGAAGCAATAAAAGAATCCATCCAAAAAAAAAGATCACCATGTCTCCTTTAATCGCAATGGAAGCATAAAGTCAAAAGAGATATCTAAGAAAAAAACTACAAGACAAGTATGGGTTCCAAAATCCATCATTGAAGATATTATCTCTAAATTACCAAAAAGAAATGAAAAGCCTACAGCTATATGGATTCCAAAGTCTCTCTTGAAAGAGTCTGGTGTTGAGCAAAAAGTTAAGTTGACATTCAAGCTTCCAAAGGCTTCCACTTCATCTCCCTCCAAAAATATTCTTCCATTCCATGCGCCTAAACCACAACCTCTACTATCCATTCACCATATTCTTTCATTCACATTTCCTCCATCCTCTCGCCACCCTTCAAAGTGTGTGTTGATGTTGATCTTGCCTTCCTTTCCATCTACCCTTTCACAGTCCTTCCATTCATTATCCTTCTACCTCCTATCTTTTTTCCTCACTTGCCTATTCCTCCTATCTTCCAACCTCACTCACTTTACATAAAACCTTATCCTCTATTTTTCTCTTCCATCTCCCTTTCCATATCAACATCTTTGAGCGTATCATTTTGAATCCTTGGCATATCATGGTTTATCCTTTCAAGGAGAATTATCAAAAGTAAAGAGAAATAAATTCATCCTATGGTGAAAACCACTCCCTTGTAGCACCTTGGATAAGTACCATGATGAAAACCTGGCAATCAGGCATCATGCGTAGTTCTTCTATATATTTCATCCATTCCATCTTCTCTCTTTGATCTTGACAATGTTGATCTATACACGAACATTTGGCTATTTTGTGAGCTATTTTATGATGATCTTGCTTTCATTCCTTCCATGTTTAGCCTTCATATCCATCTTCCTCCATTCATTTTTGCCTATCGCTATCCTTTTCCCCTTTGGTCTTGATCTAATAAAAAAACAAAAAAAAGAGTAAAACACGGTGCTATGAAGCCTCTTGACATGTCTACTCCTTTAGACTACATCCTTTCCTACTCTGGCATTGCACTTTTGTGACTTATCCTATGATGGCCTTTCATTGCTTGTCCAAATACGCTTTACATGACAATTTTTCCCTAGCTTGGGTATTCTTGAGGAGTTTTCCCTTGAGGATTTCTTCCCTTCATTATCCTTCATTCTCTTGTCTTCCATCTCTTCCACTACCTTGCTAATCCCTCTCATTCTCCACCTTGCTAGACATTGGGACTGCACGATATGATCTTGCTTGGGAGTTTGCAATGGAAAAAGATGCTATCAAGTATACCAAGTATCAGAACAATTATCAGAATCAGTATCAGAATTAGTATCAGAACAAGTATAAGAACAAGTACCAGAACAAGTATCAGAACAAGTACCAGAACAAGTATTAGAACCAGTATCAGAACCAGTATCAGAACTAATATCAGAACAAGTATCAGAACCAGTATCAAAACTAGTATCAGAACTCCCATTGGGGCTACACCTTTCGCTTTACTTTATGGGTTTGAAGTGGTACTACCTATTAAGGTTAAAATCCCATCACTCAGAATTAGAATGCATGGTCTAGTAACTGATGATGACTACAGAGTGTCTAGGTTACAAGAACTGGAACTACTAGATGAGCACAGGCAAGCAACATATGATCATCTTAGAGTGTATCAGAAAAGAATGTCTAGAGGCTACAATAAGAAAGTCAGACACAGAGAATTTCAGATTGGTGATCTAGTCTTGAGAGAAAATCCTAAAAATCAATCCCATCGAGAACGCAAGGGAAAGTTCAAACCCAATTGGCTGGATCCCTTTGTCATCACTGCTACTTTTGGCTCTGGTGCCTATCAACTCTCAATGACTGAAGGAGAACAGCTCTGAGAACCAATCAACATTCTCCATCTGAAGAAATTCTACACCTAAGACATTCAGTCTATGGTTAAATATCCTAAAAAAATCTTAAAAATCAGAAAAAGTCCTGGAAAAATGAACATCTTTGTGAAAACCTAGCAATAGGTGCCTTGATGATTCACAAAAAAATAAAAAAAATATCAAAAATTCAAAAAAAAAATTGAAAAATGAAAAATACAAAAAAAAGAAAAAAAAAAAAAGTGCCTTGGTGAAAACCTGGAAACAGGCACCTTGGTAGCAAAAATAGAATCTCTACCAAGATGGTGAAAACCTGGCAAATGGGTGCCACTTGTTCCAAATGCTCCATCTATCAGCATAATCTTGGTCTTTCCCAGCTTTCAGTCTTGCTTTATTTTGTACATATCTCCCGGTTTGTTTTTGCATTTCCAGTTTTCAATAAGTCAGTTTGTCCACCAATCAGCTCAAGCATCTGTATCCTATCAATGTTTAACACTTGGGGGCAATCAATGTCATATCCTATGGTCTCTGGTAAGTCTTAGACATATCATATCCAGTCAGAGTCCTTTGAAGCTTCATGTGAGTCAGTCAGTCAGTCTCGTCTCCAGAAAGGATTTTGCATCTACAACAACATAATCAAACATCAAAACTCAACTGAAAACAATCTATTCTTTTTACATGCTTTTATCTCCTTGTATGCTTACTGATTCGCGTTGAGATTTTTGCTATTGTGTTCCTTCGAGCTCTTCGATGATGTCCTTTACAAGATTTAGAGAGTGATGACAGGGGGCATAATCTTTTCTTTGTCTTCTGCTTGTATGTGAAAATCTAACAACTTTGGAAATTCTGGATTGAAATGGTGTCCGACTGTAAGAGCCTCTATCTTGAATTGGATGGCCATGAATACCTCAACCATTGATACCCAAAAAAATTCAAGGAAGTTTGATCTAACTATTGTCTTTTTGAGTGAGTTCTTTCTCCTACTGTGAAACGCAATCTTACCTAAGGATGTGAATGATAAAGGGTCACTACGGGTAATTCGCATGGGATTTAGAATGATCTCTTAGCTATTTGATGTGTTTGTCATGCAAGGCGTATTCAGGTCATCATGATGTTTATGTTTTGATGCTTATACAAATTGCTATATCAAAATGGACATGATATTCAGGTCATCCTGGCATTTGTGCCTTGGTGCTTATATCTAATCCTACATTCTGAAAACAAAATCAATATTCATATATCCATGGTTGTTGACCAGTGGGTGTTGTATTGATTCTTGCGCATACAAATCAATATTCATATGTCTATGGTTTTTTTTTAGCTAGTGGGCATTGTATTGATTTATCCGGTTACCTAAAAGTTCAATGATGATAACAAATCGACACATGATCAGTGACTAGGTCCTAGGTCTTAGGTTGCATTTCATCTTGCATGTTTGCATGATCTCACAATGGCTAAATAAACTTCGAAGCTTAAATGATTCTTCAATCACATCTTCAAGTCTAACAAGAGCTGAATCTCACACGAAGGTTCCTCCAATGAAATAGCATGTAGAATCCTTTTTCGGGATCAAAATTCAAATCTGAGATCATTCATATTATTAACTACTTGCATAATCGACCTTCAATCATCACAGAGATCTAATATTCAACTTAACTAATTATCTTACATCAAACTATCAAAATTTCAACTTGGTCAACCATGGTCAACTCATGGTCAAACCTAGTCAAATTCGGTCTCTAGGACCTCCAAACGATGCAGAATGCATTCTCAGACGTATATAACCACTTCTCAAATCAATTAACATGCTTCTAAACTATAACGCTGACTTTTCTTGTCAGATTTCAATTTTAATCTCGAAGGGGGCATGGTATTACACATCATTCAAAGTCTATAAATCAAATTCTATCGATCAAATCTATCAATATCTTTCATCAGTGATCAAGACAACAATCACGTCTAGTCGCTGATTCATCAAAAGTCCTCATCGCTCGGGGTAAATCTATCATCACTTGGGGCATATCAGATTCATCGATCCATATCAATCTCGTATTCTCTTAATCTTGTAATATGTATTAGCTTTTCACAACCATCGGTTCATTAGTGTTATTTCCTTGGTTCTTCGACAACTGAAGGGTTCGAATGTGATACCTGCTAGTTCTGCTAAGACAATCGAGTCTAGAACCAGTCACTCACTTCTTATCAATCCTAAGGTTCAGAATCAGGCATTTTGACACTTTTTCGCAATCATCGGTTCATTGCTACTATAGTAAACATTATCTCTAGTCATTCAGGACCTCCTATCTCAATATCTTTCAATCGGTTTCTATCTTGAGATCGGTTTATCTTTTGAATCAGTTTCATATCTTTATCAAACATAGACTATCTTTGAACCACTGCGCTTCGCACAGTAATTCAAAGAGGGGCAAAATGTAATACCCCAAAAATGGGCTATATGTTCATTAACCTCCTACATTGACAAATCGAACAAAATTGACATCGAAGTCCTAACCTAAAGCACATCTGAACATCATCAAATCTAATAGATTATCTTAAATTCTGCATCAGGGAATATTCCTAGTAATATTCCTAATTATCTTTAATTTAATGATTATTTGGCGATAAATCCAATTTATCCTAAAGTTTGATTAATTGAATATTTTCATATTTAATTAATTAGATTTAATATTTTCCACTTAATTGTTTAATTAAATTTAATTCTATCTATTATTAATTATATTATTTAATTTTGACAATAAATCCAATATCCTATGAATAATTGATTAAATCTTTATTTAATTAATTAAAGCGAGTTGTCATTATTTAATAATATAGTTTTTAATAAAAGTTTGATTAAATAGTTAATTAACCCATAAATTAATTATTTATTTTCAAAAATCAGTTAAGTTGAGGATAAATCACATTATTTATTTATTTAATTCTTAATTATTATGCACATTCAAAAGAAACAGTTAAACTCCAAATCAGAAAATCAATGCAAGTTATTGACTTTTTGGAACTCAACATCCTTTTGGAGTTCAAAAAGCTGATCTAAACTCTAATTTGAGTTAAAAAGCTATTTTTGCCTGATTTCAAGAATTAACTATCTTTCATGATCAGATAACTCAAAAATCAACCTGAGTTATTTGAGTGATTTATGGCTTTCTTCCATGCACCTCCAAAGCCCGAGATTTCTATAAATTAAGGCTTCAACTCTTCACAAATGGATCCACAAATTTGCACAATCACGCTGGAGAATTGGAATTGGGAGAATCAAAGCTCTTGCGAATCAACATCTTTGTGAGATCAATTTTTTTCTTTTTTTTGCATATCATTCTTAGATAGTTTCATATCAAGTTTTTCATATAGATTAGTTTCATATCAGTTTTTCATTCTTATTGCATAGAAAATCCAAAAATATAGATTAATTGCATTCAATTCATATCTAGATCAATTGCATTCAAATCTTTCATTTAGGTGTCGTCTAGGTCACTGATCTCAATAACAATCTGAGAACATTAATCTCGCACCTACTAGAAGGCAGTAAATCGCTTGGTTAAATTAGATTTCAATTTTGCACAATTTTGATTTTAGCTAACCTCTAATGTTTTACTGAAGTGTTGTGTCTAAAGATCAGGTACAATTTTCACACACACAGGTATTCCTTTTGATCATCCATGTTTGTAGATTTGGGTATTGCTGTATGAGTAGTATTAGGTGTAGCACCATGTAATGGATTGGGTTCTGAAGTTTCTCCCATTTCCAATGTGAATTTAGGTTTTCTTCTCGAGAACGCGTTTGTTTTCAAATCACAAGTCTTGTTTCTAGTAACAACCATGCAGTCTGGATTAAGTAACCAATGAGAGTCTTGTGTTTAAAAGGTGGGTTTGATAATTTTGCAATGTCTGATTGTGAATTCAAGGATGCAAAAGTGGGTTTGAAATGTTTCTATGGATCCAACCTCAAATGGGGTTAGAATGCCCTGCTTATGAGTTGGGAACCAAAGTACAAGTGGATTTGAAAGTTTTAGCGTCAATAGGGTGTCAAAGTGCCCTGTTTATGAGCTGAGAACTTGCTTATGACTGATTGGGTTAACTGACTTCACAAGGAGACAATGTAGATTCAGACTATGTAAGGTAACAATATGCTCTCAAAGATAACTCATTCTGGACATTAGATGACTATGTTTTAGCAATAGGAACCTACTAATTGACCAAATGGGTATCTGGAAATGTGAAAATTTTTCTTCTGGGATGTACAGAAATGCTCCCTATCGCAGATGTGATCTTAAACAGTGACTGGCAAATAATTTGAAACACCAGATGCGATCCAAGATTTACGGTATGTGACCCAGGAAATGTTGTGGTCACCAGATGCGACTCAGGAGATGGTGTAGATACCAGAAATGACCCTATTTTGAACAAATATGATCCAGGATACAGGGTGCGACGTAGGAATACCGGATGCGATTTTAGGATGACCAAGATTTTGCAATTTCAGCGTTTCTCAAAAAATGTGTCATGTCTGTCAGATTCCAGTGACTGTCAGGTGTTTGTAAGTGCTTGAAAAATGTGATGTGCTTGTTCATTTGGGGGAAATTAACTGAGTTTGTATTTAAGACACATCAAGCAAGCATTTTTAGAGAAAACACACCTAACCTTCCTTATACTAGGTAGAGATTGAAACCACTTGTTCACTGACTTAGGAACACACCCAAAGACTCCTCAGAATTGCGTAGTCCAATAACACACAATGGATATTGGAGGCCATATTTTCCAAGTGTTAACGTCGATGGGGGCTCGATATGGTGAATGTCTTGGGGAAATTACTATTTGCCTCGCACAAGTGATAACAACCTTTTGGGAGTGATCCAGGTAGCATCTAACAAAAAGCTTATAATGAAGGCATCCATTCACAACCATCTCCCATAGTCCCGCAAGCAGGATTGAGGCTGTTAACCCTATAGGAACCTAAAAGTGTGTAGTCTCGAGAAGTGAGATTAAAGCGGCTTCGCTCTGCACCAAATCCAAGTCAGTCATTGGGATTGATCATCAATCTCCCAAGAAAAGATGAATCATGTCTCCCAAGACTTTAACCTCAAAGGAGCATCAAATTTTATAGTGGGGTGGAAGAGTCGGCGAAAGACTTGTCCCCACTTGGGTCATTCCTGGGAGATTTTTTCCTCAATCGGCAGGCCCTCTAAAGGTGTACAATAAAGAAAATAGACAAGGGATAGTAAGCTCAGGATTTTTGGTTCTCCAAGAAGGAGAAGAACATAATCTCCTAACTTATATCACAAGTCCCAAACACATCATGCATAGTAAGAGTTCAATTACTCCAATTTGATGCCAAATGGCAAACCAATGTTTGAGTTTCTATTTTTCCCTCAAGGGGAAAAGAGCATAATCCTCTAGTTGGTTTGCAACTTGATCTCAAATTGTTTTAAGTTCCTACAAAACAAGCACAAAATTCTTTTGTCGATTTGCTTTAGAGGCAACCTGCATAACAAGCATTAGTAGTCTTTTGTTTCCCTTTTTGGGTCTTGGACAAACATCCTGCAAACACTTGTTAAGCTGTCAAAATCAATCAAGAACACCAAGATCACCCATTAGCTGATTAGAGGGTTAGAAAATTCAAAATATGAAGATAATGCTTTTAAGGAAAAATAATCATGCAAATTTGTTAGTCTTCATTTCTCAATTTAACTCCAAAATATAAGCCAATTTTTGAGTATCTAATTTTCTCTCAAGGAGAAAAGAGCATAATCCTCTAATTGATTTACAAAATGAGATCAAATTGTCATTAGGTGTTTGAAAACAAAAGCACAATTTTTCATTTATCCTTTAAGCAAATCAAAGACAAGAGTTAGTATTTTTGAATTTTCTGTCATTTTAAACTTGCAAAACCACAGTCAAGTTGCCAAAAACCAGAGACATCAATAATGCAATTAATCAAGTGTCAGAAAACCCAAAAATGCCATAAAATTCCCCAGGAGCGATCCTAGATTTTCCCCCCAAATTACCAGAAATGACCCTATTTACCACATACGACCCAATTTCCCAGAAGCGATCCAGATCTGCAAGATGCGATCCTGTATTTCAAATAGGTACGACCTTGTAACCAGATGCGATCATGGAATACAGGATATGATCTAGGAATACCGTATGTGGATGATCTTACCAAATGCAATCTTCTATCAAATTTAGTACGATGATAATTTGTCTAAAATGTAAAAAAAACATAGAAAATCAGGGGCTCAGCCCCACGGTGGGTGCCATAAATGTGTGTGTGAGTTTGTGACCTACAACACAACACTTCAATAGGATAATTACATCACTTGTTAGAGGAAAATGAAGATTCAATTGAAAATGCTAACAAGCAAAAGCATCCTATTGCTCTCTAATTAATGTGAGTATGAAATAGGGGTTAGTGGTTCTCAGATTTAACCCTTAAAACAGTGACAATCTACACTAAAATGAGAGATTCAAAGTGCATGTAAACAACCTAAATGAGAGCATGAAATCCTAATTTCTTCCATTAAAACCCAAATTGAAGTGTTTTCTACTTAATAAAAGCTTGAAATCATGGAAAAAAACTATCAATCCAAGCATTAGTTCACAAATTCTCCAAAACATGAGAGTTCATAATCATGGATCATGAAGCCTCAAATCCATGATAAAATGAGAGTCTAAGGCAATTAGCAATGTGTCCAAGAAGCCTTTTCAAAACCTAAGGAGCTAGAAGAAGAAGGAAAGCCTTTGAAAGCTCTCTTTTATAAGATTTGGAAGAGAATCAGTGGTCGAGATGCATCCATGAGGAGTGGTTGAGATGTATCTTGGCTTGATCCTTGATCCATGTGCAAGCCTCCTTGTTTTAAGTTGTGTTTGTTGTGTTTGTTTGATTTAGGAGATATTTATGCATTTTCCTTAATTAATAACTCTAGCCTTTACTTTTGATGGGGTTTAAGTAATTAAATAGGCCTAGAGCTAATAACCTTGATTTTTGCTTGAACTTTGGTGATAAATGCTTGATCTAGAAATTGATGGGGTTTAATGAATTTTTGAGAATTTATACTAATAATCAGAGATCAAATTAGCATAATTAGGGTTACATACCAAATTAAGGGCAAATAGGGCCCTAGGTTCTGTTAGCCCAATTTTAGGTGATTATAAACACAAGTTCTGAGTTTACTGCATCATCTTCAATAGAAGGAGATACTCATGATCCATTTGACCTTCATCCTTTTGTAGAAATATTAGCCAATTTTCTCAATAATCCCAATCTAGGATCACCTATTGACCAGAACATTTTGGTTAATAATACTTTCCAGCCATAATTTCATTATCCAACACCTCCAGTAATGGCAGCTCCTACATTTCCATTTCCTATTCCAAGTCTTATAAACAATCCTAACCTTAAGAACATACCTACTTCAGCCCTTGCAAAGTTCTATGGCCTTATCATAGAGGATCTTGACACCTTTTTGTTTGAGTTTGACATATTGTGTCGAAGTTTTGACTATAATACTATGTGATGCCCAAAATTTAACTGATAAAAATGCAACACTTTTTTTTGTTTAAAGGTTCGGATGTGAGAGAATAACATTCAAGAATAAGGATAAGATGTTTACGATTAAGCAGGTCAAAACCTAGGGTTAAGTTTTTTCGGATAGCGGAACCCTAGAGGGTACACTTTCCACTTGGAATTTCTATTCAGGATGAATTCAAAGATACCTAGGGCATTAAATATTCAATTTATCCCAATTAGACTATACCCACAATTAATATGTCTACCTAGGTTATGGATTTTGAATAAGGTTCAGTTCAACTAAAAGATAATTAATCCCACAGTAATGGTTCATGGGATAATTGCATTAACGATTGAATTTCAATTATAATTCAACAATGAACTGAATGATGTTAATTCAAATACAATGTTATCTAAACATACAAAGGACTATTAATTATACTACCATCTTTAATACATACTAAACACCTTCTAATAAAATGAGATTACTTAAGGCTCATCGATTCGATAATCCATAATCCTATTAACCAATGGCAAGTTAACAATTTCACTTAAACCAGATAAACTACTATTAATACTTCTATATTAATCATTTAGAAATTGAATAAAATGAACTATAACAATAAATTGATTTAATAAAGAATAAGTCTAACACATTAAACTTTTAACTAATTAATATTTGGGTGAGATAAACCATTAATCTAACAATTGATTTACTAGAAGTTAAGCCTAAAACACTTAAAACATAATCTATTAACAGGTAATTAATTTTATTAATAATAAATTAAATCACAAACAAAATCATTATCTAATAACTAAAATTATTAACCAAAAGAACAAATCAAATCCTAAAGGTTAACCTACTAACCTATCAATATTAAATCTCCTAACTAATTACTAATTGTGTGAAAGGATTTATTAACAACTCATAAATTAAACTAATAAATAAAATAAACAATTTATCCAATCTAAAAGTAATCCTCCAGCTTACTAACCTATCAGTCCTAACCCTATACACCTATCACCTATCACATCACCCCTATCACCAAGGCCCACTTGCCAAGTGGGTGGGGCGATGGGAAACCCAACACATGCCAAGGCTTACATGGAAGTATGAAGGGGAGCCTTTTGAAAAAGGCATGTGCTGGTTTCAATGTTAAGAAGGTTGGGCCCACCTTCCAAATTAACCACCAAACCAAAGTTTATTTAACATGCCCAAGCATTTTCATAGGGAGGAGAAGTATGTGTTAAGTCAAAGGACTTGGGCCCACCACAAAGCTCTCCATTCCAAATGTAGCAACCAAGAACTTACGTAGGGGAATGCAGAAGACATGTCAAGTCATGTTTTAATATTGTGTCAGGTCTTAAACAAAGAGAACAAGAAATCACGCAAGGAGAGGGGGAAGATACTTGTCTTAGGGAAAACCATTAATGCCAAGTCGTATTCCTTACATCCTAACTTCCTGCCCATGGAGATAAAGTGGTAAGGGAAGATACATGGGTGGGGCCCACATGCTACCAAGTGGGGAAATGTGTTAAATAGTCCTTTTATTAAATTTAGGTTTATTTTTTTTTACTAACAATATTGATTAACTTAGGAATTAGCTATTAGAAACAAGGTTATGTTAGGGGGTTACTATATTAACTCTAATTAGGAAAAGCAAATTGAGAAGGGAATATTCTCTGTGGTAAGGGAATTATTTCCCTTCCCATACAAATTCCAGAGAGCATTTTTTCTGTAAAAATCTAGGAAGTGTTATTGCTAATTTTTTTTTTTTTTTTTTTTGCATCTATCCTATTGATTTCTTGGTTTTATTATAGAAATAGATACTTTTATGCATTTGAATTATTTGGTTAGTGTGATACACTAAGTGAACTATAAATTGAATGTTATAATTAGTTGATTTTCTCATTAACATACTAACTTATTTGATTTACCATTGTTATCAAGTTTATCATTCCCTCTCAAGAATTTGAGGTTGCAATGAAGATTTTAAGGTAGAGTATTGAACCTATTGAAATTGAGTTTTCTTTTTCAAAGGAGAGATTGAATGAAATGAACTTGAAAATTACAACCAAATATATTATAGAGATTACAAGATTCATACATCAACTAGATTTTATATGCTACGAAAACTATTACATTGCCTATCTTGTCTACTTTGGATATCATTTTACAATGAATGATTAACTTCATTATTCTTAAGAATGGAATTCAATAGGCATGAAAACAAGGGTCTTTCATTTACATTTTTAAACAAAGAAATACAATTTGGTAGCATTACATGAATGAAAGTATCAAGGAGAATGAACAAGCTTTTTCTCAATTACATTTCAATATACATCTTCATGATGATCCAAAGAAGAGAAGAAAATACTTTACAATCCACAAGCATGCTTCTCTTAACAAGGAGAGATTTCTTTAATACATAATTACAATAATGCCTCAACATAGCTTGCTTCACATAACCCTACTAACATTGAGAACTCTCCAAAGCTTTATCAACAAGGATCTTGGCATCAATACCTGCAAATGAAAGAGGAGAACCATGGGAAGCTCACTTCCCAACCTAGGTCTCAATGAGAACACTCCCGAGCTTGGAGAACCAAGGCTAAATGAGTATACATTACAAATGCTCACAACACATATATGCACAACAACAAATAACTCCCATCCAAGGTTTTACAAATGAGTTTTCCAAACTCATTGAGAAGGGTGAAGGTGGGCTTTTCCAAGTAGGAGAATGCCAACATATTAAATTTTTCACAAAAGTATTTCCATGCCTCTCAAGGCTACATGAATTCATATTTCATACACAAATTTACTCAATAGCATCCTCAAGATGCAAGAATACAAGATGGCTTCATGGAGCCCATACCCCATGAATTTTTCCCTCTTCTCCAAGAGAAGAGACTCTCACTACAATGGAGAGCCCAACTAACCCCTTCACCCAAGGCCACTTCTTCCCTTCCCAAAGGGTGAGTAATGCCTAACTCCCATGAAACAACATTATCAAGAACAAGAAAACAAGAGATGAAGCAAAATCCAAAAACAATCCCATTTCCAACACCACAATGGAGAGATTTACAAGAACATGCATACAAGCTCTCACATACTCCTTTAACACAATAAACAACAACATGAGATGCAATAAAATTATTTCATGGCAAGAAAGATAAAAAAATCTACAATACAATTTACACAACAATCTTCTTCAAGAGTTTCAAGCAAGAAATATTTTCTTCATGGTAGAGCCACCAACCTTGAATCCAAAGCAAAAATGGAAGAATGAAGTTGGGTTGAGCTCCTTATCCTTTCTCCTTCTCCCTTTTCCAAACCTAATTGTCTCTAAAATTAGAGAGTGGGTGAACACCCACTAACTCTCCCAAGGGCCTCTTAAAAGACCTCCAACTTCTACCCACCCACCAACATTCAATTCAGACTTGACCCTAAGGTCCTTTGGCTTTTCCTTGTCCCCTATCATAAATGTCAGATTGGAAAAGAGTGTGGGGTTGGGTAAAGGTCAAAACTCAATCCAATTTTCGTAGCATGTGGAAAATGGGTCATAAAAAGGGTCACCAAGGCCACTAGGGGGTTCTAGTTGTGTTAAAAACATTCCTGACCCATACCCCTATCACTAAGGTACTTATATTTTGCTAAATTTGACCCTTAGGACCTCTTTTTGGCCTCTAGAAGTGGCTAGAAGAAAAAATGAATTTAAATAATCAAATTGATGGGGTTTACAAGTATCTCCAACAAGGGAATTTAATTAGGCTCCTAATGAGTCAGTTAGGCTTAGGTTTACATAACCAACCTTAGTAGACATGTCAATTTATAAACACATAACATGTGCCAAGTGACACTAAAAATTACACATCACATTCAAAATGACATGTCCTAAATGACAACATGAAGTTACACTAGTAACACACATGAAATTCACATTTACAACTAGATCACATTACAACAAGGTTTTCAATCCCATATCAGATTAAACCTTGGCTTACTCAGTTCATATATGTTTAGTCTTGATTCTCTAAATAATTCCATGGTTCTCTTTCCTGCACACTAAACTCGAGCATTAGTAGTCCAAGGTAATAAAATCACATGAAATATACATTTTCAATTCATAATTAACAACATAAATCAATGTGCAAAATTCAATTCTAATTGTAATTTTTCATTCAATAATGTTTAAACATAGTAATTCCATAAATATCATGACATAATATTCATGAAATAATCAAGTCTAATCATGATCCAATCTTCTCACCATTTCACATATCTAAACATGCATAATCAAAATCAACCACATATTCTAGGTTCTAATCCACATAATATAGTCATCATCATAAAACATATTATCTCGAGTCTCTGTCAGGATAATCAAAAGTGTATCAATGTATCAAAATATAAAGTATCAAAGTGTGAATGAATCAATAGTGCTATGATGGGTCAGGGTGAGGCCTCACATACTGATAGTCATAAGCTTAAGTTGTTTCTAGCAACATTGAAGGAGTTAACTCTCATATGGTTCATGGGCTTAGGAGAAAATGTAGTACCTGATTGGGATGGGATGAGATATTTATTTCTAAGGATGTATAAGGAATGCTGAAAGGGAGGTGATTCAAAAGGAGATGACATCTTTAGAATGTCATAGAGGGAAGATGAGACATTGGAGGACTACATATCATGTTTCTTCTATAACTTGCAAAAGAACCCTCAACATGCATTGCTGGAGGATTCATAGAAGTTGATTTTTCTAAGAGGAGTAAATGATAATTTCCTCGAAGCATTGGACCTCATGGATGGAGGAGATATATCTTAGTCTTCATGGGATGACCTTAAGAAGATTTTTTTGAACTATTCCAGAGCAGCAGTGAAGAAAGGAAGGGGATTTTGTCCAACACTAGCCAGAGGAAGTAGCTCCAGTATTTCAAAGATGGAAATTTCAAACCCGTTGTCAGACTTCAAGAAAGACATCATTAATGATGTCACTACACACTTGGACACAATGACTACCAAGAAGAAGCATGTAGACATGGAGGTGTAGCTAACTAAATACTATCCCCATTGCTGGAAACAAAATAAGGATTGTCAGTGCAAGTTGGTCGCAAACTTGGAGAATCAACATCTTCCAACTGAATACTTAAAGATTGAAGGAGAGGATGAGCAAGTATTCTTTTGTGCTCAACATCAGCCATGGGACATGAGACAAGGTATTTCTCAAGACCCATTACAAATTTCAAATCCTTATAATAGTCAGTGGCAAAACTAGAATTTCCAAAGTCCTCCATAGTATAATCAACCCACTTGGAATAATGCCTAGCCAAATAGTCAATAGAATCAATGGTATCCTCCACAATAACCCCAATGGCCATAATTTTGAAACCAATGGAAACAACCAAAAGGGAATTGGCAGCCCACTAACTAGTGGAGAGGACCTCAACAATGGCCTAACCTGAATTCTGGATATCCACCTTTACCACCTCCAATAAACACACTTGCAATAATGCCACCACCTCCAAACACAGGTCTTCAAAAGTAGACACAGTTACCTGCTCAGCCTCAACCAAATCCCAATAATCAACAACCAAAATAGAAAAAGTATGCGATCGATGCTCAGCAATACCCTGCCTATGCACTTAACATAGCCGATATACACTTAAGATCAGGTACTACCTTGCCTACACCCGAAACACCTCTTATTACCGAACTGCCAAAAAATCCTGCAACATCAGTTACAATTCCAGAGAATGCTTTTCCAAATATTTTTGCCCCATATAATGTTTCCAAGTCAGCTAATGTTCATACATTAGTTAAACCTCCTTTTCCTCAGAGGCTTAGCCTAGACAAACCCATACCAAAAGAATACCAACCATTTGATATCCTTGACTGATTAAAGAACATGCATATCCACATTCCCCTATTTCACACAATAAAGGATGTCTCTATCTATGGAAAGGAAATAAAAGAAGCTTGTCTTAAAAATGTTGGAAGAAAGAAAAAGGATCCTACAACAGTTCATGTTATAGGACAATTAGCTGATATCATGTTGGGAAAACTAATAATTCCAAAATACTCAGATCTAGGGAGTCCAGTTGTTAATATCATCATTAATGGTTAGTCTATCAAAAATGCATTAGTAGATTTAGGTTTTGCCATTAATGTAATGACTAAGGATACTATGAAAAAATTGAGCATAGAAGGATTAAGAGCTACTCCAACAATATTGCAATTAGCAGACAGCTCTACTGTCACCCCTGATGGAATGATAGAAGATATAATAGTTGCCTTAGATTCCTAGGAATACCCTATTGATTTCATGATTCTATCACCAAAGGTCAATCTTGGTGGTTAGCCTATTATTCTAGGATGTCCATGGTTAGCAACAACTGATGCAAACATTAGTTTTAGATCATGGAACATGACAATTTCAGATGGGCAAGCCACTAAGAACCTAGCATTTTACTCTCCAGCTCAACCTCAACCAGATTTAAGTACACCTATATGACCCGATTTAGGAGATGGGGAAGAAGAGTCAAATTCTATGGTTCAACTCATGATGTTACATAGGCAATCTTTTCTAAAGCTACAAGAGGAAGATGAAGTCATTCAAAGCATTCTTAATAATGACTATGTTGTAATCAAAGATATATCTGAGAGCTCTGTGTTGGAGTTAACTACATATGAAGACCATTTTTAAAACTGTGTTTTACCTTCAGAAACCAATATTATCCATCATTTTCTACCTTGTGAAATAAATACAAGTCCTATCCCTGAAGTATCCATGCTTGACCTTATAACTACTATTGAGATTTCTAAGGGTCATAATCTCCATGTAAATAATAAGCTGCCTTCACAATAGATGGAGCAATTAACTAAACTCTTGCAAACACATGAGAAAGCCTTTGCATGCGATTATGGGGAAATGAAGGGATTAAGTCCCACACTCTGTACTCATAGGATTTATATCAATGAAGGAAGCCTACCACTTCGTTAGCCTCAAAGGAGGATTAACCTAGCATTAAGAGAGATAGTCAAAACTGAATTACAAAAGTTGCTAGATGTTGGCTTTATATATCCTATATCTGATAGTAAATGGGTATCACCTTTGGTTATAGTACCCAAAAAGGAGGGTAAATGGAGAATCTATGTAGATTACAGGGATTTAAACAAAGCTACCAAGAAAGATCCTTTCCCATTACCATTCATTGATCAAGTACTTGATACTTTAGCTGGTAAAAAGTAATTTTCCTTTCTTGATGGATATAGTGGATACAATCAGATTACTATTGCTTTAGAGGACCATGAGAAGACTACATTCACATGTCCATGGGGAACATATGCATACTTTGTTTTACCATTTGGATTGTGCAATGCTCCAGCAGCATTTCAGAGGGTTGTAATTAGTATTTTTGCTGACATATCACATGATTGTATATTGATATATATGGATGACTTTACAACATTTGGAGTGACATTTGAAGAGGCTTTGTAGAATCTTGAAAAAGTGCTGATACGATGCAAGGAATAAAATCTCTCCCTTAATAGTGAGAAATGCTTTATGATGATGGAAGGAGTGGTACTCGGGCATTTTATTTTAGCAACATGAATTCAAGTGGACCCATCCAAAGTTGAGGTAATACTCACATTACCTACACCTACTAAGAAAAAAGATGTAAGATCTTTCTTAGGACATGTTGGATACTATAGATGCTTTATTCAAAATTTCAGTCAAATAGCTAGTCCTCTATACACATTGCTTACAAAAGAGGTTGAGTTTATATGGACAAAAGCATGTGATGAGTCCTTGCAACTCAAGACACTTCTAACAATTGCACCAGTCTTCAAAGGACCAGATTGGTCTATCCCATTTCACATCCATACAGATGCATCAAATTATGCCATAGGTGCCGTGCTAGGACAAAATCCTAGTAACCTTGAGAATGCAATTTACTATATCAGTAAGAGCCTCCATTGACTTGAATTAAACTACATAGCTACTGAAAATGAAATCCTAGCTGTAGTTTATGCATTGAACAAATTTTGACATTATGTAACAGGCTATCCCATCTTTGTTCACACTAATCACTCAGCAATAAAATATCTAATGAAAAAACTCGCTATAACACACTACAACATTTGGGGTCAAATTTCGATGCCAATTTGTGACGCTACTACGATTTGTGTATGTTTTTTGTGTTTTTTTTTGCAAGTGCCCCTAATGGTGTCATAATAGCAATGATATTGTTGTAATTGTGACACCCATTTGGTTATAAACAAAAAAAAAAGAAAAAGGAAGTGTCATTTGTAATTTGTGAATTCGAAGAGTTGCCGCAAAGATGATACTGCATTTATGTGTGGCGCAAAGAGGGCATCTAAGTTTGGCATGCACAAAGAGGCCAAGACCATTTGGGAAGAGGGCACTAACACTTGAGGTAGGCATTTGAGCTTTGTCTTCTCATTAACTCAATTTCAGTGGCATTGTTTACATCTTAGCATTGTTAATAGTGTTATTGTTTACATCTTAATTAGCATTTGGAATGCTCGATGACCCATGAGCTTTGAGAGCTAGGGCATCATTGCTATTACCTTCAAGGCATTGTGTGAAGTGTTTGATCTCTCTTTATTTGTTTTTCTGTTGATATTCACTATGTGGTACTCCTTATTTGTGATCATTTCATGAGGAAATGTCTTGATGGATCACGGGCTGCAAGCTAGGGCATCATACATTGTTTATGAGCTCACTGTTTAATACTTGCATTATTTACATCTTATCATTTGGAAGGCCTGATGACCCTGAGCTTTGAGAGCTAGGGCATCACTTCTATTACCTTCAAGGAATTGTGTGAAGTGTTTGATCTCTCTTTATTTGTTTTGCTATTGATATTCACTATGTGGTACTCCCCGCTTATGATCATTTCATGAAGAAATGTCTTGATGGCTCCCAGGCTACAAGCTAGGGCATAATACATTGTTCATGAGCTCACTATTTAATACTGGCATTGTTTACATCTTTTCATTTGGAATGCTTGATGACCTGCGAGCTTTGAGAGCTAGGGAATCATTTCTATTACCTTCAAGGCATTGTGTGAATTGTTTGATCTCTCTTTATTTATTTTGTTGTTGATATTCACTATGTGGTACTCCCCATTTATGATCATTTCATGAGGAAATGTCTTGATGGCTCACGGGCTACTAGCTAGGGCATCATACATTGTTCATGAGCTCATTGTTTAATATCTGGCATCATGCAAACATATATTAATACACTTACTATTTTGAATTTGAGCTCAGAAATTATGCAATGTTATTGTTGTTATTGCATGCTTGCTGTTGTTGTGCACCATATATTGTTTTATACACTATTTATTTCATTGAGACCGTGAGCTTGGCATTTGTAATGTATTTTTTGTTATTAGATCAATGCTACCATGTTGTTGAGTCTGTGTATGGCTTGACTATGCACATGCATAATTGTAGATGAGGATCAGTAATATGGTGCCAGACATTTCTTAGATCCTTTGGATCTAACCCCATCTTTTCCTTCCTTGCAGTTTTTGGATCATACAAGAGCATATTGGATTGAACCCTAGGTCAACACTTCATTACTTTAGGCAATGTCTGGTACCTTGATTATTTATGTTCATCCACATATGTATATTTGCATTCATTCATATTCTTCTGAAAGTTGGCTATTAGTGACCATATAGGACCATTCTTGATGTTTTTGGGTCATTTGATGAAAAGATGCAAATATGGACATCAATAATAAAATAGGGATATCTTCATGGGGATATATTAAGATTAATATCCTAAGTAAAAACATTACACAGTGGCATTCAGATTAAGTAGAATATGAATTCACATGCCTTTAATTATGATACACTTTTGAAATTATTACTCATTGGTCATTTGACAATTCAAGATATAAGTATCAGAATATAAACTATTACAAAAGGAAGAAACCCATATGTATCTATCATCATTTAATACAAAATATAAAAGTATCCCATAGACAAATAGTTGCTGTTATAACAACCATCCTCTAATCCCATGGTGTACTAGTCTCAAGGTAAGAACAATTTACTTAAGCCATCATATAAGTATCATCCTAAAGTTTAAATAGACATTGACTATAGATATACAACACTAAGCCATAATAAATTATAGAGTTTAATTGTAATTTCTATGTCCACTTACAATCATCCTACTACTTACACTGCAATTTCTATGTCCACTTACAATAATAAATTATAGAGTTTCACTACAATTTCTATGTCCACTGCCATTAAAATATATCACTCCTCCTGTTATATAGGCATCCTTCTCATTAAGTGTTTCCATTAAAATATATCACTCTTGTTATATAATGTATATGCATACTTGTTTAAAATGCCATACTTGTTGCTCTTAAATATTATTACCATTTCACTCAAATTTACATGACATTAAAACCAAGCCCAAAATGTATACATATGTGTAAGTATAGGAGAAGCTGGATTTTGCAACTATTGAAAAAAAAAACCTATACCAATAGCAACTTACAAGAAACTATACGTGTGCTTACCACACCATACCTCAACATCATAATGCTTATCATTTTCAAGCTTGAGCGAAGCTTCGTACCATGCACCGTTCGTAGATTTGTATGCAATGCTGATTTAGGATGGAGGTAAACTACATGTTTCATGTAAACAACATGGTTGAATGCAATCTCTTTTGTGTGTTTTCAAGAGTTTTCCCACCAATACAAGCATAAATAACACATTTAACATAATCTATGAAAAGTGCGTGGTATGAAGTCTCACTGAAGCTTGAAATATATCCACTCCTCATGTTATTGTCAAAATCAAATTCAAATATTTCTCAAAACATTTATTCTTGTAGAATTAAGATATCATTATCTCAATAATAAAACAATCTTCCATAATAGCTTTTGAATCACATTAACACACACCCATGTTCTGTAGTATAGTTCATTTTAGAAGTGTATGGATGATGTCCCTATTTTGAAGTGTTTGATCATTTTTATTACCTTCAAGGCATTGTGTGAAGTGTTTGATCTCTCTTTATTTGTTTTGTTGTGCATATACCTTCTCTGATCAACTCTGATATGCATAGGTGATGAACATTCATATTTTCCTAAGCAGTACTTTGAGCTTTCCTTGAACATATGTACTATTGTGAAAATCATCACAAGTCCATTTGTTGCATGCAGGAAAGCTCACAGTACACATGTCTGGATGACATTGTTTACACATTAGCATTTGGAATGCTCGATGACCTGCGAGCTTTGAGAGCTAGGAATTGTTCCTATTACCTTCAAGGCATTGTGTGAAGTGTTTGATCTCTTTTTATTTGTTTTTCTATTGATATTCACTATGTGGTACTCCCTATTTATGATCATTTCATGAGGAAATGTCTTGATGGCTCGTGGGCTGCAAGCTAGGGCATCATGCATTGTTTATGAGCTCATTGTTTGAGCAACTCATGTCCCTATTTGATCTATTTGATTGGCCGGTGCTCTGTTTGTTATATTGAGTTTACATTATATATTTAGTCTTAATAAATATCTTATAAAACAACATAAAACTAACCCAAAATACTATCTTAATAAAATCTTAATAAAACAATATATTTAGTCTCAATAAAATCTTATAAAACAACATATATTGTGTGAAGTGTTTGATCTCTCTTTATTTGTTTTGCTTTTGATATTCACTATGTGGTACTCCCCTCTTATGATCATTTCACAAGGAAATGTCTTGATGGCTCGCGAGCTGCAAGCTAGGGCATCATACATTATTCATGAGCTCACTGTTTAATACTGGCATTGTTTACATCTTTTCATTTGGAATGCTTGATGACCTGTGAGCTTTGAGAGCTAGGGCATCATTTCTATTACCTTCAAGGCATTGTGTGAAGTGTTTGATCTCTCTTTATTTGTTTTTCTGTTGATATTCACTATGTGGTACTCCCCGTTTATGATCATTTCATGAGGAAATGTCTTGATGGTTCATGAGATGCAAGCTAGGACATCATGCATTGTTTATGAGCTCACTGTTTGAGCACCGGCCAATCAAATAGGGACATGAGGTGCTCAAACAATGAGCTCATAATGACATAAAAAATGCATGATGCCCTAGCAAAACAACAAAACAAATAAAGAGAGATCAAACACTTCACACAATATATGTTGTTCTATAAGATTTTATTAATACTAAATATATTGTTTTATTAAGAAAAAGTATCTTGGGTTAGTTTTATGTTGTTTTATAAGATTTTATTAAGACTAAATATATGATGTTAAATCATAATTATACTTGATATATATATACTTCAAAGGAGGAATTATGAAATATAGTTGTAGGTAGTTATCTCTTCTATAATGATGGAGGAGTGAAAGGTAATGATCGATGATGTTGCTGCTATTAGATCATACATTAATACACTTACTATTTTGAATTTGATCTTGGGCATCATGCAATGTTATTTGTATCATTGCATGCTTGTTGCTATTGTGCACCATATATTGTTTGATACACTATTTATTTCATTGAGACTGTGAGCTTGGCATTTGTAATGTATTTTCTATTATTAGATTGATGTCACCATGTTGTTGAGGCTGTAGATGCATTGAATCACCATTGCCATTCTATTTTGATAGTAGGAATATAACAAACAGAGCACCATCCAATCAAATAGGGACATCAGTATAGATGATGTAGATTTGTGTACCTCTTTGTTTTGATGTAGCTTACTCACTGCATGCAATGGGGCCTCCTTGGGGCTGCCAACCATGTTGTGATGTTATGATCTTTACTTTAAATCACAATAGTAACTCATCAGGTGTTCATGTAGACATAGATGCAACAATTTACTCTCTACAACATTCTTCTGAGTGCACATGTCCTATAGCATGGTTTTTCTTTCTGAAGTTAATGGCTTGACTATGCACATGCATAATTGTAGATGAGGACCAGTAATAGGATGCCTTTCATTAATTGGATATTTTTTTATCTAACCCCCATCTCTCTTTTTTTTGCAGGTTCTAGATCACATAGGGGCACACTAGATTCATACCTGGGTAAAAAATTCATCACTTCAGGCAATGTCTGGCACCCTTATTATTTATGTTCATCCTCTTATGTATGCCTATACTCTTGTATTTTCTTTGTATAGTACATACAAGTTATTTTTCATATATATACATGTAATCTTTAGATGCAATTTTTTTTTTCCTTTACATGTATCTTTGTATGAAATGAACACAAATTAAACAAGATCATCTAATAATGCAAACTAGGGTACTTGATGTTACATAGACCTTGCTATAACTTTGTCCTAGGCCCTCCTAGAATCAAAGAGTCTAATCTCCTAGCCTTAAGGGTGCTATCCTAGTCCCCTTCTAAGAAGTTTCAAACTCCTCCTTTCTCCATTCAGTCTATGACACCAAGAATATGATAAAGTTCACTATTCTAGGAACCTCTCTGTCCCTTCTAAAAATTTTTGTTTGTTGTCTAGCCTAAAAAGGCTACTAGGTTTAGTAGGCCTAATTGTCCTTTTTTCGCTAATAACTCCAAAATTCTCTGAGAAAAGCATCCAAATAATTATGGATTCAAATAACCTTTTGGGAGGGCTTTAAGATTCTATTGGTCTCCTTTTCCCATACTGTCCATACAAGGCTTGCTGAAAATGGGGCTATAAATGAGGGTTTGGTAACTTATTATCTGTAATAGTGAGGGTTTAGTATTTTCCCTTGTATCCAAAATCCCCTGAGCTCTCTCTACATTGGAGATTATTGATCATGCATCTGAGCTCCCCTCTACATCATTTGAACCAGGCTTTGAGCACCCTCAATCACTCTATCTACTCTGCAACAGCTTACTGACCCCTAACCAAACACTGATAGCTTGCCTAGGGCATCAGTTTATAGATACATCCTAAAATTTCTAGGGCCCCTCCTTTGCACAACATATATTATAGGGAGTTTAGACACAAATCCCATAGACCCATATAGATTGTATGGTGGGAGAGTGCTCTAGCATTCAAAGCTCTGTCAGTAGTAATCCGAGACATGCCAAAATAAAGAAAACTATGAAGACTAACTCAAAACTAAAATGAAATGCTAAATAACTATCCTAGGAATTCAAAAACATTAACAATCATCACATGCAAACATTACAATCAGATATTCAATCCATTTCTTATCTCTATCAACACAAAAATGTATATCTTTGTCAAAGGAAAACTAGTTACACAGTCTAACTACAACCAAAATTTTTCTCTCTGTACTACACTCTTCCCCACACCTCAAATTATGGTTTTCAAAGCTTAAATAGCTCTCTCCTCAATGTTAGGGCACATGGATCAGGCTAGATATCTCTTGAGCTGGTTACATGCTTTTGCAAGAAAAACTATCATGACAACTTTCAAAGTTGTCAAGCAACTTTTGGTGGATAGACAAACCACCTACACACACCTCAAAAGCACTCAAGCCTTGATTGAATAAGGGTCATAAAGGCCATTTTGAAACCTCTAAAACATTAAAGAGGCCATTTTTTCAACTTTAGAACACTGTCCTATGATAGGCAACCTAGCAAAGTTGGCTAAGACTGCTACAACCAGGCTCCAAAAGACACACCAAGGACTCAAAAGAACAAAGAAGAACAAACACTAGCTAGCACACCTAGAGAGACCAAATAGGCTTCTCCCTAACCTAGTGGCTTGGCTAAGGCCACTACAAGCCAAAATTTAGGAACACTAGGTACCAAACAGCCCTACCTAGGTGCCCTCACAAGTACTGTAGTCCTTTTGAATCTTAGGATGACATCTCAATTGGGAAAGGAAAACCAAAACCTTTCATAGACCAATAAAAACTAAGGCATGTGGGTGCTCTTTTGTTGTACAATTATACTCATAAAATATATGTACGGTTATAAAATTTCATGCCTTCAAATTTTATAACATAGTTCCTCTTCATCAAAATAGAATGGAAGTGGTGATTCAATGCATCTACCCACATTCTATGTGCTTTGAGCCAATAAATTTTTTATCATCATGATGAAGTAATAATGCCTTAAATGTCTTACTGACGTCCCTATTTGATTGGCCGGTGCTTTGTTTGTTATATTGCTGCTATCAAAATAGAATGCCAGTGGTGATTCAATGCATCTACAGCCTCAACAACATGGTAGCATTGATCCAATAATAAAAAATACATTACAAATGCCAAGCTCATGGTCTCAATGAAATAAACAGTGTATAAAACAATATATGGTGCACAACAGCAACAAGCATGCAATGACAACAATAACATTGCATGATGTTCGAGCTCAAATTCAAAATAGTAAGTGTATTAACATATGATCATATATTTAGTCTTAATAAAATCTTATAAAACAACATAAAACTAACCCAAAATACTTTTTCTTAATAAAATCTTAATAAAACAATATATTTAGTCTTAATAAAATCTTATAGAACAACATATATTGTGTGAAGTGTTTGATCTCTCTTTATTTGTTTTGCTATTTTGCTAGGGCATCATGCATTGTTTATGTCATTATGAGATCATTGTTTGATCACCTCATGTCCTTATTTGATTGGTCGGTGCTCAAACAGTGAGCTCATAAACAATGCATGATGTCCTAGCTTGCAGCCTGCGAACCATCAAGACATTTCCTCATGAAATGATCATAAACGGGGAGTACCACATAGTGAATATCAACAATAAAACAAATAAAGAGAGATCAAACACTTCACACAATGCCTTGAAGGTAATAGAAATGATGCCCTAGCTCTCAAAGCTCTCAGGTCATCAAGCATTACAAATGAAAAGATGTAAACAATGCCAGTATTAAACAGTGAGCTCATGAACAATGTATGATGCCCTAGCTTGCAGCCCGTGAGCCATCAAGACATTTCCTCATGAAATGATCATAAGCGGGGAGTACCACATAGTGAATATCAACAACAAACCAAATAAAGAGAGATCAAACACTTCACACAATATATGTTGTTTTATAAGATTTTATAAAGACTAAATATATTATTTTATTAAGATTTTATTAAGACAAAGTATTTTGGGTTAGTTTTATGTTTTTTTATAAGATATTTATTAAGACTAAATATATGATGTAAACTCAATATAACAAACAGAGCACCGACCAATCAAATAGGGACATGAGGTGCTCAAATAGTGAGCTCATAAACAATGCATGATGCCCTAGGTTGCAGCTCGCGAGCCAAACTCAAATGCCCTCTTTGTGCCATGCAAAAGTGCAGTGTCATCTTCGTGGTAGCTCTTCGAATTAACAAAAATTACAAATGACACTTTTTTTTTCTTTTTTTTTTTGGTTTATAACCAATCTGGTGTCGCAATTAAATAAACAAATACCATCAAAATGAAATTGAGTTAATGAGAAGACAAAGCTTGAATGCCTACCTCAAGTCATGGTTGTAATATGAAGATAAAATGCTAAGGAACTATGTTATAAAATTTTAAGGCATGAAATTTTATAATTGTACAAATATAAAATTTCAAGGAATGAAATTTGACCTCTGATTTGACCTTGATAATGTCCCCTCCATTGCTTATGCTTGATCATGATTGTCTTGTGTTGATGGGCATGGTGGGTTACTATTGTGGATGCATCATTTGGAAATGATGCCATAGAAACACCAGATGGAACAATAACATCTGGTGTTGTTGTTGCATTATTTGGATGATGCAGTCACAACAGTGATTCACCAGGTGTTCATAGAGACATAAATGTAGGGCTTCATTTGGATTTCAGTGCCTATACATTGCACATGTTCCTAAGTGCACATGTTCTGTAGCATAGTTCCTTTTAGAAGTGTATGGCTTAAATATGCACATGCATACTTATAGATGAGGATCAATAATAGGGTGTCAGGCATTGCTTAGATCCTTTGGATCTAACCCCATCCTTTTTTTTCTTGTAGTTTCTAGATCATACATGAGCATACTAGATTGAACCAAGGGTCAACACTTCATTACTTCAGGCAATATCATGTACCTTCATTATTTATGTTCATCCACTTATGTATGTTTTCATTCATTCATATTCTTCTGAAAATTGGTTATACTCATATTCTTCTTGTGTCTGAGTCTTCTAACTATGATCAATTTAATGCTGTAAATCTTGACATAGAATTCGATATCAACCGATCATATATCCATTCCAAATGATATAACTCCATTTGAATAAACATACATGCCAACCATTTGACAAAATGTCCATATGAAATCTAGAGTAATACATTAATTTTATAGTGAATTCATGATTTATAATGCCCCTTGATTTATAGTGAATTAATTTTTATAGTGAATTCATGATTTATAATTCAGTTGTAGTAGCTCAATGCGTTTGAACTCAAAAATACCCCTTAGGAAGTAAGTGTATAAATGGAGGATGAAACACATAGGAAGCTATGAGAAGCTATGAGAAGGTGACATGAAGCTAATGAAAGGAGGCATCTCAATGATGTTAAATCATAGGGGATTCTCTTTGTTCCCTGCAATGGAGTGAGGTAATTCTGAAAGTATAAATAGATAATTTTAACAATGTAGAAAGTCCTTCACAAGATGTAATAAAAACACTAGTGACAAGGCACAAGAACTATTTGACGAAATGCCACAATAGTGGTGTCCCATGCAATGCTAAGATGTTTAGTTATATGAAATGCTGAGATATTCAAAATATTGATGGATAAATAGATAATTTTAACAATGAATAATGTCCTTCACAAGATATAATGAAAACTATGGAGTGAACTATGTTTGTTTGATTATATAACTGTTATCTTATGTCAGGTATCCCACACAGTCTCATGGATTGTCAGGTACAAGTCAACACACCCCATATAGATTAATGTCTTTTACCATATGTAAAATATCTCTATCATTGCCACCTGTCTTTCTCATTGCATGAGGTGCAGGTACTAGAGAAAAGGTATTTGTCAGAATTGTCTTCCTTGAGTGAGGAAAATTTAGGAATGGAAGAAGAAAGTAAGACATTTAGTATGTGTAATTCAATGAGATTGACTCAAGGTCAAAAGATCATAAATAAATTCAATAAATGCATAAAATTTTTCCTTGCTCAAGGGAGGTTGTGCTCTTATGATGATGAGAGAAAAGGTGACTCTGAGATGTCATTTAGGTACAAACATCTACAAAAACAATGGGTCCTCGATGAACTTCCTCCAATAAATACTGATTTTTGTGTTAAATAGAGGATATATCACATAGCACCATCTTGATTACATGGTTTGGACCTATTTTCCATGGATGGCATAAAGGTCTCTTACAACAAAGTTGTCGAATTGATGGAGTATGTTGAACCTTGTTATGATTATAGTAGTTGGATGCAAATTGTTAAATATAAAAAACTTATGTGTAGGTATACACTCGCGGCAAATCATATACAACAAAAAGTCAGTGAACAAAGTAAAAAAGTAGATATATACATTGATGGAAGACCAAAAGCATCAAGGAATATTTCAGATTTTATAAATAGTACACGACCTATGTCAACTAAGAAGCAACCCAATTGCATAATTGAGGCACACGAGGGAAATCCCGTATTTGTATGTGCGATCAAATCAATACATGGAGGTGAGGAGTTGCTTATTGATTACAATTTGAATCGCATAGATACAATATAACCCCATCACTATCATGGACAAGGTGGTACACATTTTGATAATTGTCTATTATTCAACGTAACTTAGAATAAGAACACATGTTTTAACATGTCTGAATGATTTTTTTTGAAATACAGAGCTATAGCATGGATCAATAGCCACACGATACGCATGGTGGTGATAGTTCTCATGGGACTTCTTCTTCCCAACAGGTAAAATGCATTGTTGTTGTACAAATGCACATACAAGAAAAATGTTAATGCATATTTTTGTTATGTTAATGTGTATATTTTATTGTTCTACTATTTTGGATTGCTTTTTAAATAAAGGGCTAATAATATTGTTCTCACAAATGAGTGATGATCAGAGAAAGGGAAAGGAACAAGTAGTCCATGAGGAGCCACAAAATGAGCATGATCCATTCGATGTTGACTTTTTATTAGAGGTTGATCCTGTGGTTGCATTGGAAAGGGTCCTTCATGCAATATCAAAAGAATTAGCTCGAATGGAAAATATTCAGCCTCACACTCCTGAAATACAGAGGGTAGTGGATATGTTGATTGGCCGTGTTCAGAACTATAGAGTAAGTATTAATGTAATTTTTGATTATAACAAAAGTTCAATAATGATTTTTATAGTATACTATTTTATTTATGTCATGAACTAAAATATATATGTGTTCTCTTTATAGGGGATGCTAAATAGATTAAAGGGCATTACCTTAGATGCAAATACTTCAGATGGTACATCACATGTTTTATTCTCTATCTTGTTCATGGTTATCCATAATTTTTTATGCTCTAACAATATTTTTGTTCAGCACCTACTATTGAACCTATGTTGAGTACGGTGCATGGTACAAGGATCAGATCCATAGAGGTGGTTCCACCTGAAATGTTGGCAAGTACACCTACTATTGGTAAGTAGACTCCTCTTTTTCTCTCTTATTTATCATGTGTTTATTTCACTTGAACTATATATTCTTTCTTAGGGGGCATTTATTAATATTGGATTCATTTTATGTAGGAGGCAATGACGCAATTCCTGGATGTACTCGTGTTAAGTGTACGGGAATAATATAGTGTGATCAATTGCTCATGAGAAATGAAGATGGACTTCCCTTGAGTGTAGCCCAGCTTCCAGGTACTTTAAAGACTGATCCTTTCTTTTACTATACAATATAATACTCATAACGTAAGGCACTAACCCCCTGTGTGGTCCCTTACAATAACTAATTATAATAATCTCGTAATTATTTTGCAGGGAATAATCTATTTTATGAAAAACTTAATGATGAATGTTTGCACATTTTCGAGCCAACCATACGCACATGGTATCATGTTTTGATTTCATTGCAAGATTAGATTTCATTTCATCACTTTCTTCAAGTATATTAAAAGGTAGGTTTACTTCATTTATGAATCTAACAATTTTTTTTCTTAAAAGGTGGTTAGTACAAGATAAAGAGTTAAAGAATAAGCTCATTGACTCTATGACAACACCTTGTGGACCCAAAGTCTTTCATAGACTTAGAATCCTTGACAAAGTGGGCACTGTTTTAAAGTATATTAGGGAAAAATGCAGGAACCAAATAGAACACAACCCTTATTACGAGCGGCCTCCCTATATTCCTATTAATGATTGGGAGGATCTTAAAAAGGATGCACTTGAGAGAAGTGCAAGACATAGTGGACGAGTAGTATCACCCAAGGAAAGAAGGTACATGATAATGTTAATATTGAAATTATGTACTATTTACTCTTTGTACTTATGTGATCTAACATACTTCAAACATCACATAGGTTGCCTAACACAACAAAGGCAACAACAACAAGAAAAAAAAAGCACGGGCAACATAGGCTTGGCTCGCATGGATATTCAAAACTTGCTGCACGAGTTGTAAGTATTAGTAAATGAAAAATTGTATGCAAATATTTATAATTAAATTGCAATCAATTTAGTTTTGATGAAATTCACTACAATAAAAATTCATGATACTAATAAAAAATGTAGGCCTTGGAGTTCAAAAAACTGATTACAAAAGAGGACAAAAAAATAGGCTTCAAACAAGGCTATAAAGTCGTGGCTGAATGATACCAAGCAATGAGTGCACAAGGTTCTTCTGCTGGATCTATTGATCAGGTAAATAAGCCAATTGGTTTTTATTTCAAGTTGAAAACTTTACCAATTACCGTATTTGATGTTAAGTTCCAACATAAAGTGAATATATTTGTTTTAAGTAAGGAAACACTGATTATATATTTGTTTAAAACTTTAAAGTGAATATATTTATATGTAGTAAATTGAATGAACATTTCTTAGTATTTGTCTTGTATTTATATGTATATATTGTCGATAAATACACTAATTATTTACATTGGAATGCAGCCTACCGATATTGATATTGCACTGGCTGAGCACGATGGAGGCATCGATTCTAATGTGGATTGTAGTACTCAAGGTATACATTTTCTATTCAAATTTTGATTAATGAATATTTAATACAAGCAAACATGTTAAATTGAATTTGGTGTAGTAATAAAAAATTGATTATAATGTGTTGGGATTAATAAAATATTTTGTATTGCAATTGCAGAGGATGTAGAGGATGTTGTTCCTGATGAGCGTGTTGAGGTTCAAGCCACCGGGCAAGATGATGTGGTTAGACAAGGTAAAGAGTGTCATGTTTATGTTTTTTAATGTATTTAAATGCTTGTAACAATAATGAATATATTTTAATTAACCCCAATTATGATAATATGTTTTTAATTGAAGCCTTTTATTTGTTATTGTAGAGGACCCGCCTTTGCAAAGGATAGTGAGATCATGTGCACGACCGCGAAGAAATGATGCTCTGGACATGGATACACCTCTGAAACAATATAAGGAAGCAGAAAAAAAGAGAAAGCCAAAAAAATATATGATTCTCATTTATGCAACTTATTTGATAATGACTGATGTTTATTTACATGTGTTTGAGCTTAGTTCCATGTTTAGACACTGAGTTTCATTTTATACACTGTTGTAATATTGGAGGGGGTTACGCTAAATTTTAGCGGATCTCATATTTTGGGATAAATTAGTATTAGAATGTTCAATGGGTTCTTTTCTAAAAAACAATACTTAAATCATCATCTTGTCTAGAATGGTTAATCAATTGTTTAAGGTGGATTAGTTGTGATGATGAGATGTGCCATTTAGATGTTAACTGTGACAGTCTCTTGGTTTCAGGCAATGGAGAAGGAGATGCCTAGTTCAATATGCAATCTCAATTCTTATACATAGGATATCAGGTGGAGCTGAAAAACACAATAGGGTTGCATTTTTGATAGAGGTCTTTAATTGTGTAATTTAAGTTATAAACCATCATGAACATTGTAATTTTGACCTATTAAAAAAATGTAAACATGTATTTTTTCAACTCCACTTGCTATCTGTGCATATTCTTCTTGTGTTGCACATGCATTCTCGATTCAAAGTGGGAAAAATCTTATTTTTGATGCAAGGGAGAGAAGCCATACACTTAAGTGATGGAGTTGAGGGGAGATGAAGGAATACCAAACATTGAATTTGGAATTTTTCATCAGAGAAATTGCATTGGAGGTCTGATCAATAGAGAAGATAATAATGACCGTAGGAGAATGAATAGTGGCTACAGTTGTATTGGGGAAGATAGTGGAGGCCATTCATGAAGAAACTTGCTGATAGAGATGGTGTACAAGAAACAAAGGAGAAAAAAATGTAAACGTGCTGGGTCTTCTCATCTCCACCTACTATCCATGCATATTCTACTTGTGTTGCATGCACATTCTTGATTCAGAGTGGGAAAATCTTATTTTCGATGAAAGGGAGAGAAGCCAAACACAAAGAACATGCAAATAAACATGAAAACTACAAAACATAAATGTAGGTATCACAATAGCTGAGAAACATAAATGTAGACATCATGGTCCCAATTGTTTGGAGACACAACATAATTGAATGTTATACCCAAAAAATGCAACCCAACCACTACTCCTATAGTTCTAAGTTGACACTGTGGGATCCAAAAACCATATATAGATTTATTATCTTTGGTTTTTGGATCCTACAGTGTCAACTTGGAACTACAGGAGTAGTGGTTGTGTTGCATCATTTGGGTATAGCATTCAATTATGTTGTGTCTCCAAACAATTGTGACCATGATGCGTACATTTATGTTTCTTAGCTGTTGTGTCCTAGGATCCCTTATGACCCTTTATGACCCTTTACAATCCCTAAGAATACATCTTAGAGGTCTTAAAGTGTCGTAAAGGGTCATAAGAGGATCCTAGGAGGGGCTAGATGAGCTTCCACCTTCACACGGTTGGCCCTATTAAGTAGAGAATGTTAAACTATTATCGAAACAAAGAGAAGCTCAATAATTTAAGATCTTAATCAACATACAACAAATATATATTTCTTTTTAAAAAATAGTGTGAGTCATCACAATTATGACGGAAACCAAAGAATAATCAATGACAAAACTAAAAGCGATGACTATCTATTGGAAACATCAATCACTTCAGCTTGCCTCAATAAGTCTTGACCCAAGATCAAGTCATATCGATTCATCTCAATGGCTACCAAGAACCAAGTCACAAAGAAACACCACAGACCGCACTGCAAACCCACTTTGAAGAGGCATCCAATGTCTCATAAGTCACATCAAATGACCCGCTTTCTATAATCCAAGTCTCTCAACTCGATTCACCTAGAAGAAGACTTCTCCCAAGTCATCATGGACACCATAGTGATCTACAAATCCAAGTCTGTAGACTCGACTCAATAATGTACGAGCTGCTACCGAATCTACTGTAAAGTCATCTTTGAATGATAACCAAATCTACAAGAACACCAATTGAGTCAAACTGGATCGACAAATGTATATATTTTTAAAAAAAATTTGTGATTTTCATCACAATTATGTTGGCCCTAGATAATCGAAGACAATCTATCAGACATTCCCGATGGATAACCATCACACCAATAGCATTTCCATCGGTATACAATCTTCCAACAACATCTAGGCATTGAAACATTATGATGGTTACCTATCGTAGCTACAACATTTCTATCAGTAACTAACTATGTACGATGGAGATCCATCAAATGTGGGATGGCTACAAGTAGACCCGATCGTTATATTCGCTGTGTTGAAACCCCCTTTTGCGATGACTATAGACATCGCATGTACGACACCTATCGTAACTGTCAGTGTTTCTAACTGCAAAACTGTGATGCCGGATGGTGTTGCTTAATCGATGGTATACTGTTTGAATTTAGACAATCAGCCATCAGAAAAAGGTCTAAAATGTACTAGTGACAGGAAAATTAGCAAGATGGCTTCTACTATTGTAGGAATTTGATATAACAATTGTTGATAAGCCAAGGAAGGCAAATGTAGTTGTTGACTATTTGTCTAAACTCCAAAATGTTGATGCAGACACTACTCTAGTTGAAGATGCATGTCCTGATGAACACCTATTTCATATAGTAATAAAAAATCCATGGTATGTTGACATAGCCAATTATCTTGAAGCTAGTAAGATGCCCCTGCATTTCTCACCCAAAGATAGAAGAAAGCTTGCAGAGAAAAGATTCCAATTTTCATGGATTGATAATAATTTATTTTATACTGGTCTAGACCAAATCATGAGAAGATGTGTGAGAGAAGATGAAATATATGATATAATCCATGCTTGTCATGATGAGCCATGTGGAGGTCACTTTGCAACAAAGAGAACAGCCTTGAAATTCTTAACAACATGTTATTATTGGTCAACACTACACAAGGATGCAACTAGTTATACAAAATAATGTGATAAATGCCAAAGGATGGGTCGCCCAACAAAATCAGATGAGATGCCACTTAATCCACAAGTGGTGATAACACCATTTGACAAATGGGGTTTGGATTTCATAAGACCAATCGATCCTCCTTCTAATGGAAAATCTTACATCTTGGTATGCATAAATTATCTGACAAAATGGGTGGAAGTGAAAGCAATGCAGAATACTAGAGATCAAAAAGTAGCCAAATTCTTGTTTGAAGATATTTTTACCCATTATGGAGTCCCAAGAGAACTAGTAACAGACCAAGGAGCACAGTTCACTTCAAATTTGATCAGTGAGATAATGAAGGAATATAGTATAAGGCGTCTAAAGTCTAGCCCTTACCATTCATAGGAAAATGGATAGGCAGAAGTCACAAATAGAGAAATTGAAGCAATATTACCAAAGACAATGCAATTGCATCATAGGGATTGGAGCAGCCAATTAACTAAAGGAGTTTGGGCTTATCACACAACCTGGAAAACCACCATAGGGTTCACACCATTTGAATTGGTATATGGAAAGGTAGCAATGTTACCAATAGAATTTGAACACAAAACATTGCGCACAGCTCTAGAGTTGAACATTAATCTTCCTGCAGCACAAACAAAATGCCTTCTCCACCTCAACTCCTTAGATGAAATGAGAAAAACAACATTGGAGAGAATGGAGCTAATCCAAAACCAAAGGAAGAGGTGGCATGATTCACATATCAAGAATAAGAACTTTCAAGTGGGTGATTGGGCTCTATTATATGATTTTCAATTCAAAGAGATTCCAAGAAAGTTGCAAACCAGATGGCTGTGACCATATGAAATTGAGTATGTCTTTGACAATGGAGCAGTCCAATTGACCACACTAGACCCAGTCCAATTCAAACTACTTGTCAATGGACACCGCTTGTGCCTGTATCACAAGCCCCAAACCAAGAAAGAATTCCTACAACAATTCAGCACACACAGTTCAACAACACCTTAGGTACTAGTTCCTGTAGTAGAAGGTGAAAACCTTCCTCTGCAGCCTCACCATAACTATCTGTCTACACATAGTCCTAGTGCAGATTACCTCACAGTTGACTATCTATCTACACACTCTGGAACTCCTGTGTACTAGGATTAGTACCTTCATAGGGTTAGCTTTGTCAAACAAATCAAAATAAGAACTAAATTACCACAAATGCAATTCAATTAAGCTATTTAAAAGATAAATAAGCACTCTATGGCTCTCTAATTAGGGATGCTAATGAAGAGCTCTCAGCAAGCTCTCACTAGTGACAGTCCTAATATGAGAAAGTAAGATAAAACAACTTAATTCCAATTGAAATAGACTAATTAGCTCTAGATTTTCCTTTCAAGCTTAAAATTGCAAGAGGTTTGATGCTTTTCAAATACTTGTGGATGATTATTTCTTGAATTATACCTTTCTTTTATAGATTTTGGCAAGGGTAGGGGATGTAGTTGATTTGATCATGGTTTGATTAGGGTTAAGTACATGGTTCCACCTTTGGAGACCATTTAAATATTTTGTCCTCAAAGCTTGGGACACGAGGACAAAATGGGTGGAAAAGATTATTTCTCCTTATGGGTGGTGGAGATTTGATGTGAGCTTACTTCTCAAATCCTATTGGTTGATGCATTTTCCTCCCATTTGGCAGTTGAGGGAAAATAGGATTTAATTAATTGAATTTAATTAATATGTTTAGCCATGTGTACCCCTTGAATGGGTTGATTTGATTTAAATGAACTATGTAATTAATTAGATTAATTGCATAATTAATTGATCTCATTTGATTTATTCAATTTTAATTGATTTTATGGCTTTTGAATTTTAATTAAATTTGAATTATGGCTTGATTACAATTTTGCTTTGATTTTAGCTTGATTTGATTTAATTGCTTTGATTTTTGCCGTGATTTCTCACTTAATTGTTCTTGCCTATTTTCAGGTGATTGCAAATCCCGCTCTGATACCACTTGATGAAGGGTGCTCCCCTTAATACCACAAACACATAGCATAAATAGAGACACAACAATAATTTGCAAGAACAAAAAATTGGCTTTTTATTATCTCCAAAAGTGTGGAATTACAAATATTTGGAATTAAAATATTCAAAGCCACATGGGCATTTTCCTTACAATAATCTGTAAGACAAAGCCTTCGAATCACTACCCAGAACTGCCCTTGAAAACACTGTGAACTACCTTATATAGACAATTTTCCACCACTTGAGAAGCTTCCAAAATTTTAGCCATTAAGGCCGACTACCCCTAGAATTATTTTATTTTTCATAATTATTACATTTGGGTTGGCTCAAAATAATTACAAATTATATTTTTAGGTAGCCCAACTTTCAGAGGCCATAAATTTTTAACCATAGCTCCATTTGGCTATTATAACCACTTTTCAAAAATGAGAAGACCTGATCTACAGTATTTAACGAACACAAGCTCCAGTCAGTTGGGGTTCAATCGCAATCTGGAGCCTCTAAGGCCTTCAAAATTGAGCTCAAAGATTTCATACCCAAAAACCTCAATAACTTCACCAATATAGATGATATGGTAGTGAAACTCAACTGGTAGACTGATATGACTAAGATGAACCTCCACCTATGAAATCAGAACATTTTGAATTCATATGACCAACTTACTAAAAATAGTAAGTTTTCATAAATAGCAACTTTTCACAAGATAGCCCTTATTGAAAAGAAACCAGAAATATTTTTGGGTGATGCAAGATTGCCCTTACACACAGGATGCTCCTACATCAAGATTCTAGGGGCACCTCCTAACAAGGTGATTTTAGTTGCTTTCCCCCTAGTCACGACATTAGAGGCCTCTTCTTTCTCTTTTCCTTTACCACTACAACACTGATGGTATTTTCACACCCATTCAAAGAGTTTATGGTGTTATCATAGGTGTGAGCAAAATTCACTTTCTCGTTTCCTCGGTTGTTATTTTGGTTAGCATTTGAAGTTTCTCCTTTCTCATGATTCAGGAAAGGGCTCTTGAAGGCCGTGTGATCTTCATTTTTTTGGGGCCCTTCAACCTTTATCGTGCCATTGTCTATTAAATCTTGGACCAAATGCTTAAGTTTCATGCATTCATTGGTTTGGTGTCCCTTATTTCGATGATACTCACAATGGTGTGCATCATTCCACCACGTGGGTTTAACTTTAGGCTCATATGGTCTTGATTCGGGTAAAACAATTATTTTATTAGCCACAAGTGTCCTCAAAGCATTTTCTAAGGGTTCTCCCAAGAATATGAATTTTCTCCTTTAGATAGGAGAAAAGAAAGGCTTAGGTTTGTTTACACCCTAATTGTTAAAAGAGTTATTTTTGTTGTTGAAAGGGATCTTAGTTGTTTGATTTATATTGTTCATTTGGTTTGACCCGCTTGATAAGTTAAAAGGGGTAGATTTTAGGTTATTGGCTTCTAAAACCCCATCATTTACAAGGTTCTTATTTGTGTTTTTCAACCAAAACCTTGATTTATCATTGTTGTTGTTAGCTCCCTTATTATTATTATAATTATTTAAATTATTATTATTATTGGTGTTAGTATAACCTTTATTCTCTTTAAAGAGTTTGATCTCTCCTCTTTTTACCAACACCTCTTCTTCCATTCTCAATGATCTTTTTGAATGTTGGGGGACATTGAAGTTGAAGTCAATAATTAATTTCCATGTTTAGATTGTTCATGAAAATTTCCATCTTCTCCTTTTCAGGTATGCTTCTAGGATATCTCGCGAAAACCGTTCTCCATCTTTGGAGAAAACCTAGAAAGGATTCCCCATCTTTTTGTTTTGTGTTACATAAGTTGGGCATGGTGATTTCGTGATCAATATTATAAAAGTAGTGAGTCACAAATTTGGAGGCTAGCTCTTAAATTTTTTTTATTCCTTGTGGTAATTTTGAAAACCACTCCATGACTTGGCCTCCTAGGATTCTTGGAAATAACCACATTAAATAAGTGGTATTGTGCATGAAATCAATACTCAAAGAAAAAAATTCCCTTAAGTGGTCTTGTGGGTAAGATTTACCCATGTAATTGTCATATCTAGTATAAACCACGTTAGGAGGGAAATGTATCATAACCAAGTTTTGATCAAAAGGAAAAGGGCACAAGGTCTCGATTGAAAAGGGTTTTGGTTTCGCCGCTTTCTTCATGGTATCAATTTGTGCTTGAAACATTTTAAGTTTTTTTCTCATTGCACTTAATGGATTTTCCTCTTCCTCATCTTTTTTTAATGTCATTATGTCATAATCATGAGGAAGCTTAACCCCTGATTGGGCTAGGTTAAGGAAGTATCTCTCCTTGTTTCTTTCTAAGAGCTTTTCCATTATTTTGAGAAATTCAACATCTTGGGAAGCCCTATTGGCTTTCTCTTCAATTTTTTCCCTTGCCCCTTGATTTACTTGGGTAGTTGTATCTTTCTCTTCATTGTTTCTTCCATGAACATAGTCATAAAAGTCATCATTTCTAGCCATTGGATTGACTCTTTCCTCAAATAGGTTGGGGAAACTTTCCTCTTGCTCTTGTGGTTCAATAAAATGATTTTGGAATATGAACTCGGGGAGATCTTGTGTTATGAAATTTCCATCTTCTTGTAGTGATATTTTTAGTTTATGTGATCTTATGAAAATCAACATCAACAAAGGTTTAAGTCAAATGGAGTTTCCCCTCTTTTGGTGATTGTTCTTTTTGAAAGATTTTTAAAAGTATAAGATTATTTTCAAATAGGTGTTTCTTACTTGTTATACATATCTTCAAACAAAGAAACCACAAGTACACTTGTCTTTTAAAACCTCTAAACACAAAATGTTTGAGATGTAAAGAACGTTATCATGAGTTTTTAACAAGAAGTCACTTCAAGCAATTTACCTATAGTCAAATTTGGTTCATAAACATGGATCTATTAGGTAGGCTTTCTAAGTTAACAAGGCACTGGTAATGATTCCATTCAAAGAAATATCAAGTCTCATCCCACAATAATTAGGGGTTTCCCACCATCGGTATATTAGAGTTTTGTGCAATTTTGAAGGACTACTCGAGGAAGTTCGATTCTTGATATCCTTTTGTCACTCATCCTATTAATATGAATGCATTTTATTTTATAGTGGTTTGGATTACTACATCAAAGACAATTGTATCCCACTTTGGGTTGTCCCTCTCACCAATCTCATTAAGGAAAATTCTTAGGAGGTGAACTCACTAAGGTTCTAACATGTTCATTTAAAGTGAATAAATGAAGTGAAGGAATAGGTTTTGGAGTTTGATTAACCAAAAGGTGAAGAGAATATCCCTACTATTTCTTACTTCCAAACATGATTAACAATGTTCAATTTTCCCAAGCCTTCTAATCTAATGGGAATTGAGTATTTCTACTCTCTTCCACAAACAATAGGCTTCAAATCTAGTGTTTGTTTATTCCTTAGCCTTTCTTTTAATTGAAAGATCTAGTAGGTTTTACATTTTGATTCACTTGAAAAGTGAAGAGCATAGGCCTACTACTAAATCTCCCAAACAATAATAGGCTTCTAATTACTAGATTCCAATCAAATTGCTACAATTTAAGAAAAATGAAAAGGGATAAAGACTTAATTCTTTTCATAGCTAGCAAAGGCTAGGGAAATTTTTTATTTAACTTTTGATTATTTTACTCACCTCGTGGCAATCGTTCTAGCTCCTTTTCGTCTCCTTTCAAGATTGTTAGTCCAACATCAAACAAGCAAAGTGAAGAAATCCAAGCAAATTTAAATTTTAAGTCTTTTCTTTCAAATTGATAAAAAATGAAGAACCTAAAGGCATGAAAATCCAATTCAAAGAGACAAATTTTGATGTATATGAATCAATGATGTGCAAATATCTCTCAAAATCCTTACCTTCCTACTTTGAATCCTCCAAAAAGTTGTTTAGATAGATCACTTTTTCTCTTTTCAACCTTTTTGTAATGACTTTATCTTCCCTGTGGATTCTAGCCTCTGGTTTTTGCACCTTTTTATGCTCTATCATTAGAAAAACATAGAGAAAACATTTTAAATTGTTAGATTTAACAATTTTGAAAAATAGTTATATGTGTTACAAGATAGATTGAATGCGCTATTTAAAGTATTGAATGCACTCTAGGATTAATTATATGCGCTATTACATAAATTAAACATGTTAGTTAAATGTTCAAATGTGTGTAAATAAAACTTTAAATGCGCTAAAACAAAACTTAAATGTGTTGCGGAGTTAGGGAAAATGCACTGAAAGAAAGTAAGACATGAGACATAAGTGATCAAATGTGCTATTTGGCCATGCAAATGCACCAAAATTTGTTGTAGATGTGCTATTTTAAGTCTCAAATGCATTGTTTCCCTGCTTAAATGCGCTAGTTAAAACCTCAAATGCGCTATTTCACCTACAAAATAGAGAATTCCAACACAAAATCCTATAATTCTACAAATTAGTCTGAAATTTAATCAAATGAGGCCTAATGCCCCACGGTGGGTGCCATTTTATGTACTAGAAGTACCTTTGTAGGATTAGTTTGCAAATATTTAGATCAAATTAAATTAAATTACCACAATTAGTGAACTATTTAATGAAAGCAAGAGCAATAAGTATCCTATAGATCTCTAATTATGTATGCTAATGCAAAGCTCTTAGCAAGCTTCTATTAGTGACAACCCTAAAATCAGAATTAAGCTATTAGATTGCACAATTGAAGCCTATTTCAAAGAAAACTATGCTTAATTATGCTAAAAGTATGATTCTAGCTCAAATTTACTATAATGTGAATGCAATTCTCAGATATGTGGATCCTTTTCTCCTTATTTTAGCCTTCTCTTTATAGGTTTTAGCAAGAATAGGGGATGGAGTTACCCTGATCATGGTTGAATTAAGGTTTAGTCCATGGTTTCAAATATGGGGACAATTTAAATATTTTATCCTCAAAGCTTGGGACAATGAGACAAAATGAGTCGTCAAGATGCTCTCACCTTATGAGTGATTGAGATTCAATTTTGGCTTAATCCTATACACACCTAAAAATGGTCAAGATCAAACCAAGTGAGTAACTAAGGCAAAATAAAGGCATTAGTTGCAATCAATCCACAATCCAACATTAATTGAAAATCAAAAGCCAATTAAATTAAATAAATCATTTAAATATACAATTTATGTAATTAATTGTATAGTTGAATTAAAATCAAATCAACTTATTCAAGGGGTACACATGGCTAAAGAAATTAATTAATTCCTAGTTTCCCTCACCCACCACATGGGAGGAAATTACCTCAACTAATAGAAATCAAGGATTGGACTCACATGGATTAAGCCAAAATTGAATCTCAATCACTCATAAGGTGAGAGAATCTTGACCACTCATTTTATCTCATTATCTCAAGCTTTGAGGACAAAATATTTAAATTGTCCCCATAATTGAAACCATGGACTAAACCTTAACCTAATCATGATTAAAATAACTCCACCTCCTATTCTTGCTGAAATCTATAAATAGAGGGCTAAAATCAGAAGAAAAGGATCGACACATATGAGAATTACATCCAAGTTATTACAAATTTGAGCTAGAAAGGCATTTTAGGCATAATTAAGCATAGTTTCTTTGAAATAGGCTTGAATTGTGCAATCATTTATCATTTTCTCATTTTAGAACTGTCACTAATGGAAACTTGCTTATACCTTATCATTAGCATTCTTAATTAGAGAGCAATAGGATGTTTATTGGCTTTATTTACATTAAATAGCTTACTAATTATTAAATTTTATCTTATTTTGATCAAATATTGTCAAACTAATTTTGTAAAGGTACTTCTAGTACACAAAATTATGCCTACCATGGGGTATTAAGACTCAATTGTTTAAATTTTGGAGAAATTTGTAGAATTCTAAGATTTTATGTTTGAATTCTCTATTTTGCGGGTAAAATAGCATGTTTGAGGTTTTAAATATCGTATTTGAGAAAAGAAATAGCACATTTGAGGCCTGAAACGATGCTTCTAAAAAAAAAGTTCAGCACATTTTCATGGCCAAATAGTGCATCTGATCACTTATATCTTCTACCTTAATTTCTTTTAGCACTTCTACCCCGACTCCGCAATGCATTCTAAGTTTTATTTATGCGCATTTAATCCTTTAAATAGCACATTTAAATTATGTAATAGATATGATCAGAGAATAACCTAACCTATTCAAAACAAGCATAGACACTCAAACATTAGCCTAAGAATCATGTTCATAACATATAGTAAAATTGTTTGCAAAGCACCTCAGATAGAGCTTAAACATGAGCACCCTATCACCGTTTGATTTGATCTTGATTTAGGGATGTGGGTGTGCTCTCAAAACACTAGGAGCATATCTCTAATGTAGATTAGGAAGGTTTAGGATCAATCAGGGACCATGAGAACCCCATAGTGGCACATAATTAGGTATGGAACACCCGTTTTGCCCCTAGAGCCCCAAGGAGCCTAATGAAGATAAAATACAGATTGAGCTAAGAATGCTTATGATAAGATTTATTTTATACAAATATGAATGTGATATGATGAAAATGACATGAAAAACAATGAAATAATATAATTTAATCCATTAATTCCAAGCTAAGATGTGAGTTAGAAAGCTTAGAAATGAACTAAATCTAACAATTAGGATTTTAAGCTAAGATGATCTAGATGTAAATTAGCATTATAACTATGCATGAAATGATTATGTGAATTGGTGGTTTTCTCTTGGAAGAGAGACTATTTATAGGATTTTGGGAAGGGCTTGGGTTAGGAAGGAGAGTTAGGGTCAGAGTCAGGGTTAGGGGTAGAGTTTGGGGTTGAGTCAAAGGGATGAGGGTTAAGGGTTGCTCACACATGTGTGAGAAATACTATGGAAGTGTGATTAGGGAACCAAGGTTTAAGAGGAGACATGGGCTTCATTATGAGGCTGTAAGAGCCTTAATGAGGGTGTAAGAGGCCATTAATGAGTCTGTAAGGCTCATCAATGAGGGGGTTTGACCAAAAGTCAAAGAAGGGTGGTTTAGACTAAGAGGGTTAGGAATAACCCTCTAAGTAGGTTTAGGATGGATCTAGGAAATGTTAGATAGGTTAAGGGTTCTCTAGAAGATTCTAGGGTTTTAGGCTTTAAATAATATTTAATTTATTTAAGGTTTTTGATATTATTTATTAACTAATGATTAATAAATAGGGGGAAAATCATTCAAATTTGATTTAAATGCTTTTAAGAGGGATTCTTTAATTAAAAGTATTTAATTAAAATAGGAGAAGGGATAATGACAATAAAAATTATTTAATTAATTAAATAATAAATTAATTAATAAATGATGATGCCATCAGGGGTTTTTGCAAAAAAAACAAAAAATTATTTGGCAAATCCATTTTAGGTGTCTACATTTTCCCCCTCTTTTATACAATGCCGCAAGTGGCATGGCATCAAAGACAAGAAGATAAGATGCCCCAGGCTAGAATAGAAGATAAGGGGTTGTGCCCCCTCGAGAAAATAACACAAAGAGAAAACATTATGGAATTTTATCGAAAAGAATACATAAGGGAAAGGAAAGGATGAAGGAATATGGGAAGGAGGGATAAACATAAGTCCTTCCAAGAGAAAAGATGCATGCATGCAATATGATGTGAGATGCATGATGAAGCTATATGAAGGATGCAAGATGCAAAATTAATCTATATGATGTAGGATGAAGGGGATTTGGGGAGCTCCTTTTGTAAATGTGGAGAGCACAACCTAGTTTGATATAGAAATGCTAGAGACCTGCTAAGGTTATGGGGAACATAAGGCCTTGTCACTAGCATTGCATAGGACTAATGCAAAAGGACTTGCAAGGGTTTCCCCAACATCATGCATGAACCCAAGAGAAATCATTGTAGAAAGGATGCTGGAGAAACCATAAACAAACAAAACTTCCAAAGTGCACCATATTGTAAACTTCCAATGTGGAAGGATCATGTCTGATTGAATCATATGAAGAAGAAAAAGATCAAAAGACCTTTCCCTAGATTGTGCCCATTCGTAGTGCACCATTATATAAAAGACCATGGTGACTTTGAGGAGAGGAATAATAAGAAGTTGTAAAGGCTAAACAAGAGACAAAGGAAAAAATCCAAGACCAAAGTGATAAATCCACAAGACGTCCTTTTCCAAGGAGAAGGATTGATTTGATTGATGGAGGGAAGATTAGGTCTGAATGTGAGGAAGAATACATCCTACATGGAACTAGTTTGATTGATGGAAGATTAGGTCAGAAAGGAGGAAGGATACATCCTCAAGGACTCACTTGATGAGGAGAATGTTGTGTTGTTGATTGGAAAAGGATGAATCAAGGATAATCATAAGATGAAAGATAGTTGATAAAAGATGTTGTCAAAGTACAAGGTTGGGTGGGACAAGGTATCTGATTAAATGTTGTTTCTGGACTGATGAGGCTATGTACAACAAAATCTGATGATATGTACAATGGACGGGGAGAGATATGTACAATGGATATTTACAGAAGCTCAAGGATTGGGAATAGTATCTCGAATATTGCATTGGATAGGTTGGAGGATAGAACACCTTGGGAAGTGATGGGTTGGTGGTGGGGATAGGTGGGGGATGGGAGTTTGATAAATAATGACCTGGTCCACTATGTATGGCACCTATTTTCAAGTTTTCACCAACATACTTGTCGAAGGCACTTGAATTGCCAAGATTTCACCGTTGGATTATTATTTTTCTTTTCTTTTTTTATTTTTTTTATTTTTTTGTATTTATAAGATCTGGTTCAGGAATAGAACCTCTTAAGATGTATGATGTTGATAGGATCATTCATGGGCTCACCTTTTGGTGTTGATTTCTGATAGGCTCCGAAGCTAAAGCATGTTGTGACAACATAGGGACCCAACCAAGTAGGTTCAAACTTGCCCTTTTTCTCTCAATGTGCTTGCACTTTATGATTTTCTTTGAGGACCATGTCACTGATGTGGAATTGTCTAGGATGGACCCTCTTGTTATAGCTCCTTTTAAATCAATTTTGGTAAACAACCAGGTGATCATATGCTTGTTGTCTCTTTTCATCTAATAGGTCCAGCTATGTGAGGTGTGCCATGTGATAGTCTTCATCTATGTTATAGTTCTTCATGGAGACACGCAATGATGGGAGCTTGACATCGATGGTTAGAATGGATTCAAAACCATATACAAGGGAGTATGGGGTGGTGCCTATGTGAGTGCGATAAGAAGTATGATAGGCCTAGAGGGAAGGATTTATTTGGAGGTGCCAGTCACAACCAGAATCATTGAAAACCTTCTTGAGGATTTTGAGGATAGTTTTGATGGTTTCTGTAGCTTGGCTATTTCTTTGAGGAAAGTATGGGCTAGAGAAATGATTGTGGATGTGGAATCTGGCACATATATCATCCACATGCTAGTTTCCAAAAGGTGTGCCATGATCTATGAAGATGGTGGATGGGATGCCAAAGGGACAAATGATATGGTATAAGATCAACTTGGATATCTGAATGCCTGTACTAAGGATGAGTAGAATCACTTCAACCCACTTTGTAAAGTATTCTCTAGATGTTATGATATATTTGTGTCTATCGGAGGAAAAGGGAGTGATTAATCCAATGAGGTTAAATCCCCAACTTGAAATGGCCATGGTGGCGCAATGGGCTACAAGTCTTGAGCTAGAGCATGAATCAGATTGGCATGTTGATGACATGGTAAACATTTCTTTACAAATTTAGAGGTGTCATGCTCCATTATTGGCCAATAATACCTGACTCTAAGAAAATTATTTTCTAGGACCATGCCACTTGTGTGGGCACTACAAATTCTAGCGTGTACTTCTTGTAAAGCCAAGACAAACTCATTCAAATCTAAACACCTAGAGAGGATGTTGTGATATCTTTGATGATAAAGGGTGTTGGCTATAAGAGTGTAGCAGGAAGCTCTTCAAACTAGGTTTTGGCATTGGGTGTTGGTGAGATGGGGAGATATGATATCATTTTAAGATATGCATGAATGTCATGGTACCATGGGGATTGAGGACCAATCAAGACGCACACCATTTTAGAATTGACATTCTCATAAGAAAGCATGTGTAGATGCTCAACTAAGAATTTATACTATGATGAGTTGTGAGGGATTTACAATAAGGATTCGATGGTTTCCATTGCATTGGCATCTTTGTTCTAAAGTCTTGGTATCTGTATGAACTATAGACTCAGAAAGTGCTCTTTCAATCTGTCCACTTCCTTGCAGGGCAGAAACTTGTCATCCTTTGTTTGAAACTCATTTAGGACTTTCTTGATAATCAGCTATGAATCTCCAAACACTTGTAGTTCTATTATGTTCCACTGGATAGCTTTTTTAAGGCCCAAGATGAGTGCCTCATATTTTGCAATATTGTTGGGGCAAGGAAATCCCAGTTTAAATGATTTGGGGATGTAGTCACCTTGAGGTGTGACGAATAGGATTCCTACCCCTGATCCATGTGATGTGTAGGAACCATCAAAGTATAGTTTCCAAATGGTCTATTCTGTGATCATACATAGATGCTCATCAGGAAATTCTATGATTAGTGGATATGCATCCACCAGAGGTACTTATTCTAACTGATTGGAAATTACTTTCCCTTTGATTGCTTTTTTGTCTATGTACTGGATGTCAAATTCTCTTAACAACATGACCCATTTTACCATATGTCATGTTAATGTTGTCCTTAATAAAAGATACTTGAGTGGGTCCACCGTTGAGATGAGCTTGATGGTGTGGCTAAGCATGTAATGTCTAAGATTTTGAGTGGTGTAGAACACTGTGAGGTATGCTTTCTCCATTGGTGAGTAATTCAATTCATAGCCAACAAGATTTTGACTTATATAATAGATAGCTCTCTCTTTGTTGTTATCATCATGTTGTACCAAGAGTGTCCCCAGTGTTGTAGTAGTTGAAGAGATGTATAAGATAAGAGGGCATCCTGAGATTGGTGGTGCAAGGATAAGAGAGTTAGCTAGATATTCTTTTAGCTTCTCAAAGCTTCTTTGATAGATAGGATCCCATTTGAAGCTTGTGTCTTTGCACAGTAGATGCATGAAAGGTTGGCACTTGTCTACTAGCTGTGATATGAATTGATGCACTAATTGCAGTTTTCCTTGTAGGCTTTTGAGTTGATTGAGTGTTCTAGGAGGAGGCATTTCTATTATAGCCTTGACCTTTTTTGGATAAATCTCTATGCCATGCTGTGATATGATGAAGCCTAGAAGCTTGCTAGATGTTACACCAAAGACACACTTCTTTGGATTTAGCTTTAGGCCATAATGATGTTGATGATCAAACATGCTTTCAAGGATGTTAAGGTGTTCAAATGGTGTCTTGGATTTTGCAAGGATATCGTCCACACAGTCTTCCAGGGTTTTGTGTATCATATCATGGAATATGGAATATGGATGTCATTTTTGGCTGATAGGTGGCCCCTACATTCTTTAGCCCAAATGAAATCATATTGTAGAAGAAGGTACCCCATGGTGTGGTGAATGTCATTTTGTGTTGGTCTTCCTCTGCTATTCTAATGTGATTATAACCTAAGAAGCCATCCATGAGTGACAACATCTTATGGCCTTCTGTGAGATCCACTATCATATCAATATTGGGTAAGGGGATATCATCCTTGGGACATGCTTTGTTCAAGTCCCTAAAATCTATGTAGATTCTTATCTCTCCTAAAGGCTTAGTGGTAGGCACCATGTTGGAGATCCACTCTAAGTAATCAATGGCTCTAATGATTTTGGCTTATAGTATTTTCTCCAATTCTTATTTTACTAATAGGGCTACCTTAGGATGCATTTTGCATAACTTCTACTTTATTGGCTTGGCATTAGGGTCCACTCCAAGATTGTGAACAACAAGATTTGGATCAATTCCTGGCATGTGTGCATGTAACCATGCAAAGTTGATGGTAGCTTCTTGGAGGAGCATTGTGAAATCCATTTCTTCTGCTTCACTCAGAGATGTTGTGATGTATGTAATCCTTGGGTATTCCTCAGTGACCAAGTTGACTAGTTTGGTTTCCTCAATGATGATGGGTGATTTCTTTGGCCAATAGTCTTGGATGGGGGGAAGAGGCAAGTCCTCATATTCTAGCACCTCATAGAGGTTTTCACTAGAAGATGCACCCTTTATTTTTTATTTTTTAGAGTCAGGATGCATCCCAGAGGGGTTTTCACATAAGGACTTGTTATTTTATTTTTATTTTTCAATTTTGTGACTAAAGCTTGCCTCTTCCCTGAAATATCCCTTAGGGTGGAGCTGGTAGACATGAGATGATTCTTTTTCTTGATCTGATTGTTGGCTTGATGCTCCCATGAATCTCAGGAGTGCTTCTATGCTTTGGAACTCATCGATATGTGTGACACTTAGTTGGCTCTAGTCTATGAATTTGGGATGGATGAGGAGAAGTTGAATGATGTTAATGGCAAGTTGATGGGGGATAGAATTGCCCAAGAGGGTATCATCATCAAAGATATCATTGTAGGATCTCTTCTCTTCCTCTTCAAGGATGTCTTTGATTTCTACAAGGTTGTCTTGGATATTCAAGAGGGGAAAGTTTGGAAAGTTAGTGCCCCCAGTTGTGGTATTAGGTTCTTGTATGTGCAGAAAAGAGGTATTAAATCCAAGGCCTTGATGTTTCTGATTTTGTGAGGCCTGTTAGGGATTTTTCTTGTAGAACATAAAATGGTGCTCAAACTTGTTTTTCTTGAGACTGATTCCCAAAAGAGAAAGACCTAATTACTGAGGATTGGATAAGATCCTCCTTCATTTTTGAGCTCCACAGACTCAGGCAGGTATTACCTTTTAATGATGACTATCTTCGCAGTATTCTTATGAGTGGACACTGATCAACTTCTCATCTTCTTAATGCATAAACTTATAGAACACTTTGCATATGACTGTAATCACTTTAATGCAAACTTTAACTAGATAGTGTGTGATTGTTAGTGAAGCAATAATCTATGCTTTAAGGATTCTCATCCTTCTTCCTTTTTAGGAGGGACAACCTAATATGATTCTCTTTTTGCAGAATCAGGAAATATGAACTAAATGCCTTGGGCACAGTCCAATCTATCAAGTGCAATGAACATAAAAATAGAAAGGTATTGATGAATAATGTGAATATTTCAACTCTTCTCTGAGATTAATGAAAGATACAACTTGTGAGAAACAAATACCAAACCAGTACCTAATCCTAAGGGCAATAGAGTCACAATGCAAGTCAACAAGCAGACCCTAAAAGAAACACTACAGTATGCCTTGCACACTACCACAACTCCAAATAGGTTGCCTTACAAACTATTCTGCTAACCAAATATTGTTATCATCAAAGATCCATACAAATATATTTACTCTCCAAGATGAAATATAAGCACATTTAATTCTTTCCTTGAAAGAAACTCATAAAACAATCAAGCAAGTTGCCTTACAACTTGGTATATTTCAAATGCCTAACATGAAAAACATACAAGAGTAAAATACATAAGCAAAGAGACAAAAACAATATATGGTAGAAGTTGTTGTGTATTTGTATTAAAATCAACTTGCCACTTACATTCACAATTCCATTACTCAGAAGACCAGACACAAAGCTTGGTGTTCTGCTTCTAAGCAATCCGGTTCTATTTTTTATATCTTTCAATCTCTCTCCCTTTTCTACCAAACCCTTTTACAAAATGAGCTTTCAACTCTATATAGCCTCTTCACAACCACCTTGGAATTCCCTCATTAATGGGAATGCAACAAGCTTTGGGTGGTTGGAAAACCTAACTCCTATTAAAACATAAAAATACAACAAAATGTACAACCAACGCGCAGGTGGTGAAAGGACAAGACTCTCTCGGGGTATGGTACATCTTTGGCTGCTCAAGAGCTGACACCCTCAAGTGAAAATATTTATGATAGCTCCTTGATTTCAATGAGACATGGTGACCGCCATTTTAGGCTAACCTACACCATTCTTGAATGATAGCTTATCAATCTTGTATTCCTTGGATTAGGTGTCTAGTGTGTTAGATGTCCTTTTCAATCTTCATCCAAAATATCCAAATCAACTGTAGTAGATCTAGCCTTTTTGGGCTTTGTGTTTTCATCCCATGCAGTTACTTGTTCCTTTGACGGCCAATTAAAACCTCGAACAAGTTGTAGTTGGGCTTTTTGTCTCTCCCATTTGGCATCCATAATTTCCTTGACATCTGACACACACTTGGTGAGGTCAACCTCTATTTTGATGGCTTCATCCAAGGCCTTATTGAAGCTCTCTAAATCAACATTATTACTGTCACCTAAAAATGCCTCTTTCCTAGGCAGTAGAAGATCAACATCTGATCTCCAATTATCAAGGCTCTTTATTGTTCCATCTGTACTCAAAATTGATGGGAAGAATCTGTTGGTACAGGAGCTGAGCATGGCTATCTTAGCCTCAATAAAATTTGCCTTACCCTTGAAAAGAGGTAAAATGGCTTTAATTCTGTCAATATCCTTCATGAAAGCATCTTGCTCAATTAATCTTTCATCCTAGCCTAAAGCCAGAGGCAACTCTACATCTTTTGTTTCATACTTCTGCTACCATTTATCCTCTCTGACTGCTTTCCTAATCTCATGGTGATGAAAGCTAGTCCCTGTGTAAAGGGCACTCACTATGTCTTTCTTCTTCCTCTTTGAAGGCTCACCAGTTAACAACTTTTTCTTTTTCTTTTTAGGCTTAGCAGTATCCCTAGAACTGGGCAATTTAGCAAGATCAACGTTCTCTTTCTCCTCTCCAGGCCCTTCGGCCATTGGTTGTTCCATAGTGGGTGGACTATATATGGGGTAGCCACCATCACTATCCTCATCACATTCTGACTCTAAATGGGCCTTTTTGCCTTGATTAGCATCATTAATTTGATGCCTCATGGATTCAAAAAGTGTGTCAAATTGAGCCATCATCTGCTCAAGTCTTTGGAAGTAAGGCAAAGTGGGAAAGAAACCCCCAAATACCAATCCTTTTCCTTTAAACTCCTTCTCAATTTTGTTTAGCCGATCCAATTGCTTAATTCTTTTATCCACCTCATCATCCTCAATGATGTTCCTGATCACATCTTCTTCAGGATACTCCTCATGTAATTTATTGAAAGGAATGGTGGGCATGTAGTACTTCCTTGCAGTAGCCATGAAACCTTTTGTATCCACATACCTATGTGGTGCTGCAAACTTCTTGTACTTCTTTAACCAATCATTAACCTTACTGAATGCTCCCTTCCCAATTGTAATATAATGCACCCTGAAGTGCTGAGGAATGAGAGTCCCCTTTCTATGGGAAGCTAAATGTTCTCTTTCTATCAACATGAGTTGCTAGACAAACTCTAGAAATGCAATTCTTGGTGGTACATAGAATGGGAGTAAATGAGGAGGCTGAGGGCATCCATAAACCCAAATCATTGTATATCTTGTCTCATAGTAAATATCTCCCCAATTTTGACCCTTGGTCTAATTATGCATAAATTATTGGGGTCTCACCAACTGCAGGACCTTGGTGGGTAATCTTGAGCAATTCACACCCAAACTCCAGAGAATGGGGAACACAGTCCAGTTCTCAAAAGCAGTAAGTCTCCCCTAGGGCACGAAGGGCTCTAGACTCCTAACCAGAATTGAACTGGGTGAGGTTGTCCATTCCACATCATTTGTGGTTTGAGGTCATCCAAATTAATTAGACCATAATTGTGATACACAATTAGATGCATCAGCAAAGAGTAATGCATGAACCTGGGTTGAGAACCAAAGGTGAAATTCTTTAGGGAAAGCAAACCCTCATTCATCTTGTTTATGATATAACCAATAAAGTCATACCCTTTTCTCACCATACAGCTCTATGAATCCATTACCAGCATCAAAATATCAGATGTAATCCTCTCAGGACTCGCATCAATTCCTAAAACCTGGCATATCCCATATGCAATGTACTTCATGTAAAACTTCAGGTCTTTGTAGGCATATAGAATTGATCTAGCCATAGGTGCAATATAATTCTTATTCTCCTTCGGCATGTGATTCCTAATCTCCCTTGAGACCACAGTAGCCTCTCTAACATATCTATTTGCCAAGGCCTGTAAGTTGATTTCTGTGGCCATTGGAAACTGAATCGCAAAGGAATTCATAAAAGAATTCCTATCCAAAGTGACCAAGGGGGAGCCATCCTCTTTTCTAATGGTCTTTGAGAGAGGATCATACATCTAAGATAGCATGAGGAGAAAGTCCACATCTAGAAAAACTTCCAGAACAATTAACTTGGCCAACCCTTAAGTCCAAGGGTTTGAAACCAGTATGACGCTATCACGGTTCTTGTAGAAATATGTAAACAGGAACATGCCTGTGATTTTTGGAGTTTTAGCATCCCTACAATAACCTAAGTCATCAACAAAAATGTCATCACTGACCTTCTTGTTCTGAGAAGAACTAGGCAAGAGAGTGAGAAATTCATTTGAGAAACTTTCCTTAACTTTCTCTTTCGACCCCCGGCTGGTAGAGGCTTCGCTTGCTATTGTCTGACTCATCCTGACTGTAGCTCTAGAAATTCTTTTACAAATTTGCTGATCACACTGCAAGTCTGGAAAAGCTTGAAAAACCTAGTGCTTTGTACTTCTTCAATAAGCTTCGTAACTATCAAATGAGCCACCTCTAGTTGTCTTAACTTGCAGCATTGAATGCACCACCATGTCTGACATCCCTAGCCAGCAAAAGGTCACTTTCACCATTACTTCGGCATGCAAAAGGTTTCAAAATACTAGCCATAGATGAGAAAAATTTAAATTTGAACATTCCACAATCTAACAACTAAAGAAAAGGCTACAATAATCATTTTACAAATTTGGTGCTTTAGAAAGGTATTTCAAGATCTGGCGACTAAGAGGAAATCTCGTAGTCACGGAATACTGTTGACTTTTCAAAATTCATTCTAAGATCGGGTGACCTGGCCATTTGGAGATCTAGTGACTGAAGGAAGTGATACATTTAATTTATTCTATTCTGAGAACTGGCGACTATAGTCAGAGAACTATAGTCATGGCAATATATTTGTCTTTGAAAACTTTTAGCGATCACTCGACCTAGAGATCTGGCGACAAACCTGAAGTCTCATAATCTCATAAAGTTTTAACTATTTGACTTCCTTCTTGAGATAACATGACCATCATCAATTTCACCCTTCAATTCATCCAGTGGTCTGAAGATTTCATAATGAACCGCCTGATCCCGCGACCCCGAGAAAACCATGTCGCTGAATCACTGAAAGCTTACCACTTAGCTGTCAGGAACCTGAGATCACACGACCACACAGTTGCTAAATCATTGAAAACAATCATAACTGCCAAGTCCTAACCACTTCATTAGCCCTCACTTGACCTCAGGCACATCTGGAGACTTGGCGACAAAGACTTCTCGCTAAATCTCATAATCTTCACTTAATTGGGGTTTAATCCCGAGATCACATGACTGAGGCATTCTCTAAGTCGCAAGAAAACTTGTTCACTCTGGGTTAAGACTAGAGATCAAGCACCATCCACACGATCAAAAATCATCGATGGCACCCAATAAATCTGACAATCCTTTGTCACCTAATCGCCACATTTAGAGATCTAGTGACGACTACGTTGCAGAATAACTAATTGCCAGAGAGATAGCCGCCAATATCAGGAGATCACATGAGTAATAGAACTCATAATTGCTGAACAAAAAGATAAACCATCATATTATTATGAGATCTGGAGACAACTGCCAAGGAAGACCATTGTTCCATCTCGAGATTCAGCGACCAAATAGAAAACTCATGATCGCTGAATAAAAGGCCGCTTAGATAAATGATTGAGAGATCTCCCGACCATAGGAAAACCAATTCAAAGATTACGCGACTATAGTCCCTTAGTGACAAATCAAATACAACAGTCGCTAGATCTCAAGACTATCATTGCGAGATCTGGAGACTAAAGGGGAAATGCTAAGTCCTTAGACGCTAAGGAATATTCCAAGAAACTAACGAGATCAGGTGACAAAGGCTTTCAGGCAATCGCTAAACAAAAGCAAATATTCCTGAACCTTAAGGAGACTCAGCGACTAAGAGGAAAATAGAAGCGCACATGCAAATTTGAGACTTAAGCCAACTGAAAAAGTAATAAAGAATTAGAATGTTGACAACCAAAACTAGGGTTTTTATGATTTTTTAGAGGCAATTAGACCTAGCAAACCCTAAAGACTGCAAATTTTTCAAAATCATCCATAAATTTAGGGCAAAAAAGAAAAGATGAGATTTATAACCAACAAGGCCTTTATTGGATCTTTGCTACCACCTTCTTTGGGTCCTAGACCAATGCCTTGAAATTTCTATTGCTTTGTGGTGTACTTATGTCATGCTATATATTTTTGTTTGAAGTAACTAAGAAGCTTAGTGTTAGGAGGTGGGGGATCTCTATATAGCCACCGGTTGATGTCAGGGTCCATTTCTAGACTTTTTATGTTTTGAGGGGAGGCAAATGTTAGTGGCCCCAATTACTTGATTTCATGATTTGATTAAGTAGGCTTGATTTTTTGGCTTGGGTGCCCTTGTGTATGCAGATCAAGAGGTAGGGCCCCTACTTCAAATTCATCATTGAGTTTTTACTCACCACATCCTTGGTTGTTGACCTTGATGGAAGAGAGGGTGGAGGCTAGGATTGTTTCTAGATCGCTATGGGATTGGGATGAGCTGGAGAGATAAGTGCCAATTTCTATTCCAGGATAATGGGTGTAATGGGGGAATGAAGCTTCCAATGCATGGAAGTATGCAAAGGGTTGGGGATCAACATGAATGGTGATCTCAGTGCCTTGATATGGAAATTTGAGACACTAGTGATAAGTGGATGGTACGGCTTTGATGGAATGAATCCATGGTCAGCCAAGGAGGATGTTATATGATAGGTATAGATCAACAATGTGGTAGATGGTGTTTTGAGAGTTAGGGCCTAGCTTGATAGGAAAAATGATGGTACCTTCAGAGGTACACTCCAAGTTATCATATTCCTTGATGGTGATGACATCATGTGATACATCAGCCTCTGTAAACCCTATTTTCTAAATGATTTCCAAAGTACACAAATTTAGGGTTGAGCCATTATCTATCATGACCCTTTTGATGGAAAAGTCTCTGACCATGACAATGATATGGAGAGGGAGATTATGGTCAGGCTCAACATATGGTATGCCAGATGGCTTGAAGGAAAGAGAACAAGATGCTGATAGATGTCCCACAAGGTTCTCAAACTAGATGGTATTTATATTTTTGGGGACATGTCCTTCTTGGAGGGCTCAATTGAGGATCTCTTGATGGATGGGTGAAGTGCAGAGAAGGTCAAGGATGGAGATTTGGGTAGGTGTATTCATAAGGTGTTCTAGAAGGTTATATTAGGAATTGTGAGCTAGCCTTGGATTAGCATCGGCGACAGATATCTAGCCTCTACACCTAGTGATTGCACACTAACTATCTGCTCCCTTGACATGGATGACATTGACTATGGGCTCAACTTGGGTTATACATCTAACAAATTTATCATAGTTGATGTGGGAAGTAGTATAGTCTTTGTGGTCAGCATGGTCTCCTTGTTTTCCTTTTCCTTGGTTCTACGGTGGAGGATTGGTATTGACTTGCTTCTTCCCAGCATTGTGTTGAGGAAACATATTTTGATAGATTTTCAAATTGGCATTGGGTGAAGGTTGGGCTGGTGTGTCCACTTGGATCTCCTTTCTATCAAAGAGATCTTGAATATAGTGTTCCAGTTTCATGCTCTTGAGGGTAGCGTGTCCTTTAACACAATGATAGTCATAATATTCATGATCTTATACCATGTAGGCTTGGGAGTTACATCATAAAATTATTGAATTGGAGGATAGGTAATCAGATTGGCTTTAGCCATTTGATGGAAGATTGATTCCAATGGTTCATTGAGAGGGGTGAAGGTTCATTTTTTATGAGTCTAGACTCAAGGCCTATTCTGATTTGGGGTAGTGGATATGGCATCAGCCTAATTTTCTTGGTTGCCTTGGTTTTCTTGCTAGTGATTGTTCTGCATATCCTTCTTATTGATTTGTGGTTGTTGATGTTGATATGCAGGAGTTGGTGTAGGACCGGCCACAATAATTTTAACATGCTTAGTGTCGGTGGCTCCATCTATGACAAAATTCTTGTTCTTGTTCTAGTAGCGAGGGTTGTCATTACTAGGCTTTCTATGTGAATCATATTTGTAGTTCTGGATGGTGCCTTCAACTAAGAGGCCTCTTTCAATGTCTATACCTTTTCCTTTGATGTCATGATAAGTTTGGATGCAGTTAATCTTCATGAAATGGGATAGTTTAGGATGCATGTTATCAATGAAGATTTTGGTGAGATATTTCTTAGGTGGTTGATATGATAACCTTGTAGTGAGGTGTTTCCATTATTGTAGGTAGTTGGCTAGGATCTCACCTCCATTTTTCTTTGAGTTTTAGAGGTCTAACAATGACAACTCGTTCTTGACATTATGGACATATTGGGCTACAAACTATTGGAAATATTCAGGAATTAACTGAGTTACTGAGAGGGGAGGGGTGAATCAGTAACTCCAAATTTTTTTTCAATTTAACATGTAATTTACTTTAACCTTTGCATATGAAACTTAAAAGCATTCACAATAATGACACATAGATTTGGTTACCCAGAAACCTTCCAAAAAGAAAGTAAAACTGGGGTGGGGATGAAATCCACAAAGCTTTAATACTGCAGAATAAAGTTGGCCGGTTAAGGCTTACAATTTGATCACTTCTGATGATCTGCCCTGTTAGGAGCAATAAGGATTGCTAAATCCACCCTGTTAAAGGATTTACAAAACATACAATGAAGTATGCACTCGGTAAAGAGATTTTACAAAAGACTGTTAAGTCTACCCGGTTAAAGGATTTAGTACTGATTCACCTGTTAGGATGAAACAGTAGATCTCTTGCTTTGCAACTGGATTGCTGATTGAGATTCGCTGATGTACTGATCACCTTCTGTGATGAATTTGTCTTTGCTATTCCTTATACTGCTGAAGCCCTTTGTAATTCGCTTATCTCTGCCTTTCTTTCTTTTTCACATATATGCTTCTTACATTTTTGACATTTTTACAACATTGTTTATATACAAGTCTTAAACAATTAATTACAATTACAATTACAAAGTCGGCTTGACAAATAAACATAAGTGCTACTAAGTCGGCCCAAGTATGGTTACATGGTTCCTGCAAACTAACTCGGTAACTTTCTGATACTTGGCGTCCACTGCATTACTCGGCATCATCATGCACTCGGTAGAAGTGAAGGCATGGTTCATACTGATCACTCGGTAGGTTTTGAACTTGGTAAAACTGGTGACTCGGTAGACATGATGTTACTCGGTTTACACTGTCCTGTTTGGTTTGTACTAACTTGCTCGGTTTGCACTGTCTGCTTGGTTTGCACTGTCTGCTCGGTTTGCACTGTCTGCTCGGTTTCCACTATCTGCTCAGTTTGCACTATCTGCTCAGTTTGCACTGTCTGTTCGATTTGCACTATTTTCTCAGTTTGCACTATTTTCTCGGTTTGCACTGTCTGCTCGGTTTGCACCTAGAATGCAAATAAGTGTTGTCACTAGTGGCAATTCTACTTAATGCCAACAATCTCCCCCTTTGGCATTAGTGACAAAAACACTTATTGGCCAAAACTTATATACATGAATCATGCTGAGTTTTATTTTGATTTTTCAAAATTTGTCTTTGTTATAGGGCTTTATACATTGTTTCCCCCTTTCAATGTGCTAACTTTTTTTTTTATTATACAAAACATATATCCAAAACATATATCTCCCTCTATACATATCTCCCCCTTTTTGACGATAATGCCAAAGGTGTATATACAAGTTATTTACAGAGAGAATCCAAAATTTGATAGAAAATCAGAATCTACCTTCATTATTAGTGCCAGGGTTCTGTCCCAACTTTCTTTCAGAATCTTACATGTTTGGATTGCAATTTGGACTTCTGCAGAGAGTTCAATCATGTGATCTGCTATAGAGAACTGATTGTCATGAATCAATGTTTTGGAATGTTCAATGTGCTTATACATTATATTCATGATGGGAAGGATCAAGTGTTGGATGTCTAGCAGTGTGGACCGGATCCTTGTGTCTTCTTTCAGTAGATCAGACTGCATGTTTGATAGGTGTGAGATTTTCATGTGATGAGCAGAGCTTGAACTTGGTTCAAGTTGTAGCTTCTTTATGCTAATCTTCATATCCTCATCCATTTTATTCATTTTATCCTTAACATCCTTTGTGAACTCGGCAATATTGCACAATCTGGCCAAAAGAGAGGTAGCATTTGAATAGATAGATTCAATGTTTGACAAAACTGAAGACAATTCTACTTGGTTAATAGCTATGTGCTGAGCAATGTGCTCAAGCACTTTATTGTTGAATCTCTTCTCAGCTCTTTCAACTAACTTTTCTATCCCAGATGAATCCTCATTGTATTTATTAACTGCTTCTGCTAATTGTAGCAAAATATGTTGGGAGGAGTCTACTTTAATACCTAATGCATCAGACAAAATGTCCTTAGCATCCTTGATGATTTGATATTCCTTGTCTCTCTCCTCTTTAAGCTTCTTTTGTTTTGCTTTCCTTTGGAGGATCTCACCTATATTTTGCATTTGGTCCGCTGATAGATTTGCAAAATCCAATGTTGGAATCTCTATCTCTTCATCTAAGTCTATATCCTCTACTACATTCTTACCCAAAAATTTTATACTCAGTAGAGCCTTAGGCTTATCTGTACTTAAAGCCTTGGTAGTAGTGACAGTAGATATAGTAGGGCTAGCTATAGAGACTGGTATACTTTCTACTGGAGAGCTTAAAATATTTACACTTGAAGATTCAAAAACTGGAAAACTTACTGCTGGAAAACTTGATGATGCGGGAGACTGCAACTCGGTAGAAGAAATGATAGTTGCTTCTGTTGTTGCTATAGATGATTGGACAAATGTTGAAGTTGTCACAACCATGCTTGAAGGTGTCTCCGGGTTGGATGTAGAAACTTTTACTGGAGAGGTAGGAAGGGATGCAATGACTTCTGCTACTATCCTCACAGTATCATCTACCTCAGTGTCTTCTTCTTGTTCATCACTGTCATCTTCAATGTCTTTTATTATTACTATTTCAATACTTGGTTGGTGAAGGTGGTATATGTTCTTCCATGTGACATTTGCAGCCTTCACAACCGATTCAATATTGTTGATCAAAATCAAACAAGTATTGAACTTTAATGTCATCTTACTTTCATTTTCTTTTAATGCCTTCTTTACTTCATCATTTTTCAAGCTTGGCATTAACTGTCTCAGGGTTTGATCAAATATGTCTATCACAGTTTGCTTTGCATTGCTCCATCTCATTTTTATTGGATTTAATAGAACTGCTGTAACCTGTGGGGCTATTTCTTCAGGAGAGTATTTCCACTGTCCCATCTTTTCAATAACAGCATCTTCTATTTCCTTCTGTTCTGTTTCTGATCTGGTTTCATATTTAAAAGATTTTATGTTACTTACTCCAGATCCTGATCCGTCTCTAAAGAGTTTGATCTTTTCTTGAAAGTTTAGAGGAGGCCTTTTGAATACTATGTCTTTATCTGCCTTGTCTGCTTTGCCTCTTGCATTTCTCCTTGTAAATACAGCAGTGGGAGGCTTAGGTGCCTTAGTGATGAATACCTTTCCTTTCTTCTTTGCAGGTTCTGGTTCCTCTATTTTCTCATCCTTTTCCTCTTCTTCTTCATCTTTTTCTTCTTTATCCTCGGTTATCATTTGCATTTTGGCTATCCTCTTCTTTCCTTTGTTTACCGCCTGTGGAAGCTTTATGCTTAGTTCAATTCTCACCTTAGCTTCATCATATGTTCCAAAATATGGAGCTTTGGGATTGACAGGCTGATTAAGAAGAGCTTCAATGATATTCTTGGTTTCATCAATATTTACCTCATAAGGAAGAGGTTTTACATATACAGTCCTTGGTTTAGCTGCTTGAATATATACATTATCACAATCCACCATAAAACAAATGTCATCCTTGTAATCTTCCACCAGCTTCTGTGGAATCCAGAATCTGTCATTCATTTTCTCTTTGAAAGACTCAAAATAATTATCCATGATGCTTTCAAAATTTTCACCCATTTCTGAGATGTATTCATTTATTTCATAAAGGGCTAGCACATCTTTTCTCCATACAACTTTTCCTTTAGAAGGGAAGAATTTCTGAACATAGAAGAATAAACAGACCAATAAGGATCCAAACTTACATGGATTGTTTTTGGAAGTTTGAATGCTTTCCATGTTTTTGTTAAACTACTTTAATAATAAGTCTGCTAGGTCAAATGTTAAGTTATTCTTGACCACTTTGTATGCTAGGTCAATAGCTTCATAGGAGACACTATTCTGTCAACTAGAACTGTAAATCTTATGGGCAATAATGTGTGTACCAAACTTCAGTTCAGCATCGGTAATGCTGCTAACTTTCATGCCTCTACCGTCCCACTCGGCTAGGGTTTTCTTCTCTAGTTCCGTCCGACCTAGGGTTTTGGTAGTTTTTGCTTTGTTCAACATGGGAAGACCGGTGATTTGATGAATCATCTTCTTTGTGATCTCTATGGGTTGCTCAAGCCAAATCTTGCCATCATGTACACGGCTGAGAATGTATCTAACCCATTTATCTTGAAAGTTTCGAGGTAGATGTGCAATGTGAACTAAACCTTTATCTTCCAGATGTTTATGCTCGGGTTTCAGAATACCATCCACACACAATTCTTCACGCACAGTATCTAATTCTAGGTTCCCCATTTCATGAATTGAACAGTTGAAATGATTGCGGATATCGTTAATAAGTAGTACCTTAGGAGGAATCTGAGATTGAGCTCCGTTCGGATCTAGGGCTGCTGCAATTGCGGGCACGATCTTGAAATCTGGTGCTTTCCATTCCCCTTGGACTAACATATCAGATCCTTTCTTCGCTGAAGTGCTGGATGATGCCATGGTAGCTCACAGAAAATTCCTTTCGCAAAAGTGTTGAATCTCTGGGTTGCTCTTGAAATTTTTTGCTCTCAAAGTGCTAAAGGTTCGCGGTGAAGAATGAGTTCGATTACTTGCTTTTTGTTTACAACTCTGTCATTAATGCTTAGTACAAATTAGGGTATGAATTCTGACAGACTGTCACCCACTAAGAATTAATTGCTCGGTAAAGACTTCGCAACTCAGTGAACTTGAGAATTCATATTGCTCCGACCTCGCTCGGTAAAGACGGGTACCGACCTTGCTCGGTGAAGACTGATACTGACCTCCCTGTGATCTTACTGCATCTTGTATGCTGATTTAGATATTTCTTTTAATTCGGTTCTGGAACTGCTTGAGATTGGTCTATGAGAATACAGTTCCAGTGCTTTCTTGGAAATTTAGTTTGAGTCGGTAGAGCCATCCATTCCATTACTTGGACTGGATTGCTCGGTAGATTTAGGAATCCATTTTTGTCTCACCTGTTTCCTGACCTTAGTTGCTTCATTTTTCTTTCCATCTTCAACTTCACTAGCATTCATGCAGTTTTTGGCTATGTGACCGAGTTTAGTGCATTTGAAGCATCTTACGATAGTATCTCTTTTCCTTAGATGATGTTTTATGCAATTCATGCCAATGTGTCCATATTCTCCACAGTAATGACATCTACACCAGGTGTTGTAGTCCCATCCAAACATTGCTTTCATAATTTGTTCTGCTGGATTAAATGTCTTGGATCTGCACTCGGATGCCTTGTGACCTTGTTTGTTGCATTTGTGACAATTACCTCTGAATCTTGGTTTTTCCCTGCATTTATTTGCTTTGTGACCAGGTTGATTGCAGCTGTAACATTTTCCATTGAATTTTGCTTTTTCATTGTTCCAACATTTATTTGAAGTATGTCCTATTTTACCACAGTGATTACAAGTAGGTTTTTGATTTCTTTGAGTACCTTGCTTAGAAGATTCGCCTTCTCCTTTGTATCCAAGTCCTGCTTTTCCTTTTTGCCTATGAAGATTTCGCTCATACAGCTGATTCAAGTCTTCTTGACTTTTCAGCATTCCTTCATTGATTTGTTTTTCAGCGTTTAGGTCATCCACCAATCTTATATTGATTTCCTTTTCAGATCTTAGTTCTTCTCTTGTGCTTTCTATTTCTGATCTTAGATTCAGAATTTCCTCATTTGTATGAGAGATCTGATCAATTAGGTTTTCTAGCTGAAGGGTTTTATTTTGGACTTCAATGTTCCTTCCATCTAATTCATCTTTCAACTTGTTTCTTTGTTCCAAGATCTCACAGAATCTTGTAGAGTGTAGCTCTTGTTCTCTTTTTAATTTTCTCACTTCTTCCTGCAGAGACCCATTCTTTTCTAGGAGTTCTTTGACAGTGTTGTTTGCTTCATCTGAGTTATTTGAGGGAAAAAGATCTTCAATCTTTTCTTCAATGTAATTCTGATCATTCATCTAATTTGCAAGTTCCTTCCTTCTTCTTAGGGATTGGGAAAGATGTTCTTTTGCTTCCTTGAGTTTAGCTATGGCCATTTCCAGATCTAGCTTTTCATTTTCAATCACCTTGTTCAGTTTGAATACCTCCATTGTCCTGGATCTTTGCTCAAGCTAGTTAAGCTTTATCTTGAGAACCAATGCTGCTCTGATACCAATTGTTGGAAATATTCAGGAATTAACCGAGTTACTGAGAGGGGAGGGGTGAATCAGTAACTCCAAATTTTCTTTCAATTTAACATGTAATTTACTTTAACCTTTGCATATGAAACTTAAAAGCATTCACAATAATGACACATAGATTTGGTTACCCAGAAACCTTCCAAAAAGAAAGTAAAACTGGGGTGGGGATGAAACCCACAAAGCTTTAATACTGCAGAATAAAGTTGGCCGGTTAAGGCTTACAATTTGATCACTTCTGATGATCTGCCCTGTTAGGAGCAATAAGGATTGCTAAATCCACCCTGTTAAAGGATTTACAAAACATACAATGAAGTATGCACTTGGTAAAGAGATTTTACAAAAGACTGTTAAGTCTACCCGGTTAAAGGATTTAGTACTGATTCACCTGTTAGGATGAAACAGTAGATCTCTTGCTTTGCAACTGGATTGCTGATTGAGATTCACTGATGTACTGATCACCTTCTGTGATGAATTTGTCTTTGCTATTCCTTATACTACTGAAGCCCTTTGTAATTCGCTTATCTCTTCCTTTCTTTCTTTTTCACATATATGCTTCTTACATTTTTGACATTTTTACAACATTGTTTATATACAAGTCTTAAACAATTAATTACAATTACAATTACAAAGTCGGCTTGACAAATAAACATAAGTGCTACTAAGTCGGCCCAAGTATGGTTACATGGTTCCTGCAAACTAACTTGGTAACTTTCTGATACTCAGCGTCCACTGCATTACTTGGCATCGTCATGCACTCGGTAGAAGTGAAGGCACGGTTCATACTGATCACTCGGTAGGTTTTGAACTCAGTAAATACTGGTGACTCGGTAGACATGATGTTACTCAGTTTACACTATCCTATTTAGTTTATACTAACTTGCTCGGTTTGCACTGTCTGCTCGGTTTGCACTGTCTGCTCGGTTTGCACTATCTGCTCAGTTTGCACTGTCTGCTCAGTTTGCACTGTCTTCTCAGTTTGCATTGTCTACTCAGTTTGAATTGTCTACTCGGTTTGCACTATTTTCTCGGTTTGCACTGTCTGCTCGATTTGCACTGTCTGCTCGGTTTGCACCCAGAATGCAAATAAGTGTTGTCACTAGTGGCAATTCTGCTTAATGCCAACACAAACTTCTTAGAGAGTTCAACAAAGGTTGTGACTATCCTATAGGGTATCTTGTAAAACCACTCTATAGTAGTTACTCTCAAGCTCTTGGGGAATAGGTGCATGAGGAAATTGTTACTTTATGCCACTTCTTGGCAAGCCATATAGAACTCCTTTACATGGCTAATTGGGTCTCCCTTTTTGTGATATTTGTCAAACTTGGTTGTCTCAAAGTGTTTAGGAAAGGGGATTGTCATGATTGATCTATCAAAGGGATAGGGAAAAACCTCGTTAAACTTGAAATCCTTTCTCTATGTTCTATCCTTGAGGTCCTTGATAGAATTTTTCATTTATTCCCATTCGGTGTTGATTGGCGTTGGAGTGGGTACTCCCATTGGGAAAGGATCTGATGGTGTTGGTGAATATGGATTATTTTGTGGAGGATACTATGGAGTGGGATATGAAGACTGCCTAGAAAGGTAGGTGGATTGAAATGGATTTTGGGGTGATGGTTGCTGGGGAGGATACTGTTGTTGAGGTGCGAGGGTGTATTTTTGTGGAGGATATAAAGTTGCTTGCTGCTATTGGGTAATGATGGGATTATGTTGTTGTGATGGATAGGATGATGCTTGTTGTTGTTGGGGGATGATAGGATGTTATTGATGTCATGCTAGGAAGTATTGCTACTATGGAGGAGGCTGATAGAATGGTGCAACTTGCTGATAGGATGGTCCTTGATGCACTTGGCTTTGGGCTTGGCTGATGTAGGTGGGATGCATCCCTACATTTCTTAGGGGTGGAATGGCTATTGGAAAGATAGTGATAGGAGGTGGTATTAGAAATAAGAAATATTGAGAGGGGGGGTGAATCAATATTTCACAAACTTTTACTTTTAGCCAATTATGGATATAAGAAATTAACTTGTAGCTTGCATAAGAAAATAAACTAAGTAAAATGAATAACAAGAATAAAAATAAAATGAATAACTCATATCACCATGTTTGTTCTCAAGGAAACCTAGACAAGGGAAAACTCTGGTGGGGATGGTACCCACAACTAATCCACTAATCAAAAGTATATGGTTAAGGATGTTGACCCCGTTAGGAGTTTGTTACATACATATAGTGTTTCTCTCCTGCTTAAAGGACTCCAGGCCTTGTCAGAAGCCCCAACCCTGTTAGGATTTTCTATTAAAACAAATGTTTGCATTATGAGCTCACTACCCAAAGATGCAATATACAATAATAACTTTAGATACAAAGGTAAAATACAAAAACATTTTTACTACTGCCGAATAGCTTCTCTATTCTGATTTAGCTTTGTAGGACCTTCGCTTTGATAGATAGTACTTTCTTCCTTTCTTCTTACAACATACAATTTCACATCATAACAATCACTATATATTTTCTTGTTATTTCTATATCTTTTGCATTACATTGTACTTACATATATACAAGTTATTACAAAATAACTTCCTATCGGCTTACAATACTTTATACTCTTCTCAAAATACAAAATCATTGTATGTTGCCTTAGGGTTAACATCTAGGATGTCATACCTAAATAGTTAAGTCATTATTTTGATAAATAAAATAATCCTTTAACTCAATATAATCATATTCCATCTTCTACTTTGTTCAGGTCATCTCAACACTGTCTCTGTAAAACATTAATATCTTCTTCTGTACATGTCGTATAGACTTGCACTCTCATATGTGGCTTTGATATACATAGAATGAGCCATGGTCAAGTGTGCATGCACTAAACCTTCTTCTGTGAACATTACTAATCAAAACTATCTCTGATTAGACTGGAAAACACTATTGTACTTAGACAATTTTCAAATGCACTCATACAAAACTACTTTCTCCAATCATGTTATCTTCATGCTGAGTATATGTTTCCATAATGATAAAATTCTAATATCCTACTTAGTCAAATTTCCAAAAATCTCCCCCTTTGTCATTGGTGGCAACATATAGGAAAATTGGCTAATTCCCAAAAAACTTTAATTACAAAAATGAAAAATGTAATATATGGCCATTACAAAATTGTGGATCCTACATGTCTATACATGTCTACTTATCTTCCAAAAATGATACCCCCCCAAAGAGTTTACACAATATTATTTTGGTATATATATATCTTCCATATACATACAATTTTTATACTATATTACTCCCCCTTTGACAACAATGACAAGGGTGTCAATTCCATAAGTATGTCAAAATTGATTTACCTCATGATCTAAATACTGCAAGGTTAGAAGTCTTGCAACACAATCTGCAAAATTAGCTTTTAGATTTTCTATGTCCTTGTCCCATGTCTTCTTTACTAAGTGAGAAACAGTGACTAATGCACATAGGCCAAAGGATTCCATTTCAACTTCCTTCAGATTATCATATGTGAATTTTCCATAAGATGTCTTCGCTGAAAGATATTCTTCTAGTTGATTTTCCATAATACTGATCTTCAGTGATAGATGCTCTCTGGGTAGAGCGAATCTCTTAAATTTCTTCTCTTTTTCATCCTAAAGTAGTCTCATGTCATCATATATTTTTCTTTCTTTCTTCTCATTTTCTATGATCTTTGCATTAGGACTCTGCAAATCGTTCATTGTTACTTGTAACTCTACTTCCTTGTCCTTCAACTTCTCTAAAATTTTTGATGTGTGGCTGTGGGATTGTGTACACTTAACATAAAATTCTTTTCCTCTCTCTAAACATCTTCTTAATCCTTTTATGCTTATATCCAAGTTATCCAAATCATTTCTGATATTCTGGAAAACAACTTGAAATACTTGTGCATCATGGGTTGCTTGAGCTTTGACTGATGCAATGTCTGACAAATTTGTGAATTCCATGTCAAAATATTTTATAACCTCTTTAGCTTTGGCTTGGGGATCAACCTCACTAACTTGAGTTGATATCACTCCTTGAAGTTTATTGGTTACGTCAAGTAATGCTCCTTCCAATATTTTTACCTTCTTGTTCTTCCTGATTATCTTATTCAGAGATGAGATCAAATCTATTTGATTATCATCATCAATTTCTTTCTCTAAGATTGCAAAAACTGATTCAATAGGTGGTCTGTGTGGTATTTCTAATGTGTCCTTTATCTTAGAAGTAATTTATGTTTTCTCTAGTTGCATCGCATGCTCCTCTTCTGCAATCTTAATCTATTTTTCTTCCTTCTCCTCTTCTTTCCTTATCTCTACCAATTCTTCCTTCTTTTTCACTTCATCATTTTGCTTATCAACTTTTGTCAAATTGCCAACATCGGCTCCTTGATCATTGAATGGGTTTTCTTCTTTGTCTATGGTGATATTCATGCATTCAATGTTCATAGATTCATCAATAATGTTGATAGAGGGTGGCAGAGCTGCTGATGTTTTAGTCTGATGTTATGCTTCTACCGCTTGATCAGATTCACTTATTAACTCTCCTAGTCAAGGGGTCATTACCTTCACAACCACTTCCTTAGTTTCTCTATTTATCTCTTCATAATTTCCTCCCATTATCAATACTATCCTTCTCTTCCTTCTCAGATGAGTACTTAAGTTCTTAATAATTTCTCTAAAGTGATCTTCATCTTTAATCTCACAAAGCTTTCTTACATACCTTTCTCTTATGCCTTTATCTTCTTCTATAGCTCTCTTCTTCTTGTTTATCAATTTCTCATACAAGTTATCAAGGATCTTGCCCTTGATATCTTCAAAATTCTCGTCAGCAAGGATCATATGTCCGACAACTGCATTTTCAAGATTTAATTTCTCAAAATTGTCATACATTTCATAATATTTTTTTAGCTTGATGAAATCCCCTTCATTTATAATCAAAGGGTTCACTTTGTCTATTTTAGGCTTCCATTGTTTCTTCTTGCTGCTACCTTCCTCTTCATCTGCATGTGGCTTCACTACTGGTGTCTTCATTTTCACTGGTGTAAAGATAGTTTTTTGTCTCTTACTTGGTCCACTTTCCATTTATTTCACTCTCTTAATTAGTGTGGTGGAGGTGGATCTTGTGGATTTCCTTACTTCTGGTACATCCAATTATTCAATCTCTACATCAATATTCTAAATTTCTTTAGTAGGGGTTGCATAGGTTGTCAAGGGTGGAACAGACAATACTTATTTCTATCCAATATCCCTAATTGTTGTTGTTTTCTTCTTTGCAATGAAAAATTCATGCTTGGTCATGCCTGTATCTTTCAATACTTTCTTAATTCTACTATCAACTCTCTTCTTTTCCATTTTCTATACTTGTGACTTTTGTACTAAATTGAAGTTCTCTTCACGTGTTCCAAATCTAGGACTCTTCGCATCTAAATTACTTTTAAGTAACCTATTTACATATCATTCAATTTCTACTTTTGATACCTCATACTCAAGAGGATCTACAAATTCTACTCTTGGCTCAACTTCTTCAATGTAGGTAAAGTCTATGTCCACTAAGAAGCATATCTCATCTTTATACTTCTCCATAATAGATGGTTGAATCCATGATCTTTTTTTCATTTTATTCTGAAAAGTCTTTATTATTAGAGTATCACTCTCATTCACTTTATCAATAGGATGTCTCAGATATACTTTGTTTATCATGTCCATTGAATCTTTGTTATCATTCCAATCAAATCCTATAGTGTATGGAAATCTTCTTAACAAATGGAAAAACATGTAGGTGATCAGGGATGAGAATCTAAACTATGAATTCTTAGTCTTTCTAATCTTCTCAAGATTTTCAGTCAACTATATCATCAAAATCTCACCCATATCTACTTCTACTTTGTCTACACACATAAGATAAGATGCATGTACCATGCAAGCTACCATGTCATATTCCCTTGAACTCACACATAATTTTTAAGTCAATATTTTGCATACATATCTCACATCATCTTTCTCAATTTTACTTATAAAAATTCCTCTTCCATTATATGAAGACTTGGTGTTGTCTAATACTATTTTCTTAGCATTCTTTTCATTCAAAGGAATTACTCTTGACTTTGATAGTCTTGTTACCTCATTAATAAGATCTGTAGTGATGTCTATGACTCTATCATCCAACCAAAAATTTCCATTGTGAATTCTTCTCAAGATTATCTTGGTCCATTCATCATTCTAAAACTCATAGTGAAGTGTGTACTTGAAAATATCTATTTGACTTAAATGCTCAAACCCTTCTTTGTAGGATACGTCTTGTTTGTAAATATTATTATACTCCATGGTTAAACTACCATCTCCTACAGTCTCAAACTTATATTTTAGATAATCTTTCACATCTTCCAAATGCAAAAATTCATCTAGAATGGTTGACAAAGCCAAATTAGGGTCTTCCTCTAAGGGTTCTATAGGTTCCTTCTTCACCTTAGGTCTAGCTGAATCTTTGATGTTGTGAACTAGTGATGCATTCATGATTCTATTAAAATATGACTTCTTTGATAGTGAATGCTTAGTAAAATACCTCAGAATCACAATTTATGGCTTTGCATAGATCTGGTGAGAAATCTATCTCCAAATTCTGCAAACTACTCTCAATCTCCACTGACTAGCTCTCTATATCTCTTGTAAACATTTGAATGATCTACTAATGCCAATCATCTCCTTTTATCCTTCAAAATTTTCAAGATACTAACATTGCATTCAATTTCTTAAGTGCTTCATGCCAAAAAGCTAAACTAGTTACCTACACAACTTCATTCTTTTCATGTACTTGCATACATGTCCATAAATTCATGTGCTCTTAACCATAGCTTCATTATATCATATACTAGCTCATATTAACTTCACAAGACTTAATTCAATTTACTCTAAATTCTACACTATTCTGATGCCTTACTCTAATACATAATTCATGAAATAAATACTTAATTTCTTTGCGATGAATTAGGAAATGACTCACACTTACTCTCAGGGACTTCACCTGTCTAATTTTGTGGTGTACTGAGTATGCTCTCTTGATCTGTGGCTTTAACAAACTCAACTTCTTCCAAGTTATTGCAACATTCTCTCTGACTGTTGTTGGTATTCACATTTCTCCTTGTGTAGTTTCTAGGATTAGGGTTTCTCATGTTGTTCATTCTGTAAAATATCATTGTGTGACCGAAGTTGTTACATATCTAAAAAACTACTCCATTGTTTCCATATCTCATTCTTGGTTGACTGATTTGTGATCTGTAATTTCTAGCAATATGTCCAATTTTGTTGCATCTATAACCTGCAACTCCATTCCTTTTTGTCTCCAATAGGTCTCTTATCTGCAGGGTTAGTATCTCTAAACATTCTACTACTATTATTATCATTAGATCTAGGTTTCTTACAATCAATAGATCTATGTCCAAAACCATGACAATTATAACAATAACCAGATATAGGTTTGAATTGCTTACTTATACAATCTCTTTTCATGTGTCCAAAAGAATTGCATGAAAAACATCTACCTTTGAATTATCTTTGGGTCTCTTTAGGTGGTTCATCTTGCTTAGGTGGATTAGGTATATCTTAAGATTTGTTAGCTTCATTAGGCTTCTTTTCATCTTTATTCTTAGGGTGTTTCAGATATAGTTCATTGCACTCCTCAATCTTCTTCAGGAACTTATCTTCAATATATCCAAGACCGGTTTTATCATAAGATGGTTTCTAATAAGACATTTGTTTATCAATCTTTTCACTACTAGAATACAATTTCTCAAGATTTTGTTTAGACTGAGTTAGTTCTCCTTTCACAATTGTATTGTACTTCTCAAGTTCAACATAATACAATTTGTTTTCTCAAGTTTAGATGTCACTTTGGTAAGTTTAGATCTTAGATCTGCATTCTCAAATTTCATATTTGATTCATCTTTTCTATTGTCATCTTTCAAGATTAACTTCAGATCTACAATCTTTAGTTCATGTTTAAGGATCTCATTTTCTATCTTTAGTTTTGAAACTTCATCATAGTCCTTGACTTGAATTGTAGGTTCTTTCTTTGATTTCAGATCTTATATCTTTTCTTTTAGTTTCTCAGTGTAGTTTTTCACATCATCATATTTCTACTTTAGAGTATCTCTTTCTTTAGTAAGAACATCAATCCATTCAAGAGCTTCATCAAGACTTTTTTGCAACTAATCCATATCCATAGAGATCTTACTCAAGCTGTTAGGCTTTCTCTGAATAACTTTGTTCTGAGTAACTAAGATCTGATACCAATTGTTAAAAATAGGAAATACTAAGAGGGGGGGTGAATCAGTATTTCATAAACTTTTACTTTTTCCCAATTATGGATATAAGAAATTAAATTGTAGCTTGCATAAGAAACTAAACTAAGTAAACTGAATAACAAGCATAACAATAAAATGAATTAACTCATAACACCATTTTTGTTCTCAAAGAAACCCTAGCCAAGGGAAAACCTGGTGGGGATGGTACCCACAATTGATCCACTAATCAAAAGTATATGGTTAAGGATGTTGACCCTATTAGGAGTCTTTTACATACATATAGTGTCTCTGTCTTGGTTAAAGGATTCTAGGCCTTGTTAGAAGCCTCAACCTTGTAAGGAATTTCTATTACAAAACAAAATGTTTGCAAGATGAGATCACTACCCAAACATGTAATTAATGAACTACAATTGATTAAATATATCAATTAATTGAAGAAATAGTGATTAGACATCACTGAGTACTAAAATGATATGTAAGATGATTAAATCAGTCAATATGTTATCATTGATGTGAACTAGTATTGACAATACTTATCATGTTAGTTAAAAACATCTAAACATCTGTTAGAGGAAGAAAATATGAAGAACTAAGATATCTACATATGAAAAAGATGGATATAACGGATAAGGATAAGGTAAACATTGGGTAACTTATTGATGAGTCTATGGCTTTATATTGTTGACTTGAGCATGTTACATTAATCTATTCTAAAGAAGAGATCTGAAATTGAAGAAGGAAATGTGGTCAGTAATTGAAGATTTGTGTATACACTGAGCTAGTGCAGTGTATACCGACTGATAGTATCAACCGAGCTAGTTTTGTTAGAATACCTGAGAGGGGGGGGGGGGGTGAATCAGTTATCCAGTGTCCCAAAACAAAATGTATAATCCAAAACAATTTCTTCTATTTCTACTCATCGATAAGCAATAATAACTCTTACTGTCTGTGCTTTTATCGATTACCAGTCTAATACTTATAACTATTTATCGATCAAATCTAATATGTAACATGCAAAGTATGATAACAAACAAATATCACAATCAACATATAACACAAGAGATTTAACGTGGAAAACCTGTAAAGGGAAAAACCACTTGGCACAGGCAACCCAAAATTGTTCACTCTTTTGAAGTGAGGTCGGTTAAGACCCAACCCTATTAAAGGTTACAAACACACTGTCAGGTGTGACCTTGTTAGATGATTTTAGACTAGAAGATATCATCCAACCAGCATTCACTATGGGGTTGACAGGATAACAATGTTCATTCTATGAATGATACATCATAAGACTTTCAGAGTCCACTCGGTTAAGAGATTTAGACTGTATACAATGGCTAAATATGTAACAGTAAAATGACCTCCCTTAATACAACTTCAATTGCAAATTACAGATCAATATTTAGTCCATTCAAATCCTTTTGATCAATAATTCACTTCAGATTCAATACTGTATCAACTTACAGTCCATCGGTAAATGCTCTATGTAGCTCAGTAATTGCTCTGTAGCTTGGTTCTCACTAACCAGTATGATCAGAATGCATGAAACCTTATTCACGTGATAATCATGCAGCTTCTTCTTCTTCCCAGCATTTTCATAAAGAGATTTTGTTCTCTTATATAGATGATTAAATCATTTTCTTCTCCACCATCAGATTTTGCTGCTTATTCACATTCATAGATTTTGCCGCTTAAACTTTCTCGGTACTTGTGTCAATAACACATTTCAATTTGCTTCGTTAGATCTTCTTTGAATTTTGTCAGCCCTTGATCTGTGTAACAAACATTATCTATTACCTCGATGTTATACTCTTTCCAGCTCATTAATCTTATCAGCTAAACTAATCATTTAATTCATTCTGTCTTCCTCGGTTAACAAAGAAATGCATCGGTGAACACTTCTCAGTTAATACTGCGGTTGGTATACACTACACTATGTTGGTGTATACTAGAAATGCTTCATTTACCGACAACACTGCTTTGTGTCTTTCAACTCTATACTTCATTATAGATAAATGCAACATAATGAAGTCAATATCATCAAGTCATGGACTCATCAATAAGTTACTCAATGTGTTCCTTATCCTCATCTGTCATGTACATCTTTCCTCATGTAGATTTCTCTATTCTTCATCTCTTTTCCACTTTTCTTCAGATGTCTCAGTGTAGTAACTTACAAGATAAGTGCTGTCAAACTAGTTGACATCAATGACAACATAATACTAATTTAATCATATTACATATCTAATCAGCAACTTCTTAGTGATCTTGTAATCATAGATCCTTCAATCAGATTCCAAATCAATTGTAGTCCAACAATCTCTCCCTTTGGCATTGATGGAAACTCAAGTAATATGAAATGTGCCATAAACATACCAAACATACATTCTACAACTTTGTGAATAAATGTTGTAAGTCGAATAGACTTAATATGTTTAATCACTACGTTACTAAACTAGCATTAAGTAATACAGCTTTACTTTTCTGTAGTTGTGATCTTTTTAGTTCTCCTATTCCTGCTTCTATTCTTTGTAATTATCTTCAATACTCTATCTCATTCAGATTGTCTCTCCCTTAGATAATTGTTGTTGGTGCTTGTTCCTTTTCATATTTTGGTTTATCTCTTCCATTTTCATTTCATATGGTATGGTTTATCTCTCCCTTTGATAGCAATGCCAAAGAAACAAATAAACAATCAGCTCTGTAGTAGCCAAGTAACTTTTTGTGATGTTCAGTACTTCCTCTGTATCTCTATATACTGATATCTCATTGGGTCAGGTTCTCAAGCTTAATCACAACCTTGAACATGATTCAAAGTGTGAACTATGTTGCATTAACATGAATGATCTTCTGAGAAAAAATTGGCTGATGCAACATCCAAATCACCTTAGTGATTGATAGATAGGGGATGGACCCCAAGTCTAGTCCTCAAGTATTCAAATGTGTCCTTCGGTAGGGGCTTTGTAAAAATATTTGCAAGTTGCTTTAGATGTAAAAAATTCCAACTTTACATGCTTCTCTTGCACTTGTTCTCTTAAGTAATGATACTTAATAGATATATGCTTTGTCTTAGAGTGCATCATAGGATTCTTTGAAATATTAATAGCACTAGTGTTGTCACAGTATATAATCACTTGGTCAGTGATTACCTCATTCATTCCTTCCAACACTTGTTTGATATATGCAATGTTTGAGCAGTTAGTAGCAGTAGCAACATACTCTGCTTCAGCTGTAGACTAAGAAATACAAGCCTACTTTTTACTTGTCCAGGTTACAAGTCTTTCACCAAAGAAAAATGCTCCTCCGGTGGTCCTTTTTCTATCATCCACATTTCCTGCCCAATCAACATCGGTGTAAACTTTCAATTCAAACTTCCCTTCCTTAGAATACCATAATCCATAATTTTCTATTTTCTTCAAGTATCTTAAGATCCTTTTTGTTGCTATCATGAGTGATTCTCTAGGGTTAGCAGAAAATCTTGCAACAATTCCCACAACATATGTTATATGTGGCCTACTATGAACTACGTACATTAGCTTGCCAATCATAGATTGGTAAAGTGTCTGATTTACCTCAGTAGTTTCATCCTCCTTTGTCAATTTGCATCCAATAGCTATCAATGTTCGCATAGGTTTAGCATCTTCCATGCCAAATGTCTTCAGTACTTCCTTTATGTATTTAGATTCTATGATGAATATGCTATCACTCTGCTGAATCACTTATAGTTCAAAAAAGAACTTAATCTCTCCGAACATAGACATTTCAAATTCCTTTTGCATTTCATTAGCAAATACCTTGCAGACAAGATCTGAGCCACCAAAGATAATATCATCAACAAAAATTTCAGCAATGATAATAGTATCATCAGTATCACCTTTCACATATAGATTGTTGTTTTCACTTGTTCTAACAAATCCAATACTTAACAAGTAAGTATGTAGTCTTTCATACCATCATCTTAGTGCTTTCTTTAGTCCATATAAAGCTTTATGTAATCTACATACCATGTCTTTATTGTCGGGATCAACAAATGCTTCAGGTTGTTCAATGTAGACTTCTTCTTCAAGTATACCATTCAAAAATGTTGACTTTACATCCATTTGATAGACTTTGAAATTCTTATGTGTACCATATGAAAGTAGCATTCTAACTCCTTCTAATCTAGCAATTGGTGCAAATGTCTCACTATAGTCAATGCCTTCTTCCTGTGCATATCCCTTGCATACTAATCTAGGTTTATTTCTTGTAACTTCACCATTTTCATTCAATTTATTCCTATATATCCACTTAGTACCGATGACATTCTTATCTTTTAGTCAGGGTACTAAGGACTAGGTTTTGTTCTTTTCTATTTTCTCTATTTCCTCCATTGCATTAACCCATTCTTCATTCTCTAATGCAACTTTCACAGTTTTAGGTTCGAATTCACAAATTAGACATGTACCTTGTCTTGTTTTGCTTCTGGTTTGCATTCTAGCATGTCTGTCTCCACTGATTTGTGTCTCAGGATGATGTCTCCTGAAAAAACTAGCCAAGACATGATTTCTCCTTTCTTGTTCATCATGCTCAGGGTCATTTCCTTGCTTGGCAGCTTCTTCGTGTTCATTGATTTGTGGTGCCTATTGTACTGCATTATTTCCCCACTGACCGGTTGTTATAGCTTGTGATGTCAGTAGATACTCTGGATGTTCAATGTAAGTAAATCTACCATAGTCTTCTAGTTCCTTTGTATTTTCCTTAGTGTATTTGTCATCAAACTCATCAACATGAACATTAGTACTTTCAACAATCTTATTTGTAGCCTTATTCAAACATTTTTATGCTTTACTTGTAGTGAAATATCCAAGAAATATTCCTTCCTCCCCTTTAGAATCAAATTTTTCATTTCTCTCATCTTTCAAGATAAAGCATTTACTTCCAAATTTTTTGAAATAACTCACAGTGGGTTTGTGACCAAACCATAGTTCATAAGGTGTTCGGTTGGAGTCCTTCTTCAGTTGTACTCAGTTAAGGACATATACAACTGTGCTGACAGCTTCCCTCCAATATGTTTGAGCAACATTCTTTTGTATCATCAATGTTCTAGCACAGTCAATTATTGACCTATTCCTTCTTTCAGCAATGCCATTTTGCTGAGGTGTCCTCAGTGCAGATACCTGCCTCTTGATTCCATGCTTATTGTAAAATATAGTAAATTCATCAGAGATAAATTCACCTCCTCTATAAGATCTTAAGCACTTTATTTCCTTTCCGGTTTCTTTTTCTACCTTAGCTTTATACCACTTAAACATTTTCAAAGCTTCAGATTTCTCTTTCAAGAACATAACAGTCATCAATCTAGTATAATCATCAACAAAAAGAATAAAATATCTATCACTAGAATAGCTCTAAGTTCTCATAGGACCACATAGGTCAGTATGAACCAACTCAAGTATCTTGTTTGTTGAATAGTCCTTGCTTTTAAAACTAGACTTAGTCATCTTACCTTTCTGACATTCATGGCACATGGCATGATTAGGTTTTGTCAAGTTAGGCAATCCTCTGACTCTTTCCTTTCTACTAATCTTCATCATGTTGTTAAAGTTCACATGGCATAACCTTCGGTGCTACAACCAAGCATCTTCATCCTTTGTTAACAAACAAGAATAATTATCTATATCAAGATAGAAAAGATTGCCTCTCGATTGTGTACCGGTTCTGACAAGTCTTTCTCTATCATCATAAATCTTCACCTTTTTGTTCTCAAAAGCTAGATGGTGGCCTGAATTGTTCAGTTGAGCCACACTTATCAGATTATGGTTCAATCCATCAACCCAATATGCATTTTCACATTGTAATCTATCATTGATCATCAGTGAGCCTTTACCTCTTACCATACAAGGTGCATCATTTCCCATTCTCACAGATCCTCCATTATATTCAACAAGATTATCAAAATTCTCTACATCACTGGTCATATGATGTGTGTAGCCACTGTCTATGATCCATGTATAATTTCTACTTACTTTAGAGATCAGTGCTGTCTCTTCATGTTTCTCTTCCTCTTCTGAGTCATCTTTCATAGCAACAAATACAACTTCTATATCATCATTAGAATCAGATTCAGTTTCAATATCTTCGGCTATGTAACATACCTTTTTTCCTTTTTCATCTCGGTTGTCTCTGTTGTTGTGTCAAAAACCTCTGTTGACTCTTCTCCCATAGCTTCCTTCAGATCAATCTTTGAATCTATCATCATCTTTCTTCTATGGACATCTAGCAGCAATGTGACTGACTTCCTTACAATTGAAGCATGCTAAAGGTAGTTTACCTCTATACCTTCCTTTTCCTTTGGGTAATCTTTTGGCCATAAGTGCTTCAAGCTCATCAAGTTCATCATCGGTATTGTCATCACTATCACAATTCTTACTATTCTTGCTAGACTTTCCAATCTTCAGAGAAGACATGAAAGCGGATTCAATAGAAGGAACAACACTGTTATTAAAATTGTTTAATTCAAAGGTTATAAGATTACCAATCAAAGTGTCAAGAGTGAGGTTGGATGTAGCTCTTGTTTCATGAATTGCAGAAATCCCGATTGCATAAACTGGTAGCAAAGTTCTAAGAATCTTGCTTATCATTGTTTCATCATCAATCACTCCATCAGATGCTCTTATAGCATGTACCACTTCTTAAAGTCTATTTGAATATTGGATAATGTTCTCTTCTTCTTTCATTCTCATTTCATCAAATCTGCCTCTCAGACTTTCAGCTCAGGCTCTTTTGACATCTAGATCTCCACTGTAGATTTGTGCTAATTTATCCCACATTCCTTTGGTAGTTGTGCATGTCTTGATATCTTCAAATTTAGCGTCGATACAGGCAGCTACAAGTTCCATCATAGTAACATTGTGTTCATGCTTATCCTTCAGTTTATCAATAGTTAGGGGACTAGTGGGTGGTTGTATGTAGCCATTTTGCATCAGATCTAGTGCTGAGTTTCCAATTCCAGATATGTGTAGCTTCATTCTGCTTTGCCATACTGCAAAGTTCTCTTTATTTAGTTTTGGTACTTCCCTCTTATACATCTTGAGACCTTTATGATTAAGTCTTTAAAACTCTGTTCCAAGCAACGTAGCTCTGATACCAATTGTTAGAATAACTGAGAGGGGGGGTGAATCAGTTATCCAGTGTCCCAAAACAAAATATATAATCCACAACAATTTCTTCTATTTCTACTCATTGGTAAGCAATAATAACTCTCACTCTCTATACTTTTACTGATTACCAGTCTAATACTTATAATTGTTTACCGATCAAATCTAATATGTAACATGCAAAGTATGATAACAAACAAATATCACAATCAACACATAACACAAGAGATTTAATTTGGAAACCCTATAAAGGGAAAAAACACCTGGGATTGGCAACCCAAAATTGTTCACTCTTCTGAAGTGAGGTTAGTTAAGACCCAACCTTGTTAAAGGTTACAAACACACTGTCAGGTGTGACCTTGTTAGAGGATTTTAGACTAGAAGTTATCGTCCAACTAGCATTCACTATGGGGTTAACAGGATAACAATGTTCATTCTATGAATGATACATCATAAGACTTTCAGAGTCCACTTGGTTAAGAGATTTAGAATGTATACAATGGTTAAATATGCAACAGTAAAATGTCCTGCCTTAATACAACTTCAATTGCATATTACAGATCAATATTTAGTCCATTCAAATCTTTTTGATCAATAATTCACTTTAGATTCAATATTGTATCAACTTACTGTCCGTCGGTAACTACTCTTTGTAGCTCAGTAATTGCTCTACAGCTCGGTTCTCACTAACCAGTATGATCAGAATGCATGAAACCTTATTCACGCAATAATCCTACAGCTTCTTATTCCTAAAATTTTCATAAAGAGATTTTGTTCTCTTATATAGATGAGTAAATCATTTTCTTCTCCACCATCAGATTTTTCTGCTTATTCACATTCATAGATTTTTCCGCTTAAACTTTCTCAGTACTTGTGTCAATAACACATTTCAATTTGCTTCATTAGATCTTATTTGAGTTTTGTCAACCATTGATCTGCGTAACAAACATTATCTGTTACCTTGATGTTATACTCTTGCCAGCTCATCAATCTTATCGGCTAAACTAATCATTTAATTCATTCTATCTTTCTCGGTTAACAAAAAAATGCATCGGTGAACACTACTCGGTTAATACTGCGGTCGGTATACACTACACTCCATTGGTGTATACTAGAAATGCTTCATTTACCTACAATATTGCTTTGTGTCTTTCAGCTCTATACTTCATTATAGATAAATGCAACATAATGAAGTCAATATCATCAAGTCATGGACTCATCAATAAGTTACTCAATGTGTTCCTTATCCTCATCTGTCATGTACATCTTTCCTCATGTAGATTTCTCTATTCTTCATCTCTTTTGCACTTTTCTTCAGATGTCTCGGTCTAGTAACTTACAAGATAAGTGTTGTCAAACTAGTTGACATCAATGACAACATAATACTGATTTAATCATATTACATATCTAATCAGCAACTTCTCAGTGATCTTGTAATCACACATCCTTCAATCAGATTCCAAATCAGCTGTAGTCCAACAATCTCTCCCTTTGGCATTGATGGCAACTCAAGTAATATGAAATGTGCCATACACATACCAAACATACATTCTACAAATTTGTGAATAAATGTTGTAATTCAAATAGATTTAATATGTTTAATCACTACGTTACTAAACCAACATTAAGTAATACAACTTTACCTTTTTTTAGTTGTGATCTTTTCAGTTCTCCTGTTCCTGCTTCTGTTATTTGTAACTGATCTTCAATACTTTGTCTCATTTAGATTGTCTCTCCCTTAGATAATTGTCGTCGGTGCTTGTTCCTTTTCATACTTTGGTTTATCTCTTCCCTTTTCATTTCATATGGTATGGTTTATCTCTCCCTTTGATAGCAATGCCAAAGAAACAAATAAACAATCAGCTCTGTAGTAGCCAAGTAACTCTTTGTGATGTTCAGTACTTCCTCTATATCTCTATATATTGATATCTCATTGGGTCAAGTTCTCAAACTTAAATACAACCTTGAACATGATTCAAAGTGTGAACTATGCTGCATCAACATGAATGATCTTCTGAGAAAAAATTGGCTGATGCAACATCCAGATCACCTTAGTGACCGATAGACAGGGGACAGACCCCAAGTCTAGTCCTCAAGTATTCAAATGTGTCCTTCGGTAGGGGCTTTGTAAAATATCTGCAAGTTGTTCTTTAGATGTAACAAATTCCAACTTTACTTGCTTCTCTTGCACTTGTTCTCTTAGGTAATGATACTTAATAGATATATGCTTTGTCTTAGAGTGCATCAAAGGATTCTTTGAAATATTAATAGCACTAGTGTTGTCATAGTATATAATCACTGGGTCAGTGATTACCTCATTCATTCCTTCCAACACTTGTTTGATATATGCAATGTTTGAGCAGTTAGTAGCTGTAGCAACATACTCTACTTCAGTTGTAGACTGAGAAATACAAGCCTACTTTTTACTTGTCTAGGTTACAAGTCTTTCACCAAAGAAAAATGCTCCTCCGGTAGTGCTTTTTCTATCATCCACATTTCCAGCCCAATCAGCATCGGTGTAAACTTTCAATTCAAACTTCCCTTCCTTAGAATACCATAATCCATAATTTTTTGTTTTCTTCAAGTATCTTAAGATCCTTTTTGTAGCTATCATGTGTGATTCTCTAGGGTTAGCAGAAAATCTTGCAACAATTCCCACAACATGTGCTATATCTGGCCTACTATGAACTACGTACATTAGCTTGCCAATCATAGATTGGTAAAGTGTCTGATTTACCTCAGTAGTTTCATCCTCCTTTGTCAATTTGCATCCAGTAGCCATCGGTGTTCTCACAGGTTTAGCATCTTCCATGCCAAATGTCTTCAGTACTTCCTTTATGTATTTAGATTGTGTGATGAATATGCCATCACTCTACTAAATCATTTGTAGTCCAAGAAAGAACTTAATCTCTCCGAACATAGACATTTCAATTTCATTTTTTATTTCATCAGCAAATGCCTTGCAGACAAGATCTGAGCCACCAAAGATAATATCATCAACAAAAATTTTAGCAATGATAATAGTATCATCAGTATCACCTTTCACATATAGATTGTTGTTTTCACTTGTTCTAACAAATCCAATACTTAACAAGTAAGTATGTAGTCTTTCATACCATGCTCTGAGTGCTTGCTTTAGTCCATATAAAGCTTTATGTAATCTACATACCATGTCTTTATTGTCGAGATCAACAAATCCTTCAGGTTGTTCAATGTAGACTTCTTCTTCAAGTATACCATTCAAAAATGCTGACTTTACATCCATTTGATAGACTTTGAATTTCTTATGTGCAACATATGTGTAATACCTCTCCTATGGTGATACTTGGACTTTTTGACTTGTACATTTATTATGATGGTTAGGACTATACATTTACATTTATGTTTTGTGGATGATGATGAGATTGATATGCTCAGTTATGGTTAGCATTTATATGTTTATGAGATTAGAAAACCATCTATTTTTATATGTTTTACGGATCTAACCCAAGGAATTGAATTTAACCATTATCATGATGTTTTATTTTTCATGGATATGTGTCTAATGTGTTTTCATGACTTAGGATGAAGTCGTAGTTACTCACTTAGTTGAAGTCCACACAATGTATCGATCCTGGTCATCTGTTTGCATATAGCTGATTTGTATGTATATCCATATGTATATGTATCTCTTCTTGGTGATGTAGGGTTGCAGGTACCAGGTATCGTCTCCACCTGGCTTCATAGGTCTGACCAATCCCTCGAAATCCTTGATCGTTGTTGTTGTTACAGAGATATCACCAGGTTCCATAGGAAGGAACTCTACCTCTGATCCTTTTACCTTTAGGTGGGGAGTACCTGAGTCAGTCTCTTGTGTGGATGTATTGTGTGATCTCATAGTTGTTGGATTTGTGGATCTTGTAGTTAGTTCTTGCCTTCATGGTATGTTCAATTTTGTTAGTAGACTATTGATATGAATTATTGTTCATTTGAGGGTATGATTTAGTAATTTATTTTAATTAGAAGCTACTATTATACTAGCATATCTTGTTAGGAACAAGATGGTGTGTGATTAAATCATGTGATTTTAAATATCGATAATAATGAATAATTTTATGGTATTATTTTATAATACTCATAATAACAAAGTGTCTATGGCAATATTAATAATAAATGTTTTAAATAATAGTGGTAGAATCTAACTTAAGTTTGTAGCTACCTAATATATATTTTTAAATGTGGATTAGTGTATAAATAAATAATATATTTTATAATAATGTGATTCTTGATATTTAATATGAATAATAGTGTGTCTTATTTATGATATATGTACCATAAGCATATGGGTGCACACATATGCCTATGAATACACACACACACACACACATATATATATATATAAATATTATATAATAAATTAATTTGGGAAAGAAACTATTCTTATAAATCTATGTTATTCTTATGGTAAATAGGATTAGTAGATTCTATCACCATAGTTAAATAAATTAGTAAATTATTTTAAGATTATATTATTTATTTTGACACCCTTAAATTTAGGGAAACAAAGATTATAGTTTTATTTAAAATTTATCTCTCCCTTTTTGGGAATGGTTTTGCAAACCATCTCATTAACAAATAATGGATGGATAGTTGAGATGGTTGCATCGGTTGGATTACCCATGCAACCACCATCTCCATTCTATTTACAGGAAGACTTTCCTATGTGAGAGGGTGTTTAATGGAAGTTCATTTTGAGAGGATACAATAATAGGATTTCAGGAAAATTAATTATCTTGGTGAGGAGAGAATCCATTGTTTGAGATTGGCATTTTGTGGCTTCGGGAAGAGGCTGGAAGATTGCAAGCAGAGTGATTCAAAGGAGTGCTAGAAAAATTGGAGAGGATTGAATCTTCCTTCATCAACCGATCTTCGCAGGACTCCAGGTTGGAATCCATCCTGAGAAATAGATTTATTTTGTAGTATGAATGTTGTATTTAGATCTGCTGAAAGTTTCTGTATTTTGTATTATTATTGTAAAACATATGTGTACTATTGTATTATTATTATATTGTATTGTGTATTATTATTACGAAATGTTGGTACATTAATGTATTATGTAATAATGTATTAATGTATTCTGTAATAATGTATTATTACATAATATTGATACATTATTGTATTATTACTGGTCATGTAGATATTATTGTATTATTTTTCCATCCATCCATAAATTATACCAATGATATATTATTGTATTACAAATGTTAAATTGTTGTAGTATTCTGTCATTTTAATAAGAATTGATTTTGTGTTATTTATACAATAGAAACGTTATTATGATAGCCATTTTTGTTTTATTTGTATAATGCCAGCCATTTTTAATATTTTGTCATTGCAATAGAAATATTATGTCATTTTATTATGCCATCCAGCCGTTTATACAAGTTTATAGAATCTCGAGTATAAAATCATTTTATTTTCATGTTTTGGTTCTCTACCATTTGGTCAAGTTAAATGTTATTACCTGTGTCATTTCTGCATGTTTGGAGGCTATGTTTGTGTCAGGGTTGAAGTTGAACAAGTTTAATATTTAAGCCAAGTAGTATAATAAATAGGTTTTCGCTTTATACAAGTATAACCTTTAAGTTATACTTGTATAAAGGGTTTAGGTACCTTTCAGATTGATTGGGATAGGTTTTAGCCTCCTAGGAGTTAAGTTGTAACTTCTAAATCTTAGATTTTTAATAAAATCAGACTTAATCAAATTTCAAACTTAGTCAAATTTTAGGTTTAGAATGAAATTTATGGAGCATTACCCTTGGTATATGGAATTTTGGGTAAACCTTAAATTTGTTCATTACTTTTTTGGTGGAGGTTATGTTTAGTGCATTTAGATGCCTCAATAAGGTTAGGATGTGTTTAGGAAGTGGTTTAGGGTTTAGAGTTGTCTAAGAGGATCAGGACCATTCTAAACATCGTTAAACGTTCCTAATTTCTCTAAACATCCATAAACTATCTTATTATTTTCTATTCTTTGTAGTAGTTCTCAAATGTGTTTATAATGTGTTTTTACTACATGTATGATGTGATTGTGATATGTGGGTTAAGGGTAGAAAACCTAACGACACCTAGTGAGTGGCTCTCAGTGCGGGGTCAGGGCCCTAAGTGGTTAGAACCAGGATAATCGACTGAAGAGTTATTTAACAAGTGAAAACTTAATTAAACTTATGGGAATGGGTTCAAACATTAAAAAGATTAAATGTGCCTCGTCCATGCCATTAGTGCTAGTAAAGGCTAAGGATGGGAGTGGGAGAAGGTACCTATGTGTAGGTACGATCGAATGGTGCTTGTCAGTACGAAAGGCATTCGATCCCACATGTGCCTACTTGGGGGCTGGGGCCCAGAGTGGCTAGTACCGGGACAACCCAAGGGGTGAGGGCTATGTGATGAAACTCACTTAGGTTGTTGCTTAGAGTTTCTACCAAGCCTTAGAACCTTTTTGGGGAAAGATTTATACTTTGATCTTCTTTTATTTGCAATTTGGGAAAGGTTACCCAACCCTAGGTTTGGCCTAGCTATTCCTTCCTTGTGGACCTTGGTTTTTATCTCCTAGCACGAGGGAGTGGGCCTTTGGGTGTCCACATGGTTGGGTGGTAAATATTTTTATCGAGGTATCTTTTGCGGATGCAGTGTTTGAAGATTCATGATTGCTTATGTACCAATTTTTGAAGAATGAAGGCTTTGTAATTATGTTTCATGATGTAAAACTATTGTTACCTCCCAAGAGGAGATGAATGTATTGTAATCATTGATGTAATTCAAAAATGATGTATTTGGAATGGTTAGACTTAGGAAAAAGGGAAAGGGTGAACTCTATGTATAAGATGTATATTGGAAAAGAAAAAGGATTTGGTAACATTTCAAGTATGTTAGTATGCTTCTTATTATTGATTAAGTGAAAAAGGATATTGAAGAACAAATGTATTATTTGCAATGTATCAAATGATTTAGATGATTCTATTTGATTTAAAACTTATATTGTTCATAAAGGATACTTAGGAATATAGATGGTGTTAAATGGAAAATTGAAATGAAAGTACTTTGTATTTCTTAAAGAACCTTATAATGATATGATGTAGTTTGCTTTAAGAAGTAAATTTTGTTGTTAGCTTACATAATGGACTTAAATTAATCATGCATTTAATAAGAAGGTAACCTTGGAGGAATCTAAGTTAATCTATGTGTTTTTTATTTAATTCTTTTTAAAAATTCAAAAAATTTCATAAATTATTACTTAGGTTTTCTTTTACAAAGAGAATATTTGTTCTCTTCCCCGGTTCCCTTGCAGGGCATGACAATATGCAAGTAGCATTCTAACTCCTAATCTAGCAACTGGTGCAAATGTCTCACCATAGTCGATGCCTTCTTCTTGTGCATATCCCTTGCATACTAATCTAGCTTTATTTCTTGTAACATCACCATTTTCATTCAATTTATTCCTGTGTATCCACTTAGTACCGATAACATTCTTATATTTCGGTCAAGGTACTAAGGACTAGGTTTTCTTCTTTTCTATTTGCTCTATTTCCTCCTTCATTTCATTAACCCATTCTTCATTCTCTAATGCAACTTTCATAGTTTTACGTTCAAATTCATAAATTAGACATGTACCTTGTCTTGTTTTGCTTCTAGTTTGCATTCCAGCATGTCTGTCTCCAATGATTTGTGTCTCGAGATGATGTATCCTGAAAAAACTAGCCAAGACATTATTTCTCCTTTCTTGTTCATCCTGCTCAGGGTCATTTCCTTGCTCGATAGCTTCTTCATGCTCATCAGTTTGTGGTGCCTGTTGTACTACATTATTTCCCTGCTGACCAATTGTTATAGCTTGCGATGTTAGTAGATACTCTGGATGTTCAATGTAAGTGAATCTACCATAGTCTTTTGGTTCCTTTGTATTTTCCTCTATGTATTTGTCATCAAACTCATCAACATGAACATTAGTACTTTCAACAATCTTATTTGTAGCCTTATTCAAACATTTGTATGCTTTACTTGTAGTGGAATATCCAAGAAATATTTCTTCCTCTGCTTTAGAATCAAATTTTCCATTTCTCTCATCTTTCAAGATAAAGCATATACTTCCAAAAATTCTGAAATAACTCACAGTGGGTTTGTGACTGAACCATAGTTCATAAGGTGTTTGATTGGAGTCCTTCTTCAGTTGTACTTGATTAAGAACATATACAGCTATGCTGACAGCTTCCCTCCAATATGTTTCAAAATTCTTCTGTATCATTAATGTTCTAGCATAGTCAATTATTGACCTATTCCTTCTTTTAGCAATGCCATTTTGCTGAGGTGTCCTCGGTGTAGATACCTGCCTCTTGATTCCATGCTCATTGCAAAATTTAGTAAATTCATCAGAGATAAATTCACCTCCTCTATCAGATCTTAAGCACTTTATTTCCTTACCGGTTTCTTTTTCTACCTTAGCTTTATACCACTTAAACATTTTGAAAGCTTCAGATTTCTTTTTCAAGAACATAACAGTCATCGATCTAGTATAATCATCAACAAAAAGAATAAAATATCTATCACCAGAACAACTCTGAGTTCTCATAGGACCACATATGTTGGTATGAACCAACTCAAGTATCTTGTTTGTTGAATAGTCCTTTCTTTTAAAACTAGACTTAGTCATCTTACCTTTCTGACATTCATGGCACATGGCATGATCAGGTTTTGTCAAGTTAGGCAATCCTCTAACTCTTTTCTTTCTACTAATCTTGATTATGTTGTCAAAGTTCACATGACATAACCTTCGGTGCCACAACCAAGCATCTTCATCCTTTATTAACAAACAAGAAGAATGATCTATATCAGGATAGAAAAGATTACCTCTGGATTGTGTACCAGTTCTGACAAGTCTTCCTCCATGATCATAAATCTTCACCTTTTTGTTCTCAAAAGCCATTTGGTGGCCTAAATTGTTTAGCTGAGCCACACTTATATGATTATAGTTCAGTCCATCTACCCAGTATGCATTTTCACATTGTAATCTATCATTGATCATCAGTGAGCCTTTACCTCTTACCATACAAGGTGCATCATTTCCCATTCTCACAGATCCTCCATTATATTCAACAAGATGGTCAAACTTCTCTACAGCACTGGTCATATGATGTGTGTAGCCACTGTCTATGATCCATGTATCATTTCTACTTACTTTAGAGATCAGTGTTGTCTCTTCATGTTTCTCTTCCTCTTCTGAGTCATCTTTCATAGCAAAAAATACAACTTCTATATCATCATCAGAATCAGATTCAGTTTCAATATCTTCAGCTATGTAACATACCTTTTTTCCTTTTTCATCTTGGTTGTCTCTGTTGTTGTGTTGGTAACCTCTGTTGACTCTTCTCCCATAGCTTCCTTCAGATCGGTCTTTGGATCTACCATCATCTTTCTTCTGTGGACATCTAGTAGCGATGTGACCAACTTCCTTACAATTGAAGCATGCTAAAGGTAGATTACCTCTATACCTTCCTTTTCCTTGGGAAATCTTTTGGCCATAAGTGCTTCAAGCTCATCAAGTTCATCATCGGTATTGTCATCACTATCACAATTCTTACTATTCCTGCTAGACTTTCCAATCTTCAGAGAAGACATGAAAGTGGATTCAATAGAAGGAACAACACTGTTATCAAAATTGTTTAATTCAAAGGTTGTAAGTTAACCAATCAGAGTGTCAAGAGTGAGGTTGGATGTAGCTCTTGTTTCATGAATTACGGAAATCTTGATTTCATAAACTGGTAGCAAAGTTTTGAGAATCTTTCTTATCATTGTTTCATCATCAATCACTCCATCAGATGCTCTTATAACATGTACCACTTCTTTGAGTCTATTTGAATATTGGACAATGTTCTCTTCTTCTTTCATTCTCATTTCATCAAATCTGCCTCTCAGACTTTCAGCTCGGGCTCTTTTGACATTCAGATCTCCACTGTAGATTTGTGCTAATTTATCCCACATTCCTTTGGCAGTTGTGCATGTCTTGATATCTTCAAATTTAGTGTCGGTACAAGAAGTTGCAATTTCCATCATAGTAACATTGTTTTCATGCTTATCCTTCAGTTTATCAATAGTTAGGGGACTAGTGGGTGGTTGTATGTAGCCATTTTGCATCAGATCTAGTGTTGAGTTCCCAATTCCAGATATGTGCAGCTTCATTTTGCTTTGCCATACTGCGAAGTTCTCTTTATTCAGTTTTAGTACTTCCCTCTTATACATCTTGAGACCTTTATGCTTAAGTCTTTAAAACTCTATTCCAAGCAACGTAGCTCTGATACCAATTTTTAGAATAACTGAGAGGGGGGGTGAATCAGTTATCCAGTGTCCCAAAACAAAATATATAATCCAAAACAATTTCTTCTATTTCTGCTTGTCGGTAAGAAATAATAACTCTTACTGTCTGTGCTTTTACTGATTACCAGTCTAATACTTATAACTGTTTACTGATCAAATATAATATGTAACATGCAAAGTATGATAACAAACAAATATCACAATCAACACATAACACAAGAGATTTAATGTGGAAACCCTATAAAGGGAAAAACCACCTGGGACCGGCAACCCAAAATTGTTCACTCTTCTGAAGTGAGGTCAGTTAAGACCCAACCCTGTTAAAGGTTACAAACACACTGTCAGGTGTGACCTTGTTAGAGGATTTTAGACTAGAAGTTATCATCCAACCAGCATTCACTATGGGGTTGACAGGATAACAATGTTCATTCTATGAATGATGCATCATAAGACTTTCAGAGTCCACTCGGTTAAGAGATTTAGACTGTATACAATGTTTAAATATGTAACAGTAAAATGACTTGCCTTAATACAACTTCAATTGCAGATTATAGATCAATATTTAGTCCATTCAAATCCTTTTGATCAATAATTCACTTCAGATTCAATACTGTATCAACTTACTGTTCGTTGGTAACTGGTCTCTGTAGCTTGATAATTGCTCTGGAACTCAGTTCTCACTAACCAGTATGATTAGAATACATGAAACCTTATTCACGTGATAATCTTGCAGCTTCTTCTTCTTCCCAAAATTTTCATAAAGAGATTATGTTCTCTTATATAGACGAGTAAATCATTTTCTTCTCCACCATCATATTTTTCCGCTTATTCAAATTCATAGATTTTTCCACTTAAAATTTCTTGGTACTTGTGTCAATAACATGTTTTAATTTGCTTCGTTAGATCTTCTTTGAATTTTATCATCCATTGAGCTACGTAACAAACATTATCTGTTACCTTGATGTTATACTCTTGCCAACTCATCAATCTTATCGGCTAAAATAATCATTTAATTCATTTTGTCTTCCTTGGTTAACAAAGAAATACATCGGTGAACACTGCTCGGTTAATACTATGGTAGGTATACACTACGCTCCGTTGGTGTATACTAGAAATGCTTCATTTACCGACAACAGTGCTTTGTGTTTTTCAACTCTATACTTCATTATACATAAATGCAACATAATGCAGTCAATATCATCAAGTCATGGACTCATCAATAAGTTACTCAAGGTGTTCCTTATCCTCATCTATCATGTACATCTTTCCTCATGTAGATTTCTCTGTTCTTCATCTCTTTTCCACTTTTCTTCAGATGTCTCGGTGTAGTAACTTACAAGATAAGTGTTGTCAAACTAGTTGACATCAATGACAACATAATACTAATTTAATCATATTACATATCTAATCAGCAACTTCTCAGTGATCTTGTAATCATAGATCCTTCAATCAGATTCCAAATTAGTTGTAGTCCAGCAAGTTTAACTAGTTATCACTGATGGATTTCTATATTGATCGAGTATGGATGAAAAGATTAAATCCAAAGAACAACCGGCTGAATTTAATGAGCTAAAATTGTTATGATTTCAAGATTAAGAATTAAGTTTTTTATGAGATCCATGACTTGCAAAATTTAGAGAAGATTGAAAGGATGAGATTGAAACATGTTAATGACACATTTACCAAGGAAGGTTTAAGAGGCAAAATGGATGAAGGAGATTAACCGAAAAAATCTAATGGCTAATATGAAAATGTTTTACTTGTCTATTTAAGAGATATGATTTTCATTGTTGAAACATGCCAGAAGAATAAGAATGTGAAGATATCATGTGAAGACTATTCATGCATGCCTGATCAGACTGGTTATTGAAAGAACTGAAATGTAGAGTTAATTGAGCGTTAGAGAACCATTTACTGAGTGAAAGTAAGTTGAAGAATATTGATGAAGTGAATTTGATTATTGATCAGAGGATTTTTATGGGCTTAGCATAGATCCAAATATCCACAATTGAGTTGTATTTGAATCAGATCATACTGTATCAGTTTAACCATTGATTTAGAAATTCTCTTAACCGAGTGGACGTAACAATCTTATATTCTGCCCTATATGATTTAGAGAATGTACATTGTTATCTTGTTGACCCCATATTGAATGCTGGTCAAAAGTTAACTGTTAGTGTTAAATCCTCTAACCGGGTCACACTTAACAATGTGTTTGTAACCTTTAACAGGGTTGGCTCTTCACCGAGCTCACTTTAGAAGAGTGAATTATTTTGGGTTACCGGTCTTAGGTGGTTTTTCCCTTAACGAGGTTTCCATGTTAAATCATTGTGTTATGTGTTATTTGTGATGATGGTTTTTTTATCATACTTTACATATTACATAATTGATTTGGTCGGTAATCATAGTTAGTTATTTACTGGTAATCGGTAAAGTGAACAAACATATTGATATTTTATGTTACTGAGCTACATTACTTGTTGGAATTATTTGATAAGGTACATCTTTGTATTTGGGACTATAGGATAACTAATCTAACTGATTCACCCCCCCTCTTAGTTATTCTAACAACAATGTACAATAATAGCTTCAGGTAAAAAGGTAAAATACAAAAACCTTTTTACTCCTGCCGAATAGCTTCTCTATTCTGATTTAGCTTTGTAGGCTCTTCACTTTGATGTACAGTACTTTATTCCTTTATTCTTACAACATACAATTTTTCATCATATATCAACTTATTACAACCGCTATATCTTTTCTTGTTATTTCTATATCTTTCGCATTACATTTTACTTACATTTATACAAATTATTAAAAAATAACTTCCTATCAGCTTACAATACTTTATACTCTTCTCAAAATACAAAATCATTATATTTTTTCTTAGGGTTAACATATAGGATGTCATCCCTAAATAGTTAAGTCATTATTTTGATAAACAAAATAATCCCTTAACTCAATATAATCATATTCTATCTTCTGCTATGTTCAGGTTAGCTCAACACTGTCTCTGTAAAACATTAATATCTTCTTTTGTACATGCCATACAGGCTTGTGATCTCATATGTGGCTTTGATATACATATAATGATCCATGTTCAAGTATGCATGCACTGAACCTTCTTCTTTGAACATTGCTAATCAAAACTATCTCTGAATAGACTTGAAAACACTGTTGTACTTAGACAATTTTCAAATGCGCTCATACAAAACTACTTTCTCCAATCATGCTATCTTCATGTTGAGTATATATTTCCATAATGACAACATTCTAATATCCTACTTAGCCAAATTTCCAATAGGTGTTTGTGGAAGGTAACTAGCAAGATGAGAAGAACTCTATTATTGTGGTGGTGGCACTATTTGAGAAGCGGTGTGTGGTACAGATAGATAGTTGGTATATGAAGGAAAAGATGAAGTTGGAGGTTGTGATGGTTGTTGTTTCACTACTTGAGGGAAAGTGGCTTGTTGGTTTGTAGGCATGGATATGTGGGATTGGGTTGGTATACCCAAGGCATGCATTTGGGCTTGGATGAGGCCCCACCGAGAGCTAGTTCATGGTGGGAGTTGCGATGTGGAGGATAGAGAAGTGATGATGGGATTCTAGGATGTAGATGGTGGATTTTGAGGGCCCATGAAGAGAATCCTTTTTGTGAAGGTTGTTTTATGGGCTTCTGTGTGAGAAATGAAAGGTGGAGGTGGAACATATGCTTGGGTGAACCCCTATTGAGAAGTGGAAGAAGATGCTTTTGTTCCCCATGGGAAGGATGGTGCTGATGTGGAGGCTTTCTAAGTGAAGGAGTGAAATAGTTGCATTTCCCCCAAAAAGGATGATATTGATGCATAAGCTTGTTGAGTGAAAGAGGGGAATGATTGTGTTGCCCCTGGAAAGGATGATGCTTCTTGGCTTATGGAAGGTGGAGGAACCGCTTGTGTGACAACTTGCATGGGGGGTGGAGGTTGGTTGTGTGTGAAGCTTTGGGCCTGAGTGATGGATTTTGATGTTGTAGATGATGGTGGCATTTCCATGATAGAAAAGGGAGTAGATTGTGTTATTTCTTGTGTTGTGGGACTTGTGAAGCTGCTTTGCAAGAGACAGGGGATGGGTGAGGCTACCTGAGATATTTTTAAATGAGGATCATGGATTTGCTGGATGACAGGGGTATAGGCTTCAACTAGGATATGGATTATTTTTATGGGGATGATGTGCGGGAGATGTGGTAGAATGGAAGTACCCTCTTGTGCAAAGTTTTCCAATATAGCCTGTCAATTCTCATCAATGATTTCACTTACCATTTGCGCATGCCCTAGATGGCTCATGAATGCTTCCATGGAGAATGACGTGGGGGTTTCAATTAGATCTTCCCACACATTCTCAACTTGTAGGATTTGTGGATTATAGGTTAATATCACATTGGTAGGATTATTAGGATCAAAAGAACTAGTGGCCAGGTTGGGATCCATATTCCATCTCTTCCTGGCTCTTGTCTTGGTAGGCATGAAATGTAGATCTAAGAATGAAGATGCAAATGATGGGTGGAGGCAAGATGCTTGCAAAAAAATTCCAAGAATTACTGGATGCAGATCTAAAGAGACTTAAGGATGGTGATTTCTTGGATACGATGCAAGGATTTGGATCAACTTAAAGGATGGTGCAATATTTGATTAGATTGAGGATGATGAAATATTTTGGATGATGAGGATGGTGGGATGCTTGATTTGGATCGAGGATGATGGAAGATGGTGGAGGATGGTGGAGGATTACTAAGTGTCAACAATGAGTTGGTGCTTCTTCATGTAGGATCAATGAGGATAGGATTGTCAACCTAAGATAGACTATTGATCTTTAGAGGATGGGATTATTTTCAATGCACACCAATCTCTTTCTCAAGATGATGAGGCTTACAAATACAAGTATAGGATTCCCTAGACAATGCTTCTTCAAAGAGTGGATAAGGATTTTAAGAAACTCAAAGGATATGAAATGATGTGGATGGGTTTGGATCACTGGATTTAGTTTGAGGATGATGGATTTTAACTTGGATGTTGGATTCTAGATTTGGATCAAGGATTTAGGATTTGGGATCAAGGATGATAGATTCAGGACTTGGGATGATGGATGATGGGATGAGACAAGGATTATGATTTTGGATTTGCTAGTGGATGGATGATAGAGGATGAACAAATGATTCTATTGCAATAGGATGACCCAGATGTAGCTGAAAAGGATGACCTATGATGCAACTAGGAAGATGATAAATAATGAAAAGATGCATCTAGGAAGATGAACTATTATGCAAACTAAGGGGATGATGATGCAAGGATTCTACAAAGGATGATATAGGGTGAAAGGATGCCAAGATAGGATTGTGGGATTCTAAAGGAATGATGGATATATGATGGGCCACACTAGTCTTCTCTTTCTAGATTGACATAGTGATGATTGACCTAAAATTGGGATGCAAACTATTTTACTCTCATGTTATAACCCACATTATCTAGTTTCTCTTGATATTTTTCTTCTTCTTGGATTTCTCTGGGGGAAGGTTGGTAATATTTTAGGTCTCTTTCTATAATTTTCTTCTCTTGATGGACTCAGGAATTCAATACCTTATCTTTCTTATGTTTGATTGAATCAGACATAGCTTGGAAAAATTTGGCAATTGGATCTTCTGAAGAAATGCTTTGGGTATTTGATTTTGAGGATTCTTTCTAAAAGGATGTTTGGATGTTTTCAATGGCAAAGGACAAAAAGACTCAATATATACCTTGAAAGCAATCTTGACAAAGGACAAAGCAACTATGTGGGACACAAGAAAATGAGGACCACTAATTTTGATAATGTTTCTAGAAAGTGTGTATGTTTTGACAAATGTTTTTATTGAGTTTGGAACTTCAAAAATACTTCAAACAAGAATAACCTAGACACAAGATAGTATCAAAATCTTTTCCCACAACTTGGTACCCCAAAAGGGATACAGATGGTGATCTCTAGATGATCTAGAAAACCACTTGGATTGATCCTTGCACAAATATTTTGATACCTTCGGGAGTAGATCAGGAAGCCTATGATTTAACAAGTGTCCAATTTGGTCTGTGATGTCCTCCTAATCAGTTTGTATGCACATGACTCACTTAAGAGCCTAGTTGACCATATCAAAATAGTAGGGATATTCACCTACCTCAGACTACCATTAAAACACATTTCCCAAGATTGAGGGGATGAAGCGAGAGTTTTCTCCATGATTTATTTTTATACTAGTTAGGGAAGCACCAGTTTGAGGTCATTCTCCAAAGAGGACGTACTTTTCTCTCTAGACAGACCTTTCTGGAAGTAGAACAAATGAAGTTGTCCAAGTTCAAGCTGTCTTATGTCGCTTATGCTAACAAGGATTTGTAGAATTGAAAACTCCTAGAATCACACCATGAAGATTTATTTCACAATTTGATTTAGTGAATTGAAATGAAGATTTTGAAAACACATGTGTTTAGGTTTTTGATTTGTTAATTCCTTGAAGACAAGAAAGCTTTTGGAAAGAGATGTTGCAAGTTTTTTACCTTTTGCATTCAATATTGTGTTTTCCTTTTAGGATCCTGAATTGAAATTTTGTTTTGAAATAAAAATGCTTTCATTTCAATTGGGGCATTTAATATTGTGTTTTATTTAGGACTCTAAAAATTTACTTTTTATTTGACTTTGATTTCTTTAGGGACATTCAAGATTTTGTGCTTTAGAATTCTGTTTTAGGCCCAAAAAGAGGTGTTCCTAGATTGCTTTTATGAATTCTTGAAACTTTGAAAAAAATTAGGATTTTTCAAAAGAAGTTTGTTGTATCTGAGAATAATTCATTAGGATTGATTTAGGAACATTTAGGATGGATTAGGATTGATTAGGAACTAATTAGGAATGAGATGCAGTTTTTCTCCTAGATTGCTTTAGGAATACAGGAAACTTTGAAAACAATTAAGATATTGCAAATGAAGTTCAATTTAGCTAAGAAAAATGTATAAATATTGATTTAAGAACACTTAGGATGGATTATGATTGATTAGGAACCAATTAGGATTGATATGCATATTTTTAGTCCTTTTAAAGTACCCAAAACTTAAAGTGTTCCTAGATTGCATGAAAAACCCTAAATCGCTTAGATTTTGAATGCATGAAGTTATTTTTATCAAAAATGAAACATCATAAGTGATTTTTATTTATTTAGGATTGATTAGGATTATTTTTTATTTATTTAGGAAAGATGCACAAATTTCTTGATTTGTAGGCATTCGAGAGTGAATTAGAGTTCATTTTAAGCCCAAGAATGAAGTGTTTTAGTCCCTAAACATGCATGAGGGTTAATGAGCCTTAGGGATTTTATTTTTTGGTGATCTTGTTTCTTCCAATGGATTCCTACAAAACATGGATTTAAAAATTGAAAATTTGCAGTCTAGAGGCACCAGGAGGGCCCAATGAACCCTAAAAACTAACTAGACCCAAGTTTAAGGCCTTAAACGTGCCCCCTGTTTCCCATAAGAGTAAAAAGGGTAGGTTATTTTGAGGATTTCACTCATACGATTTAGGATGAGGGCTCATATGAGTCACTTTGACTCTCGGTATGATTCAACAAGGCTAGAAGGCTCAAAAGAGGCCTAAAATGCATGCAAAAGTCCCATACGAGTATTAGGAACCCCTAGTACAAGTGCTGGGCACCTCCAGTATGATAATAAAATGATAGGGATTTTAATCATACAAGAATTCACCTAGACAGGATGGGATTTCTCAAAAAGTATTTTTTTTTGCTCAAAAAGCCTAAAAAAGCAACTGTGAAGCATTGGGGTATCCCACCGGGAATTCCAAAATGTGATCATAGAAAACATAACATTTTTAGAAAAAGCATAGACATTAAAAAATTATCCTAAGCAGAATATTCCTAACATAGAGTAAAAATATTTGCAAAGCACCTCAGATAGAGCTTAAATGGGAGCACCTTGTCACCGCTTGATTTTCTCTCAATTTAGGGATGTGGGTGTGCTCTCAAAACACTAGGAGCATGTCCCTAATGATGATTAGGAAGGTTTAGGATGAAATAGGGAACATGAGAACCCCATAGTGGCACAAAATCAGGTATGGAACACCTGATTTAACCCTAAAGCCCCAAAGAGCTTAATGAAGCTAAGAATGCTTAAATACTACGATTAATTTTATCCAAATATGAATGTGATATGATGAAAATGATATGAAAAAAAATTAAATATATAATTTAATCCATTATTTCTCTGCAAAGATGTGAGTTAGAAAGCTTAGAAATGAACTAAATCTAACAATTAGGATTTTAAGAAAAGATGATCTAGATGTAAATTAGCATTATAACTATTGTATTGTCTTAAAATGGAAGCACTTCGATGTTAAGAGTGTTTAGACCTCTGATTGAGTGGTCTGGGGTCATTTTAAGCACCTTGATTAGGTCTTTGCATGAATTTGGCTTTCTCCCCCTGTTCTGCTTCTCTCTCCACCTGTTTTCACTATCTTTCTGTATTTCCTAGCACTCTGGATTGAGGTCCTGAGGTTTTTGACCACAAGGTAAAAGATGACCTTGAGATTCAAAGATGATCTAGACCCTGACCTAAGTTAGGGAAGACCTCAACCCTAACCTAGGGCGGGGTCTACCACATCCTTGACCTAGGGTTCAAATTTCAAGGTCCCATGATTTATGGATGTCGGGTTTTGGAAATATTTCTTTTCCCACTTTCGAGTTAGCCATTTCAGGTTTCAGAATGGTAAATCCTTAAATTTAATTTAATATGGGTCCATTTCTAGGGGTTAAGGTTAATTGGGATTTAATTCTCCAATGTCAGCCTTCTCTAGAGGTTTGTGCCCTAGATCACTATAAAAGGAAGCCTTCCTCTCTCATTTCCTCAATCAATTCACATCCAATTTTCATGAGCATTTGCAATCAAGTAAGAAAGAAGGAGAAGGAAATAAAGAAATCATTCATTCATCTTCAAGCCTAAGCATTCAAGCATACATTCAAGCATTCAAGCATTCATCAAGGAGATCCATTGTTAGCCATTGAAGGATTCAATCTCTTTGGAGCCCCCTTAAAGATTTCTCCACCCACATTCATCCAAGCCTCCTCATATGAAAAGATCAATTCAAGATTTGTGTTGAAGATCAAATGCCATTGATTTGAGACATCCTACACACTTCTACATTCATTGGAGCATCCATACTTGTGGATTCAAGGATTTGAATCCTCTACAAGGACTTCAACATAAGCAAGGTGAATTGTTTCATTTACTTTTTTTATGCACATTACAATTTCAATTCAATTTCAAGGTTAATTCCTAAATTGGGGTTTGACCAAGGAAAACCCCCCATCCAAACCAAAAAAACCCTCTTCTTCTTGTAGGTACAGGTGCAAGACTGTGGATCAAAGCTTAGATCTAGATACCCTTTTCGACAAACTTTCAAGATTCACGAACAAAATCAAAGATGACCTTCAGAATTATAAAGTAGTCTTTGACCTTTTATCGAGGTCAAAGACTACCTATTGCCAAAAAGACAAGATTTTTTTGGGTTTTCTCTGTCTCAGCATTTCCAGTCTAAAATAGGTTGTAGAATTGCCCGAAACTGTACACGGACATAAAAAAATTAACATTTTCCAGATCTTCCCTATTTTGACGTTAGTATTTTCCTTTCATTTATTTCAAATTTCAAGCATATAATCTTCATAGAGAAATATAAGGTTTTCTCCTTCATTCATATTCTCCATAGATTGATTCTTTTGTGTATTGAGCTTTTGGTTGATCAATTTGGATCTCTCCTTTGGGAATTTGGATTTAGAAGTAGATCTCATATTTCCCCTTTTCATATCACACTATTCATTCTACACACACATACATATACTATTTTACCCCATTCATTTTGGTGAACCCGACATACTTACTCTCCTTTCTTTTGTGGAATTACATGCCCTATTGTATTTTTTGGTGTTAGATTTCCTTTTATCTTGTTGATGTTAGATTTTCCCTTTGTGTTAAATCTTGCATGCTAATTAGATTTCAAAAATACAAAAAAATTGCAAAATTCCTTTCAAAATACAAAAAAAATTCATGCTTTATGTTTTCTTAGTTTAGTTCATTTGCATTGTATTGGTTTATGAGCTTTACCACTTCTAGTCCTACTTATAATATTCTGGTTAGATGAAGTTGTAGACTTATGGGTGCCTTTGATCCCAAGTCTTCTTCTCCTTTTCTTAGGGTCCTGGATGATAATTTGATTCTTCATGATTCCAATCCTATTATGGAGAAAAACTCTTCTCACTCATCTCATGATGAGGATGATGCTTTAAGAGTTCCTCCTAAACAAGTCCAAAAACTTTCAACTAAACTTGATAAAATGGGTAATTGGCTTATTCAAGAAAACCATAATCAAGATTCTATTCAAGCTATAGAGGCTCTTAAGAAAGTTCCCCCTGATAGTAATCAAGGTGTTAATCCTCTTTGTGGTATTACTCACCTTGTGCATTCAAATGTTAAACCTTTAGCTCAAGAAGCTCAAGATTTAGGGTTGATTCCTCATGTCACTAGTGTAGAACCTTCTTCTATTCCTTTACCTAGTGTTCCTACCTATACTCCTTCTTTGGTGACTATGACGGTTCCCTCTGTTCCTATGAGTGTTCCTCCTATGTCCCTTCCTACATCACATCCTTCCTATCATAATGTTCCTTTTACTTATTCCAATCCACTTCCAACTGTAGTTCCAAGTGTTCCTCCAGTTGTATCTTCCATTCCTACATCTTCTTACACTTTACCTAGTGTTTCTAATGTTGCTATTCCTCCTATTTCCTCTAATGATTCAACAATCATCAGTTTGGCTCAAACTGTGTCATCCTTACTACAACAACTTGCTTCCTTAACTTAAAACAAGTTTAGTGTTCCTAAATGTGACATGGGAAGTCCTTTGTCTCATGACATTATTCATACTCTTGTTCCTCAGCAAGTCGATATGCCTCATCTTGAGAATTCTAATGGAAAAGGAGACCTTGTTCATCATGTTAAAACATTTCAAATCCTTTGTAGTGATTATGCTCATGACCATAGGATTTTAGCCAAGCTATTTTCTAGAACTTTCCATGACAAGACCTTACAATGGTATTGTTCCTTGCCTCCTTATTCTATTGATTCATTTCCACAACTTGCTAATGCCTTTATTCAACAATTTCAAAATAATATCGGCCCACAAGTGTCTTTGACTGATTTGATGCATTGTAAACAAAGTGCTAAGGAAAAATTGACTGAATTTATTGGTAGATTTAAGCATTTGCATGCTCAGATTTCCTATCCTATTCCTGATATTGATATTCAATGTATTTTTATTTCAAATTTACAAAAGGATATTAGAAATAAGATTTTTCTTACTAAATTTACCTCTTTTCAACAACTTTGTGCAGAGCTTCATCATTATCAATTACAAGTGAGTCAATTTGAGAGCACAACTCCAATGGCTCCTATTTCAGTTGATAAAAGTCATGCTACTCCTAATCCAAACAAAATTACAAAATTCAACAACTATGTCAAGATAAACAACCAAGCAAATGCAGTTGCTGATCAAGTTGTTGTTGCATCTCACAATGCCACTTTTGCATCCACTACTTTTCAATTAAATCATACATTTACTCCTCTTTCTAAATATTTACATTCTCTTATGAATAAGTTGTTAATTTCTAATATGATTAATTTACCTCCTATTCAACCTCTTTTACCTACTACAATTGCATCTAAATCCTTTGATCCTAAAGCTTTTTGTCAATATCATTGTCAGAATGGTCATGATACTGAGAAGTTTTATTCTTTAAAACATAAGGTTCAAGACTTAATTGATTCTAATGCTTTGTCTGTTGATAATCTTGATGGTAGTGGGAAAAAATCTGTCTCTCCTCCTAATCAAAACCTTCAAATCTACATGAATCCTTTACCCACGCATGATACTAATACTATTGCTCGGCCATCTTCTATGGAAATTATGTATGATTCAAAGATGGATGATCTCAATCACATTGTTAATCAAGTGGAGCATGTTGGTCAAACTGTATCTGCACCTCAACCTCAACCTCAGCTTTAACCTCAAGTTCAATCTCAACCTCAACCAAAACCTAAGCCTAAATTGAAAACTCAACCTAAACCTTGACAACAACCTAAGAATAAAAGACCTCAAGAACTTTTGATTACCTTTGATGATTCTGAGACTATTAAAGCTCTTGATGGTCCCCTTTATATTTATGCTAGGATTTCTCAGAAACCTACTCATGGTTTTCTTATTGATCCTACATCCTTAGTCAATGTTATTACTAAAGAAAATCATTTTATGAAAAACTTGCAATGTGATTCTTATGATACATCGAATGTGTGGATTCAAACTTGTAATGGTTTTCTTTATCCATCATTTGGTTCTATTAATTTGCTAGTTGAACTTTTTGGAAAAATTTTGAACACTACCTTTATTGTTGTTCCTAATTTTGATTAATTTCAAGTTAAGCTTGGTTTGTCATGGTTAAATTCCATGCATGGTGTTTCTTCACCTATCCATAAATGTCTTAAATTTTTTCATGATGAAGAAGTGAAGATGGTTAATCATAGTTTATATCAACCTTCTAGGCCTAGAGATTGTGCCACTCTTGATTTATTTTGGCCTTCATTACCTAATTCATGTCCTTCTCAACTTGATAATCTTTTCCATTCATATCAAGCCTATAAACATCGTAAGATTATCAAATTAAGTATACCTCCTATGGATCTTAGTCATGGTATTTTTCCTACACCTTCCATACATCCTTTAACTATGGCTTCTGGTTCTATTAATCAAGTTCCTACTATTTTTGAGAATCCTGTTAATCATCCTATAGAACCTGTGAAGGATCCTCTAATTATTCCTCCTAGTTCTCAACATATTTCAAGTAAAGCAAAGCATAATCGATCTACTAATGAACGTCGTAAAAAGCATCATGCTCAAGCTAAAGTTCACAATTCTGTTCTTCAAAAATCTCTACCTTCTTCAGATAAACCTATTTATGATGTGTTAGAAGAAGTTGTTATTAATAATAATGTTAAGATGCATGATTATGATGATTCTATTTGTATCTTAGATCCTATTTTGATTAATTTGGATGAAGAAGATTATCTTGATGATGTTAATGATGAATATGAGACTATTGACATTGACATTCATTTACCTAATATTCTTTCATCATAATTGACTATAACATCTAGTGTCAAACATTGTGATTCTCAAGAGGATCCTTGTTTGGAATTGGCTATCATTCCTATTGTGTTGGATGTAGTCCCTCTTACGAGTTACCCACCTTCCCTAAATGATATACAATGAGATGGGGAGAGTAGGCGGCATGCTTGATCGGCTTGTCCTTTATGGTAGCTTTGTTGTGTGTTTTCCTATTGTACTATGTTTTTCCTGTGATGTGTTTTCTAAATGTTGTTAGATTCTTTTATACGACCCTTGTTACTCAATTGGTGCAAGGTGATAAAGGAATCGAACCTATTGTACAATTCCTCTATATGTATCTCTATTCTTCTATATGTGGTTTCATGTTATGTTGTACTTGTGCTATTGTTTGTAAATGTTTCCTTGTGTAATCTGCTTGGATTCGAGACATGGTAGCACTAATTCTTTTTGGTCTCCATGTCATGGTCTGAAAAGATTCCTCTTTGTATTTCTTATGTGATCTTTCCTCCTTTGTGATTGTAGTTCTACTTTCTTTGGGGAATGATGTCAATTCATTTGCAATAATATCATATATATATTATCTTATGATCATACTGACCCCATAGAAGGTAGATCCCTTCTATGTTCTCTGTATGTTTTTGTGGTATTTCCCTTGATTTATCTTTGTCTGGGGGCATTTCATAGTGGAAACGTAATCAATGGAGTTGTTTATGTTTTCGTTAAAGCCATTGCTCCTGTTAAAGTGATAGAAATGACTTTAACATGGGGGCATATGCTCTGCTCACTTATTGCACACACACACACACTTTTCAATACACATATATTATTTTTCAAGATACATTTTCTCCCTTTTTGGATTAGTGATTAATCCTTAAAGCATGGATTTATATTTTAGGATCTCTTGATCCCGCCAGTTACAAATTTTTTATCCCTTAAGGTCGGAGGTGTCCTTAAGACTGTATCTATTTTGCTATTGGTTTTATTCTTATGGAATAGGATATTCCTAAGGGTGAATCCTTGATGGGTTGACTAGTGAGTAACCATATTTCTAGTTGTGCTGTTTCCTTGTGTGGTTCACAATGGGACATAAGTTCTCATTGGGTGAGATAATCACACACACTCTCTCTCTCTTTTTCTCTCTCTCTCTAGAGATGTCTCTCTTATTGTGATCTTGGATTTGATGAAGACTTGAGTCCCTGGGGGCTTGAGGTTTCCTTTGTCCCTTTGATTATGATAATATTATATTTTCATTTTGATCTCCTTTACCAAGAGTTTGCATCGAGTCCATACTCTTGCTAAAGTGGGAGCTTAATGTATCATCTTAAAATGGAAGCACTTCCATGTTAAGAGCATTTAACCCTCTGAGTGAGTGGTCTGGGATCATGTTAAGAACCTTGATCAGGTCTTTTTTATAAATCTGGCTTTCTCCCCCTATTCTACTTCTCTCTCCACCTATTTTCACTATCTTTCTGCATTTGCTAGCACTCTGGATTGAGATCCTGAGGTTTTTGACCTCAAGGTCAAAGATGACCTTGAGGGTCAAAGACAACCTAGACCCTAACCTAGGTCAGGGATGACCTCAACCTTGACCTAGGGCGGGGTCTACCTCGTCATTGACCTAGGGTTCAAATTTCAAGGTTCCATGATTTCCAGATGTCAGGTTTCAGAAATATTTCTTTTCTCGCTTCTGGATCGGCCATTTCAGGTTTCAGAATGGTAAATCCTTAAATTGAATTTAATATGGGTCCATTTCTAGGGGTTAAGGTTAATTGGAATTTAATTCTCCAATGTCAGCCTTCTCTAGAGGTTTGTGCCCTAGATCACTATAAAAGGAAGCCTTCCTCTCTCATTTTCTCAATCAATTCACATCCAATTTTCATGATCATTTGCAATCAAGTAAGCAAGAAGGAGAAGGAAAGCAAGAAAGAATTTATTAATCTTCAAGCCTAAGCATTCAAGCATCCATTCAAGCATTCAATCATTCATCAGGGAGATCCATTGTTAGCCATTGAAAGATTCAATCTCTTTGGAGCCCCCTTAAAGATTTCTCCACCCACATTCATCCAAGCCTCCTCATATGCAAAGATCCATTCAAGATTGGTGTTGAAGATCAAATGCCATTGATTTGAGACATCCTACATACTTCTACATTCATTGGAGCATCCATACTTGTGGATTCAAGGATTTGAATCCTCTACAAGGACTTCAATGTAAGCAAGGTGAATTGTTTCATTTACCTTGTTTATGCACATTACAATTTCAATTCAATTTCAAGGTTAATTCCTAAATTGGGGTTTGACCAAGGCAAACCCCCCATCTAGACAACAAAAACCCTCTTTTTCTTGTAGGTACAGGTGTAGGACTAGGGATCAAAGCTTGGATCTGGATACCCTTTTTAGTGAACTTCTGAGATCCACGAACAAAATCAAAGATGACCATAATTTTGAAGTAGTCTTTGACCTTTTATTGGGGTCAAAGACTACCTGTTGCTAGAAAGACAAGAGTGTTTTGGGTTTTCTCCATCTCGGCATTTCCAATCCGAAATAGGTTACAGAATTGCCCAAAACTATACATAGACATCAGAAATTAACATTTTCCAGATCTGCCCTATTTTGAGGTTAGTATTTTCCTTTTATTTAGTTCATATTTCAAGCATATACTCTTCATAGTGAAATATAAGGTTTTCTCATTCATTCATATTCTCCATAGATTGATTCTTTTGTGTATTGACCTTTTAGTTGATCAATTTGGATCTCTCCTTTGGTAATTTGGATTTAGAAGTAGATCTCATATTTCCCCTTTTCATATCACACTATTCATTCTACACACACATACATATACTATTTTACCCCATTCAACTATGCATGAAATAATTATGTGGATTGGTGGTTTTCTCTTTCAAGAGAGACTATTTATAGGATTTTGGGAAGGGATCAGGTTAGGAAGGAGAGTTAGGGTTAGAGTCAGGGTTAGGGGTAGAGTTTGGGGTTGAGTCAAATTCATGCGGGTTAAGGGTTTCTCACATGTGTGAGAAACACTAGGGAAGTGTGCTTGGGGAACCAAGGTGGAACATGAGACATGGGCTTCATTATGAGGTTGTAAGAGCCTTAATGTGGGTGTAAGAGGCCATTAATGAGTCTGTAAGGCTCATTAATGAGGTGGTTTGACCAAAAGTCAAAGAAGGGTGATTTAGACTAAGAGGGCTAGGAATCACCCTCTAAGTAGGTTTAGGATGGGTTTAGGAAAGGTTAGATAGGTTTAGGGTTCTCTAGAAGATTCTAGGGTTTTAGGCTTTAAATAAATATTTGATTTATTTAAGGTTTGTGACATTATTTATTAACTAATGATTAATAAATAGGGGGAAAATTATTAAAATTTGATTTGAATTCTTTTGGGAGGGATTCTTTAATTAAAAGTCTTTAATTAAAATAGGAGAAGGGATAATAACAATAAAAACTAATTAATTAATAAAATAATAAATGATGATGTCATCAGGGGTTTATGCAAAATAAAATATTTTTATTTGGAAAAGTGATTTTAGGTCTCTACAATAGTGTTTTCAAATTTTCCCCTAGCACGTTTAATCATTTAAATAGCTTGTTTAATCATTTCTGTAGCGCATTTAACTATTTTGCAAAATTGATTAATCTGATAGTGTGAAATGATTTCCCTGCATTTTTTTTATGACAGATCATAGAAAGGTGTGAAAACCAGAGGCTAAAATCCATAGGGAGGATAAAGCCATTGCAAAAGGTTAAAAGAGAGAAAATGATCCATATAAACAACTTTTTGGAGGATTCCATGCAAAAGGTAAGGATTTTGAGAGATATTTGCGCATTGTTGATTCATATAAATCAAAATTTGTCTCCTTAAATTGAATTTCTATGCCTTAAGTTCTTTATTTTTTCTTAATTTGAAAGAAAAGGTTTAAAATTTGAATTTTCTTGAATTTTTTCTTTTTTCTTGTTTTTGTTGGACTAACAATTTCAAAGGAGATGCAAAAGAGCTAGAACAATCACCACTAGGAGAGCAAAATAATCCAAAATTAAATAATTAATGCCCCTAGCCTTTTCTAGCTACGAAAAGAGGTAAGCCTTTATCCCTTTGAATTTTTTCTTAACTTGTGACAATTCATTTTGAATCTAGTAATTAAAAGCTTATTATTGTTTGGGAGATTTAATAGTAGGCCCAAGATCTCCACTTTTCAAGTGAATCAAAATGCCAAACCTACTAGATCTTTTGATTAAAAGAAAGGCTAGGGAATAAACAAACACATAATTTGAAGCCTTTGTGGAGGAGAGTAGAAATACTCAACATTAGATTAGACGGTGTGGGAAAATTTAACATTGTTAATTATGTTTGAAAGTGAGGAATAGTAGGGATATGCTCTTCACCTTTTGGTGAATCAAACTCCCAAACCTATCTTTTCACTTCATTTATTCTCTTTAAAATGAACATGCTAGAAATTCAGTGGGCTCTTCTCCTGAGAATTTTCCTTAATGAGGCTAGTGGGAGGGATAGCCCAAAGTGGGATAAAATTTCCTTTTCCACAATAATCTGACCCACTATAAAATAAAATGCATTCATCCTCAATGGGGTGAGTGACAAAAGGATATCAAGAATCCAACTTCCTCGAGTACTCCTTTGAGATTGCACAAAAATCTGATATACTAGTGGTGGGAAGCCCCTAATTATTGTGGGATGAGACTTGATATTCCTTTGAACTGAATCATTACTAGCACCTTGTTAATTTAGAAAGCATACCTAATAGAGCCAGGTTTACGAACCAAATTTGACTATAGATAGATTGCATAAAGTTACTTCTTGTTTAAAACCCGTGATAACATTCGATACATTTCAAACATTTTGAGTTTAGAGGGTTTAAAAGACAACTGTACTTGTGATTTCTTTGTTTGAAGATACGTATAATAAGGAAGAAACATCCATTTGAAAATCATCTTATCTTTTAAAAATCTTCTCAAAAGAACAATCGCCTTGAGATAGGGGAAACTACATTTGACTCAAACTTTTGTTGATGCCGGTTTCTATGAGATCGCACAAACTAAAAATATCATTACAAGAAGATGACACTTGCATAACACAAGAGGTGCCTGAGTTCATATTCCAAACCCCTTTTATTGAAATGCAAGAACAAGAAGAAAGTCTCCCTAACCTATTCGAGGAAAGAGTCAATCTAATGGCTATAAATAATGACTTTTATGACTATGTCCAAGGGAGAAATAGTAAAAAAAAAGATACAACCCAAGGAAACCAAGGGGAAAAGGAAAAAACCAAAGATTAAGCCAATAGGGCTGCCCAAGACCCTGAATTTCTCAAAATAATAGAAAATATTTCAGAGAGAAACAAGGAGAGATATTTCCTTAACCTAATCCAATTAGGAGTTAAAATTCCTCTTGATTACAACACCACAATGTTAAAGAAAGATGAGGAAGAGGGAAATCCATTAGGTGAAATGAATAAACAACTCAAAATGTTTCAAGCACAAATTGACACCATGAAGAAACCGACTGAACCAAAACCCTTTTCTATCGAGGCCTTGTGTCCTTTTCCTTTTGATCAAAACTTGGTTATGGTGTCTTTCCCTCTTAACATGGTTTTTCCTAGATACAACAAGTACATGGGTAAATCTGACCCACAAGACCACCTAAGGGAATTTTGTGCCTTGAGTATTGAGTTCATGCATGATACCACCTATTTAATGCGGCTATTTCCAAGAAGCCTAGGAGTTCAAGCCATTGACTGGTTTTTAAAATCACCACAAGGGATAAAAAATTTCAAAGAGATAGCCTAATTTTTTTTGACTCACTATTCTTATAATATCGAGCACAAAATCACCATGCTCAACTTATGTGACACAAAATAGAAAGATGGTGAACCTTTTCTAGGTTTTCTCCAAAGATGGAGAACAGTTTTTGAAAGATATCCTAGAAGCATACCTGAAAAGGAGAATATGGAAATTTTTATGAACAATCTAAACATGGAAATGAATTATAGAATTCAACTTCAATGTCCCCCTACATTTGAAAATATTATTGAGAACGGGATAAAAATTGAAGAAGTGTTGGTAAAAATAGGAGAGATCAAAATCTTTAAAGACAAAAAAGGTTATACCAACACAAATAATAATAATAACTTGACTAATTATAATAATAACAAGGGAGCTAAAAACAATAATGACAAATCAAGGTTTTGGTTGAAAAAAATAAGAACCCTATAAACGATGAGGTTGTATAAGCCCGCAATCTAAAAGCTACCCCTTTTAACTTGTCAAGTGGGTCAAACCATAATAATGTAAACTAAACGACCAAGAATCCTTTCAACAACAACAATAAATCATTCAAAAATCAAGGTGGAAGCAAACCTAATCCTTTATTTTCTCCTATTCATAGAATACAATTCACATTCTTGGGAGAACCCTTGGAAAATTCTTTGAGAACACTTGTCGCTAATAAAATCATTGTCTTACCTGAATCAAGGCAATATGAACCTCAAGTTAAACCCACATGGTGGAATGATACACACCATTGTGAGTATCATCAAAATAAGGAACACAAAACAAATGAATACATGAAACTCAAGCATTTAGTCCAAGATCTAATAGATGATGGCACAATGAAGGTTGAAGGGCCTCAAAACAATGAAGATCACATGACTTTTAAGAACCTTTTCTTGAATCATGAAAAAGGAGAAACATAAAATGCTAATCAAAATAACAAGAGAGGAAATGAGAAAGTGAAATTTTCCCACACCTATGAAAATACCATAAAATCTTTGAGTGGGTGTGAAAATGCAATCAATGTGATACTAGTGTAGGAAAACAAAAATGAAGAAGCCTCAAATGTCATGACTAGGGGAAAGCATCTAAAATCACGTTGCCAAGAGGTGCCCCAAGAATCATTGTACCAAATCAAGCATCCTCTTCATCAAAGAAATAAATCTTAGTAGATCAACTCCAACGAACTCCCGCACAAATTTATATTTTGGAGTTGTTAAAACTTTCACCTACTCCTAAAGAAATCTTGGAAAAAGCCCTTGTAGAAACCAATGTTCCCTTGAATTTGGACATATAAAATTTTTATAATATGGTAGGACACTTAGTCGCACCTCATTGTTTATCATTTTTTGAGCAAGATGATATGTCCTTAAATAATCCCCAAAACTTTCCATTGCAGATCGAGTTCTTGATACATAAAGCATAGGGTGAAAATATTCCTCATTGATGGAGGTGTGGGTCTAAACATTTTTACTTTTAACCTTGTTAAAGCCTTAGGGTATTTGAAAGAAGCTATAGACCCTAAAAGAAAGATAACCATAAAGGCTTATGATGATGAAGAGAGATCCTCCAAAGGGATAATAGTACTCCCTATCTAAGTAGGTCCTATGCAAAAGGAGATTTTTTGTCAAGTGGTAGACTTGAAATTGACTTATAACATTCTATTGGGATGACCATGGATACATGAAATGCAAGCGGTACTCTCTACATACCATCAACACTTGAAATTTCCATACATGGGGCAAGAAATTATGGTTAGTGGAGACCTAAATCCATTCTAATATTGTAACAATATCAATCCCATAAATGATTCATTGGTCCCTCATAATGCAGAAGGCACTACATCAAAATTGATAGAACAAGGACAAAGTTCGAAGGACCCTTCATTAAAAGAGAAAGAAAAGATAGGTGAAGAACACACTTTTTTGAAGACCATCAAATTCCTACTAACTTGGTTACATCGACTAAGGGAAAAGAGAATGTTAGTGAGGAAAAATCTAAAGGAAAAGAAGAGGAAAACAATGCAAAATATACCCAAATTCAGACCAAGGAGGCTCATTACCAAAAGATGGATATCATGATGAAAAACTTCAAAAAAAAATGTAAGATCAAATAAAATGGTGTGGGAGAATATTATTTTTCTATGATGGATTTTCCATTATCTCTTAAGTCTCATGGGAAACCTTCTAGCTTGCATCCACCTCAAAAACACAATAATAATTTTGAAAGGGCTAGTACCTCTTCATCCATGGATGAAGAAGACAATAAGATTTGAAGTGGCTATATAAGGATGATGAGTCAAGTGCTCATGAAAAAATAATTCAAAACATTAGCATCCCTATTCATCAATATGGAAAAGGTTTTCAAATAATGCAAAAGATGGGTTAAAAAGGAAAAGGACCTTTGGGTAAAATAAATGAAGGGTTGATTGAACCCATAGAAATGTCTTGGAGGGATAGCAAGGAGAAATCAGGATTAGGGTATCTTGAACAAGGATACACTCAAAAGAATCACCCCATGTGTTATTACCAAATTCAGAAATTAGACTCTCAAAGTGATGAAGACTCAAACAAATGGGAGTGGTATTCCTTATCTAGTGAATCTTTTCAAGATAAAGAAGTGGATGTAGTCCACACTTATGCTCCTAATTAAGGTAAAAGGAAAGAGTTAATCTTGAGATCAAATTGTAATCAAGCTTCAAGTTCTAATCAAGAGGCTCAAGAAAATGCATCAAGTCAAGAAGTAGAAGACTCTCAATGGGTAGGAGAACCCTATGCACCATCATGGACACATACAATAGAAGGATCTAGAAATAGGTTTAACCCACAAGAATTTTAACCACAAGAAATCCAAGAGCATTCTAGTGAAGAGAATTTTGACCCAAGTTCTTTAGAACACTTAGAATAAGTATATGTTATAGACTTAAGTGATACAATGTTTGAACCTTCTAATGAAGTCATGTCCCTAAGTCATATCAACCCAAACCAAAGCAATGATCCCGTATTTGTCATATATCTAGAACTTATTGAATGAGATTCTATAGAACCAACTACTCTTCCCACATTCCTAAATGACAAATATGTGACCTTATACCTAAATGCAGTTGAACCTTCTTCTACCAATGAATATCAAGAAGAAATGATGAAGGAAAGTATCTAATCTCTTAGTTCAAAAATAAGAGAAAAAAGGAAAAAAATAAAAAATTGAAAGAGTCTAATGGTGAAAATCACAAGGTGGCAATATTAGACCAAAAAGAAAAAGAAATAAAAGATGTTTCTGAAGGTGAAAACCCAATTGTGACACCTAAGGAAGAGAGGTTGGATACTTTTCCCAAACATTATGAGGAGAGATCACCTAATATGAAAGAACTCACATAGAAGATCAACATTGGGACTGAATCAAAGCCAAAGGTCATACATCTAGTGACATCATTATCAAATGAAGAAAAAGAGGAATTTATAAAATTCTTCAAAGAAAGGAAAGTAAATTTTGTGTGATCTTATGATGATATGCCAAGATTAGATCCAAACTTGATCATGCACCACTTGAATATCAAAGGGGTAAAACCAATCAAGAAAAATTTGAAAAAAATGCACCCACACATTGCACTTCTTGTCAAATTGGAATTAGAAAAGTTACTAGAAGTTGGGTTCATAAGAGAAATCAACTATGCCGAGTGGATATCAAATATTGTGCCTATTTCAAAAGTAGACAAGTCCATTAGAATTTGCATGAAATTTCAAGATCTCAATCTCACGTCCAAAGGATGACTTTCCTTTACCAAGTATAGATTCTATAGTGGATTTGAAAGTGGGTCATTCAATGTTCTCTCTCATGGATGGATTTAGTGGCTATAACCAAATCAAAATTTCACCTGAAGACCAATATAAAATAGCTTTTACATGTGCATGGGGGACATTTTGTTGGAATGTTATGCCCTTTGGTCTTAAAAATGTAGAAGAAACCTATCAACGAGCCATAACTACCATATTCCATGATATGATGCATAAATTTCTAGAAGATTATGCGGATGACATACTTGCAAAATCCCACTCAAGGGAGGAATATCTACCAATCTTAGAGAAAATGTTCACAAGGTAAGAGCAATTCAAGGTGAGACTCAATGCAAAGAAATGTGCATTTGGGGTACAATTTGGAAAGTTGCTAGGGTACATAGTCTTGGCACAAGTAATAGAGGTGGATCCCATGAAATTCAAAGAAATAGGGGAAATGGGGGCACATAGAAATATGAGTCAAATGAGATCACTCTAAGGGATAATTAAGTCAATCAAAAGATTCATATCATAATTAGCAGAAAAATGTCATTCTTTTACTCAACTCCTCCACAAGGACACAATATTTAGATGAGATGATAAGTGTGAAGAAGCTTTCACGTAACTCAAAAAGTACCTGATGAATCCACCAATCTTGATGCCACCAATAAGATAAAAGCCCTTGATTTTTTACATTTTAGTGACATAACATTCTTTAGTGGCACTCTTGGCTCAAGAAGATGAAAATGGAAAAGAGAAAGCTATTTACTACATAAGCAGAACTTTGGTGAAATATGATTTGAATTAAAGTTTCATAGAAAGAGCATGTTTGGTGGTAGTTTTTGCTTCCCAAAATCTACGACATTATATGTTATCTCATAAGATCAAACTCATAGAAAAAATTGATCCATTAAAGTATGTTTTGTGCAAAACATCTTTGACATGAAGGTTGGCCAAATGGGTTATAATGTTGAGAGAATTTGATATAGAATACATGGATAGAAAGTAAATTAAAGGCCAAGTCATAGAAGATCAACTAGCAGAGGCACCATTAGAAGATGAAAATCCTATTCAGGTGGAATTTCCACATTAAAAAATAATCAATGTTGAAGCAAAAACATGGAAATTATACTTTGATGGCTCTTATACTCAACATGGCTCAGGAACGGGCATATTATTGATTACACCCAAAGGATAAAGATATCCCTAAATAATATAAGCTACTATTTTCATGCACAAATAATATATTTTAATATGAGGCATTATTCATTGGCATCAAATTGGCCTTAGAATGGAAGGTGACAAAATTGTAGATATATGAATGAATAATAACCAAAAGATGAAAAGTTGATACCTTATAAAAATATGATAAAAGATCTCAAGAAATACTTCACCTTGATCACATTTGAGAAATTTCCTAGAGAAAATAACAAAGTAGTAGATGCCATGGCTACATTGGCTTCACTCCTCCAAATGTCGGACCAAAGTACAAGATACAAATTTTTGGTAGAAGAAATGGGACAACCCGTATTTGACCCTTCCAATTCCCACATTATTTTCCTATTATTATGACATGACTCACCCTGGTATGGATCCATCTATATTTATGTGAAATACCAAACACTACCTTTGGACCAAACTTGAAACTAGAAAAGGAACTTTATAAGATAAGCCTCTCGTTATACCCTTGTATCTGACACATTGTATTACAAGAGTCTTGATAGAATGATTTTAAGGTTTTTAGAGAAGGAGGAATCAAAATTATCCTTACAAGAAATCCATGAAGGAATCTATGGGTCACATTTGAATGGGTTAACCTTAGCGAAGAAACTTATAAGGATAGGATATTATTGGCCTTCCATGGAGAAAGATGCATGCCATTTTGCAAAGACTTGTAAAAAATGCCAATATCATAGAAACCTAATTCATGTACCATCTCAGGAATTGCATTTGATGACTAAACCTTGGCCCTTCTATCAATGGGGGTTGGATTTAATAGGGATGATTTACCCACCTTCATCCAATGGTTATAAGTTGATTATAACTGCAATTGAACACTTCACCAAAAGGGTTGAAGTTGTGCCATTATCTACCGCAATGGGAAAACAAATATCCATGTTCATATTGAACCATATAATTTGCAGGTATGGCATCCCTCAAGCTATCATAAAAAAGAATGCTAAGAACTTTAAGAACAAGGACTTGAAAGAATTGTGTGAAAATTTCCATATGATACATCATTCATCTTCAATACATTACCTGCAAGGGAATGGACAAGCGGAGGAAAATAATAAGAACATTTTGAAAATATTGAAGAGGATAGTTGACAATTTAGGGAGAGATTGACATATTTAGATAAATCCTACTTTATGGGCATATAGAACAAGTGTGAGGATACCAATGGGAGCTACACTATTTTCATTGGTTTATGGAGAAGAAGCAGTACTACCATTAGAGGTTGAAATTTCATCCATAAGGGTTTCACTACATGGATTGATAAATGAAGAAGACTATAGGGTTGCTAGATAACAAGTGTTGGAATTTCTTGATGAAAGACAACAACAAGCCTTTGATCATCTCAAAGTGTATTGGAATAGAATGTCAAGAAATTACAATAAACACATCAAACCAAGAACATTTCAAATAGGAGTCTTGGTATTGAGAGAAAATCCTAAGAATTAGGTAGAAAGAGAGAAGAAAGGGAAATGGGAAGAAAATTGGTTAGGTCCTTTTGTTATTACTTCTTCTTTTAGAATGAGTACTTACAAGCTAGTTGATTGTGATGGAGAAGAACTACAAAGACCCATCAACACCATACACTTGAAAAGGTTTTACACCTAGAGAACATGAAAGAGTATAAGAGAGAGTATCATAATATCAGATGAGGAAACATCTTATTTATTTTGTATAGTCAAAAGTGATCCTAAATAAATTCAAAAAATTTAAAAATAGAAAAGAAGGAAAAAATCAGAAATGTAGAAAAGTTCAAAAACAACAAAAAGTGATCCTAAAGAAATAAAAAATAGTGGAAAATTGAGCATGAAGAAATTCAAAAATATTTAAAAATGATCTTGAAAAAAGTGTTGTCTTGGTGAAAACCTAGTAAATAGGCACCTTGATGATAACAAAACAATTGAAAAAAGAGAAAAATACAAAAAAATGAAAAAGAAAGAAAAGTGCCTAGGTGAAAACCTAACAAATAGGTGCCTTGGTAGAAAAAAAAAAAGCATAAAAAGAGGAAAAATGAGCAATAAATTCAAACGGCAAAAACTTGGTTAACAGGTGTCATTGAAAGTCAAGTCAAGTTGCATGCATAGTCATCCTTGTAAATGTTGCATTCACCAGCATTTGTAAATATTGCATAATAAAATCCCAAAGTTGCATTTCCAAATACCTAAAGCTTTCATCATAGAAATGAAAAGTGTCCAAGTCCAACAACACAATGAAATAAAACTAGGGGAAAATCTATCCTAAAAGAAAAAAGGATTCATCAAACAAATATCAATTGACATAAATTAATGCATCCAATCACAAACATTCAGACGATCGATTGAAATCCTAATCCAATTGATGATTCAACAATGAGAAACTTTTGATCCATGATCTCACAAGCACCTTATCTTTATCAAGATTAAAATGAACAATCAAATATTGAAATGGATAAAATTCTACTTGAAATATGGATTTGAAAAATAGTGCAAAAATTTTCTTTCTAAGTGTTTACTTGATTGGTGAAATCATGTATTTTTAGAAAATCGATGAAGTCTTGGACCAGATAAGTGATGATAAAAGCATGATATTTTATTGATTTTTGCATGAGTGTCTTAAGATCAAGGTTTTAAAATATGTATCACTCATCTAATGCAATGATCATCAAAGAATCATCGAGGACATGCACATATGGAAAAACCAAGATCTTTGTTTGTTTACGCAATAGGATACCTTGGATATTTTGATGTTCTATATCATAATGCCAAAATCCACTTAAAATATTGAATCTGATGAAAGTAGTATTTAGAATCTTATGGTTGAATCTAACTAGTGATAGTTGTACTAGCTTTAGGAATGTAACACAGAAGGGAAAAGGTATTCATATCATCATGGTTGAACTAGTAAGGATTATACCAATTTCAAGTCTCAAAAATGCTCGATGATGAAAATAAGCTTCCTAATTTTGAATAGTGACAACTAGCTGCATTCATGCTAGATTAAATGCATTTAGTTTGCATGGATCCTTTTCTCAAAACTGGTTATGAAAGATAAAAAGGGGTTAGAGTTAATCTAAAATTAAAAAATTTCATCATTACTTTATGTGATCGAATGTGTTGGAAATCAAAAAATCAAAATAAAACTTGCATTAGATTAAATTGCATTAGGTTAAATTATATCATAAATCAAAGACATTTTAGTTTCATTAAGTTGCATTCATTATTGTTCATCATTAAGATTGCATTCATTATAGCTCATTGCATTAGGTTGCATTCATTATTGTTCATCATTAAGATTGCACTCATTATTGTTCATCATTAAGATTGCATTCATTATAGCTCATTGCATTAGGTTTCATTCATTATTGTTCATCATTAAGGTTTTATTCATTATTGTTCATCATTAAGATTGCATTCATTAAAGATTTTTGCATTAGGTTGCATTCATTATTGTTCATCATTAAGATGGAATTAATTGTAGTTCATTATATTAAATTGCATTAGATTATATTACTAAAGTTCATATCATTAGATTGCATTAACCATCATTTAGTTCCATTAAGTTTCATTAACATTGTTATTGCATAAGGTTGCATTCATTTAAGGTTCCTTGCATTTAATCATTCAATTTCACTAATTACATTAGGTGCACCATATTAATCATTAATCATTAAATATCATTAGGTTATTTCATTACTCATTAAGTTAGTTTACATCCATTATATCCATTACATAAACATTTCATCCATTAGCGTAAATTGCATTAATTATCATCTAGTATTCATTAGGTGCATTCATTCTTGAGTTAGTTCATACATCAATCATTAATCATTAATTCATTATAAAATTACATTAAGTCCATCATTAAGCATTATTCATTAATTATCATCATATCATTATAGTACTAAATTCATCCACATCATTACATCTCAGTATCCATTAACCATTAAAGCATTAAATTCATCCATATCACTGCATTGCATTACATCTCATTATTCATTAAATCATTAACATCCATCCATTCATATCATTGCATATCATTAAACATTAAAGCATTAAATATTTATCATTATAGATCATTAATCATTAAACCATGTAATAAATGCATTCATCTAATCTGTGTCATAAATAAGACATCCATCCATATTAAACTAAGCATAGCATGTGCATTCATATATTTCACATCTAAAAAACATAAACATAAAGAATATAGAAATAAGATCATGTAGAACCGCATATCATAAATCATCTAAAAAGAAAATCCAACACATAAATACATCACATAAATAAAAGTAAATCAAAGTCCATGGTACCATCAAAGTTTGTATAATCAAAGTCCACATCACATAAAGTATCCATCGATAAAGAGCGGAATCTCACTAAAGAATATATAAAATGAACAAGTCTTGATCAAGAATCATAAAAATACAAGTATATACAATCAATTGAGGCATATTGTATCAATCAACTGCCACCTATACCTGCACTCGCACTACCATCTATACCGAGACCATAAGGACCTGGGATAGGACCTCTTCTCAAGATTGCCTATAATCCATGCCGAATCATAGTGGGCATGAAGGTCTACATCATGGTGCTTAGTTGTGTAACCTACTGCCTAATCTCACTCACATCATCCTATAAAGACTGGACATCCCAAGAAAACCTATCAGGTGCCTATGATGGTACCTGAGAGGATGGTGTCTAAACTAATGGTACTTGTAAGGGTTCCTTTGAGGGTTCCTGAGATAGAGGTTCTTGAGGAGCTAATGGAACATGTGGCATCTATAGCCCAATCTATGCTCCAACCTATACTCTGGCCTATGCACCAATCTGTGTAGCCAAAGAAGGGGCAACCTACCTATAAACTCGAACTCTCTGCTGACCCCATCTTCCTAATATCACTTGATGAACCTAAAGTAAGGCCCAAAATGGTCCACCTCTGACACGTGCTTGACCACCACACATACAAACACCACTTCTAATAGGATTTGGGGTATTAATAATAGGAATCACCACCCTACCACCCCATCTGGCTCTGCAAGTGCGTCTGCCTCATTGGCCTCCTCTACCTCCACCACCACTATCGCTATCATCATCATCTGACATGTCATTGATACCAGGAACATGCTCTACAAGATCAATGAGACATGGAAACAAGTTTTGAAGGAACCACTAAGCATAATCATTGGTTATGAAAACATAAAAAATGTGCTCCCACATATCCCAGGCCAAATGTGGTAGGCTTGGGATCTCATCATGTGCTGTCCTAAAATATATTTGAGGACCCCAGAGGGATAACTCTGCATGTACTCATATATAAAGTGCTAACCCCTTTGCCATGCCCTATACTCGACCATACTGCTAGAGGACTCTATAGAAACAAAAGTACACTATAATCAATGGTTTACACCCAATCATCCATTGGAGAATACAAATAAAAGGAAGCTCAAATACATCCTCAACCCATGTCTCACATCCAAGATATAGGCCTCTATGTCACCTAATCTAGGTCATTAATAATATGTCACCAGTAGTCTAACTTGTCCAGATGAACTTGGACAACCATACCCTCGTATATAAATGTAAATGGGTACCCAAGGTCTCACCATCATACTGTTATAGGCCGTGTGATAGGGAGATGCTCCCATGTATAGAACTATAGTAATACCACACCAGCAAATAGTGCAACACCATGCTTATAAACAACATCATGTAGCTCATGATATAGGTATGCCAATACATAGGAACCCCAATCAAATCTCCAAGGATGGATGATCATGTCCTCTAGAATCCAACCCCAGCCAACAAAAAAATTGTGAACCCATCGGTCAGGAAGTAAGAAACCACTAATGAGTACTCCTAGTACTGTGGGAAGAATAGGAAATGATGTAAATTGCACCCATAAAATGGTCTCATTACCAATAGTGGGATCACCAAATAGGCATTTTCATACTATCCCATCATAAACCTAGTCATAGTACACAATCTCTCCATGTGTGGGAAAGCAAAGAAGTCGATACACATCCTTGGGAGTGATAGTCATCTCCCCTAGTGGAAAAAGGAAGGTATTATGGTCAAAGTACCATCTCTCTATCATAGCTGTCAACAATCCTCGATTCACTCAGAATCAAGGTATAGCAAGTAAAAATGAAAGACCACAATGCCCTATCAATCGATGCTCCTGCCTAGTCAGATCATCTATCATCTCTAAAGGCCAAGGATATAACCCTTGGATGGATAACTTCTAAAGGGGAGCCTATGGAAGAAAGTTAAAATCACATCAGTAATCAAAATCGTTACATGTTGAATCATCACAAGTTAATCGACATCCTGAAACCTATCAAACCACTATCAATTTTTCTAATTCTACTCAGAGAGGACAAAAAATTCATCATCACAATCAACCAACCTATCAAGATTAACAATAAAAATTCATCATCACATGATCAAAACTAACACCAAACAACTTGTTTCATCACATGACTCATCATTCAAGTCAATTGATAGATCAATGCAATCAAACAAGCATGACGACTAACTGAAAGTGCTAGAAATTTTAAAAAAGGGTGTACGTGCTATTTCATAGCTTGTATGCACTAAAAGGAAAATGCATCATTAAATTGTTTAAAATCACTTTTAAAACTATCACACATACTAAAACAAGGTGTATGTGTTGTAGGATTTTAAACATGCTACAAGAAACATGTGCACACACTATAGAAATTATTATTCACGTAGAGATAATCATACACACTATAAGACACCTAAAACATGAAAAGCTAACCTAGGTTTTGTGCTTGTACGGGCTACTAAAAAATACAGATGCACTAAAAGACTCTTGCATGTGCTATTTCATTTAAATTTGAAAATTAAATACATGAAATTGATAAAAGAGGTTTCCAGGGGTATTCACCAGAGATCAATAATCCATTGGGCATTGATAATGATGACTGCACTTGAATCTATGCTCTCTATACGAAACCACCATCATCGAATCTCAGAGAAGTCAGAGAGTGAAAAGTCAAAATGAGAGGTGAAAATGAATAATAAAATTGACTTTTCACCCCTATATATAGCCATTTGACCTAAAAAGGGGCCCTTTTAGCAGAAAATTAACCCAGGGTCAAAATTGAGCACCAAATCAGCCAAATCAGGAGCATTTTTTATCAATCCATTAGTAAAAAAATATCGGAAATGAAATCAAAATTAACACAAAATTGAAATTATTCAACAAAATTGATCGAAAAATGTGAAATTTTTCATCAAAATCAAATTTCATTTCATTTCTGAGGGGGCATACATTCGGATTATCATCGATACAATCAAATCAGCTGCACAATCTTTCAACACAAAAATTTTCAAATTCATTAGTGGGGCATCAAAATCAGAAAATCGGTTCAGATCAGGCATCATATCAAAATTTCACCATCAAAACTACCATCAAGACTATCAATCAATCAGGATTTCATCAAGGAATCTACATCTATCATTGGAATCAAATCAGAAATCATGAATCTTCATCAAGACATCAGACATTCTTTGAACTAATGCGCTTTGCACATCAATTCAAAGAGGGGCATTTGTAGACACCTAAAAATGGTCAAGATCAAACCAAGTGAGTAACTAAGGCCAACTAAATCAAGCCAAAATCCAACATTAATTGAAACTCAAAAGCCAACTAAATCAAATAAATTATTTGAATGAAAGAAATTAATTAATTATGCAATTAATCTAATTAATTGTATAGTTCAATTAAAATCAAATCAACCTTTTCAAGGGGTACACATAGCTAAAGAAATTAGTTAAATTTAATTAATTAATTCCCAATTTCCCTCACCCACCACATGGGAGGAAATTACCTCAACCAATAGGAATCAAGGATTGGACTCACATGGATTAAGCCAAAATTGAATCTCAATCACTCATAAGGTGAGAGCATCTTGACCACTCATTTTGTCTCATTGTCCCAAGCTTTGAGGACAAAATATTTAAATTGTCCCCATAAATGAAATCATGGACTAAACCTTAACCTAATCATGATTAAAATAACTCCACCCCCCATGCTTGCTAAAATCTATAAATAGAGGGCTAAAATCAAGAGAAAAGGATCCACACATCTGAGAAATGCGTCCAAGTTATTGCAAATTTGAGATAGAAAGGCATTTTAGGCATAATTAAGCATAGTTTCTTTGAAATATGCTTGAATTATGCAATCATTTATCATTTTCTCATTTTTGGATTGTCATTAATGGAAGCTTGTTGAGACCTTATCATTAGCATTCTTAATTAGAGAGCTATAAGATGTTTATTGACTTTATTTGCATTAAATAACTTATTAATTGTTAAATTTTAGCTTATTTTGATCAAATATTGTCAAAGTAATTCTATAAAGGTACTTCTAGTACATAAATCCATATGAGTCCAATCCTTAATTCCTATTGGTTGAGGTAATTTCCTCCCATGTGGTGGGTGAGAGAAAATAGGAATTAATTAATTAAATTAGATTTTTTTTTTAGCCATGTCTACCCCTAGAATAGGTTGATTTCAATTTAATTGAACTATACAATTAATTAGATTAATTGCATAATTAGTTGATTTAATTGATTTATTTTATTCTTTTGATTTAATTGGCTTTTGATTTTGGCTTGATTATAATTAATGCCTTGATTTTTCCTTAGTTGCTCACTTGAATTGATCGTGACCATTTTTAGGTGGCTATAGTACCAACAATCATTTGGTCCTCTAGATTGATACCTCTTTCCCTTTGATTTTCCTTGTCATTTCCCATGACTTCCAGAATTGTTTCTTCTACCTCTTGATATACCTCTTCTTTTTGCATTCAAAACACTACATGATGTGGATCCACCTGAGATTTTCCTATGAATTTACTCACTTAGAATAACACTGACAACATCATCAAATTTTAGGGTATTTGAAACAAAAAGAGAGTTACTAAGAACCATTACCAAGTCATTCTAGCTTTCAAGAAAAGAGAACAGAATCAAAAGAGCCATAATTTCTTCATCAAAATTGGTATTAATAGAAGATAATTGACTAGTAATTGTATTAAACTCATTTAAATGATCAACAACTGACCCACCTTCTACCATTTTCATATTAAATAAATGCTTCATAAGAATTACATTATTCAAAGCAGAGAGATTTTCATATAACTTCTCTAGGGTTTCCATCAACTCTTTAGTTGTCTTTTCTTATGTAATATTGAATGCCATCGATTGTTATAGGCGTAATTTAATACTACCAAGTGCCTTCCTATCTAAAATATCCTAATCCTCATTAGACATTGCTGTCAGTTTCTTAGATTTTCCTCCCAATGGCCACCATAAATCCTTCTGATAGAGATAGTCCTCCATTTACTTTTTCCATAATTGAAATTTTTTCTCATTACACTTCTCAACCTTCAACTTACCCTCATCTACCATTACTCCCACTCAACCATGAGACCTTCCTATAGAGGATAACTGAAAAACAACCTGCTCTAATACCATTTGTTAGGATTAGAAGAAAAAATTTAACAGTTACATGCAAATATAACCAATAATGAAAAGGAATAAAGCACACATAAGTGGAACAAGAAGACATAAATATTTAATGTGGTTCACCTAATCTTGGGCCACATCCACCAAACAAAGAGCCAAATCTTATTATCCAATAATTTTAGCCTGTTACAATCTACAATTCCTTGTAACTCAATACCGCTGCAAGAAGCTATGAAATTTTCATATGTTGAGAAAACCCTAACCCTAACCTATTATAACAAGACTTATGTTGGTTAACAAGTTAACCCTAAAAATAATTGACGAGTCAACCTAGGTAAATGCTTGACGTGTCAATTGAAAAATATTTGATGAGTTAACCTAAAAAATGTATAGTACTTCCCTAATCAGTCACCATAAACCAACATGGTCTAGGTCTCTCAAGGAAACAATGAGTTTTTCATGCAATCTTGATTCCATATTTCTTTCTTGGATCTCTCTCAAGCTATTAGGATTCCTCCAAGGGACTGGGCTTTGATACCAATTATTGGAAAGAGGGAACAATGAGACAAGATGTTAAATTTCTAACAATTTGATTCACAAAAATATTAAATCTTAAACTGAAATGAAAAATGCGTGAACATAAAGAAAATGGGAACACAACCATAACACACAATTTTTTTATCATGGAAATCCTATTAAGGGAAAAACCATGGTGGGGATGACACCCACAAGCCAACACTCTGGTGAAATATTATCTTTTACATATGTTGGGAATGCACTTGCATTTAGGAACACTGCCTAGAGCTCACTACTCAATACAAAAAGGGCTAAAACCCATTACATAAAGGTTCACTACCTTACATAGATAAATATAATGATCAATACATATGTTGAATTATCTAATATAACATCTAGGAATGTCTGATTATAGTTCCATGTAAGCATAATGCACATATTTGATGCCCCTATTTCACTAATTATACACTAACCCTATTTTACTTTAATTAGTAAGTAAGATCTATAAACCCTGTACACACACTTTCTATACCTAGCTTCCACGCATTAGATCATCCATCAACAAAATTAAAAAAAACCTAATTTGTTGATCTTATGATTCCAAAAACCCTATTTGATCTTCCAATGTTAGCATTAAAACATTCTTGGGAAATATAAACAAGTTTTTGTTCCACCGCCTAAAATAGAATTCAAATCTCAAATAAAATAGAGATAATCATTGGTTTACCTCTTTACATGTTGACTTAACCAATTTGAATATGTTTTGACCATTAAAAATATTTTATAGATTTGCACCATAAGATTCTCCTTGACATGTCGGCCTTGTCTAACTGTTTACCTTGAAACTATCACTCAAAAGTGTATAACTTCTACACGCCAAAAGATATGGTATTGAAACTTTGGGATTAGCAAGATTATACCTTGATTATTCCTTCCCTAGTTTCACACTCAAAAATACTTATCTGGTAGCTTGCATGGATCCAAAAACTATTTTGTCTATGTGCCTTGTTTCTTGTACTTAACCAAAAATTGATATGTTACTTAATCTGATCTCCTAATGAATTACACAGTGGGAATGATGTCTATACATGATATTTTTTCCATCAATGATAACACTATAATCATTTGACTATGTCTCTTACCATCTTGCAAACAAGGTCAACCCAAAAAGGTGAATTTGTTAAATAAGCTAGCCAAATATAATGTGAAACTAAAAAATATTTTAAAAGTGAAAAATATACTATCATCTAAGAAATATATAAACATATCATCAAAACACCTAGCAGAGATAAACGCATAGCATTTTTGTAAGTTGCTACTCTATTTTTCAGACATATTTATGCATAAAATATTATAACTCCAACTATAGAGAAAACTAGATGACAAAAATTGAGATATAACATATTTTCTCATCTATCTACACAATTCACCAACTACAAGTAGAAATATGTCAATGTACCAAGATGCAGAGAAAAATGCCAAAACATGTTATGTCAGACTATTTTCACAAGAATGGTCATACTTGGCTATTTACATAAGAGGAAAATAAAACCAATAACAAAACTCTAGAAATAACCTATGAGCATTGAATGCACCTCACATAAGTTTCTCGAATAATCTTTGCATGTCTATGATAATATATATGTATATTCTTGATATTATACTGCTCTGGAATACTTGTAGACACAACTTTTATTCACTTATCCATCTTTTAGAGACAAACTATAACAAGTTTGACAACAAAATAATTAAAAGTGCAACATTACTTATAATAATTATTATTATTAAGTGTTAGGAGTTAATCCAATCACTACCTAGATATAAAATTTCTTATCTCTTGCACATTTTGCACATTAATCTAATTTTGTATTTTGATGAATTGTTAAAAATTCAACAATATATTTTTAAAAATATTCATTTTAGTTGTTATCTGTCTTATCTTCCCAATATAGGGTGAACCTGTTAGGAATGGGAACACTGAGAAGGAGGGAGGGGGGGGGTGAATGAGTGTTCACTATATTTTATCTTTACACTTTAACCTTTAAATTGAACTTAAATGCTTAAGTACTGAAATGAACATCCATATAAACATGAAACATGAAATCAACACATAACACCAATATGGTTACGGGGAAACCCAAATAGGTAAAATCCCCGATGGGAATTGACACCCACTAATATTTTGTACTAGTGTTTAGTGATCCTTGTTAGAAGATCCTTAACCCTGTTAGGAGTTTCTTTACAATGTATTAAGTGCAATAGACCTTGTTAAGGTTCAGACCCTGTTAGGAGTATTTTACAATAGTCCCTGTTAGGGGAGGGGATGCACTATCCTAGAGCTCACTTCTCAAGTGGTGAAGGCTACAACCTTCTGATCTCAAATACACACTATATCTACTGGATGAACTGTTACTGTGACACTGCTTGTCAGATCATTTCCTTTGATGCGCTAACGCTTTGACCTCTTGCAAAGCTCTAATAGATCTTATAGACTCTTCGCACACTTCTTCTCTACTTACTGCAACTCTATATCAACTTCCATACCAATTAAAATGGGCACATCTCATATTAATATGCGCATACAAAATAAACAACTAGGTCGGCCCTTAGACCTATTACATACAATGCTTCTAAATGAATTGGCTCAAGCATGCTTACAAATAAATACAATTACATGCTGGAAACCTAAATACAATAGGTGCATAGCCTTTACATCATTAGATTATAACTGCAACTCAAAATGCTAACAATCGGCTGCTTACTCTATTCTTCACTGGCACACACTAGTTGTGCAACTTCAACTGCTTGTATCTTTCTCATACTTGCATGTCTGATCATGCACTCATAGAATAAGCATGAATATAGTTTAACTAACTTGACTTCCAAGGTGCACACCATAACTCATCCGTACACATGTGCGCTGATGCTCTGAGCTGCAGGAACTTTGTACACTGTCCAGTCTTCAACACTTAACCGATTTATGATCTTCTCATCAAGTGTGCTGACTCCAAATTGCTATATGACTTTGTTGCCATAATGAAAACACTATATTAAGTCATATACATTAGTATAGCCAACTTTCCAACAATCTCCCCCTTTGTCATTGATGGCAACAAAGGGATATGGCCAAGTTTCTAACTATCCTTGATACAAAAAAAATTTTGTCTTCTATACATATACTTATATCTCCCTATACATATTATGATTCATATTCTATACACAACTCCCCCTTTGACATTAATGACAAAGGTGTTTCAAAAACTGTATCTATACATACTTACTGACGAAAAACATCCGAATATGCTATCTTTAGGTTCTGGATCTTCTTCTTCCAAAATGTGATAAGAGAGTTTACTATCTAGAGATGTGCACATAGAGCATACTGTAGCTTCTCCATCTTCTCCAAGTCAGTGCTAGGACCATGATCATATGTTACTATTGTGGCATCTATGTCCTTGATGTTCTGATTGAGTATATCTAATGAGGGCGCAAGAGCATTCTTGAGCTATGTTTGCCTTGCCCTGGTCTTTGATATTTCTTTTTCAGCCTTCTCAATTTTATCTATTTGTCCTTCGTATACATTATTACACATGTTTACATCTGTGGATGTGTCTTTCACTAAAATCTTGACTTGCTCAATCATAGCTTCTGCCTCTTTTATTTTCTTGAAATGGGCACCAGCAAGCTTATCTTGATCCATACATTCTACAATTATTCTTCTTCCTTGATCTACAAATTCTTTTAAGGATGCTTGACCAGTCTTGAGTGAGCTTAGGTCAAGTGAAAAGTTTCTCATTAATTCACTCAACCTCTTCTTCAGATACTTTTCTTCTACAACTAGGGATGTAGATTCTTCAAGGCTTGAGAAATTACTTTTGAAATGTGAGATGACTATACTCACATCATCAACAGAGTGTATCTTTGACACTTTCTTGTCCTCTAGCAAAAAATTGTTCAGAATGTTTAATGATTCTACCAGGAGGGGATTCCTCATCACTTGTTTTTCTTTGGCCTTTTCCATGGCTAGGACACTAAATTTTATCAGATCTTCTTCTCTCCATGTGTCCAAACTGGATGTGTCAAGTGTCAAACTTGACAACAATTCTGCTGAAGGAGTGATGGGAGTGCTATCCATGACTTCTTGTTTCACCTTGATTAGTTCTACTGATATTTCATCCTTTTTCTCACTTTCTTTTTCTTCTTCTTTCTTTTCTTCCTCTTTTTCTATTTTTTCTTTTTCTATTTATTTTTCTTCTTCTTTCTTTTCTTCCATCTTTTCTTCTTCTTTCTCATCATCAATCAATACTTCTTCTTGATGAGTGGGAGGTGTGTTGATCCATAATATTTTAGCTTCTTGTGTGCTCACAAAAGCTTCTTCAAACTTATCCAACTCGGTGTCGATGGATGCCATGTCTATCTCCACATTATCAATGATAATTGTGCTATCTTTTTGTGACTCTATAGTGGGCGCAGACTTATCTGCCTCTGATTGTGCTTCCACTGCAAGCGCTAAATCCTAAGGACCTGTTACTGATGCATTAGTGGGCTCTGCCACCTTGACCTCCTTTGTGGGTACTTGAGCTTTGGGTGCAGTAGGTGGATACATGTTCCTGTTCATAAAGACCTTCTTAAAGGCTTTCTTTGTTTCTTTGGCAACTAATTCATATTTTTTATCCATTATATTCAATGTTCTTGTCTTGGTCCTGAGGTGAGGCTTCACTAGATCTAACAATAAATTCTTCTCTTCTAGCTCACATACAGGAAGATTTTCATCTAAGATCTTCTCTCTTATCCGTAGATCTTCTTCAATTGCCTATCTCTTTAGGAATTCTAGAATGTTCCATACCTTATCATAGATCATAGTATTAAGTTCCAAGACTGTCTTCTTGAACTTCAGCATGTGGTTGATTATCATACTATGTATCTCAGATTTGTCTATTTCACTGTATTTTTTATAAAACTTCCCCACTTGATCAATTCTTCCCTCATCAATTATTCTTGCACTTAGCACAATGAGACTAGGTTTTAAACTTATGTTAGGAGGTGATTGTGAGTTCCTTTTGTTTCTTGTGACTCTTGAGGATGGATGACTAGTGTTGATCTCTTTCTTCCTCTTTGGTAATGCCTTATATTCTGGAGGAGTAGTAGGTTCAATGGTTTCCTTGGGCGTAGAGGGAGTATCATCAGTTTTATCCTTATGTCTATCAAATTTCTCTATCTTTACCTTCTTCATCTTAGGATCATGTGATTTTTCCTTTGCTGCATCTTCACTCTCTAATTCCAAAGCAATCTTTTGTTCTTTTGCTTTGTCTAGATCTACTTGAGATACTCCATGTATTCTCAAGATCTATGATGTGACTTTAACAACCTTTCTTTTTGTTGTTGTGTTGTTTAGTTTAGCATCAAACTCTCTTGTCTTTTCCTCACAAGTTCACCATCTTGGCTCATTAGGGTTAGTAGGAGCTGAAAGCAATACTTGAGCATATGCTTCTAAAACTTGTTCCTCTACTTCATATCCAAGTGGATGAATCCACTTTGTTCTAGGTACAACTGCCTCCATGCATGTTGTATTTGTTTCAACCATAAAACAAATGCTATCCTTGTATTTCTCAATAATGTTCTCTAGAATTCTATACCTCATTTGCATCTTAACCCTAAAGGTCTTTAACTCCAATGTTATGTAATCTCTCAATGTACTTTTAGTGGATACCTTGTAAGATATCTGTGGCATGGTTGGAATGGAATTGTCCAAATATGAATCTGATACTTTTCCAACTATATGAAGGTACATGTAAATGATCAAAGACCCAAACTTGAATATCTTGGTCTTATCATGCTTGATTGCCTTGATGTTATCAATCAACTGTGAGTGCAAGATCTCACACAGATTGAACTCTCCATCTTCCTTCACAAGTCTAATGGCTGCTAGAATTTTGGCCATAGACACACTATTCACCCTGCTGGTGTGTTGAAACCTGTATCCAAGTATCATGGACATCAGTTTGATGTCAGCTTTCTCAATAGGCTCAATTATCATCTTGTGCCTATCACTCCTAGATTTACATGTTTGCTCAGCAATTTTCCTGATATCCTTGACCACAGGAAGGATGATGCTAGACTTGGATAGGCCTGTCATCTCATATATTAGGTCACTAGTGATTCTTACTGGCATATCACCTATCCAAAATAGGTCATCATGAATTCTACTCAAAAGTATTTTAATCCATTCTGTCTCATAGAACTTATATGTCATAGCATACTCCACTATAGGGTGATCATTCCACTTCACATATTCATCCAAGAAGGTTTTGTATGGTTTTAACATGGTCTCCATGTGCACCCTTAATCTGTCCAATCCCACCGGTTCCTTCTTACAGTAAATGTATGCCCTAATGTCTTCGACATGCATAATGCCCATAGGCATGCAGGAGAATGCTCCCTCTAAGTCATCTAGGGTAGACTTAAATGGATGCTTCTTGAACACATATATTTTATTTTCTAAAACATCAAATACTATGGGAGTGGCAATCACTTTACTTATTTTATCGCTTTCCAAGTGTTCTCTGAGATAATCTGAAGACTTCTAAATCGGTGCGATGAATTAGGGTTTCTGCAACCCATCAAATGAATTGATAATCACTGATAGATCAATCTGCCAATCTTCACAATAAACCTCTTAATCTATTTTTTCTCTCCAATCACTCTAAATTTGAATGCAATGAGTAATCAAAAAGCTATATGTGTACTTAAAGTGAAAATTATACCATTAATACTTGTCGCGTAAACCAGGTTGTCATTTAGAAATTTCTATCTTCCATTCTGCAAAGAATTAGCTAGTATGCTCTTGCACAAAGATTTCTTTAGTCTTCAAAAGCTTAAGTCCAAAGGCGCATACTCTGAGAATGAGTATACCAGCCATGCAGGGGTCTAGAGCTAAATTAGCTCCCCCTATGACCCTGAGGGCCATTCATCCAGATGTAGAGGGTGCATCCACTATGGATGCATCCAATACATACTCATCAACCTTGCCCTTCTTTGTTTTTGACCAAATCAAGCTCACATCCTTTGAAATTTTCACAAATTTGACTTCTCCTTCGGGATCCAAAACTGGTTCTTTAGGCTTTTTAGGGCTTTCCTGACCTTGCATCCTTGATCTACAAAACTTTGAGATATGTCTAGCCTTGTTACAAGAGTGACAAATGATTGGAGGCCTTATATTCCTCGGTGCATTAACATGAGTCACCATCTTACATTGTTTAGCTGAGTGACCATTATAGTTACATATCTGACATGTAACATTATGAGAACTTCTTACATTGGATTGATTCTGATTTCTTTGATTACGAGTCCTGTTCTTTTGGCTTGTCTTGCAATTCATAGCTCTATGACCAAATTTATTGCATGAATAATAGTAACCATTGAAAGGTCTTACCTCTGTACAGTTCCTTGCTATGTGTCCATGCTTGTTACAAGCATAACAAGTGCGGTCTATAGGTTTGCACTCATTCTTGGGTGGTTCACCATTATCTTTGGTTTGATCCTCAGTCTTCTTAGTATTAGTAGAGTCCTTTTGTGCATTCATTCTTGCTTGCATGTTATCAATTTGATTCTGTGCTTCATTGTATCCAATGTAGCTAGTATCTCCTTTGGCTCTTCTTGCATACAATTGAGATTCAATTAAATAAGAACTGGTGTGTAATTTATCAATGTGATTCTTAGCCTCTTTCAATTCAGATTCCAAGCTTTCCTTGTTGTTTCTTAGTTCTAAGATTTCCATGTTTGCTTGCCTCAATTCTTCATTCAGTTGAAGGTTCTCTTTGATCTATTCATCATAGACTTCCTAATTGTTATTCAGCTTATCATCAAACTCTTCAAGTTGTTCTTTTAAGGATTTATTTTCTTCATTCATCTTCTTGACCATTGTCCCTAGATCATTGGTAGAGCATTCTTTCAAATCTTTTCTTAGCCTTTTGATGACTAATTGAGCATCACTAAGTTTTTCCCTTAGTTCTTCAGTTTCTCTTTTAGATTTGTCCAAGTCTTCAAGAGCAACTTCCAGATTTCCTTTCAGATGTTTCATTTCTACTTTGTCCATGATCTCCTCAAGTGGTTAAACTTCTTTTCAGAGGACTAGAGCTCTGATACCAATTGTTAGGAATGGGAACACTGAGAGAGGGGGGGGGGGTGAATCAGTGTTCACTATATTTTATCTTTACACTTTAACCTTTAAACTAAACTTAAATGCTGAAGTAATGAAATGAACATCCATATAAACATGAAACATGAAATCAACACATAACACTGGAATATGGTTACAGGGAAACCCAAGTAGGTAAAAACCCCGGTGGGAATTGACACCCACTAATATTCTATACTAGTGTTTAGTGATCCTTGTTAGAAGATCCTTAACCCTGTTAGGAGTTTCTTTACAATGTATTAAGTACAGTAGACCTTGTTAAGGGTCAGACCCTGTTAGGATTATTTTACAATAGTCCCTGTTAAGGGAGGGGACACACTGTCCTAGAGCTCACTGCTCAAGTAGTGAAGGCTACAACCTTCTGATCTCAGATACACACTATATCTGTTGGATGAACTGTTACTGTGACACTATTGTCAGATCAGTTCCTTTGATGCGCTGATGCTTTGACCTCTTACAAAGCTCTTATACATCTTATAGAATTTTCACACACTTCTACTCTACTTATTGCAACTCTATATCAACTTCCATACCAATTACAATGGGTGCATCTCATATTAATATGCGCATACAAAATAAACAACTAGGTCGACCCTTAGACCTATTACATACAACAATTCCAAATGAATTGGCTCAAGCATGCTTATAAAAAAATACAATTACATGTCGGCAACCTAAATACAATAGGCACATAGCCTTTACACCATTAGATTATAATCACAACTCAAAATGCTAACAGTCGGCTGCTTACTTTGTTCTTCACTGGCACACACTGGCTATGCAACTTCAATTGCTTGTATCTTTCTCATACTTGCATGTCTAATCATGCGCTCATAGACTAAGCATGAATATAGTCTAACTAACTTAACTTCCAAGGTTCACACCATAACTCGGTCATATGCACGTGCACTGATGCTCTGAGCTGCAGGAACTCTGTACACTGTCTAGTCTTCAACACTTAACCGATTTCTGATCTTCTCATCAAGTGCATTGACTCCAAACTACTATATGAATTTTTTGCCATAATGACAACACTATATTAAGTCATATACATCAGTATAGCCAACTTGCCATCAAAACCCACAATATTGGGTTAGACTTTTTTACCTCAACAGACACTGAACTCTACATTTTGAAAAAAACTTTCACATTCAGATTCATATTTTCATTAAACCGTTTGAAATATGAAGATGAAGTAAATTAGAGTATTTTAAGATTTTTTCTCTAGATTCTAAATGTATTTTTATTTTTTTATTTTTTAATTTATTTGAATGGTTTTTTTTTTCCTCCCACGAAAATAAGTATGTTGCTGAAAATGTCATTTTCAAAGAGTTACATTGTTTTCATAGAGTGCAACTTTTTTTTCTAAAATAGATATCAATGTGATTATTTCAAATTTAGTTTTGTAACATCCATATGGAGGGCATGCAATTGGTTTGACAACATTATCATGATTATTGCATATTTTATTAATGTTTGAAGTTGACTAAACTATAATTTTGGTATACCTTGTCTACATAGCTTATAACTTGTCATGTATTTGTTCAATTTTATTTTATACAAAAGAGAAATTCAATACCTATGACATAGATATTTTTTTATAATTTTATCTCTCTCCTTTACTATTTTTCCATAAGCATCAAACATAGAGGTAGACATACAGTGAAATATCTATGTTTTGTAAAACTAAAAATACAAAGTCATAATAAAGTTAATAAATATTAACATTATAATGATTGGAAAGATTTTTATCAATAGTACCTTACTACATAGATAGGTTTGTCAAATGGATTCATTTGATCTTCTAAAAGATAAAGTCGAAGTGATTTTTTGTCATCATTTTAATAGGTGTGAAGGAGACTCCATTGTGGGTATGAATGAGGAGTATAGATGTTATATCAATATTTTTTTTTATCTAAGAGGCTTTGAGTTAACCATTTGTAATTGATTGCTTCAAATGGAACCTCTCAAGGCTTAAATAATCATATTTTATTAAAAATGTGTTATGTTAGCAAAAATCAGCATGTCTAAAAAAGTGTAACCCACTATTGTGGGGTCACCCTATATTGGATTTGATAAATGCCCAAAAATTATAAATCATAAGGTTGAATATAAGAAATATAAAATTTATAATAGATACATAATTATATTTAATGAAGAAGCCAAGATGATTATCAGAAGGAAGAGAGTATATTAGAAAGAAATTTGATAATAAAGATATGTAACATCGATGCCACTATCATCTACAAAGAGAATAAAAACAAAGCTTGACTAAGCTAACTAGAAAAATAACATCTAAGGGTTGTATGTTAGTGAGTGAGTGGAGGATAGAGATACAAATCCATTCAATATTTAAATGTCAAATCTTTCTTCTAGTTGGATTGAAACCTTATCAAATTGATAAAAAAAAATGAGCACTTCAATAAATCATTAAAAAATATAGGTAAATAATTTAAATTGATTCAAATGTATGTTATTTTTATTTGGTCTTGCAATCAATCATATCCAAAAAAAAAAAGTATTTAGCATTTTTAGATAACATTGATCAAAGATAGTTTTCAAGTTGATTTCATTTTTTCTTGTGTTTCACTTAATAGTTAAATTCTATAGAATATTATTAGTACTTGCCAATAGGGATCCTTTTTTGGATTTCTTCGATTAGCTAGTGATTAAAATTGATTCTTTCCACCAATTACAATTTAGTTTAATTTTATTTTGTTAAAAATAAAATATTTTTTATAGTCTATATGTAAATTTTTTAAGTTTATAAATTGTAAAAAATATTTTTTGATGAAATGATTGGCTAAAACATTTAAGGTCTTATAGACCTATTTTTTAGGCATGAATAAATTTTATAGAAGTTTTTTAGAATTTATAAGAGTTTTTTTAAGATTTATTTTTTAAAATTATTTTGTTAAATTCTGATGAAGTTTTTTTAATTTTTTATTAATATATTTTTAAATTAAAAATTATGTTATTTGAATTTATTCTAGTTTATACTATTAATTTTTACAATATATTATAATTTAAATAAAAACCTATGATATTATAATATATATTTATTTTTATTCATATTTTTAAAGTTTTTTAATTTTAATTTTTATTATATATTAATTATACATTAATAATAATAAAAATTATGTGATTTTATTTGCTTATATTTTTTTATTTTTTCTTTAGAAAATAAATTCATGTTTAAATTGAACTATATTAAATTAATATTTAATATTATTACAATAGTTTTATTTTTAAAAACTTATTAAATTTAGTTCAAAATATCAATTTATTTGAATTTATTTAGTTATAATAGTTTTAATGAAAATTCTTCATTATTATAAATATAATTATATAAATTTATATTAAATAGGATTATATTTAATAAAATGTAATAAATTTATTAAAATTGTAATTATATTTCACAATATAATTACAATTGATTAGGCAAGTACTAACCACTACGTGGCACTTGTTAAGTTGGTATAAACATGAATTTGATTATAAATTTTAAGACTGCAAGTATAACTTAAAAGTTCTATTTCATCCAATAAAAAGAAAACATCTAATATTTTAACATATAGATTTCCTTGGGGTCATCTGACTTCCTAAGTGATATTGTGTAGGTGGAGATGTTACATAGAGAATTAAAAAAATCTTTTAATATTTTAAGCATTTAGAAGTCAAAACTAGAGTTTAATTTAAAGATAACAAGTGCCACGTAGTGGCAAAGTACTTGCCTTAATATTAATAATAATAATAATAATAATAATAATAAAATTCTTTCAAATTGTATTATGGCTATTTCATACAAATATAATTAGATTGATTAATTGATTATGAGTTTGATATTAAGTTAATAATGATAAGCTAAAGATAAACAAATATTCATTGTTGTAGTTACTAAGTACAAGTATAATTGGTATTAATCACAATGTAATTAATATTATAGCTATTAGGTGAAGTCTTATATTAATTTAGAATTAGAAATATATAATAATTATAAATATTTTACTCTCTTGTTTTACAATTTTAAGATATTTAATTATCATAGTTTAAATCAAATTAATGAAGTACATAAATTATCTTTAATTTTTAAAAAGATTTCAAGTAATATCTTTTATATTATTTTAAAATTTTAAAATTTTATATATTATCAATATTTTAAAAATATATAATTAAAAATGTCAATAAAATTATTTTTCTTAAATATAATTATTAATTTTTTAAATAAAATAATTTATACATAAATAATCAATATACTATATTATAAGATATTTAAAAAATATAACTATACATCAAAATTTAAATACTTCACATAAATTATTAATCTAATATAATATAATTTCCTATTTTAAAAAAATAATTATTAAATTCAAAATAAATTACATCATTTAATTAATTAGGAATAATTTTAATAATATTTTATATAGTTCATATAACTTATGTCAAATCATATTATTTAGTATTTTAAAATATAACTTATAATTATTTATTATAAATAATAGATATTATTATCGCTAATTCATAAGTTAATTAATATAAAATATATAATGAAAAAGTTAAGTTTAGTAATATTTAGATTATAATTATAATTTATGTTATATAATCTAAATACATAACATCTAATTATAATACATATAAGAAATTTTATTATTCAATTTAATATACATTAGTTAATAAATAATCTATATCCAAAACCATGCATTTATATTATAACATATTTTTAAAAATAAATATGAATTATTTTAAAGGCATGGTAAAGTATTTGACCCTATAATATTGCCTCAAAAATTGTAATAGAGGTAGTGCTTCCACAACTCGAAATTAATTTTGTTGAGTTATAAACATAAAAAATGTGCATGTATACTATACAAATTATTAATTTTGTAACAAATTTGATAAAAATAATAATTTTAATTGGTAGAAATGTGATTTTTTAATCACTAGTTAATGGAAGAAATCCAAAAATGGATGCAATAGTATGTGCCTAGCCTATCGACAAGTACTAATAAGGGGTAGATAGCTATATAATTATAGTATTCTTTATTGTATTAGTTATGTTATGTATGTAGAACTAACTTCTATACATTCAAGTTAAAGGGAAATGTCATTTGTATTTTCAAATTAAACCTTTCTGAACGGGTGTGTGACAACAACCATAATGACATTCAATTTCCACCTCTAATAAACCCAATAATAATAAGGTATAAATCTAATCAAATAAAATTTAGATACACAATTCTTTATTCATAATCAAAACATAGTTATATTACTTGGTGCATCTACATTATCCATTATGTTAAGTTTTTAAGAGTACATTTATGTTGCATTAGGCACATTTGCATATGTTGCATTAATTAATTGTGCACATGCTGAAGAATATTCTCTTGCATATTCATATCCATATTTAAGCACATGTTCACACATGCATGCCTAGATTAAGTTCACTTAGTTGAGTCTAATTTAGTTTATTTTAATTTATTTGGGATCCAATTTGCACACATTAATACCATGCACCTATAATTTTTTTAAGTTTGAGTTAGTTTTTTCCTTAATTTAAAGGTTATTGCTTTCTATAAAAGAAATTCATCTATGAATTATAATATGTCATTTTACCTCAATTGCAAATCCCAATTCATTGTGCAATCAATATAGGATTCTCACGTTGTGCATATTATCTTGCTTCTTGATCTTCTCTTTGTGACACGTGGTGTGCTTGCATATGATTCTTGATTTGTGGGTTGATAGCATCGTCAACTCCTACATGGCATCTACTTCCACAGTACCTCTCACTAATCATAAATACCATACCTGGAAGGCCCACATGACCAAGTTGCTTCTGTCTAGATAGGGTTGTGGTCCATGTTAGATAAGACACAACCTCCCTTGATCGACTAATTTGAGATCTTTCAACATAGAAATAAGACGGATGAGGCTATAGGTTTGATTTTCTACATGGTATCAAAACATAATATTTTCTCTCCTACAAAGTTTCAATTATATAAGAGTACCTTTAAGCTCTATATAATACAAAGATGTCATTTATGCAATGGAATTGAACATAAAGAAAGTATGAATGTAATAAATTTTATTCAAACATCAATAATTCTTGCCACACATGACTTTTGTTTGAAATTTGGTATATCCATAAATATTATATAAGAACTTAAACCTTTCTTTTTAAAAAATCATATTTTTGTTACTTCCACACTAATAAAATCTTGTGAGCATCTTAGACCCAAATAATGTGCACTGTGTTGAGTTTGATGCTTTGGTAGTCACTTAATGTAATTATGTTTTTTTAAAGCATTATGAACATTCAAATTATGTTTAACACAAAATCAAATATTTTTTCACATTAAAGAAAAAATTAAATTTATTTTAAAATTGATTTATAAATAAAAACTTAGTTGAAATAATTATAAAAAGTTGAACTTATTAACGACATATATTAAAAATGAGATTAATTGTTAATTTGTGATTAAAAAAATTAAAAATTTAATATCAAAATTATGAAATTTTAACCATATTAGAAACTTGTAAATAAGAAGAAATAGTAAAAAGAAAGTTGAAAAAGACTCGTATGTCATAGTTGGAAAGGAAGCTCATGTGTCATTAAAAAGTCATTAACTTTCCTATTCAATTACATACTCAATTTGGGAGGAGTTTTTTTTTTTTTTTTTAAATTATTAGAAGGGGAATCAAGACGTACTCAGATGTGTGACATTGAAATAATTTAAACAAGCTGTGAATAGGTAAAAACCCATTGGATTGTCAAAAATTGAATGAAAACAACAAAACCATTATTTGCAGATATTTAAAATTGCAAAATACACAAGATTACAACTCTTTTCTTAAAATCGTAGACAAATTTGAAAGAAAATGTTCTCAAGATTAAACGGGACAACTTTGAAAGATACATGCATACCAATACCATTAGCATTAGGATTAAGGAAAAACAAACCTGCAAATGGCAATTCATGCTCACTATCCATCTCTTCTAAGCAAAATAAATGAATATGACCAAAATATTTTTCTTGTTTTGTTCCAACTATCTTTCCTCCACATTGCAATTGACACGTAAAAAGAACTGCCATCAATCACATCACCTTTCAAACTGTCTAACCTAATATTTTATTATCATATAACCAAAGAAGATATGCAAATCTTTAAAAAAAGAGTATTCTATATGCGTTGGTCAAGTGAAGAAGAGAAAACAAAATTAGATACCATATGTGTCGGTCTTTTAGATTTAACAAAATTGTAATACCATTCGAAATATGCTGGACAAAACCAACAAGAAAAGGACAATAGGACTTGTTCTTTGCCTTTATTCCTTCATTAATATTATAGCAAATTTGACTTAGCTAATTCCTTTTGATTCTTAACATCTTCAATAAGATGTTAAGAGGCTAGAAACAAATTGGCAAAATAAAATAAAAAGCTTTGTTTAGGTCAATAAGTTAGAGGTTATAGAGGTTATCACTGTAAATAATTATTTACGAATCTAAATATAAATTTGAAAATATCTATAATATAAAATAAAATAAAATCTAAAAGAAAGTTAAGTATTGTTTAGTTTGACAAGTTTATAGAGGCTATTAGTCTCAATAAGAGATTAAGAGTCAAAATAAATTGGAAGATATTTATAATATAAAATAAAATAAAAATATTAACTATTATTTAGGTTGATTTAATTAGACTTTGTTATTATTAGTTTAGAGTATTTTATTAATTATAATTTGTAAGTGGTTCCTATTTTTTGAATGCTAGTTAAAGCATATATAGATATATAAGAAAATAAATGTATATATTTGTGCAATCAAAGAATGAGTGATTTGTGTGAAGATACATGAAATTATGACGTCTTTAGAGCTAGAATAGAACACCTTTATTTTTTATGCTCCTGATTAGAATATTATGCCCATTCTCTATGAGGTTAGGATCAAATTTGCAATCACAAAAAAAAATACATATGAAAATGATTTGATAATCTACACAAGTTTTTTTTTTTTTTTGCTAATTAAACTCTAATTGAGTATTTTCTAGTCTATGCAACTTGATAATATTATAAAATGTCTTTTAACAATTGACATTAGTGTCACATGGGTACACATTCTCCTAGATCAACCCTAAGAAAACTTAGGAACAAGATCAAAGACAATAGGAAAAATACTCATTTTCATGTACCAAATCCAAATGTTTCAAATTATTATGTACTCCTATAATGCTTTAGAAAGAAATGGGACTTCACTTGATTTCAAATGGTGTAAAATGAATATATCGAATGTCTTAACTACTACTAGTTAGTAACAAATTTATAAAATATGTACCTCAAGTTGGGAAAATAAAGGGGGTTAATTGGCTAAATTTTAAATTTAAATTTTAGATAGGAAAGGTCCAGTTTGTGACTACAAGGTTAGCAACTCTACTCTCAAAATTTCCCTAAGTAGGCAATTAATCAAATTTGGGTAGACTAATGACTATATCTAGGTAAGTGTATGGATAATTGTAATAAATGATTGTCTTTAAGATAAATGTGGTTGAGTATGTGTATGTAAGGATATAAGGTAGGGGTTAAGTGTGTGGGAATATGTGTGTATATGGATGGGTAAAGACTAGAAGGAGCTTAAATTCAACCAAGATTGTGTCATTTTTTATTATACATATGAGCATCAAGATATTTCCTCAAGATGGGCACAAAACAACATAAGTTTTCAAATTCTACCATTATATTTAGCCCACACTTTGAGGTGTGCGCGAGTCCTAAAATGCTTACATGTCTCAAACTATGTAGTATTCACAAAAAAGAGTGCAAGTTAAATATTTAGACACAAAAGGATTGGATCATGTCATTGTGTAAGTGTCATATGCTTGCTCAAGTAAAAACCCATCATTGTACTTCACTGGGTTGTTTTTGCATCATAATTTATTTTTTTTGTCCTCAGTAGTTTATTTTCAAATGAAAGTTTCCCATATAGCCCCTTAGTAGCTATTGTGGTTTTTTAGGTAGGTCCACTTCCTTTGATATGCTCCCTCCAAAGTAACCTACAAAATTTAGATTAAATATTCCAAAATTAACCTTTTCTCACAAGTGAAACTTGGTTACAAATAGGACTTCACTAAGTGTATAGGAAAGGAAAAATATGAAAGAATCTAGTAAAGAGTACTTATTCAAAAGGTAATATAATTCATTTTTTGGGTCAATAGCTATCAAATCATGATGCATGTTGAACACTTATGTCATCTAGAATTAATGTGTCTATTCATTATCATGAGCCTTTATAAAACTTATTACTACATAGAATATGAATATTCATAATAATATATGCCACATTTTAAATGATTATATGTTAAGATGCAAGGAATTGAATGAGAGGAAAAGTCACACATGAAAGTAATTATAGAACAAGCATGTAATCATGTAAATTAATAGTAATAATAAATGCATGGTGTAATCGATGTATAGATATCTTGACTGGTAATATTGTATAGTAAGTACATGTGACAAGAGATAAAATCAATGGAGGTAGGTTTCCTCCAACATGAGAAAGTAAAAGTGGTGATGTAGCCTCATTAGATAAAACAACTCTATAGGAATATAAGGCACTATAATAGGCATGTTTCTCATATAGTCATTAAATAATTCTACATCCACAATTATCATTCATATATATTATCATTTATTATGTTGGAGTATTATTATTCATATGTTATCTTTCATAATTGTTTCATTAAATAATTCTAATTATTTAATTAAAGTTAATGAATACCTCATAATATCCATCATTTAAATAATTTATTATTATCCACCTAATTCACTCATTTTCCATCAATAAAATAATAAATATTAAAATCCACTTGATATCCATGCAGTATCGAAGTGGAGTACCCCAAGATGGGATGTCTAACCTCGTAGCTAAATACACACAGAAGCAATAACATATATATATATATATAGAGAGAGAGAGAGAGAGAGTAGGATCCTTCATTTATTCAAATAGATACGTCATACATGCTAGGCTGTAAGGCCTCCCCACTTTAGGCCATATACAAAATGAATTCAAATTGAAAGCTCAGTACTTCATGATCAACCAAACTATCACCCCTTTGAGTCCCCCTCCCTCTTTAGAATTACATCAACATGAGTACATATATCCAACCACACAACTAGGGTCGGCAAAGAAGTACATGTCTACAAATAAATATGAGTCAGCCCCAAAACAAATCACAAAATCTCCAAGAAGAACAAAAGAAGATGCAAACCTAGATTTAGGTCCACACATGATCCAAAAATCATGCACCACGATGCACACATTAAAAATTAATGAGCAATGATTGCACACACAATATCCAAGGTTAGCCTAGGTAGAAAGGAACACACTACCTAAAGCAACCAAAAGAATCCAAACATAAAGGTCCTCGATCCAAACACAACGTGATCAAAGGGAAAGATTCCCCGATAGCTCTACATTAAGAATTCATGACCTCAGTCGAAGAAACACATAGACACATGACTATGAATAGGATCACCATCAAAAAAGCATGAGCCACAAAGAAAGGGAAACTTGAATAACTCAAACAATACTAATCCAAATGAGGTGTGATCTGAAAGATAAACATTATAGAGAGTCCTTAACAATATTCCAAGACTGCAACCAAAATATCTCAAATATAAATGATCGTTGTGTAACTTTCTCAAACTGGAAAATATGAACAAAATAAAACTAAATTTTTTTGGTTGATGCAAGATTCCTAAGAACCCAAGATGCTCATGTATCAGACACCTGGGGTTAATAAAACTGATTCTCCTGAATCAGGTATGTTGTGCAACCCAAGATGAATCATAATGATCCAACTCAAATTGAGAAACCTATGTAGAATCCTCAACTGGTCTATCCTTCCACTTCACCAAATATTCCATGTATTCTTTACATCTTGTACTTTATCAATTTTTCTATCTAGAATATGCTCAATTTATTCTATCTAATTATTAGGATATTCTTTCTACACATCTACTTCTTCATCTGACTTATGGTACTCATACACATCTGAAATGTTGAAGATAGGAAATATATCCATATCAACCGGTAACTCAACTTCAAATGCATTGCCACTATCAAACCTCTTCAATATCTTGAAAGGTCCAAACTTGTTAATCCTCAATTTATTGTATGTTCCAACAGGAAACCTTCCTTTCTTCAAATGAACCATTACTTCATCACCAAATTCAAAGGTTTTGTGTTTTCTAGATCTATCTTCTATATCCTCATATTTCTGATTTTTCTCCAAACTATGTTTCACTTCTTCATGCAAAGTCTTCATGAAATCTGCATATTATTCTCCTTCAACACTTCATTTCTCTTCTAAACCAAACATCCTCAATCATAATACACCCTTAGGATGCATGCCTATAACAATATGAAAAGCCATTTTACCTATGCTCCTACTTACTGAATTATTGTATGACAACTCTTCTTGTGCTAATACCAAGTCCCAATTTCCAAGTTTGTCTCCAACTAAGCATCTCAACAAATTTCCCAAACTTCTATTCACAACCTCTATTTGTCTATCTTTTTGTGGGAGAAAGGTAGAAATAAACTTCAAATGTGTACCTAACTTCTTCCAAAGTGTTCTCCAAAAGTATCCAACAATTTTTTTATCAGTATTACCTAATCCTAACAATTGGTATCAGAGCTATTGGCTCTTGAAGAAAAAGTCTAACAACTTAAGGGAGATCAGAATGGATTCGAAAGTTTTGCAAGAGAACTTTGAAGCTGCACTTGAAGATCTGAATAAGATGAAAGTTGAGAATGGAGAACTAAAATTTAAGTTAAGAAGAGTAGAAGGTTTCATGAGGAAACTTAAAGAACAACTTGAGATTGTAAAAAGTCAGAGACAAGACCTTGTGGAGAAGATCAAAGAAGGTTCAGACAATGATACATTAGACAAAGTAAAGATGTTGGAGCAAGAAAAAGAACAAATCAATCTTTTGATGATCAAAGAGATTCAACATGAAAAGGATGAAAGAAACAAAGTTGAAGAGTCACTAAAAGAAGCTAACATGCAGATAGGAAAAATGAAGACCGAAATTGACCACTACAAGGATAAATATTAGGAACTGGATAAATACAATCATATCATTAAAGGTGAACTCACTCAACCCAAATTACTCATTGAAAAGTTACACATGATCAGTGAAAAGAGTGATGAACAAAGAGAAAGAAAAAAGCCTAAAGGAGATATGAGTGGATTTAATGAAGCAAAAAGTTCAAAAACTCAAGAAGAACCCAAAGAAGCAAAGAATGAGGAAAGACCTATCCCTCAAGAAAGGCCTAAAAATGAAGAACCTAGAGAACAATTCAGACCCTTCAGAGGTAGATGTTTCAGATGCAAAAAAGTTGGACATATGAAAAGAGATTGCAGAAGTAAAGGTAACTTTAAGCCCTTTACCAACTACTACTTTAATTGCTATGATTATGGACACAACAAGGAAGATTGTAGAAAACCCGATCAATCCAGGAATAAGAAAGACTATGTCAGAGAAGAATCTACAACCAAGATTACATGTCAAAAATGTAATAACTTTGGGCACACAACAAGGTACTGTAAGCTGCAGAATAATCAAGAAAGAAGAAGACCACCTATTTGTTACAAATGTAACAATCTAGGTCACATTGCAAAGTTTTGTAGATATAATGGAGAGGACAACAGAAGAGGACCAAGGAGATCTAGTGAGCTAGAAGGACCACCTCCTATGGTTATAAGGAAGAATATTTGTGATAGTGGTAAAAGCCTAAATGATTACATGAATGAATGTGAGAGTCAATTCAAGAAATCAGAGGATGAGAAGATATGGAAAGTAAAAGTTCTAAATAAGGTAGTGGTTCAGGGAGAGACAGCTGATGATGCTGTGTCTTCACATGATGAGTTCTTTGAGGTATCAACCTAGAAGGCCTCATGGCCTTATGGGGAGCATTGGATGCAGATAACATAACTTATCCAGACCTTGTATAAGTGGATTAAGCTCATGTGAGCTTAGGTGTGATGTGTACAGATGTTGTGGATTCTATGGATGAGATCACAACACTTGAAGATTCATCTTCTATGTTCATGAGTTTTGCATTGACTTGATGGCATGTGAAGTTGAGCTACCTATGTTTAAGGCACATACTCAACTTGCGATAGATAAAAGAATTGAAGGATTTCATTCCTACACCATTTGTTGATCAACAAATAAGGAGAGAAGAAGTGTGAAAGCAGAGCAATGATCTAGCAGAGAGATTTTGTGTTCGTGTGAAGCCAAACATAGGATTCAAGCGCGTTTAAGCTATTTAGACCTATTCTCTTTAGAAAGTCATGGATGCACCACTAGTTTATGATGTTGTAGATAGACCTAGATACAACTTCAAAAGGCATCCATTCAAATCTTGTGAGGATGATCCAGAAGGGGCATTTTCTCAAACCCCCATAGGTGTGTTACACGTAGAGGATATTAGGGCATACATATGTTGGTTAGTTTCCTAGATTTTAGGTGTTGTCCTTTGAAATTTTGATTTTTGATGCCTATCCCTAAGTTTCATGATTTAATTTCCAGGCATTCCCAGTCCATGAGGACCAAAATTGTTTGGAAAACCCTAGGTTTTAAGACCTGTTTTGCCTTTAAAATCCAAAAAACCCTAAAATTTTCTCACCCAGGTTTATTCGGTTGTTACTTTTTTCAAAATTACTTAAACGAACTTTTGTAGCATGTGGGATTTTTATTTCCAAGCTAGTCGCTTAGTCTCTTGAATGATTAAGCATATTCCTTTTTTACTAGTGACTACCCGTTTCCTTTTGTCACACAGTCTCCTAAGAATGGAAGAATATTCTTTGTCTTCAAATGACTTAGCAGTTGCCTTTAGTCACCAGGTCTCTGGATAACTGTTATGAGATCTAGCGACTGCTATGATACCTTTTTTTGTAAAATAACTATGGTCACTTTATCTCTAGATCAAAATACCTTCAGTCGGGGGGTCTCTGAAAGAAATAAAAATTAGATATAATACTCAATGATAATGATATTTGTTGTTGATCACTGAATCTCCAAATGCAAGGTGGCGGTCTATTTCATCGGTCACCAAATCTCTAGGTTTTTTAGTGGTTAGTTCTTTTATCTTGTGACCTAGCAATTCTGTGGTCATGTGTTCTCATGGTTCTAGTGGTTATATCTTTGGTGGTCAGCCATTCAGTGACACGGTTATCTCTAGATCTCCCAATCAAGCGGTTAAGTCATAAAGGGTAGGGCGACTTAGCGGGAACCATTGGATGCAGATTAAATAGATGGTTGGTGTTTAATCTCATTACTTGACCAAGGTTAAGTAATTCTTCTGGTGACTTGGAGAATAAGGGTGTTCGCACAATCTCTAGTCTTGACCATAGTCAAAGGAAATAACAAGTGACTTGGAGGTGTCTTCAGTCATGTAATCACCAGATGGGATTGAGTTAAGAGAAAGGTTTGTGGGACCATTATTGTTAGCCATTGATTTAGTTTTGATTGAGTGGTGGTCGCATGGTCTCAGGATGTAACTATGGGTTAGCAAATTATCTAGCGACCTTGAGATTTCCCTTGTTGCTTAATCTCTGAGTCAAACTCAAGTTATGAAAATTGCTCAGTGATTAAGAGATTGTCTTCAGTCGGATAATCGCCAGATAATCCACGGTTAAGTGTTGACTAAAAATTAAAGGGTTGAAAAAATATAAGTATCTATTTGCCAAATTTTGTGACATGTATTTTCCTAATTGGTTTATAAAAGATGAAAAATGTGAACAAGTAAGAGGACTTGATTATAGTTGCTAAATCTCCAAAAAATAAGTCAAAGGTTTTTTCTTGTTTTCAGTCGCTGAATCTCCAAATGGTTAAGTCGAGAGGTCTCAAGAAGAAGTTTGAAAAGTCAAATGGCTTCAGCGACTGGGAGATTCACTGTAGTCGCTAAATCTCTTGATGGCTTTTTGTCGCCAGGTCTCGAGATAAATTCTAAGGGAAATAATGTTATAGTGACTAAAGTAATGACTATAGTCGCCAAGTCTCAGGATGAAAAATGTAAGTAAACACTCAGTCACCCAGTCTCCAGATAAATTCAAAAGGGTTCAAATTATTCAAGGACTATGATATTTCACTATAGTCGCTAGGTCTCAGAAAGAAGTAAAGTCATTCAACGACTATGGTTTCCTTTAGTCGCCAAATCTCTGAAAGTATAAAGGAGGCACCAAATCTTTCAGTGGTTACAATAACATGTTGTAGTCGCTAGGTCGCCATAAGTTAAAATTTCATTACCTATCATTTTCTCATCTTACGGCTAGTGAATTGAGTTCTGAGCGTGCAAAGTAATGGCAGAAGTGACATAATTTTCAGCTTTTGATCTCTAACGAATTGTTGCTTTCAATTCTACTAAATAAATACAATTGTTTGTCACTCATTCCAAATTATAGAGCATTCAGAGAGTCGCAACGATAGAATTCCCTGAGATTTTCCAGAGAAATTTCAAAGTTCAAGATGTCCAGAATTTGTAGAGGAGTTTGAATTAGCAGACAAGATGAGTCAATTGTCATTCAGTGGGGCTTCTACCAACAAGGGAGCTAAGGAGAAAGTTAAAGAGAGTTATTCAAATGAGTTCCTCACCTTGCTACCGAGCTCATCAAAAAATAAGAAGGTTAGTGATGAATGTTTTATTGATGAACTCACATACTGTAGAGATGCTACGACACCAGACATAATTGGAATGTGTTTGTTTAAATATCTCTATAAGAATGCTAAGAATCTGGTCCCTGTTTCAAACCCTTGGACATTGGGGTTAGCAAAATTGATAGTCAAAGAAGTGTTCCTGGATGTAGATGTCCTAATTATTCTAGCCCATTCCTATGACCCCCTATCTAGAACTATTAGGAAGGGTGATGGTTCTCCTCTGGTTACCCTTGACCGAAATTCATTTTTAAGAGCTTTTGGTATCTAGCACCCCATGACTACTGAGATTAATTTATAGGCCCTAGCAAATAGGTATGTTAGAGAGGCTGCCATTGCGACAAAAGAAATTCAAAATCATGTTCCCTGAGAAAGAAGGAATTACAGAGTGCCAATGTCGGGAACAATTCCATATGCATACAAGGACCTCCATTTTTACATAAGGTACATTGCCTATGGATTGTGCAAGGTTCTAGGGATAGATGGTGGAGAGAGGATCCCCTTGGACCTCCTAATAATGGTTTTGGACTCCTAGATTCTACACGCTACAAAAGGATATGATTACATAGGATATATAATAGAAAAGATGCATATAGGTTTACAGGTGTTGAAGAGCCATACGTCTAGTTCTATACCGAGGTTCATAAACATAGAGGGCCTTGAGCCACAAATGACATACAAGGGACAACAAAATACAATATAGTTTTGAATTAGGGCTTGGAGTCCTTCTTCCTCGAGGAGTGATTTTTGTATATTTGAAAATTGGATAGTTCGGCCTATCCTCCTCAATTTAGGGCTCAATCTTTCAAGGCTATCCACAAAGGTCCTACAGTTGGTAAGACCCCAACAATTTTTTGATAAATGAACCAAGGGTCACAATTGGGGAGACATCTATTATGAAAAGGGCTAAACTATGATTAGAGTATATGGATGCCCTCAACCCCCTCATATACTACCATTTTTTGTTCCACCAAGGGTGGCATATTTGGAATTCATATGGCAGCTAATGCTGACTAATAGGGAGCACTTGGCTTCACATAGAAAAGGAACTTTTACCCCAAGGCACTTTAGAGTGCATAGTCTCACAATAGGCAAGAATGCCTTTAGTAAGGTAAATGATTGGTTGGGGAAGTTCAGAATGCATGCTGCTTCCCATAGATATGTTGATACAAAGGGATTCATGGTTGCGATGAGGAAGTATTACATGCCCAACATTCCATTTAATAACAGACATGAGGAGTATCCTGAGGAGGATGTTTTGAGAAATATAACAGAAGAAGTAGAAGCTGCGACAATATTTGATCAGATACATGAATTATATGCCATGGAGAAATAGTTAAAGAAAAAAGGACTGGCATTCAGTGGCTTCTTCCCCAATCTTCCCTATCTCGAAACACTTGAGCAAATGATGGCTCAATTCAATACTTTGATGAGGACTTTTGAAGATCAGATTGATGAGATAGACGAGAAGGAGGAAATCCACTCTGAGTCAGAATGTGGTGAAGACAGTGACGGTGGCTACTCAATGCACAAAATTCCCCCTTTAGAGAAAATAATGGTTGAAAGACATCAGGCTGGAGAAAATATTGTTGATTTGACCGAGCTCCATAGTTCTCAAGACACAAATGAGCCTCCTACAAAGAAGTAGAGATTGTTGGTTGGAAAATCTTCTCAAACAAGGAGAAAGGATAAAGTGGGAGCCCTCTTCACTGGAACTGGTGTCCATCACCACCAGCTAAGAAAAAAGATAAGGGAGGAGAAAAGAAAAATAAAATTGGAAAAGGAAGATGTTGAGTTTCCCTTAGCTCTATGCCAAGATGAAAGGATGATAGAACAAGATGCCTTCTTGAAAGATGACAATTTTATAGAGTCAGATGAATTCAAGAGCTTCTTGATATGGCACAAACAATACTGGGTTGCATCCAGTGTTAAGATCACTGAAGAGGGTCAAGTGCCTGATGAGGTAGTGCAAACATTAAAAGAGTATGACCCTGAGGCATAAACATTTACCCCAGAGGAGGCTAGACAACTTGTCAAAAATAGTAATATGCTACTTGTGCCTGGGTGGAATTTGTATTCAAGTTTTATTATTGATCAAATGAAGAGACAACAGGATATAACTTTATCTTCAGAGACCCAAGTAGGGGAAATTATCAGAGGATTTGGGTATAGCCCAAGGAACCAAGCTTTGATTCTATGGAGTCTTTATCCTAAAGATAAGAAGCCTTCAATCCTAAATGTCAAAGAGAAAATGGATGGTGACAAAATTATATGGTCAATCCATAATACAGGAGACCTTGAGATCTCTCAAGTGTTAACCCAGTTTGCTAGGCTCAATGAAGACAAGACCAAGCAATTATCTAAAAGATATGGTTCCTTGTTGGAAGACTACAATGCACTCTTGAAGGATAGAGATATTAGAATAATGAAAGAGAAGGCATTGGAGAAGTCTTTGGTAGACTTAGAGTAGTAGATAATCAACACTCCTATAGCTACCCCTGCACCTCCTAAGCAACCTGCATTACCAGAAGGAAAAATTATGAGTGAAGAAGAGGTTGCTGCAGAGATTGAAAACATAAAGATAGAAAAGAATGAGGCTATCCTACAAGCCTTATTGAAAATCTTGCAGCATAGGGTTGATGCATTGAAGGATAAATCTGATTTGGTTTTTAGTGCTTATAACAAACTGCCTAATTTGTAGGTAGAAGTGAATAATTATGTCTCAATTTTAAATGGTTATTATGGAACATGGCCAGTCAGGGAAACACTCTTTGAAAGATTGGTAGTTTAACCTTTGAGAGCTGATATTCTAAAAATTGTTCTGCAAGTAGGTGAAGAAATAAACAGAGTTAAGGCCATATTGCCACTTTTTAAGGGCAAGGGAAATTAGATTGAGGCTAAGATAGCCATGCTCAACTCAAGTTCCAACAAGTTCATCCCTCCCATTAAAGATGCAGATGGTGCCATGAAGAGCCTTGATCAGTGGAGATTGGATTTTGATCTTGTATTGCCTAGGAAAGAGGAATTCCTAGATGAGAGTAATGAAGTAGACATGGAAAGATTCAACAACACTCTAGATGAAGCTATAAAGGTAGAAATGGAGCTTACCATATTTGTAGCAGATGTCAAGCTGATACTAGATGCCAAATGGGAAAGACAAAAGGCACAGCTGCAAGATGTCCAGAATTATAAATAGCCGATAGAGGAAGAAGTAACTGTGTGGGATGATCTCACAAAGCCCAATACTATCAAATCTACTACTGTTGACTTTGATATTTTGGATGATGAGTAAAGAGGACACTTGGAGTACCTGACACTTGACCTCAGAGCACAGGGATGATAAGCTATCAATAAGAGTAGTGTAAATTAGCCAGATGGTGGTCACCATATCTCACAACAACTCAAGAAGCTATCATGAATATTTTCAGACAAAGGTGTCAGTGATCAATGAGCCAAGAAGTAGAATAGTCCAAAATATTTTTGTCTTTCCACCACCTGAGGGCTTATTGTAATTTATCTTACATGCTTTTTTAGGGTTAGGACTCCAACCATCTAAATCTTGTTGCATTCTCATTGATAAGAGAATTACAAGATGGTTGAGCTATATATAAGTTGTATCCTCATTTGTGTAAAGAGTGAGGGAAGGATAATAGAAAAATAGAGTATAATTGCTACAGAGCAGACTTTTAAATTTTATCTCTGAGCTTCTAAGCATGAGTTTTTATGTGTAATTTATAGGTTCATTTTAATACAAATACACTGCAATTTCTGTCTCCTATTATTGTTGTCTCTTTACTTGTATGTTTGGTCTTGTATGTTTTATCTCTGAAGCATTTAAAATATACTAATTATTGATCAATTTCTTCAATTGATTGTGAGTTTCTCTCAAGGAGAGAATTAAAATTATTATTATCAATTGTAGAGAGTAAACTTATATGTAGAGATTTTGATAATAGTAATATTAGATTGATAGAATAGATTGTTAGGCATTCTATTCAGATTGAAGATTGTGTGTAAGGCATAATATTGTATTTCTTTTAAAATAAATTTGTGGATTTGCATTTAGAATCTTTTTCCCATTGGATTAGGCACTGGTTTGAAGTGTGTTTCTTATAAAATTATCTTTTCATGATCTTTAGAGATACTAAAATTCATTTCATTACCAATATTTTTACTTTTAAGAATTGTTTGTATATTTTGAGAAGACTATATCCAGGTGGTATAAGTCCATATTTAGTGATTCCTTAAAGAAAGAATGAAGAGGTTACCCTTCCTTGAGTTTAAATCAGAAAAAGAAGGATGAATGTCCTTAGGCCACTGTTCTATGCTATCACATATATAATTTCCATTTTTATACTCTGTATTAGGATTGTTTGGGCTATTTGCAAAGTAGTGTTGTTTTATTGAGATAATTTGAGCAATCGATAGCATTGTAGTGAAGAAATAATCCACTATTTGATTGTTTACTTAAAATATAGTAAATCATATGAGCCAATACCCACTTGATTCCTGTGGAGCTCGAAGCAGGAGGATCTTATCCAATCCTCATCAATTAGACTATTTCTTGCAATCTTGGAGCCTTTTAAACTAAGAATTAAACCTACATATTAGCCAATTTTGATCCCACAAGAAAAATCTCTAACAAACTGGCGACTCTGCTGGGGAATCAAAACTTTTTCACAAGTCATAAATAACACAGGTTTCAAGTAGAGTTTAACTCCTGGCCTGCTTATTTCATACCAGTCAGTCACCATTGAAGATCAAAGTTATTCCTTTATTTCTCTATATTTTTCCCTTCTAAGTCTTGCTCATATACTTTCCCAAGGATAAATATCCCCCAAATTCCCAATCAAATTGGGTGGTGACTCTTTATAAAGTCTTTGTGCCAGTGAGACCCCTTGTTTTAAGATGACCCATAGGAATACAAGGTCCTGGAGAAAGGAACATCTAGAAGAAAATTTAGAGGGAGAGCTTCCAACTACTTCAAGGTGAAATCAAATGAGGAGGGAAAATAATAATAATTGTATACACCTAAAAATGGTCATCTAGACTATTCGCCCCTTTTGCTAAATCATAAATTGCTTATTCTTGATCAAATCCTAGTTCTATCATTTATTCAATTATTTTCTATGGGCTAACCATTTTATCCTAAGTCTTTATTTGATTAAAAGGAATATTACCTCCCCTTTTAATAAATAAAAAGCCCCCACTTTTCCTCTTATCCTAAGTTGCACAAATAAAGCATTATTCTTATTTTATAAAAAAGGGAAAAGCACTTTTTGTCTAATATGGACACAAAAGTCAACTCTTATTTTCTCATTGGAGGATATTTGTGCACATGGATTGCTCCTCTTTCAAGCTCCACCCTTGATTAAATCTTTTGCCTCTTAATCTCCATGGTCCATTTCTACTCATTTCCTATAAAAGAAGAGCTCTCTTCTTCATTCTAGATCCCCAACTTTTTATGCTAACTTTATGCTGCAGGATTTCTAGGTCACTTTGGAGCTTTTGAAGATTTGGAGCATTCTTAGCATCTACATCTTATTCTTGCATTCTTAGCTTAGCTTCATATTTATGCTTTCTTAGATTAGTTTCATTTCTATGCTCTAGATTAGCTCACATAGATTAATTAGCTTGGGTTGTAACACTTGCATATTTCCTTTCATAGATTAGCTTGCATTTCCATTTCTAGCATAGCATTGTATTGCATTTTCATTCTTGATTCTTGAGGAAATTGGAATTCTTTCCCTTGTCTTCATTGAATCTCCCATTGCATGGTTTACTAGCAAGGTTATAGGCTAAATAGCTCTAGCTGAGAGCATTCTTAAAAGCCCTTGCACTCCATGCCTAGGGAGCTATGGATTGATTTGTGAGGGCTCATTCTTGAGTTTCCTTGCATGTAATGATCTATAGAAGTGTGACACATTTATAGCACACAATAATGACATGTCTTTCACATGGAAATAGAAAGGAAATGTGAGGACAAAGGATCCCGTTCAAACAAATCAGGAGGGAAATATGTCAGAATATGAGGAGGCAATTGATATGGATTTAAACCAATATGAAGATTACTATTCATGTTCTAAAAAAGATGGAAGGAGAGCACAACCCCACAGAAGAGGAATCTATGGAAATAATAGAAGATCTAGAAGCCAAAGTAGAAATAGACAAGACTTTGTTCCTTCTTTTCCCCATGGTTCCTCCTTACAGGGTCACCAGGTGCTTAATGAAAACCAAAAGGAAGTCCTTGCCCAAAATTATTCATCCAAAACAACCCTCCCAAACTCTGAAGGAATTTTTGAGGAAGTGTTTGAATTAGAAAGAAAGATCCAAGAGCAAGCTAAAATAAGACAAAAAAGAGAGAAAGAGAAAGAAGTAAAGATTAGACATGCTATGATAATAGTTGAACAATTTAAGAGACAATTGTTGGATTATGAAGCTATAAATTATGTTCCCATATCAGAACAAACAAAGGAACAACCCATTATCCAAGAAATACATGAAATAAGAAACCCTAGGGATAAGGGTAAACAAAAAGTTGTAGGAATTTCAATTAATGAACCAAATCCTACTAAAAAATCTTTAGATCAAGCAACAAGATTAGATGCTGACCTTGAAAAGGCCAATAGAGAACAATAATTTTTGGCTAAAGAATTAGAAAAGGCAGAGCTTGAGGCTACTGCAGCTAAGATGAAAAGAAAAATTGAGTTTCTTAGGCAATCTTCTAGACCCACTAATACAATTTCCAATTCTCTAGTACAAGGTACAAATGTTTTGAATACTTCCAAAAATTTCCCTTCATCTAGTGTCCATAAAGTCTCCAATGTTTCAAATATTTAGACATCTACATCTTTAGGTGTTGGCCTGTCTCAAATAGGATCTATTCATGAGAGACACAAGCAATTAGTTTTTGCTAGAATCCTCGGATACCCTAATCCAATCCCTAATGAAATTAGGAATAAACTCCCAAAATTCACTGGAAGTAATGCAGTCACCTATGAGGAACACTTGAAGAACTTCATTGATGTGATAGATGACTACAACATAGAACCTGATGATGTAGTTATGAAGCTTTTTGTTCAATCTCTAACTAAAGATGCTAGGGATTGGTTTAGGAATTTACCTCATGCTAGCATAAGTTCATGGGAACAGTTCAAACATTGTTTTAAAGAACAATATGGTGATAAGACCAATGAAGGTTTCATGCTAAATGAATTCAATAACATCAAGAAAAACCAAAATGAGGGTGTTGTTGAATTTATTGTTAGATTTCAGAAAGCTATGCATAAATTATTACAGGTTATCAGGTTGGATGACAAAATATGTTTAGTCACTTATCTAAATGCTTTTGATTCAAAGATGGGATATCTTTTGAGAGACAAAAACCCTAGAAACCTCGCAGAAGCTTACAAATTGGCCATTAACATAGAAAGAAATAGAAGAATATCATGAAAATTGGGGAGAAGGGATGACTATAAACCTCAAGTTTCAAATAGAAAGGAACTAGGGAAATCTGATACAAAACAAAAAGAGGATGATAGTTTGAAGCAAATTTTAAAAGCTATAAAAGATTTGAAGCCTGGTGAGAATAGAAATAATAGATTGGCACTAAATGACAGGCCATCTTTTAATAACTTCAACAAATTACCAAAAATGCAAAACTATCCCTATAACACTCAGTGGAAAGATGGAAAACCGGTGCTTCCTGAAAGAAGGGATAAACCCAATGATAAAACTCTTGACCCATTAAGTAAGAACACAGTGAACATGAATGATGATGTTCCATGGTGTATTGTTTGTCAATCACCTCATGATCCTTATTACTGTGCGGTTTCTCAAAGTGTCTTTGCAGATGGAGAACATGAAAGTAATGATGAAGAGTCTTATAATGACCAAGAATGTGCCATGACTTCTTCATGCATGTATGATGAAATGGACTCCACTGAAGAGGATGAGGTTAAAGATGTCTCTAGCTCCCAATTCAGGAATGAGATCTATTTTGATGAGGAAGATGGTCAACTAGATAAAGTCCAGTGTAATACCTTGAAAGATGATGGATTAGTTGTGTTGAGAAGGCCCTCTAATGAGGAAATTGTACAAATCATAGAAAATATGGTTACCCAAGCCAAGAGTAATTATAAACTAAGGAATAGGGTGGTGGGTGACCCAAATCATAAGCCAACTAGTATATTCATCAAAAATTCAAAAAAGGATGTGAAACAATCTTAGAATAAACATTAAGCTGCTGAGATTGTCAACAAAACTAAGATCAAAATGAATGTCACTTTTGCTAGCCCCAACATGACTTATAGAGTGAAAGCTAAACCCTTAGAAGAAACTATCATTTCTGCCCAAAAGGAGGTTAAAACCCAAAGCAAGGATCATCCCAACCTTACTGAACATGAAGAAAATCAGGAGGTTACTATTATTAAACAAGATATAGTTGACCCAAAGTACATTCCTGTGGACATGAGTAAGTTGTTATCACAAATCATTGTCAAAGTTCCTTTGTTAGAAATGATAAGAATAGAAGAACATAAAGAGAAAGCCTTAAGCTAAGTGAATGGAGTTACTCCTACTCATACCCAAGGTGCCACTAAGGCTGATAAATTGATTGCCTCAATAAATGACTCAAATAAAAACTAGTATGGGGAAATCATCTTAGAGATTCCTCAAATTTATTTGGATACAAAGGTTATTAATACTATGTCAGAGACAGTTGATCCTTTCTTTTTGTCTTTGATAGTAAATGGGAAGTTTTTAAAGAATTACATGATTGACTCAGGGGCTTCTAATACTGTTATGCCTACAGAAGTAATGAGGTCTATGGGATTGAAAGTAGATACACCTCATGAGAGATGTCAGGCCATGGACTCAAGAGAAGTGTGAGTTTTTGGTACTATTAAAGCATTACCTTATAGGCTAGCGGCTTACCCAAACAGGTTGTTAACTATGAGTGTCTTGGTGGTTGATATCCCACCTCCGTATGGAATGTTATTATCTAGAAAGTGGAGTGCATCAATGGGAGGTAGTATCCAATGTGACTTGCCTTTTGCAACTTTTAACATTGATGGAAATAATGTCAAAGTATCCAGAGAAAGTAGGACCCCACACATGATTGAACTAACTAATGCTGATGATTTAAATTGTTGTGCGGATGTTGATATGGAAAACTTTAGAGTGGAAAAAATTATTCCACAAGAAGAAGTTGTAGACCCATTGATTGAAGAACCGAAAGAACAACAAAATGGGTTATGGAAAATGTATTTTGATGGAGCTTGTTCAAAAGAAGGCTCAGGAGTTGGAATCCTATTCATATCTCCATCAGGTACCACCTTCAAGTACTCTTTTCTATTGACTTTTTAGTGTACAAATAATACTGCTGAATATGAAGCACTGTCTTTAGGATTGAACATTTCCATAAAACATGGGATAAAGTGTTTAAAAGTTTATGGTGATTCTGAGCTTGTGGTAGCACAAGTTAGATCCAAGTATGTTATTAAAAATGATAGATTAAAATTATATAAACATGCTATCTGGGATTAGATTGAATTATTTGATGCTTTCAACATCTGTTGGGTGGAAAGGTCTAAAAACATTATTGCTGATTTTTTAGCTAATGTTGCTTTAAAAGGAGATGATGCAACTTTTTCTGGAGTATCAATAGTGGAAATAAAAAGTAGGCCAGTTGTTCTGGATAACATTTACAATTGGCAGGTCTTTGAAGATGACCAAGATATTTTGAAGTTTATTCAATGCCTTGACACTTATGAAAATTAGCTCATAGACTATAACACTTTGGTTGAAGAAGCTGATGGTAAAGATATGGTCATGGGAAATGAGGTAATCCAGTTCAGTACAAATCATATTCCTAAAGGCTTAACTGAACTGAAAGCATTACATAGTAGCCGGGATGATCACATGTTAAAGACTAGTAATTCTAAAATAGAAGATTTAGAAGAAGTAAACTTGGGATCACATAATACACCTCAAATGATTTATATTGGAAAAGGGTTGGATCCTCAAATAAGATACAATCTGATAAAGTTATTAAGAAAACACAAGCATGTGTTTGCATGGCCTTATGATGACTTGAAAACCTATAGAGAGGACCTTTTCCAACATGAGATCCCATTAAAGCAAGATGTCAAGCCATTTAGACATAAGCAAAGGCCTATAAACCCATTATTGGCTCCCAAAATGTAGTAGGAATTGGTCAAGTTGAGTGATGTGGGAATAATCCAGCCTATAAGGCACTCAACTTGGGTATCTAACCTAGTCCCAGTCAGAAAGAAAAATGGTGATATTAGGTTGTGTGGGGATTTTAGAAACCTAAATGTTGCATCTCTAAAAGATAACTATTCTTTTCCCAACATGGAAGCAATGTTGCATAAAGTTACTGGATGTGAATTACTATCTATGATGGATGGCTTCTCTAGATATAACCAAGTGTTGGTGAAAGAATCTAAATAGTTTAAGATTGCCTTCACAACACCTTGGGGAACTTATGTCTACATCAGAATGCCATTTTGTCTTAGAAATGCTAGAGCAAATTTCCAAACAGCCATGGATGTTGCATTCAAGGAATACATAGATTTGTTTATGGTTGTTTACCAAGATGAAATGACTGCCTATTCCAAGAAAGTAGAGGACCATTGTTCTCATCTTGAAATTTTTTTTAGCAAGGCTCTAGAATATGGTGTGTCCCTAAACTTGAAAAAATGTAACTTTGCAGTCAAAGAAGGAAAGTTTTTAGGGCACATCGTATCAAAGAATGGAATAAGGATTGACCCAAAAAGGGTAGAGGCTATCTAGAGGGTTGTTGCACCAAAAAATCTCAAGGGTGTGCAAGCCTTTTTGGGAAAAATTAATTTTGTTAGAAGGTTTATTGCAAACTTTGCTGAAATTGTCAAACCAATAGTCAAGCTACTAAAGAAGGATATTAAGTTCCAATGGACTGTTGAAGCTCAATAGGATTTTGAAAGAATCAAAGAGGTTGTTCAAGAGGCACCCGTGTTGAAATCTCCTGACTACAACAAACCTTTCTTATTATTCTCTTTTACATCATTTCACACTATTGCTACTGTATTGCTACAAAAGGATGAAGAAAATTTTGAGCATCCAATTGCATTTTTCAGTAAGTTCCTGCAAGTTGCTGAACTAAATTATGAGATGATGGAAAAGCAGGCATATGCATTGGTAAAAGCTGTAAAATCTTTCAGGCCTTACCTGGTGTGTGCTAAGGTTATTGCATATGTCCCACATGCAACAGTGAAAGATGTTCTTACACAGTCAAAGGTTACTGGTAAAATATGTAAATGGATTACTAGGATCTAGGAATTCAACTTGGAAATTCATATCACCAAGCTAGTACGAGGACTAGGTATAGAAAAATTGATGACTGAGGAGAACATGGATTTAGTCCAGGTTAAACAGTGAAGGGATATCAGACTTAACAATAACAAGTATTGAAATGCAACCATATTATGCTAATATTGTTTATTTCATTAAGAATGCCAGATGTCCAGAACATATGACTGACAATCAAAAGAGAGCCCTAAGGTTACAAGCCTAGAAGTATATTTTAATACAAGGAGATTTGTACTGGAAAAATAGAGATGGAATTTTGTTGTTTTGCCTTGACAAATATCAAGCAGAGAAGGCCTTGAATGAAATGCATGTTGGTGTTTGTGGAGGGCATTTTTCTACAAGGACCATTGCCCATAAGATTTTAAGAGCTGGCTATTTTTGGCCTACATTGTTCAATGATTCTTTTCAATTCATTAAAAGATGTGAGGCTTGTCAGATTTTTGCCTCTAAGTTAAAGTATTCAAGAGCATTATTATTAAATCTAGTAGTTGCAGAAGCACCATTTGCAATGTGGGGAATGGATTTCATAGATGAGTTTTCTCAAAAATCTAGTGGTGGGCATAGTTGGATACTTGTTGCAACTGACTACTTCACAAAATGGATAGAAGCTATCCCTACCAAGAAGGAAACAAGTAGAGTAGTGATTGATTTTTTATTAGACAATATTCTGACTAGATTTGGTGTTCCTATAAAGTTGATCACTAATAATGCAATGTGATTTAGATCATATGAGTTTAAGGATTTATGTAAAGAAAATGGGATTATAACATCTTACTCATCTCCCTATCACCCCCAAGAAAATGGACAAGCTAAATCTAGTAACAAAAGCATTTTAAAAATTCTGAAGAAAACATTGGAGAAAAATAAAAGAGCCTGGCATTCAAAGCTGAAGCTTGCTCTATGCACAGACATGATTATGATAAAAAAGGCTATAGGAAAGTCTCCATTTGAGCTTGTGTATGGATTACAGTCAAGATTACCTATCAATAACTTGATGCATGTGTACAAATTCATCCAGGATGAGGAGTTGGATATTTTGGAGCCAATGCATGATAGAATCATGCAATTAGATGAGGATGAAATGAGAAGAGATAGTCAAAAGAGCAATGTCAAGTTATAGCAAAAAATGAATTACCTATTTGACAAGAAAATTCCAATCAAATGACCTAGTGCTTCAGTGGAATGTCAGAGTAGAAGATAAAGGAAAGCATAAGAAGTTTGAATCATTATGGCTTGGTCCCTACATAATCTATGAAAGTTTTGGGAAGGATTCCTACTTGTTAAAAAATATGGATGGAGAAATTTTCAAGTTGCCAGTGCATGGGCAATTCTTAAAACCTTTTTTCAACTAAAAGTCCTGATTCATACGCACATGTAAATTTCATGTAAAAATTTGTATAGGTTTGTTTCCTTTCCAAGTTGCGTGTTTTCTTTCCTACTTTAGGTCATTCTATTTTGGTCTGCTTTCCCAAAAATCTGTGGTTCTTACTTAAACTTGTGTTTAAATATCCTCAAATAGAGCCACTGTTGGTTAGTTTCCTAGATTTTAGGTGTTTTCCTTCAAAATTTTGATTTTTGATGCCTATCCCTGAGTTTCATGATTTAATTTCCAGGCATTCCCAGTCCATGAGTGCCAAAATTGTTAAATGCCCTAGGTTTTAAGACCTCTTTTGCCTTTAAAATCCAAAAAACCCTAAAAGTTTCTCACCCGGGTCTATTCGACTATTACTTTTTTCAAAATTACTTAAACCACCTTTTGCAGCATGTGCACTTTTTATTTCCAAGCTAGTCACTTAGTCTCTTGAAGGATTTATCATATTCCTTTTTTACTAGTGACTACCCATTTCCCTTTGTCGCGTAGTCTCCCAAGGATGGAAGAATATTCTTTGTCTTCAAATGACTCAGCAGTTGCCTTTAGTCACCAGGTCTCTAGATAACTGTTATAAGATCAAGCGACTGCTATGATACCTTTTTTTGCAAAATAACTATGGTCTCTTTATCTCCATATCAAAATACCTTCAGTCGGGTGATCTCTGAAAGAAATAAAAAATTGATATAATACTCAGCGATAATGAGATTTGCTATTGGTTGCTGAATTTCTAGATGCAAGGTGGCAGTCTATTTCATCGATCACCAGATCTCCAGGTTTTTCAATGATTAGTTCTTTTATCTTGTGACCTAGCAATTCTATGGTTGCATGTTCTCATGGTTTTGGCGGTTATGTTTTGGCGGTCAGCGATTCAGCGACATGGTTATCTCTAGATCTCCCAATCAAGCGGTTAAGTCATAAAGGGTATGGAGACTTAGCAGGAACTATTGGATGTAGATTAAATTGATGGTTGGTGTTTAATCTCATTACTTAACCAAGGTTAAGTAATTCTTCTGGTGACTTGGAGAATAAGGGTGTTCGCGCAATCTCCAGTCTTGACCATAGTCAAAGGAAATAACAGGTGACTTGAAGGTGTCTTTAGTCGCGTAATCTCCATATGGGCTTGAGTTAAGAGAAATTTTTGTGGGACCATTATTGTCAGCCGTTGATTTAGTTTTGATTGAGTGGTGGTTGTATGGTCTCAAGATGTAACTATGGGTTAGCAAATTATCCAGCAACCTTGAGATTTCCCTTGTCGCTCAATCTTTGGGTCAAAATCAAGTTACGAAAATTGCTCAGCACTTAAGAGACTGTCTTCAGTTGGATAATCACCAAATAATCTGCAGTTAAGTGTTGACTAAAAATTAAAGGGTTGAAAAAATATAAGTATCTATTTGCTGGATTATGTGACGTGTCTTTTCTTGATTGGTTGATAAAAGATGAAAAATGTCAACAAGTAAGAGGACTTGACTATAGTTGCTAAATCTCTAGAAAATAAATCAAAGGTTTTTTCTTATTTTCAATCGCTAAATCTCCAAATGGTTAAGTCAGGAGGTCTCAAGAAGAAGTTTTAAAAGTCAAATGGCTTCAGTGACTGGGAGATTCACTGTAGTTGCTAAATCTCTTGATGGCTTTTTGTCGTCAGGTCTCGAGATAAATTTTAAAGGAAATAATTTTAAAGCGACTAAAGTAATGACTATAGTCGCCAAGTCTTAGGATGAAAAATGTAAGTAAACACTTTGTCACCCAGTCTCCAGATAAATTCAAAAGGGTTCAAATTATTCAGCAACTATGATATTTCACTCTAGTCACTAGGTCTCAGAAAGAAGTAAAGTCATTCAGCAACTATGATTTTATTTAGTCGCCAGATCTCTCAAAGTATAAAGGAGGCACCAAATATTTTAGCAGTTAAGAGAACGTGTTGTATTCGCTAGGTCGCCAGAAGTTAAAATTTGATTACCTGTCATTTTCTCAGCTTACAACTAGTGAATTGAGTTCTGAGCATGCCAAGCAATGGTGGAAGTGACATAATTTTCAGCTTTTGATCTCTAACGGATTGTTGCATTCAATTCTGCTAAATAAATACAGTTGTTTGTCACTCATTCTAAATTACCAAGCATTTAGAGAGCTGAAGTGATAGAATTCCTTGAGATGTTCCAGAGAAATTTCAAAGTTCAAGACGTCCAGAATTTGTAGAGGAGTTTGAATTTGCAGACAAGATGAGTCAATTGTCAGTCAGTGGGGCTTCTACCAACAAGGGAGCTAAGGAGAAAGTTAAAGAGAGTTATTTAGATGAGTTCCTCACCTTGCTACCAGGCTCATCACAAAATAAGAAGGTTAGTGATGAATGTTTTATTGATGAACTCACATACTGTAGAGATGTTAGGACACCAGACATCACTAGAATGTGTTTGTTTAAATATTTCTATAAGAATGTTGAGAATTTGGTCCCTGTTTCAAACCCTTGGACATTGGGGTTAGTGAAATTGATAGTCCTAGAAGTGTTCTTGGATGTAGATGTCATAATTGTTCTATCCCATTCCTATGACCCCCTATCTAGAACTATTAGGAAGGGTGATGGTTCTCCTTTGGTTACCCTTGACCAAAATTCATTTATAAGAGCTTTTGGTATCCAGCTCCCCATGGCTACTAAGATTAATTTATAGGCCATAGCAAATAGGTATGTTAGAGAGGTTTCCATTGTGGCAAAAGAAATTCAAAATCATGTTCCCCGATAAAATAGGAATTACAGAGCGCCAATGCTGGGAACAATTCCATATGCATACAAGGACCTCCATTTTTACATAAGCCACATTGCCTATGGATTGTGCAAGGTTATAGGGATAAATGGTGGAGAGAAGATCCCCTTGGACCTCTCGATGATGGTTTTGGACTCCTAGATTCTTCACACTACATAAGCATATGATTACATAGGATATATAATAGAAAAGATGCATACAAGTTTATAGGCATTGAAGAACCATATGTCTGGTTCTACACCGAGGTTTATGCACTATTCTTTTTTGATGCACCTCATTTTTTACTTCAATTATAATATCATAAACATAGAGGGCCTTGAGCCACAAATGACATACAAGGGACAACAAAATCCAGTACAGTTTTGGATTAGGGCTTGGAGTCCTTCTTCCTTGAGGAGTGATTTTTGTATATTTGAAAATTGGATAGTTCGGCCTATCCTCCTCAATTTAGGGCTCAATCTTTCAAGGCTATCCTCCAAGGTCCTATAGTTGGTAAGACCCCAACAATTTTTTGATAAATGAACCAAGGGTCACAATTGGGGAGAGATCTATTATGAAAAGGGCTATACTATGATTAGAGTATATGGATGCCCTCAACCCCCTCATATACTACCATTTTTTGTTCCACCAAGGGTGGCATATTTGGAATTCATATGGCAGCTAATGCTGATTGATAGGGAGCACCTGGCTTCACATAGAAAAGGAAATTTTACCCCAAGGCACTTTAGAGTGCATAGTCTCACAATAGGCAAGAATGCCTTTAGTAAGGTAAATGAATAGTTGGGGCAGTTCAAAATGCATGCTGCTTCCCATAGGTATGTTGATATAGAGGGATTCATGGTTGATGCCAGGAAGTATTACATGCCCAACATTCCATTTAATCAAAGACATTAGGAGTATCCTGAGGAGGATGTTTTGAGAAATATAATAGATGAAGAAGAAGTGGCGAGAATATATGATTAGATACATGAATTATATGCCATGGAGAAATGGTTAAAGCAAAAAGGACTGGCATTTAGTGGCTTCTTCCCCAATCTTCCCTATCTCCAAAGGTTTGAGCAAATGATGGCTCAATTCAATACTTTTATGAGGACTTTTGAAGATCAGATTGATGAGTCAGACGAGAAGGATGATATCCACTCTGAGTCAAAATGTGGCAAAGACAGTGATGGTGGCTACTTAGTGCACAACATTCCCCCTTTAGAGAGAATAATGGTTGGAAGACATCATGCCGGAGAAAATATTGTTGATTTGACCGAGCTCCATAGTTCTCAAGACACAAATGAGCCTCCTACAAAGAAGCAGAGATTGTTGGTTGGAGAATCTTCTCAAGCAAGGAGAAAGGATAAAGTGGGAGCCCTCTTCACTGGAACTGGTGTCCATCACCACCAGCTAAGAAAAAAGATAAGGGAGGAGAAAAGAAAAAGAAAATTGGAAAAGGTAGATGTTGAGTTGCCCTTGGCTCTATGCCAAGATGAAAGGATGATAGAACAAGATGCCTTCTTGAAAGATGAAAATTTTATAGAGGCGGATGAATTCAAGAGCTTCTTGATATGGCACAAACAATAGTAGGTTGCATCTAGTGTTAATATCACTAAAGAGCATCAAGTGCCTGATGAAGTAGTGCAAACATTAAAAGAGTATGATGCTGAGGCAGAAAATTTTACCCCAGAGGAGGCCAGAAAACTTGTCAAAAATAGCAATATGATACTTGTGCCTGGGTGGAATTTGTATTCAAATTTTATTATTGATCAAATCAAGAGACATGAGGATATAAATTTATCTTCAGAGACTCAAGGAGGGGAAATTATCATAGGATTTGGGTATAGCCCAAGGAACCAAGCTCTGGCTCTATGGAGTCTTTATCCTAAAGATAAGAAGCCTTCAATCCTAAATGTCAAAGAGCAAATGGATGGTGATGAAATTGTATGGTCAATCCATAATACAGGAGACCTTGAGATCTCTCAAGTGTTAACCCAATTTGCTAGGTGCAATGAAGACAAGACCAAGCAATTATCTGAAAGATATGGTTCCTTGTTGGAAGACTACAATGCACTCTTGAAGGATAGAGATATTAGAATAATGAAAGAGAAGGCATTAGAGAAGTCTTTGGCAGACTTAGAGCAGCAGATAATCAACACTCCTATAGCTACCCCTGCACCTCCTCAGCAACCTACATTACTAGAAGGAACAAGTATGAGTGAAGAAGAGGTTGCTGTAAAGATTAAAAAAATAAAGATAGAAAAGAATGAGGCTATCCTACAAGCCTTATTGAAAATCTTGCAACATAGGGTTGATGCATTGAAGGATAAATCTGATTTGGTTTTTAGTGCTTATAACAAACTGCCTAATTTGTAGGTAGAAGTGAATAATTATGTCTCAATTTTAAATGGTTATTATGCAACTTGGTAAGTTAGGGCAACACTCTTTGAAAGATTGGTAGTTGTTCAACCTTTGAGAGCTGATCTTCAAGAAATTGTTCTGCAAGTAGGTGAAGAAATAAACAGAGTTAAGGCCATATTGCCACTTTTTAAGGGCAAGGAAAATCAGATTGAGGTTAAGATAGCCATGCTCGACTCAGGTTCCAACAAGTTCATCCCTCCCATTAAAGATGCAGATGGTGCCATGAAGAGCCTTGATTAGTGGAGATCAGATTTTGATCTTGTATTGCCTAGGAAAGAGGAATTTCTAGATGAGAGTAATGAAGTAGAAATGGAAAGATTCAACAACACTCTAGATGAAGCTATAAAGGAAAAAATGAATCTTACCAAATTTGTAGCAGATGTCAAGCTGATACTAGATGCCAGATGGGAAAGACAAAAGGCACATCTGCAACACGTCCATAATTATAAATGGTCGATAGAGGAAGAAGTAACTGCGTGGGATGAGCTCACAAAGCCCAAGAAGATCAAATCTACTGTAGTTGACTTTGATATTTTGGATGATGAGTAAAGAGGACACCTGGAGTACCTAACACCTAACCTTAGAGCACAAGGATGCTAAGCTATCAGTAAGAGTGGTGTAAATTAGCTGGATGGCAGTCATCATATCTCACAACAACTCAAGAAGCTATCATGAATATTTTCAGACAAAGGTGTCAGTGATCAACGAGCTAGGAAGCAGAATAGTCCAAAATATTTTTGTCTTTCCACTGCCTGAGGGCTTATTGTAATTTTTCTTATATGATTTTTTAGGGTTAGGGGTCCAACCATCTAAAGCTTGTTGAATTCTCATTGATAAGAGAATTACAAGATGGTTGAGCTATATGTAAGTTGTATCCCCATTTTTTGTAAAGAGTGAGGGAAGGATAATAGAAAAATAGAGTATAATTGCTACAGAGCATACTTTTAAATTTTGTGTTTGAGCTTCTAAGCATGAGTGTTTATGTGTAATTTACAGGTTCATTTTAATACAAATACACTAGAATTTCTATCTCCTATTATTGTTGTCTCTTTACTTGTATGTTTGGTCTTGTATGTTTTATCTGCGAGGCATTTAAAATATACTAATTGTTAATCAATTTCTTCAATTGATTGTGAGTTTCTCTCAAGGAGATAATTAAAATTCTTATTATCAATTGTAGAGAGTAAACTTATATGTAGTGATTTTGATAATAGTAATATTAGATTGATAGAATAGATTGTCAGACATTCTATTCAGATTGCAGATTGTGTGTAAGGCATACTATTGTATTTATTTTAAAATAACTTTGTGGATTTCCATTTAGAATCTTTTTCCCATTGGATTAGGCACTGGTTTGAAGTGTGTTTCTTATAAAATTATCTTTTCATGATCTTTAGAGATACTAAAATTCATTTCATTACTAGAATTTTTACTTTTAAGAATTGTTTGTATATTTTGAGAAGACTGTATCCAGGTGGTATAAGTCCATATTTAGTGATTCCTTAAAGAAAGAATGAAGAGGTTACCCTTCCTTGAGTTTAACTCATAAAAAGAAGAAGGATGAATGTCCTTAGGCCATTGTTCTATGCTATCACATTTATAATTTCCATTTTTATACTCTATATTAGGATTGTTTGGGCTATTTGCAGAGTAGTGTTGTTTTAATGAGATAATTTGAGCAATTGATAGCATAGCAGTGAAGAACTAATCCACTATTTGATTGTTTACTTGAAATATAGTAAATCATCTAAGGCAATACCGACCTGAGTCCTGTGGAGCTCAAAGCAGAAGGAGGATCTTATCCAATCCTCATCAATTAGACTATTTCTTGCAAACTTGGAGCCCTTTAAACTGAGAATTAAACCTACATATTAGCCAAGTTTGATCCAACAAGAAAAATCTCTAAGAACATACACTAAAAGTATGAGATTATTGGGGAGGTTAAGATCTTCTATGATTTGAACAGTAAGTTAGAAGTAAATGGGTCTTTGGCAGGAAAATTTAAACACCTAAAAGATCTTTCAATACTCAAGTTAACCCGACTCACAAATTTCATGAAAGTTGAATGGTTCAAAATCATTCTGAGAAGAGTTCATGATTAGTTCTTATGGATAGATGCTCAACCTTTTAAGATATGTGATCAATTAATCCATGATATCACAGGCCTTGACAATGAAGGATCCCTACTTGTTAGTGAGAAGAATCTAGGAAAAGAAGCTGAAACCCAAACACACTCTAAATGGGATAAGAGGGAAATGACAGTAAATGATGTTTATTAACAAGATGTCAGATTGGTAGCAATGTTGATAGGCTAAAAGTTTTTTTTATAGTTCTAGACTTAATTTTGTATCAGCTGGAGTTATAATCATGGCATACAGAATGGTTAAAGAGAACAAGAAGTACAATCTTTGTGAAATTCTCACTCAACAATTCATTGAGAATGTAAAAGATATAAAGAAGGATATATCTAAGGCATTTAAGTTTGGTTCATTGCTAGTTCACATGTACATTCATATCATTCACAACTTTCTTGGCATGCATCCTAGAGTATGGAAAGATAATGAACCCACTGGACTGCAGATCTCAGAATACTATAGAAGACAGAAAAAGACTGGATTGATGGAGAATTGTTTGGCATGATTAAGATTATGTGGAGGCAAATAAAAGAAAGGTACATGATTCTAGAAAACTTAGTATAGAAATATGAGGACACTATATGTTTCATGGTTGAAACTGATTGTGTCTTCTTTGAGGCAGTTGAGCCTAGAACCAAATGGTGCTATCCTATGGGATATGAGGTAAGTGATGAAGTACTGACTATGCAAGTAGAGCATGTATTGGAAGTAGAAGAGGACCCTACTCAAGAAAGATGGGGTACATATAGGGAGAAATATGAGAAGTTAGAGAAGAACAAGAGAAAGTGACAAGGAAAAGAAAAGTAAGCAAGATTGTTGAAGAAATTACTGCGAAGGTAGGAATGACAAAGAGACAGTATTTAGATTTGAAAAATCAGATGGAGGCATCTTCCAACATGGTCACATATACACCCACTCCCTTAGAGATAGAAAAGATAGCAACTCCCATTCATGACATTGTTGATTTATCAAAGGAAACACAAGAAGTTGTGACTGCAGTTGTTACAAGAAGATCAACAAGGATAGTTAAGTAGGTCAGTCCAAGGGAAAAAGAGATAGAGGTAACGAGGAAGAAGGAAGAGAAGGTAATGGAGAAAGAGGAAGATAAAATGGTTCAAAAGAATCCAAAACCCTTGTGGAAACTAGATATGAAATCTCTACATAAAAGAGTTGTCAAAGATACTATGAAAGATATAACTCAGAGGACTAGGAAGTCATTGAAGATACTATGATTGAGAATGTGCTAGTCTTTAAGAAGAATTTGTTGGAAATTGAATCAAGCATTCCCCAAGCCCTATATAGAAAATTGGAAATCAAGAAACAGTTAGCACATTCGGAAGATGAGAACATAAGAAATAAAATAATTGATGATATGTTGCCAAGTGTGTCAATTCAAGAAAGAGAAGAATCATAAATGCCCTGAACCTCTACTAAGGACAAAGGCCAGACTAGTCTAGATTATGGCTAGAAAATATGATGAGGTGATTGAGGACACCCAAAAGGAATTAGACCAAGTTCTAATGTATGACATGCCTAAAAAGGTTTCACTTCCTAAGGCTTCTAACCCTATATCCTTCAGTTTAGGAGAGAGTTCAAAGGCAATTGATGAAAGTGCTCAAGTTAGCATGCAACTAGACTTCTTTGTCATTGGTGTTCCTGCTATACTTGACACTTCACAGGATGTAAATGATCCATTTATGAACAATGTGGACAATGCGATGGAGGTTGAAGATTAGGAACATATAGAGGAAGGAAAATCAAAAGAGAAACAAGAAGAAAAAGCATAGGAGAAGGAATTACAACAAGAAGAAAAGCAAGAAAGATAACCAAAATTAGAAAAAGTTGCTGAGGTCAGACTGGATACATCCCTATTGTTGGAAAGTGTGGCCAAACTAGCTAGTTCTGATGTGGACAACATGGATGAAGATGAGCTGATGAGACTTTCATTTATGGCTTTTGCTAAAGCTAAGGAGAGATCAGTTCAGAAAGGAGACAAAAGAGCTAAGATAATGGTCAGGGCTGTAGAAATAGTGAACAAACTACTCCCCTCACCAGTTATCCTCAAATACAAGGATGAGGTTGAGAATCTTGGTACAGTATTGGATAGCTTTGATAGTCATTTTGACTCATTGCTAAAGATGGCAGAGGAAAAGGATGAAAAGAACTTCTTAGTGAAGAAGTTGAGTGAAGTTTGTAAGTCCATTTCATGGGACTTAGGAATTATTAAGGATACCACTCTTAAAGAAAAGAGTTGTGTAGCACAAGGCAAGAAACTTTACAGCTATTGCATAAACCCCTGCAGACATTTAAATAATATTGAGGAGGTCATAGACAAAGACATGGCTAGCCTTGACGGTATAATGGACAGTTCTGAATCATCTTCACAAACTGTGGTAGATAAGGAGACATCCAGGCTATTGGAGAAGATAGGAGTACTGGAAATGGAGAAAGGGAGAGTTGTAGATAGATTTGTCTTATTAAGAAGCCTATTGACTCCTAAGCTCACAATGTTGGAGACTCATCTCTCAGAGATGATAAAAGTTGAAGGTTCAATGTCAGTATCTACTCTTACTGAGCTTAGGGCAGAAGAGACAGTGTTGTATGCACTAAATGGATTAATCCATGTTAGTGAACTACTGATAAGTTCATGGATCGAAGAAGTTAAGACCACAGAAATCTCCTTCCAAGATGTCTTAAATCTGGTGAGTAAGCACTAAACCACTTGTGCTTAAGTTCTACAATTTTCAGAATACCTTTTCCATTGATGTCAAAGGGAGAGGAAGAAAAAGGAAAAATGAGGAAGAGAAAGAAATATGTAGAGTTGTATGTAGAAAAGAAAAGAAAAAGAAAAAGTAATAGAAAAGAAACAAACAATTTATTAGAAAAGAAGGAAAGAAAAGGAAAGAAAAAGAAAGTTGTATTGTAACACTTAGTCATTTTTCTAAGTGTTGCCATCAATGCCAAAGGGAGAGATTGTTGGCATGTGATGTTTTGGAGTATTGAGAATCACTTAAGGGTTTTCATTTATGACAACACTTATGATAGAGTGATCGCATGTTGTGGAGATTGCCACCAGAGTCTCAGTCATGAAAATGACTAAGTCCAGAATCAGGATGATAGGGTACAGTGGCACAGTTTTGGTTACCGATGAAGATATATGAGGTATTATGGCTTGCAAATTTAACTGGAGGTATTTTGGGATATACACATGCTTTAGTTAAGATCACATAAATTTTGGTTATCAGATCTGTGAGATATAGTGTTTGAAAGATATGCGAAGGCAGTAAAACAATGTAACAGGGTATATGCATAGTTGCAAAGATTAAGGAAGGAAAATCAAATATGGTAATGTGCTAAGACAAGTGAATAAATTATATTTCTGACTCTTTGATATTGTAAGAGCGTCAACTCCATAAATAACATTTTCATGAGTTATTGTTATATTTTGCATGATAATTGTGAAGCCGACTGGAAAGCTGATTTTGTATAAGTATGGAGTGTTTCTGTAAAAGTGAAGTATGGTATGATTATGATGATGGAGCAAGTTTTCAAATATAAGAGCAGAGATCAGATGCAAGATCAGTAAGAGGTCATGCTTCAATTGGAACTATCTAAGCAAGATAAGTGCTTGTATTGTTACCCTTTTGAGAACTATTTTGAGACAAGTATTGATTGTAAGATCAGTGTGCTCACCACCTTTAACCAAGTATTTTTTTTACCCCTAACAGGGTTTTGTATTCCTCTAACAAGGAAATGTACTGTGTAACAATCAACTCCTAATAGGGCTAGATCTCCTACGAGGGATATTATATTTTAGTGCATATTTGTGGGTACCATCACCACCAAGGTTTTCCCTTTGGCTAGGGTTTCCTCGAGAACAAATCATGGTGTCATGAGTAATGTGTTATGCTTATATGTTCTTTTTATTTCTACATTACTTTGGATTATTTGTAATTGTTTAAAGTTGAGATCAAAGTTCTGTAATACTGATTCACCCCCCCTCTCAGTATTACCTAATCCTAACATGCTTTATTGTATTAGTTATTTTATGTATGTAGAACTAACTTTTATACATTCAAGTTAAAGGGAGATGCCATTTGTATTTTCAAATTAAACCTTTGTGAATGGATGTGTGACTACAACAACCATAATGATATTCAATTTCCACTTCTAATAAGCCTAATAATAATAACAAAGTACAAATCTAATAAAATTAAATTTAGATACACAATTCTTTATTCATAGTCAAAACATAATTATATTATTTGGTGCATCTACATTATCCATCATGTTAATTTTATAGAGTATAGTTATGTTGCATTAGGCACATTTGCATATGTTGCATTAATTAATTGTGCACATGCCAAAGAATATTCTCTTGCATATTCATATGCATATTTAAGCACACATTCACACATGCATGCATAGCTTAAGTTCACTTAGTTGAGCCTAATTTAGTTTACTTTAGTCTAGTTGGACTCCAATTTGCACACAATACATACCGTGCACCTATAGTTTTTTTAGTTTGAGTAAGTTTTTTCCTTAATTTCAAGGTTATTACTTTCTATAAAAGCAATTCATCTATGAATTGTAATATGCCATTTTACATCAATTGAAAATACCGATTCATTTTGCAATCATTATAGGATTCTCAAGTTGTGCATATTATCTTGCTTCTTGATCTTCTCTTTGTGACAGGTGGTGTGCTTGCATATGATTCTTGAGTTGTGGGTTGATATCATTGTCAACTCCTACATGGCATCCACTTCCATAGTACCCCTCACCCATCATAACTGCCATACATGGAAGGCCCAAATAGCCAAGTTTCTTCTGTCTAGAGGGTTGTGGTCCATGTTGATGAGACACAACCTCCATTGATCTACTAGTTTGAGATCTTTCAACATAGAAATAAGATGGATGAGGCTATGGGTTTGAGTTCCTACATGGTATCAAAACATAATTTTTTCTCTCCTACAAAATGCACAGACAATGTAATGATACCTATGACACCTTTGTTCCTAAGAGTCCTCCTCATCGTTCATTCCTGATTACTACAAATGGGCCGTCACATTGGATAGATCATGATGGTGATCCATATGATTCTGATTTTGAAAGAGACTTTGATGGCTTTTGTGGACAATACCTTAATTATGATCCATCTACTACTACTGAGGACTATAAAATACATCGTGCTAGCTTGAAACGTCAATACTATAAGGATCTCTCCTCTAAGAACTCTCCAGCTGAAAATAAAGATTACACTCTCAAGAAAGATCATGTTAATGAACCTTTGTCTGGTGATGGTTCCCTTCCATCCCCTACTTCCTCCAATACCCGTACATTTCTTAAAGTTTCTGAGTCTTTCAAATCTTTCACAGAACCTTCATCCGACATAAGCCTTGATACTTTTCATGCGGTTCCCTATAGTTATCCTCCAGGGCTACCTCTTAAAGAAACTCAAGCTAACCTTCACTTGGCTGCAAAGACTTTCAATAATGATAAACCTAAAGAGCCTAAGCCTTCATATGCTATAATCCCTACTTCAGCTAGTCCTCCACCATCTCTTCCAAAGTCATCCATACAATCCCAACATGCTTCCTTATCCTTAGAAGTGGCTCCATGTCAAGAGGACTCTAAAAATGATGAAGAAAAGAACATAAAGAAAGATCAAGATCAAGAACTCTCCATGTCATCCACTCCTTTTTCCGATGTCTCTTATCTACCTCAGGGTTCTTTTGATCCTGCACACCCTTTTTCATGCATTCCACCATGTCTTAAGTCTTCTCCTAAGAAAGATCAAGCTACTACTTACACTGTTGAGCTTATCGAAAATCAAAATAACCTTACCCCACTTTCAATTTCCAAAGATGATACTTCCATTAAGGTTGTTAAAAATGGTGTGGATACTTCCAATGTTAAGCCTATTGAAAATCAAAAGAAAAATTATGTGTTTGTGCTATCCAAAGATCCTTGTCAAGATCAAAGTCTTCCATCTTCTTGTTCTACCACTCCATCTTCACTTCCACTTTCTACTCTTCCTAAGTCTTTGCAAGCTTTGAACAATCCTATCAAAGAAGGTGCTCATATTCAAGATGTCCACAATTCTATTAAAAATTTTAATGCTCACTCTAAAGATGCTGATATCCTTGGTTGTCATATAGATGCTGATGAACTTATTGATTATCCTTTTGTGTCTTCCACTTCCATCCTTGGACCTCTTCCACCACTACAAAGGGCTTCACGTCTTCCTTCCATCTTGGGTCCTTATGTCCCTTCACTTTCCCCTCCTAACTTTCCTAATTCGCCATCCATCTTGGGTCCTTACATACCTCCATCTCCTATCTTTCCTCAAGATCAACATAGATGCATACCCTTGAATCCTTTTCATCCACCCACCTATCTAAACCAATCATCTCCTCCTTCTTCCACAAGTCCCAAGTCTTTTGGAAGTAACTTGAATGTTCAATACAGAAAAAGAAGCAATACAAGAATCCATCAAAAAAAGAAAATCACCATGTCTCCTCTAAACGACATGGAGGCATAAAGTCAAAAGAGATATCTAAGAAAAAAACTACAAGACAAGTATGGGTTCCAAAATCCATCATTGAAGATATTATCTCTAGATCATCAAAAGGAAATAAAAAGCCTACGGCTATATGGATTCCAAAGTCTCTCTTGAAAGAGTCTAGTGTTGAGCAAAAAGTGAAATTGACATTCAAGCTTCCAAAGGCTTCCACTTCATCTCCCTCCAAAATATTCTTCCATTCCATGTGCCTAAACCACAACCTCTGCTATCCATTCGCCATATTCTTTCACGTATTCCCTCATTCACATTTCCTCCACCCTCTCGCCACCCTTCAAGGTATGTGTTGATGTTGAGCTTGCCTTCCTTTCCATCTACCCTTTCACAATCTTTCCATGCATTATCCTTCTACCTTCTATCATTTTTCCTCATTTGCCTATTCCTCCTATCTTCCATCCTCACTCGCTTTACATAAAACCCTATCCTCCATTTTCCTCCTCCATATTCCTTTCCCTATCAGCATCTTTGAGCATATCATTTTGAATCCTTGGCATATCATGGTTTATCCTTTCAAGGAGCACTATCTAAAAAGCTTGCCTTCTTCCAAAAATTTAAAAATAAAATAAAATTGAAAATGTGCCTTGGTGAAAACTTGGAAACAGGCACCTTGGTAGCAAAAGTAAAGAGAAATAAATTCATCCTATGGTGAAAACCACTCCCTTGTGGTGCTTTGGATAAGTACCATGATGAAAACCTGGCAATCAGACATCATGCGTAGTTCTTCTACATATTTCATCCATTCCATCTTCTCTCTTTGATCTTGACAATGTTGATATATACATGAACATTTGACTATTTTGTGAGCTATCTTACGATGATCTTGCTTTCATTCCTTCCATGTTTAGCCTTCATATCCATCTTCCTCCATTCATTTTTGCCTATCGCTATCCTTTTCCCCTTTGGTCTTGATCTAATAAAAAAAGAAAGAAAGAGTAAAACACAGTGCTATGAAGCCTCTTGACATGTCTACTCTTTTGGACTGCATCCTTTCCTGCTCTTGCATCACGCTTTTGTGACTTATCCTATGCTAGCCTTTCATTACTTGTCTAAATGCGCTTTACATGACAATTTTTCCCTAGCTTGGGTATTCTTGAGGAGTTTGCCCTTGAGGATTTCTTCCCTTCATTATCCTTTATTCTCTTGTCTTCCATCTCTTCCACTAGCTTGCCAATCCCTCTTGTTCTCCACCTTGCTAGACATTAGGACTGCATGATATGATCTTACTTGGGAGTTTGCAATAGAAAAATATGCTATCAAGTATATCCAGTATCAGAATAATTATCAGAATCAGTATTAGAACCAGTATCAGAACAATTATCAGAACCAAGTATTAGAACCAGTGTCAGAATAAGTATTAGAACAAATATCAGAACAAGTATCAGATCAAGTATTAGAACTACTACATGGTATCTGTGTGTGTGAATTTTGTACCTGATCTGTAGACACAAGACTCAGTAAAATATTAGAGGTTAGCAAAAATTAAAATTGTGCAAAATTGAAATCTAATCTAACCAAGCGATTTACTGCCTTCTAGAAGGTGCGAGATTAATGTTCTCAGATTGTAATTGAGATCAGTGACCTAGACGACACCTAAATGAAAGATTTGAATGCAATTGATCTAGATATGAGATTGAATGCAATTAAACTATTTTTTTAATATTTTCTATGCAATAAGAATGATAAAAACTGATATGAATCTATGCTAGATGAAATTGATATGCTATGAATTGATCTATCTAACAATGATATGCAAAGCTATGAAATTCTATGCTATGATATGAAAAATATGCAATTGAAATTGATCTCACAAGCTTTGAATTCGCAAGTTGATTCTTTCAAGCTCCAATTGTGCAAATTCTCCAAATCTGATATGCTATGATTCCTGTAGAGTAAGTTTGCAATTTGCGAGATGATTGAGAGATGAATTATGAAGAGCTGAGCCTTGTTTTTATAAAAATCCAGGGCTTTGGAGGTGCATGGGAAAAAGCCATAAATCACTCAAATAACTTAGGTTGATTTTTGAGTTATTTTTAAATAAAAGATAATTAACTCACAAAAACATGCAAAAGCTAAGTTTTAACTCAAAATAGAGTTTAGCTTTAATTGATAATTGATAGTTGTCTGCTTTTATGATTGTGCATGTTTTATTTATGAATTAATTTAATAATAAAGTGATTTATTTCCAACTTAACTGCTTTTAAAAATAAAATAATTGATTTATGGGTTAATTAACTATTTTATCAAACTTTTATTAAAAATTATATTATTAAATAATGACAACTTGCTTTAATTAATTAAATAAGAATTTAATCAATTATTCATATGATATTAGATTTATTGTCAAAATTAAATAATACAATTAATAATAGATAGAATTAAATTTAATTACACAATTAAGTGGCAAATATTAAATCTAATTAATTAAATATGAAAATATTCAATTAATCAAACTTTAGGATAAATGTGATTTATTGCCAAATAATTATAAAATTAAAGATAATTATGATGATTAGGAATATTACTAGGAATATTCCCCGATGCAGAATTTAAGATAATCAATTAGGATTCGATGATGTGCAGATGGCCTTAGATTAGGACTTTGATGTCAATTTCGTTCGATATGTAGATGTAGGAGATTAATGAACTTATAGCCCATTTTTGGGGTATTACAGCTATGGGTTTGAGTTCCTACATGGTATCAAAACATAATTTTTTCTCTCCTACAAAGTTTCAATTATATAAGACTACATTTAAGCTCTATATAAAAGGGAGATGCCATTTATGCAATGTAATTGAACATAAAGAAAGTACGACTAAGAAATTTATTCAAACGTCAATAATTCTTGCCACACATTACTTTTGTTTGAAAATTAGTATATTCATAAAAATTAAATTAGAACTAAAACCCTTCTTTTTTAAAAATCATGTTTTGTTACTTCCTCACTAATATAATCTTGTGAGCATCTTAGACCCAAATAATTTGTAGTGTGTAGAGTTTAATGTTTTGGTAGTCACTTAATATAATGATATTATTATATTTTTTTAAAGCATTATGAATATTCAAATTAGGTTTAACACAAAATCAAATATTTTCTCACATTGAAGAAAAATTTAAATTTATTTTAAAATTGATTTATTAAAAAAATTTAATAAAGTTGAAATAATTATAAGAAGTTGAACTTATTAATGACATATATTAAAAGTGAGATTAATTATTTTTTATTAAAGGAAAATAGGTTTTGAAGGGGCACATTTTGGTCAAATAAGATTTACAAAGTAGCATACTAAAAAGGAACATATCAAGACCACAGCGAGAGTTTTGCAAGAGGATCCCACAACCTAGAGAAAAAATGGTACCAGAAAAAGGAAACTGGGATCCTAACTAAAGAAGCCACTGTGAAAAAGATAAAACAATTTTGAAATCAGCAGCCCTGAAACTACCAACGAACAACAAAGAAATGAAATTAATTGTTAATTTGTGATTAAAAATAAAAATAAAAAAATTTAATGTCAAAATTATTAATTTTTAACAACGTTTATCTATATTAGAAACTTGTAAATAAGATGAAATAGTAAAAAGAAAGTTAAAAAGGTTCATATGTCATCGTTGTAAAGGAAGCTCATGTGTCATATTAAAAAGTCATAACTTTCCTACTCAATTCCATACACAATTTAGGAGAGTTTTATTATTATTATTCGAAGGGGAAATCAGGACGTACTCACATGTGTGACATTAAAATAATTTAAACAACTTGTGAATAGGTAAAAGCCCATTGGATTGTCAAAAATGAATGAAAACAACAAAACCATTATTTGCAGATATTCAAAAATGCAAAATACACAAGATTACAACTCTTTTCTTAAAATCGTAGACAAATTTGAAAGAATATGTTCTCAAGATTAAACGGGACAACTTTGAAAGATACATGCATACCAATACCATTAGCATTAGGATTAAGGAAAAACAAACCTGCAAATGGCAATTCATGCTCACTATCCATCTCTTCTAAGCAAAAGAAATATATGCAAATCTTTAAAAAAAGAGTATTCTATTCTATATGCGTTGGTCAAGTGAGATACGTAGAAGAAGAGAAAACAACAACAAAATTGTAATACCATTCGAAACCAACAAGAAAAAGACAAATAGGACTTGTTCTTAGCCTTTATTCCTTCATTAATATTATAGCAAATTTGACTTAGCTAATTCCTTTTGATCCTGCTATGACAGGGAAATCAGTAGAGAAGTCTTTTCCAAACTTAAAAACATAAATCAAAAGAAAGTTCACATCTTGATGGAGATCAAGGGTGGTTGCCATGACATTTCTCCATCCATTTGTCTCATATAATATAATAGATTAATCATCAAATAAATTAATAGATGCAAGATCAAGTAAAAAGACACGGTGAAGAACACAAATTACAAGGGTTTGTTTTTTACATGATCTAAGTTTATAGGGAATATCCGCCTCAATAAGATGTTAAGAGGCTAGAAACAAATTGGCAAAATAAAATAAAAAGTTTTGTTTAGGTCAATAAGTTAGAGGTTATAGAGGTTATTACTGTAAATAATTATTTAAGAATCTAAATATAAATTTCAAAATATCTATAATATAATATAATATAAAATAAAATCTAAAAAGAGTTAAGCATTGTTTAGTTTAACAAGTTTAGAGATGCTGTTAGTCTCAATAAGAGATTAAGAGTCAAAATAAATTGGAAGATATTTATAATATTAAACAAAATAAAAATATTAACTATTGTTTAGGTTCATTTAATTAGACTTTGTTATTATTAATTTAGAATATTTAATTAATAATAATTTGAAAGTGGTTCCTATTTTTTGAATGCTAGTTAAAGCATATATAGATAAATAATAAAATAAATGTGTATATTTGTGCGATCAAAGAATGAGTGATTTGTGTGAAGATACATGAAATTATGATGTCCTGAGATCTAGAATGGAATGCCTTCATTTGTTATGCTCCTTTTGATTAGAATATTATGCCCATTATCTATGAGGTTAGGATCAAATTTGCAATCACCAAAAAAAATGCATACTTATGAAAATGATTAGATAATCTACACAAGTTTTTTTTTTTGCTAATTAAACTTTAATTTAGTATTTTCTAGTCTATGCAACTTGACAATATTAGAAAATGTATTTTAACAATTGACATTAGTGTCACATGGGTACACATTCTCCTAGATCAACCCTAAGAAAACTTAGGAGCAAGATCGAAGACAATAGGAAAAATACTCCTTTTCATTTACCAAATCCAAATGTTTCAAATTATTATGTACTCCTATAATGCTTTAGAAAGAAATGAGACTTCACTTGATTTCAAATGGTGTAAAATGAATATATTGAATGTCTTAACTACTACTAGCTAGTATCGAATTTATAAAATATGTACCTCAAGTTGGGAAAATGAAGGGGGTTAATTGGCTAAATTTTAAATTTAAATTTTAGATAGGAAAGGTCTAGTTTGTGACTACAAGGTTAACGACTCTACTATCAAAATTGCCCTAAGTAGACACTCGATCAAATTTGGGTAGACTAATGACTATATCTAGGTAAGTGTATGGATAATTGTAATAAATAATTTTCTTTAAGATAAATGTGGTTGAGTAAGATTAAATTCAACCAAAATTGTGTCAATTTTTTATTATACATAAGAGCATCAAGATATTTCCTCAAGATGGGCTCAAAATAACATGAGTTTTCAAATTCTACCATTATATTTAGCCCACACTTTGAGGTGTGCATGAATCCTAAAATGCTTACATGTCTCAAAGTATGTAGCATTCACTAAATATTTAGACACAAAAGGAATGGATCATATCATCTTGTAAGTGTCATATGCTTGCTCAAGTAAAAACCCACCATTGTACTTCAGTGGGTTGTTTTTCACATCATAATTTATTCTTTTATTATAATTGCTAAGGTATTGTCCTCACTAGTTTATTTTCAAATGAAAGTTTCCCATATAGCCCCTTAGTAGCTGTTGTGGTTTTTTAGGTAGGTCCACTTCCTTTGATATGGTCTCTCCAAAGTAACCTATAAAATTTAGATTAAATATTCCAAAATTAACCTTTTCTCACAAGTAAAACTTGGTTACAAATAGGACTTCACTAAGTGTCTAGGAAAGGAAAAACATGAAATAATCTAGTAAAGAGTACCTATTTAAAAGATAATAGCATTCATTTTTTTGGATCAATAGCTATCAAATGATGAGGCATGTTGAACACTTATGTCATCTAGAACTAATGTGTCTATTCATTGCGATGAGCCTTTATAAAACTTATTATTACATAAAATATGATTATTCATAATAGTTTATGCTGCATTTTAATTGGTTATATTTTAATATGCAAGGAATTCAAGGATAGGAAAAATCAGACATGAAAGAAATTATAGAATAAGCACGGATCATGTAAATTAATAATAATAATAAATGCATGGTGTAATTAATGTATAAATATCTTGATTGCTAATATTGTGTAGTAAGCACATGTGACAAGAGATAAAATCAATGAAGGTAGGTTTCCTCCAACATGAGAAAACAAAAGTGGTGATCTAGCCTCACTAGATAAAACATCTCTATAGGAATATAAGGCACTATAATAGGCATGTTTTGCATATAGTCATTTAATAATTCTACATTCACAATTATCATTCATATATATTATCATTTATTATATTAGAGTATTATTATTCATATGTTATCTTTCATAATTTTTTCATTAAATAATTCTAATTATTTAATTAAAGTTAATGAATACCTCATAATATACATCATTTAAATAAATTTATTATTATCCACCTAATTCACTCATTGTCCATCAATAAAGTAATAAATATTTGGGTTTTCTTCTCAAATTCCTCAAGAAGTTTGGGTTTGTGGATCTGTGGATCAAGTGGATTGGGGGCTTGATTTCCAATTATAGGGCCTCTGTTTTAGAGAATGGCAACCGTCAAGGTTTTTTGAAACTTCTAGGGGCCTTCGACAAGGGGACCCCATTTCCCTTTTTTTGTTCATTCTTCTTGTTGAAGTCATGGGTAGAAAAATCTCTAGGAAAAGAGAAATGGGATCATGGAAAGGTACTTAGATTGCCAGAGGTCTAGAACCTACTACACATTCTTAGTTTGCAGATGATACATGCTTGTTCAGGATTTCTTCAATGTAGGAAGCTGTGGTAATGAAGCAAGTATTGGATGATTATAGTTGGGAAACATGTCAGAATGTTAACTGACATAAATTAGATCTCTTCTTTTTCCATACAGAAGTTGGTTCACAAAGGGCCATTGCTAGATTATTCAAGGTTCGCATCAGTCACTTGCCAGGTAAATTTCTTGGCACTCCCTTATTTGCTGGTGCTGGGAATGCTGATATTTGGAAAGGCCTTGTTGATAGTTGTGTGGTTAAGTTGGAAGGGTGGAAGATTAAATGGCTTACCTTGGCTGGATGCATTCTCATGCTGAAAATGGTCATCTCTACAATGCCACTCTTCTCTATGGCTTGTTTCAAAATTCCTAGGAAAATTAATAAGTCTATTTAGAAAAAGATGTGCAAATTCCTTTAGAATGGCTCTCAAGAGTAGGACAAAATTCCTCTAATGGCATGGGACAAAGTTTCCAAACTGAAAGGTGGGGGTGGTGCTGGCTTAAGGGATTGGAATATGATTAATGAGACAATGGGGGAAAAAATGATTTGGAAAATGTATGAGAGTCCAGATCAGTGATGGGTCCACATCTTATGGGCCAAATATTTAGATGACAAGGCCAAGGAAAGGATATTCACTATCGAAAATCCTCCAAGAGGAGTGACACTTTGGAATTTTCTTTTGAGTTGTAGGGGACTGATCATAAGTCATCTGACATGGCAGTTTGGAAGTGAACACAAGGCTAACCTTTGGAGCGACTCATGGGATGGTCTACCAATTTTGGATTAGGATGGAATCCTTCAGAATATCATGACTGTGACTACTACTTTTTGGGGTAAAAAGGTGAGTGATTTTGTGGATTTTCATCAATTTGAGGAAGGCCAACCAATCAAATGGAAGGATCTGAGAACTCTCAAGCCTTCTGAGTAGGATAGAATAATACTAGAAGAAATCCTGAAAAGTAGATCTTTCATAGGATCTTGGGAGTAGGATGAAATTAAATGGTGTAGAGCCAAGAGTGGGAAATATTCAATTAAAATTGATTATAAATTGCTTGAATAGGAATTCAACAGGTTGAATGGGAGCATCAGATTTGCTAGAATAAGGCATGTATGCCAAAGGCTAGCGCCTTCACATGGTTGGTAGGTAATATCAGTGTGCTCATAGGTGATAGGTTAATGTGGATGGGTTTTGTGGGGCCCTTCATATGTGTTCTTTGTTAGGATATGGAGGAGTCCTTGGATCACCTTTTTATGACATGTAAATTTTCTCAAGAGGCATGGAATTTTGGATTTTAAAAGATGAATTGACATGGACCCTTTTTGGGGAGCTTGAAAGAGTGGTTGGAATCTTGGCCTATTCCCACAGGTTTCTCAACTTTCTCTTCAATTTGGCATGTTCTACCATCTACAACCATGTCAAAAATGTGGAAGGAGCGCAATCAGAGAATCCTTATTGACAAAGATGAACCCTTTAGGAGGTTTAGCTTTAGACTGGAGAAAGTTGTATACGAACTAGTGTTGAATGTGACATCTCTAGCAAATGTGTAGAAAATCCCTTTCTATCATGATTACAAGGTATAGAAGAATTAGTCTTTGATAAAATTTAAGCCTATTAATGGGCCTTTGAGGGATACACCTCTTGCTAAGAATGAACCAAAGTACATCTGGTGTCCACTAGAGGAAGGGTGGATTAAACTCGATTTTGATGGGGCCTCTAGAGGCAACCTAGGACACTTTGGCACATGATACGTAGCAAGTAATGAGAGAGGTCATATTTTTGTGCTTAGAGCTAAAAGGTTACCAAATGGTACTAATAATGAGGTTGAATGTTTCACGACAGTTGGGGTAGTACTGATGGCTAAGCAGCTTGGAGTTTGAAAATTACATCTAGAGGGTGACTTGCAACTAATGGTGAATGGGATTTCCAAAGGCTAGATGGACACTTGGTACCTAAATAAACATGTTAGGAGGATTCATACCTTGCTAAAGGAATTCAAAGATTTTAAAGTGACGCATGTTCATAGGGAAGCAAATTCAATTGCTGATAAGCTTTCTAACATTGGAGTGGATGGTTCTTTATTGGAAAAGTATGAACTTTTTGAGGATTTACAGTTCTTGGAATCTATAGATCTCTCTTTGCCATATTTCCATGTTTCATTTTGAATTAATAATTACACCCAAAGTGAAGTAAGGATTTATGTATATTTTGGAGGTAGGGGCGTATAGGTGAGCTTTTCAAAAGTGGGAAGTACAGAATTAGATTGTTAAAATCTATAGACTCATGTGGAGTACAAAATGGGAATTTTTTGATAGCTAATTGGGAAAGAGAAATTTTTGAGGTATGGCTTGGTCTTTAAGTGGAGATGAATTTGGATTTTCATTCTCATTTTTCCTTCCCAATATTTGTTTTGATGCACACAACCTTATGATGGAGGCAAATTTATCCTTGTAGACACCAGGTCAGCTTCTCGGATTCACTAGGACTATTTCACTCCAAAGGATGTACAACATTTTCAAGATTGATCATGTTAAATTTTGGGATGCAATGGTGCAGTTCCTGGGAGAGGATTTTCTTAGCTTTGATTTGTGACCGAGGACCAATCTTGAAATTTACTCTATTTTTCTTGTGTTCACTTTGATGGTGGGTTCCTCGCAAGCATAAGTGATCCAGGTGGCCCATACATGCCTAGAGCCCAAATGTCCAAGAGGGTTGGAAGGAATTGTGGCATGATAGGAGATTGGTGTTGGGTTGCACATGTATCATGGTACATGGGGGCTCATCAGAGGGGGCTCAAAATAATTGTAACCATTTCTCGTGTGGTCCTCCACTAGCCTGAAGGAAGTGCACCTCATGAGTGCTAGTAAAGGATGGAAAGTTATACTCTCCTTCCTACAAAAATGTGAAGAGGAAAGGGTCATTCTAGCTGCTAAGAGAAGGATGAAGAAGGTGACGCCAATGAAATATTTGGTTCCTTTGGGAGAGGATGGTCATCCCATGCCATGCAGACAACTTCAACTTTGAGCGAGGACTAGTAGAGATCTGAGTGGTGGGGGTTTGGAGTATGTAGGGATGTCCATGGGTTGGGTCAAATATGGGATAGGTTTTGGTGCTTTTGTAGCTAAATAGAGGCCAACGACAGGCTTTGGGGGAGAAAGCTCTCCATCCCAAAATTTCTCCAAGGACAAGGCTGCCAGTTGGTTCAAATAATAGGTGTGGTTTTTCAGACTATTTGGAAACTTTTTATGTTTTGGTATTTAATTTGGCGTTGTTACTATATTCCCTAGTTATTTTTGGCTGCCTATAGTTTGGGAGGTGACTGCAACTGTTTGTATGACAATTATGCCTTATAGAGGCTTTTTGTGTTAAAAATATAAAGACTTACAATGTAATTCTTTTTCAATATTAATAAAATATTATTATTATAAAAAAAAATAAAAATATTAAACTCCACTTGATAACCTTTATGCATTAAGTATTAAATAAAATTTGTAATTCTACCTCATACACTCAACTACTTCATTCACTTAATTAACTACTCCATATTAATATTAACTTCTTTTTAACTCACTCATCAAATTTACTTGAGTCATAATTGTTATTTTAGTAAAAGATAAAATAATTATCAACTCCTTCATAATTGACACCTCTCCATGTTGAATTCACTATACATGCAATATGAGATCAAATCTCATCCATCAATTCTTATTTTAAAAAATATATAAATTCAATAGTTCACCTATAATTTTCATAAAACATGCAATCATGGAAAACTCATGTTGTTAAATCTATCATTCAAAGAATTATAATGTTATGTTGTGGAAATTGAGAGCATCCACATACACACATTTGAAGCAATATCATATATCTTGAATTCAACAAAGGTATATTTGGTACATTTGCTCACATCACTCAATTAGAGATTTTCTTGGATACAATATGATTGACATGTTATTTTAATGCATTGACTTATTACATATGTTTTTCTTGCATGCACCTCCAATGTGGCATTCAAGATATTGAGCACACAATGGTGGTGGTTAGGAAACAAGTCCCTAGTGCTAATATAAATCTAGATAGGAACAATGTGAACAAGGGAAAGACATGATAATGTTGACATGAACATGTCCATGAAAGTGCAATGTGCAAGTGAAAAGGAAAGTATGATAAGGCAATATATAACCAATATATGACTATAAAAGTGTGATGTATCTAATGAGATCCATTCATGTCCCATTTCATCCCATATTTAAGCCTTTCCATGTATATTTCCACTTGTTTTCATATTCCTTTTCCATGCCAAATCATACCATTTTACTATATTTTGTCTCTTATGATTACATATAAATATGTAATATTTAATATATTTTCAAGTTAAAATAAGATAAAATTGTTGGAAAGTTGACTATACTGATATATATGACTATGATTTAGTGTTTTCATTATGGAAACAAAGTCATATGATGTTATGGAGTCAGTGCAAGTAGTTAGAACATCAGAATCTGGTTAAGTATGGAAGATTGGATAGTTAGCAAAGCACTAGGTGAACAGAGCATCAACGCACGTGCGTATGACTGAGTTATGGCAAGCGCCCTTGAAGATAAGATTTTTGGTATGTAGTCATGCTAAGTCTAAGAGTGCATGATCAGATAAGTCTGTATGATGAAGATACAACCAGTTGAAGAGTCACATACAGTGAGTGGCAGAATAGAACATAGCATGGAGACAATTGTTGGTATTTTGGTTAGCGCTTGTAATATTGTTTTGTAAAGGCTATGCACCTATTGTATTTAGGTTTTAGACATGTTAATATTATTTTTTGTAAACACGCTTGAGTCAATTCACTTGGAAGCATTATATGTAATAAGTTGAAGGTTGACCTAGTTAATAGTTTTGTTTGTGCATATAAATAAGAAATGCACCTTTGTAATTAAGTATGAAAGAGGAATATAAAGTTGATTAGAGAAAAGAAGAGGTATGTGAAGAGAAGTTAGAATTTTTTAGTGCTTTACAAGAGGCTAAATCATAAGCACATAAAGGAACTGATCTGACAAGCAGTGTCACAACAACAATTTACCTTGCAGATATAGTGTGTATCTTAGATCTAGAAGGTTGTAGTCTTCACCCACTTGAGCAGTGAGCTCTAAGAGAGTGTATCCCCACCCCTAATAGGGTTAATTGTAAAAGACTCCTAACAGGGTCTGACCCTTGACCAGGTCACTATACTAAAAGAATTGTAAAGATCAACTCCTAACAGGATTGCAAGATCTTCTAACAGGGATCATAAAACACTAGTTCAGTTCTTAGTGGGCGTTAATTTCCACTAGGGTTTTTACCTATTTGGGTTTCCCCGTAATCATATTTGGTGTTATGTGTCATGATTGTTTATCTTTCTTGCATTAATATTCATTTTAGTACTTAAGCAATTAAGTTAAAGTTCAAGATATTAGAAAAAGTAATGATACATGGAACACTGATTCACCCCCCCCTCAGTGTTCCCATTCCTAAAAATTGGTATCAGAGCTCTGGTCCTCTGAAGATAAGTTTAACTACTTGAAGAGATCATGGATAAGGGAGAAATGAAACATCTGAAAAAGAATCTTGAAGCAGCTCTTGAAGACCTTGATAAATCCAAAAAAGAAATTGAAGAATTGAAAGAAAAGGTTAGTGATTCTCATGTAGTCATCAAAATAATAAGAAAAGATTTGAAATTCTATTCCACAAGTGATTTGGGAAAAATGGTTAAAAAGATAAATGAGGAAAACAAATATTTGAAAGACCAGATTGAAGAATTGGATGAAAAGCTACTAAATAATCAAGAAGCCTATGAAGAGCAGGTCAAAGAGAACAAGCAGTTGGATGAAGAACTAAGGCAAGAAAACATGAATATCATGGAATTAGAAAACATCAAGAAGCAAGTGGAATCTGAATTGATGGAAGCAAAGAATCATATTGACAAATTGTACACAAGCAAGGATCTAATAGAGTCATAGTTGTATGCATAGAAGTTTAAAGGAGACACCAATGGTATTGCATTTAATGAAGCACAAAATCAGATCTATGACATGAGAGAAAGAAAGAAAGCATCAAAAGAATCTATAGAAGCTAAGAATATAGGAAATCATACAGAAGATGAAGCTGAACCACCTAAGGATGAGCACAAGTCAGTAAACAAGACTTGTTATGCTTGTAACAAGCATGGACACATAACAAGAGATTGTAAAGAGGTAAGACTATTTAATGGCTACTGTTATTCATGAAATAAGTTTGGTCATAGAGCTATGAATTGTAGATCAAATCAAAATCAGAAAAATTAGAGAAGTCATCCACAACAGAATGTAAGAAATTCTCAGCAAATTACATGTCAGATATGCAATTATATTGGTCACACATCTAGACAGTGCAGTATGGTAACCCACATGAATGTACCGAGGAATATCAGGCCTCCAGTCATTTGTCACTCATGTAACAAGGTTGGACACATCTCTAGGTTTTGTAGAACAAAAATGCAAAGACAAGAAAGCCCTAAAAAGTCAGAAGGATCAATATTGGATGAAGCAGGAGAAGTCAAGTTTGTGCAAGGTACAAAGGATGCAATCTTGATTTGGAAGGAAGAAAAGAAGGATAATGTTGATGAAATAGTTGAGGATGCATCCACAATGGACACACCTCCTATTTATGGTTAAAATGACCATCATGGTCATAGGGGGAGCTAGATTAGCTCTAGACCCCTGTGCGGATGGTATACTCACTCTCAGAGTATGCACCTTTGGATATAATAGTTTGGAGACTAGTTGATGCTACATATGAAAACACACTTCCCAATTCATAGCAGAAATGAAGATTGAAATTTTTTGTTAAGTTCTATGTTTACGTGGCAAGCATTTAAGACATAAAGTTGTTTTTAAGTCACCGAAGATCCTTTATTCAATCATTCACATTCAAGTTCAAGCCTTTGGAGAGCATAAAATGTTAGAGTAACTGAGAGGGGGGTGAATTAGTTATCCATAGTCCCAATCAAAAAATGTATATCCAAAAACAATTTACTAAAACTTCTGTAGCTCGGTAACATAAAGTAGTATTCTGTTTATGCTTTTACCGATTACCAGTTAATAACATATAGTGATTACCGATCAAATCCAATATGCAACATGTAAATTATGACAACAAACAATCATCACAATCAACACATAACATAAGAGATTTAATGTGGAAACCCTATAAAGGGAAAATCACTTGGGACGGACAACCCAAAAATTGTTCACTCTTCTAAAGTGAGGTCGGTGAAGACCCAACCCTATTAAAGGTTACAAACACACTGTGAGGTGTGATCTTGTTAGAGGATTTTAGAGAAACAATTATCGTCCAACCAACATTCACTATGGGGTTGACAGGATAAGAAATGTACATTCTATGAATGACATTACAAGACTTTCTAGTCCACTCTGTTAAGAGATTTATTTGTTTACAATGGTTAAAATGTAATAGTAGGCGGTCTGATTACAACACAACTTCAATTGCAGGTTATCAGATCTATGTTAATCTCATTCAAATCCTCTGATCAATATATCAATTCTATTTCAATTAATATTTAGTAACTTACTGTCGCTTGGTTATAGCTTTCTAATGCTCAATAATCTCTACAGTTCAGTTCTCCTTAACCAGTTTGATCAGGCATGCAAGAAGCTTGTTCATGTGATATCCCTGTAGTCTCCTTCTTCTAGCATGATTTCATCATGAAATCCTAGTCTCTTAAATATATGAGTAAATCATTTTAATTCCATCCATCAGATTTTTCTACTTAATCTCCTTTGTTGATTTTGTCACTTTAACCTTCTTCAACTAATGTGTCAGTAACATGTTTTGTTTCAATCCCTTAGATCTTCTTCGAATTATGTTAGCTGTCAATCTTTGTAACAAACATTATCTTCAACTTTGTAATCATAACACTTTACATCTCATCAACTTCCATTGGCTAAACTAATCATTTAGTTCTTTTCTCTTCCTCGGTTAACAAAGAAATGTGTCAGTGAGCACAAGCTTGGTTTATACTATGCTCAGTATGTATACACTACACTGCGTTGGTGTATATTGAAATGCTTCTTTAATCGACAACACTGCTTTGTGCATTTTTCTCTATCCTTCATCATAGATGAATGCAACATAATCAAGTCAATAACATAAGGTCATAGACTCATTCATAAGTTACCCAATGTATTGCTTATCCTCATCTATCATATCCATCTTCCTCATGTAGATATATTTTTTCTTCATCTCTTCTCTTCTTCTTTCTACAAATGTTTGGGTATAGTAGCTTACAAGATAAGTATTGTCAAAACTAGTTGACATCAATGACAACATATTACTGATTTAATCATCTTACATATTTAATTAGCAACTCAGTGATCTTAAATCACAGATCTTCAAGTTATACAATTTATTCAAATCAGTTGTAGTTCATCAATAGACTATGCAAGGGATATGTACAGGAGGAAGGAATAGATTATGGTGAGACTTCGCACCTATTGCTAGATTAGAAGGAGTCAGAATGTTACTTGCATATGCTACACACAAAAAGTTCAAAGTTTACCAAATTGATGTTAAATCTACTTTTTTCAATGGGATACTTGAAGAAGAAGTCTACATAGAACAACCTAAAGGGTTCATTGATCTAGAAAATAAAGATATGGTATGTAGATTACATAAAGCTTTATATGGTTTAAATCAAGCACCGAGAGCCTGGTATGAGAGGTTGCATAACTATTTGTTGAGTATTGGATTTGTTAGAACAAGTGAGAACAAAAATCTGTACATGAAAGGAAATTCTGATGATACTATTTTGATTGCTGAGATATTTGTGGATGACATAATATTTGGAGGACAAGATCATATCTGTAAGTCATTTGCTGATGAAATGAAAATTGAATTTGAAATGTCTATGTTTGGAGAGATTAAGTTCTTTCTAGGCTTACAAGTGATTCAGTAGAATGATGGTATATTCATCACACAATCTAAATATATAAAGGAAGTATTGAAAACATTTGGCATGGAAGATACTGAACTTGTGGGAACACTGATGGCTACTGGATGCAAATTGACTAAAGAAGATGGAACTACTGAGGTAAACCAGACACTGTACCGATCCATGATTGGTAAGTTAATGTATGTAGTTCACAGTAGACCCGATATAGCAAATGTTGTTGGAATAGTTGCTAGATTTTATGCAAACCCTAGAGAGTCACACATGGTTGCTACAAAGAGAATCTTAAGAAATCTAAAGAAAATTCAAGATTATGGACTGTGGTATCCTAAGAAAGGATAATTTTAACTAAAGGTATACAACGATGTTGATTGGGTTGGAAATGTGGATGATAGAAATAGTACCACCAAAGGAGCATTCTTCTTTGGTGAAAGACTTGTTACATGGACAAGTAAGAAACTGGCTTGCATTTCCTAGTCTATAGCTGAAGCAGAGTATGTTTCTGCTGCTACTAACTGTTCAAATATTTCATATATCAAGCAAGTGTTAGAAGGTATGAATGAGGTAATCACTGATCCGGTGATTATATATTGTGATAACACTAGTGCTATTAATATTTCAAAGAATCCAATGATGCATTCTAAAACAAAGCATATATCTATTAAGTATCACTACTTAAGGGAACAAGTACAGGAGAAGCAAGTGAAGCTAGAATTTCTTAAATCAAAAGAACAACTTGCTAACATATTTACAAATCCTCTACCGAAGGATACATATGAATACTTGGGACTAGACTTGGGGTCCGTCCCCTGTCTATCGGTCACTAAGGTGATCTGGGGGTTGCATCAGCCTAATCTTATAAGAAGATCATAAATGTTGATGTAGCAGAGTTCACACTTTGGACTTCTGTCTAAGGTTGTGAAAGGTTGAAGTACTGGAAGAGATTTGCACATCAGTATACTGAGATATAGAGAATGCACCAAACAATAGAGAGTTACATGGCTACTACAGAGCTGTATGCATTTATTGTTCTTTGGCATTGCTATCAAAGGGTGAGAGATCAATATGAAGAATATGAAGCCAAAGACAAAGGGAGAGAGATATAGAAAAGGGAGAGCATTGAAGATCAGTTACTAAGAATAGAAGAAAGCCTACGAGGTGAAAAGATCATATCTGCAGAAGTCATTCTGCACTTGCAAATGCTTTTATGTAATGTAGTGATTAAACATATTAAGCTAGGGAGAGCTTGTACTGAGTTACAACATTTGTTGAAAGAGTTGTAGAATACATGTTTGGTATGTGTATGGTATATTTTATATTGCCTGTGTTTCCATCAATGCCAAAGGGAGAGATTGATGAACTACAACTGATTTGAATAAATTGTATAACTTTAAGATTTGTGATTTAAGATCACTGAGTTGTTGATTAGATATGTAAGATGATTAAATCAGTAATATGTTGTCATTGATGTCACCTAGTTTTGAAAATACTTATCTTGTAAGTTACTATACCCAAGCATCTATAGAAAGAAGAGAAGATATGAAGAATAGATATATCTACATGAGGAAAATGGAAATGATAGATGAGGATAAGGAATACATTGGGTAACTTATGAATGAGTCTATGACCTTATGTTATTCACTTGATTATGTTACATTCATCTATGATGGAGGATAGAGAAAAATGCACAAAGAAGTGTTGTCAGTTAAAGAAACATTTCAGTATACATCGACGCAGTGTAGTGTATACCGAGCACAGTATAAACTGAGCTTGTGTTCACCGACACATTTCTTTGTTAACTGAGCAGGAGAAAAGAACTAAATGATTAGTTTAGATGATGGAAGTTGATGAGTTGTAAAGTGTTATAATTATGAAGTTGAAGATAATATTTGTTATGAAGATTGATGGCTAACATAATTTGAAGAAGATCTAAGGGATTGAAACAAAACATGTTACTGAGACATCGGCCGAAGAAGGTTAAAGTGATAAAATCAACAAAGGAGATTAAGCGGCAAAATTTGATGGATGGAATTAAAATGGTTTACTCATCTATTTAAGAGACTAGGATTTCATGATGAAATTATGCCGGAAGGAGACTATAGAGATATTGTGTGAACAAGCTTCATGCATGCCTAATCAAACTGGTTAAGGAGAACCGAACTACAAAGATTACCAAGCTTCAGAAAGCTATAACCGAGTGATAGTAAGTTACTGAATATTAATTGAAACAAAATTGATATATTGATCAGAGGATTTGAATGAGCTTAACATAGATCTGATAATCTACAATTAAAGTTGTGTTGTAATCAGATCACCTGTTGTTACATTTTAACCATTGTAAACATATAAATCTCTTAACAGAGTGGAATAGAAAGTCTTGTAATGTCATTCATAGATTGTACATTTGTTATCCTGTCAACCCCATAGTGAATGCTGGTTGGAAGATAATGGTTGGTATAAAATCCTCTAACAAGGTCACACCTCACAGTGTGTTTGTAACCTTTAATAGGGTTGGGTCTTCACCAACCTCACTTCAGAAGAGTGAACAATTTTTGGGTTGCCAGTCTCAGGTGGTTTTTCCCTTTACAGGGTTTCCACGTTAAATCTCTTGTTTTATGTGTTGATTGTGATGATTGTTTGTTGTCATACTTTACATGTTGCATATTGGATTTTTATCAATAATCACTATATGTTATTAATTGGTAATCGATAAAAGCACAGACATAATACTACTTTATGTTACCGAGCTGCAGAAGTTTTAGTAAATTTTTTTTGGATATACATTTTGTGATTGGGACTGTGGATAACTGATTCACCCCCCTCTTAGTTACTCTAACATAGGAGATCAAATAAGTTTGTGTTAAGAGATAGTAGTTGATTTGTCAGCAAAGAAGGTTGGAAGTTTTCTATGAAACCCTAGTTTAGTCGCAACATTTTAGAAACCCGTGCAAACCAATTTGAAGTGATAAACCAAGTAAGTTATGGCTACTCCAGTTGTTTTCGATGTTATTGAGAGGAAAAGATATGTATTTAAGAAGCATCCCTTTAAGTCAACCTTAGATGATTTGGAAGGAGCATTCTCTAGGAACCCAATGAGTGTAATGCATGTAGAGGATATACACGTGTATATCTACTATAAAAAGGAACTAGTAGGACTGTATAGAATTAGGGCACACATGGAAACCATGATGAATCTAGAAAAAACATTCGCTAATGAGTTCATGTAGTTGGAAGGGAACCCCATTATAGAGTATTCTATAGCTTATGAGTTCTATGAATCTGAGTGGATCAAGATTCTATTGAGCACAATTCATGATGACCTATTCTGGATAGGTGAAGTTCCAGTTCACATCACCTCAGACCTAATTCATGAGATGATTAGACTATCAAGGATCGAAGCCATCCTTCCCACTAGCAAGGATGTTATAAAATTGGTTGAGAAAGCCTGCAAATCCCAGAGTGATAAGCACAAGATGACAATTGAGCTGATTTAGGAAAAGGACATCAAATTGATGTCTATGATACTTGGATATAAATTTCAACATGCTAATAGGGTCAATAGTGTGTCCGCAGCCACTATTTTGGTAGCCATCAAGATAGTAAAAGAGAATGGTAAATTCAACTTCTGTGAGATCTTTCATGCATAGTTGATGGATAACATCAATGCAATCAAGCTTGATAAGACTAAGATATTTAGGTTTGGATCTCTGATAATCTATATGTACTTTCATATAGTTGGAAAAGTATCAGATTTATACCTTGAAAATGGTTTACCTATAATGCCACAAATATCACTTAAGGAATCCTCAAAAAGTACCTTAAGATATTTCATGGAATTGGAGATCAAAACATTTAGAATAAAGATGCAAATGAGGTATAAAATACCTGAAAGTATAGTTGAGAAGTATAAGGATAGTATATGCTTCATGGTGGAGACAGACATAACTTTCATGGAAGCAGTAGAGCCAAGGACCAAATGGATTCATGCACTTGGGTATGAAGTGGAGACACATTCTAGAGGCATATGCTCAAGTCCTCCTTACAACACCAAAGGATCCCAATGAGCTAAGGTGGGGTACTTATGAGGAAAAGACTAGGCAAGTAGATGCAGTCCTGAACAGTGCAACGACCAAGAGGAAAGCCTCTAAGATTACCTCTGAGATATTGAAGATTCATGGTGTCACTCAAGCTAACCTAGATAAATCTAGAGAAGCCAAGATAGCTATGAAAATTGAGAGCGCATCCACTATTGAAACCAAAACAGAGAAAATAGATGATCCTAAGGAGAAGAAAATAAAAATTGAGAAAACTGATGATCCCAAAAAAAAGAAGAGAAATACAAATGATATCACTCTTGCACCCACAGATACAATTGACTTAGAGTCCACTGAAGCATCTCCTAATCCAAGTAAGATGTCCAAGAGGAAGAAGAAAATAGCTACAAGCCACCCATCAACAAGAGCCACAAGAAGCGGAGCCAAAAATGTACAACCACCTCTTGAGGTAGGATTCCTACCAAGTTTACAAGTGTTGAGATCCAGAGTGGTAGATGGAGGTAGACTTGATCAGATATCTAAGTTTTATGATAGATATCATGAGATTGACAAGTCTAAGATCCATGATATGTTGATCAAACATATGATCAAATTCAAGAAGACTATGCTAGAACTAAAGACATTGATTCTAGATAAAATTTAGGATATTTTGGACACATTGAAAAGACAAGCTACTGAAGAAGACTTTAGAATTAGAGAAAAGACACTAGGTGACAATCTTCTAGTGTGCTCAGTTGAAGATAAGACCTTATTAATGGACTTGGTAAAGCCTCACCTTAGAACCAAGATGTGAACACTCCATATTATGAATAAGGACTATGAGTTGATTGCCAAGGAAATAGAAAAAGCCTTTGAGAAGGTGTTCCTAGAACAACACATGCAACCAACATTTGCGCCCACAACTCAAGAACCTTTTGAGAAAGCCAAAGCTACTAAGAGCATAAATTCACCTATGAAAGGTCCACAGGACTTAGCACCTACAATGACAACAACCACATAGGCTATGGTATCTGCGCCCATGCTTGAAGCCAAGAAAGACACCATCATGATAGAAAATGTTGAGATATCTATGGAAGCCACATACAAGGACTTGGACAAGTTTGAAGAGGCATTTATAAGTACCGAGGAAGCATAAATTCTTTGTGGTAATAATTCACCAAAGCAACAAGAATAAATTCAGATTGAGGACTTGACAGGACAAGAGGAAGAAAATGAGAAAGAAAAAGATGATGAAGGGAAGGAAGAAGGAAAAGAGGAAGAGGATACAGAAATGAAAGGTAAACCCATGATTAAAAAGACTGAGGTAATGAATGTCAATCAAAGTTCACTCCTTACACTAAAATCATCAATATCATTGTTTTCAAGTTTGGCTCCTAACACTACCAATCTAGACTCTTGGGGAGAAGAAGACTTAATTAAAATCAGTGTGCTTGCAATGGAAAAGGCAAAAGAAAAATAGGTTATGAGGAATCCATTGTTTGTTGAGTTAGTCAACATTCTAAATATCCTATTGCCTACAGACATGAAAGTGTCAAGCATACACTCAATTGATGATGTCAGCACCATCATGACATGCTTCAAAGTAAACTTTTCTAGCCTTGAAGAATCAACATCCAAGGTTGTCGAAGAAAAGTATCTTGAGAAAAGGTTGAAAGAACTGACAAAAAAATTTTCACTAGACCTTAGCTCTTTGAAGTTTGGTCAAGCTTCATTGAAAGAGATTGTAGCTAAAGGAAGGAAAATCATAGCAAATTGTATGAACCAAGATAAACTGATTGCAAACCTTTACAAGAAAATTTAGGAAGCAGAAGCTATGATAGATGCAATAAGGAAATCAGTGGAAGATCCCTCCATAGATATAAATATGTGTAACAATTTTTAACAAGGACAAGTGGATAAGATAAAGAAGGCAGAAAAAGAAATGTCTAAGATAAGGGCAAGGCAAACTCAGCTAAGAAATGCTCTTGCACCCTTATTGGATGTCTTAAATCATAATATCAAGGAGATTGACACCTCTATGATGAAATATGATCAAGGTCCTAATTAAAATTTGGAGAAGATGAATAAGTTGAAATATGCTTTGTGCGCCCATCTCCAAATAGTCAATGCACTAACTACATTTTGGCAGCAAGAGATCCAGAACTTAAAGATAGCATATCTGAATGTACTCACCTTGTAAGTACTTGTTGATACACCTTTTTAGAGAACCTTTTTCATTAATGTCAAAGGGAGAGTAGAGTATAGAAGGGAGAATATGGAGTTATGTATATGATATAAAGGGGAGTAGAGTATATAGCAGAAAGGGAGATATAAGTTAGTATATATGTTAGAAAATTTTGTATAAAGATACAGTTAGTAACTTGGCCATATTCCTTTGTTACCATTAATGAAAAAGGGGGAGATTGTTGGAAATTTGACTATACTAATATATATGACTATGATTTAGTTTTTTCATTATGGAAACAAAGTCATATGATGTTATGGAGTCAACACAAGTAGTTAGAACATCAAAATTTGGTTAAGTATGGAAGACTGGATAGTTAACAGAGCACCAGGTGAATAGAGCATCAGAGCACGTGTGTATGACCAAGTTATGGCATGCACCATTGAAGATAATATTTTTGGTATCTAGTCATGCTAATTCTAAGAGTGCATGATCAGATTAGTCCGTATGATGAAGATACAGCTAGTTGAAGAGTCACAGACAGTGAGCAGTAGAACAGAATAGAGCATGGAGCCAACTGTTGGTATTTTGGTTAGCACTTGTAATATTGTTTTGTAAAGGCTATGCACCTATTGTATTTAGGTTTTAAACATGTTAATATTATTGTTTGTAAACACGCTTGAGCCAATTCACTTGGAAGTGTTATATGTAATAGGTTGAAGGCTGACCTAGTTAATAGTTTTGTTTACGCATATAAATAAGATATGCACCTTTATAATTAAGTATGAAAGAGGAATAGAAAGTTGATCAGAGAAGAGAAGAGGTATGCGAAGAGTAGTTAGAATGTTGTAATGCTTTACAAGAGGCTAAAGCATAAGTGCACAAAGGAACTGATTTGACAAGAAGTGTCACAACAATAGTTCACCTTGCATATATAGTGTGTATCTAAGATCCAAAAGGTTGTAGCCTTCACCCACTTGAGCAGTGAGCTCTAGGATAGTGTGTCCCCACCCCTAATAGGGCTAATTGTAAAAGAATCCTAACAGGGTCCAACCCTTGACCAGGTCACTTTAGTAAAAGCATTGTAAAGATCAACTCCTATCAGGGTTGCAAGATCTTCTAACGGGGATCATAAAACACTAGTGCAGTTCTTAGTGGGTGTCAATTCCCACTAGGGTTTTTACCTAATTGGGTTTTCCCGTAATCATCTTTGATGTTATGTTTCATGGTTGTTTATCTTGCTTGCATTAATATTCATTTCAGTACTTAAGCAATTAAGTTAAAGTTCAAGATATCAGAAAAAGTAATAATATATGGAACACTGATTCATCCCCCCCCCTCTCAGTGTTCCCATTCCTAACAAAAATAATTATATTACATCTACCAATGATTATTTTACTTTTATTAAAATAACTCCTACAACACATCAAAGAGTTATGGCATGGAATAATGTATAAAGAAATATAATCATTTTTTGAAAGTTGTATTCTATAAATAGTTGTTGCTGCAAGAATATTGTTGCTCTTCATTTAGTGGTCTCAATAATCTCTCACAATTACCTATTAGATTTTTCAACTATGGACTCTCATCCACCATACATTATCATTCCTATAAATAGGTATGAAAAAGAAAAATAATAAAACACTACCAACTCAAGGGATATTCTCCATTTTATTACTTGACGCTAATGATTATCCATTAGATACATTTTTAAAAAAATTATTGTTCACCATAAGCCAAGATAACCTGTCAAACACTTGTGGGTCATAGACCATATAACTACATGGTCAATTATTAGCTATGATTTTGGACCATTTAAATAAATCGTTATCCCAAAAAACTATATACTAGCAATTGCACCTTGGTGTGCAATAGGTACATCGAAGATATATTAAAAATCAATTCCAAAAAATATATAAAGAGGAGAGAGGTAGATATATAAATTAAGTTCTCTAAGTATAAATCTTTACTGTTCTTTACTATCTAATTTACATTTGTGTGAAATATAGACAGAAATATGTCCACCTTCCCTTCCATATCTTTGCGACATACTTATTATAAAAATGTAATTATTAGTTTAAATGCATTTTATAATTTGAAGAATTTTTATATTATTAATTATTGTCAAACAAGTGCAATAAAAAAAATTCTTGGATGGTTGAAGCTCCTCAATAATAACCTTAAGATCACATTTATATAATAATCATTCATTATTTACTAAGCATATTATCAATTTCTTTTATGTCCCCAATTAATAATGAGAGTTCTTAGTGACAAGCAAGTGCAATGAAGCTTGAGACATAGCTCACACCAAGATCCTTGCCTCAAGAGACCTATGATCGTACCCATAATGTCTACAAAATTTTATAGAAATGAAAAAATGCGTGCCAACTGGTATGGAAATCACCATCCATACAAGTAATGTAACTTGGTTGGAAAATGTGCAACTACTTCTTGTAAATGATTTTATGAAGACATCAAAGCCCATCATTTTATGGAAATTGAAAAAATTGTTATAATTATTCACCCTTGGTTTTCAAATTCACCAGAAAAATGACCACCGATTCAAACTCCTCTTCACTATTTCTCTTCCTACAAATAGAATTTATCCCCCCACTTCCCCCCCAACAAAAATTATTGTGTGTTAATCTCACACTTCATAATCTTCTAGATCTTCCATAATTGTGTCTTCTATTTCATCACATATGATTGGCGTAAAAATCATATAGCTTCCCTGGAAGATAACCTTCATACTCAAATGTTGCTTTACTTTAGTATGGATTCATCTTTAACACATACAAGTATGTATTCAAGTGATTGGTTTCTTTCTTATTGTTATACACTAAGTTTTGCACCCTATTCAAGCTCTTGTAGTCTTGATAACCTAGAATAACGTTGGGATCATCTCCAGGTTGTGGGACCTTTGCTAACTAAGATAAAACCTCCAAGTTCTAGGGTGGTTCCTCTTGGATAATCACCTTAATTTTCTTCTGAACATAAAAGTAAATTCTTGAGAGAAAAGGGATAGAAGGAATTCTGAAAGGGAAATGATTGAAAGAAAACTATCCTACTAGGTGATACACCTAAATGACATGGACATAATATATTGACCAAAGTAGCATGAAGGCTCTCAGATCTAATAGAAAACAATCCTCCTAAACAGGCTTTCATAAGTGTTTCATAGAAAGGTCTAAACAAAAGACATAGACTGTGACCTGCAAGCAACGTACTCTTCAGCAAAAGTGTACAAGAATGAGACAAGACAGCTTGGGATGAACAAAATCCACAAAACTATCTAAATCAGATCAAACACAATAGCACATGAATAAGCTGAAAGAAAGAAGGGCTCTAGAACTCCAATATTTCTCTAACAAAGCTAGTACATTATACTCAATAAGAGAAATATAGACAAGGGAAAGGCTTGAGGGTAGAGAAAATGCCATGGAGAACCTCTATTAAATCTGATAAATCAATGAAAGATTACAGATTGTAGAAGCCAGATGGCAGAAAGAATGCCACGGGTAACTTCTAAGAAAGGAAAACTCTCTCCCTAACAAAGCTCCAAAAGAATAATATATACATCTCCCTTGCATGTAGGTAGGAGTCAAGTTTTTAGGGTTACATAGATTTTCATATAATAATAGAAACCCTAACTCTATCATTTTTTATCATAAATGCATCCTTGAAATATCCTAGCCGATCAGATATATGCCTGCATGCCTCTCCAATCACCATAACTCTCTCTGAAAGGTTGGTCAATCCATCCACTTCTCTGCAAGTCAGGGTTACCATGAATGCTCAGATCAGATCTCTTATAGATATTTTTAATTTAAAAGTATAAATGGTCACAGGTGGCACCAACCCTCCTTATTCATTAGCGGTTGATATTTAAACCGACATGGATCCCTAGGAAGCAAGAATCAGGCTAGGATGACTGCTAAGATCTTTGCATCATTTTTTCTAACTGCAACCATCTTGGAGAAATCAATTCTACGCTACCCCCTTTGTCATTCATGGCTCACTGTAACAAACTGACATGAAACCTTGCAGAAAGATTCAAATGTTGGCCTCAATGGCTAATCGACCAAATTTTAAAATGTGGTCATTGATCTTGTATTTTCCTAGTACATCAGGTGGTCCTTATAATTCATCAACAACCATAAGCCCCTTTGAAAACTCTACAGCCACATCACCACCTCTCAGCCAATTAAAAAAAACACCTCAGCACAACCGGAGCCTCGGATCCACAACTTTACTCACCTTTCCTTCAAACGACTGTCACAATGTCGTGAAGGATAAAACTTGAGCACTTTTTTATAGCGGTTGTTGGTGTAATTAAATCTTACTAATTACACTTTACTTAAGTTTACTTAGGATAATGCATTTGCATATTAGTTGTCTTTGAGACACCTATGAGTTTGCATTTCATTTTAGCACATGGTTAGGAGAATCTCCACTTTAGGTGGTCATAGTTGTCTTCTCATACCTCTTCGTGTGTGAGATCCACCTTTAGTGATCTTATCACATTATCATCCTCTCATTGTTGCTCATGGTGCACATAATTTCATGTACAATGGAGGATGATCCACCTTTGGTGGACATGTGATTCCACCATGTCTAGTTGTGATCTTATCACTTGCATATCTTCTAGATATCATGCATTTCCTATATATTGAGGCACCTACATTGTATGTAATCAATCAATTCATTCAATCTATCTATTCATTATTTGATCAGTTGATCATATCATATTTTGTCTTTCTTGTGCTATCTCTTGAGCTTCTAGATCTTGGTTTTTATTCTTTGCCTTAGGCAAATTCTTACATGGTATCAGAGCCATAGGAGTTTCATTGTATAGCCTGTTTTGAGAGAATTTTATTGCAGGTCAAAATTGGAGCTTGCTGGTGCAAATCAGAGGTTGACATCACATTGAAGAGGTCCAAAAACCCCAAAATCAAATTTTGTTTCATCCAAATCGGATATCTGAAGTCAAATCTAGAGCCATTTGAATTTTCAAGGTTCGGCGGCGGCGATTCAGAAAAAATAATTTCAGAGGCGATTTGCAAACAGCGATATCTAAGTCATCCGGACTCCTTTTTCAGAGCAATTTTTTTTGTTTTAGGGTAAAATTTCATGATCTACACAATGGTGCAGGTGATTTCTAATCTCTATTTCTGATATTTTCTAAAAATTGTAAATTTTGATTTTTACAACTTTAGAGGCTTCATTCGGGCTCATATGGACACATTTTCAAGTGCTATTTTTTTTTAAAGTTCATGATTTTTTGTCTACTTTCCAAATCTGGTATCAGTTTGGAAAAATTTTGAGTAGACATAGTACTTCAAAATTTGGTCTATTTTGGCCTATTTTTGGCACTTGTAATTTGTTAGATCCTTGAGAGATCTTGTGTCTTATTTGTTTGAGTCTACCATAGCTTCATATTTTTTGTTGTAATCATCAAAATCAAAAGTCCACTTTGATCCATTTTGTCAAGTGGAAATTGTACATGCACTAGTTATAAAGTTCCAAAATCATCATTTTTTTGGGGGGGGGTTCTTTGATTGAGTGAATTGGGGGGTGTCTTGTGTGCTGGTGTCTCTCTCTTTCTTGTGCTCTTTTCATTTTGCATCATGGGTTCTATTGCAAAATTAACTCCACATAACTATGCTACATGGAAAGATAATGTATGGAGCAAGTTAATGGTTCAAGGTTTAAATCCTTATGTGGATGGTACAATTAAAAAACCCACTGATGATGATATTGTTGCAATACATAAATGGTCATCCAAAAATTATAAAGCTTTAGGAGTCTTAAGAGAGAATATTTCTCAAGCTGTCATGTATCACATCAAAACTATAAATAATGCTAAAGATGGTTGGGATAAACTTGCAGAGTTGTTTGGTAAAGTGGATGAGGAAATGTGATTCACAATTGAGACTGATCTCCTCAAATTAGAGCCCAGGAACTTTGACACAATCCAAGATTATCTCAACAAAGTCAATGACTATAGAGCACAACTTGATGATTGTGGTAATCCCATAAAGGATGCGAAGTTGGTTAGTCACTTGTTGAAACATCTTCCTCCTGAATATGGAGCTTTTGTTTCAAGTTACAATACTCACAAGTTGACCATGGGTAGTGCCTTCATTAAGCCTTCATTTGAGTCATTTTTAGAAATGTTGGTCTTAGAACAAGAAAAATTGATGAGTATGGGGATTCTCAAGTCTTCAACTTCCAAGGCATTGGTGGCTAATCATGAGAGTCAAGGCAATCAAAGTCAAAAGAAGAAGAAGAATTGGAATTCTAAGTCTCAACAAGAAGGCACAACATCAACTTCCACACAACATGACAGTTCTACATCACCTCCAAAGGGTGAATCTTCAAAGAAGGAGAAGCGGTTTTGTGCATATTGCAAAAAGGATGGACATGAAGAACACTTTTGTTATAAGAAGGACATTGATGAATTGAAGAATCTTCTTGCCAAGAACAACATCAAATTTCCTTCCAGGATGTCTACCTCAACCTCTTCTTCACCAAATTCAGAAAAAGATAAAGGAAAGGGTCACGGATTTGTCACTCAAAAAGGACAAGCTTTATATGCTTCTTCAAGTCCTGATTCAAGTAGATGGCTTCTAGATTCAGGGGCTTCTCATCATATGGCCTCTTCATAGTCCATGTTTTCATCATTTGAGCCTCGCAAAGGTCCACCTATTTTGATGGGCAATCAAACTTATATGAATGTGATTGGGAAAGGAAGTATTGATGTTAGGGATGGACACTTCAATGATGTGTTGTGTGTTCCACACTTAACCAATAACCTTCTTTCTATCTATCAAATCACCAATGGTGCTACAAAGAAGACTGTGGAATTTACACCTGATTCAGTTTTCATCAAGGACTTGGAGAGTGGATCAGTTATTGCTACTGGGATAGTGGATCACTCTTCTCAGTTATACTCCTTTGCAAATTTTGTTCCTCTTGATGACAGTGATTCTTCAGAAAATGATTCTTCAGCATATGATGATTACAACGATGATTCAGATTTTGAGGAGAGTTTTGGCTACTTGAACTTGGGTATTCTCACTCATGATCAAGTTTTTGAGCCTTCTATTTCATCTCCTCCTATTGAGACTACTTCTACTCTTGCTCCTGATGATGCTTGCATTCACACAGCCATGGGTTCAGATGCTTCAGTGCAACAAGATATTCATTGTCTTCCAGACTTGGTTCCATGGGATGACTACTTGACAGACATTGCAGGTTTGTTTGTGGAGTCCTACATTTTAGATTTGGGAGACTTCATTGATGATATTCATCTTCTCTTTGTTGAAGATGATCCTTCTTTAGTTGTTGCGAGGAAGCATGCTAAACCTCATATTCATTCTCTACTTGATCATTCTTTCGAGGGTGACACGATTGTGGATACTTTGATACAACAGTTGGAGGAGGTCACTTTCTCTTCAGAGGAGATACTTGAGTCTTTGGTACATGTTCTACATTCATCCTTAGTTGATCTTGATTTGTCTTTTTCATCATAGTGGCTTAGTACACATGATTTGGAGGAGGCACCTTTCAGCTTTGACATGGGGACACCTGAGCAGGTTTCAGAGATTCCATACATTTTGAGGTTTCTTCCTGTAGATTGGGGAGGAGGCTTCATATATTCACCTTTGGTATTATTTCTTCCTAAGGGGAGGAATGTTGTTCTACACTCATGGAGTAGTTTCTACATCAAGCCTAGAGCATCTACCATTGGTGTTCATTCTACATTGAGGGGGGGCTACTTGGTCTCTCTTCCACTTCTTCTCTCTTATGGGGGGGATATTTTCCTCACATGAGGTCTTCTCTCTCTCTATTATTGTATTCTTCTCTCTTTTTGGGGGATGGTTTTTCCCATGAGGTTTTCCCTCTTTCTCCACTTTATGAGAGATTTCATTATTCTTGCATTTTGTACATGGGTACCTAACATGGCCGAGTAGTTGGGACCCATCTTGCATTGTGAGCTTAAGTGCATTCCCCTAAGTTGCACTTAAGGGGGGGGTGTTGGTGTAATTAAATCTTACTAATTACACTTTACTTAAGTTTACTTAGGATAATGCATTTGCATATTAGTTGTCTTTGAGACACCTATGAGTTTGCATTTCATTTTAGCACATGGTTAGGAGAATCTCCACTTTAGGTGGTCATAGTTGTCTTCTCATACCTCTTTGTGTGTGAGATCCACCTTTAGTGATCTTATCACATTATCATCCTCTCATTGTTGCACATGTTGCACATACTTTCATGTACAATGGAGGATGATCCACCTTTGGTGGACATGTGATTCCACCATGTCTAGTTGTGATCTTATCACTTGCATATCTTCTAGATATCATCCATTTCCTATATATTCAGGCACCTACATTGTATGTAATCAATCAATTCATTCAATCTATCTATTCATTATTTGATCAGTTGATCATATCATATTTTGTCTTTCTTGTGCTATCTCTTGAGCTTCTAGATCTTGGTTTCTATTCTTTGCCTTAGGCAAATTCTTACAGCAGTAATGCGACAACCATAGATATCAACCAAACCTTAACCTACTAAGTGACCTAACCACCAGAAGAAACATAACCACTCGCCAGATTGCTGAAGGCTAAGGCACAAACCATCAGGGTTGTGCGAACACATGACCAAAGAAAATGTTAGGTCACCAAATGAAAAGTACTTAACCACTAGAAACAAGAGACCTCATGAACACATAGTCACCTAATCACCAAATAAAAACTTAACCACCTGGGAAACTAGTGATCAAGCAACCGAACAATCATGAAGAATTGGGACCCACTAAGTCACAACATCACACATAAAGATGACACCGAATAAGAACTGTGAAGCAGTGAAAGGTAAAAAAAACTAGGATTTTCTTTTAAACCTAAAAGGCATTAGAGAAAAAGAAAACATTGAGGGTGTTTATGCTTGGACAAAAGGGTGACAAGGAAATAGAAAACATCATGGGTTTTATGGCTGAGACAACTTTATGAAAACCCCTCAATATAAAGACAACTATTTTATGTAGACCTTCTAAACTTAAATATCTCACTTTTTTGTTTTTGATTAAGCACATGTGATCAGAATTGGAGCCTGGTGACATAATGAACAATCCGAGGGTGAGGGCACAATCCATGGAACCTTTCAAATTTTCTTCGCAGGATGAAATAAGATTATAAGTAGACAAGGCAATAAAAGGTGACAAGAAACACAACTAAGATGAGAAAATTATAAGGTCTCTCTCAAAGGTTGGGCTCTACCTTTGTGGGAGCCTCATTTCACTCCACCTATGGCCAAAATTGTGTGATAGGAAGTTTTTGGGTAACATTTTGGTGATTTCTGTTGTATGTCAACCTACTAGACATTAGAAACCAGTGACCTTGACATAATCCATTGGGCATAGGAGTCATTTTTACGAACACAAAAATCTCCTGACAAAGAGAGGAACAAAACTGTGCTTGAGCACTTCTTGGAAAATAGGGAAACTAACCTAGGAAGTAGGGACAAAAACAAGGAAACATAATTATAAATTTACAAGGAAGGACTAACTTCAAAATAAGGTTTCAAGTGGAATCCATTAATTGATATAGGTAAGGCATCTCCTCCAAGAGTTGACAACTGAAAAGCATTATGCTCCTTGCACTCAGTGATGATGAATGGACCTCCCCAAAATGAATCAAATTTTGTATGTCTACCAGGCTTTGATCTGAACTCATCCCATTTGAGAACTATATCCCCAACTTTGAAGCTTCTAGCCCTGATTCTTTTATCAAAACTTTTCTTTGTTTGTATCTAATGGAACTCCATATCTTTCATGGATTTATCTCTAAGTTCCTCTAACTCCATAAGTTGAGCATATCTGATGTGTAAGGGATCTCCTTCTTCGAATAGGACATATTGAGTGGCCAAGTCCAAAGCTAGTAATTCAGTTGAAATGGACAACTTAGCTTCTCTGCCATACACTAACATGTAAGGAGAATTTCTAATGATCTTTTTTGGGGTAATCCTATTTAACCATAAGGAAGATTTCAATTTAGTATACCAATCTCTTTGGTTATCTTGTAAGGTCTTCTTGATTATCCTAATCAAGTTCTTGTTAGTTGATTCTACCAAACCATTGCCCTAAGGGTAGTAATTTGAACTTGTATTTAGATAAATGCCATTCCTAACTGCCCATTCTGAGATTTTAAGGCTTGTGAATGCCAATGCATTATTTGATATTATGGAGTTTGGAGTGCCAAATCTGTGAACTATATCATCATAAAAACTTAAGATGACACTCTCATTCACTTCTTTCAAGGAAACTACCTCTATCCATCTAGTAAAATAATCTATTGCAGTGATTATCCACTTGTGGCCTGCACTAGATAAAGGATTAATCATGCCAATGAAATCTATGCCTCATCTCATGAAAGGTTTCTCAGTTTTGATTGGTTGAAGGGGAAGAGCTGCAAGCCTTTCTTTTCCCACAAACATGGCACATTCGATGCATTTTATCACATAATCATGACTATCCTTGAAGATAGATGGCCAATAGTATCCAACCCTCATGATTTTAAAAGTAGTAGTCCTAGGAGAGAAGTGACCTCTAGAAGGTTCATCATGAAATTCAAATAGGACATCAGCTATCTTTTCTAAATCAATGCATCTTAAAAGGACACCATTGTGATCCTTTCTGAAAAGAACTTCATCTATCAACATAAAGGGAATATATTTTAATCTATAATACCTTCTTTTTGTTGAATCTAGGTCTGTAGGACATTGTCCTATTTTTAAGTAATGAATCATGTTAGGAAACCAACCTACTACCTTGGCATGTTCTTTGATAGAATGCACAACTAGAGATGCATCCATTTGCTCTAATTTCTTTGAACTCTCATCCTTTGTCAGATGCTCACAAATACCTTTTCCTCTAACTAGCTTAGTGGTTTGGATATCAATGTCATATTCCATTACTTTGGTAATCCAACCAACTCTCTTTTCATTTAGGTCCTTGGATAGAAAAAATTCTTTGACACTTGGATGAGTAACTTTCAAGTGTACCTTGCTATGGGTTAATAGATATCTAAACTTTTTAAGGCTTTTCACCACAACAAGAACATGTTTTTCCACAAAAGAGTACCTCTATTCATAATCCTCTAAACCTTTGCTAAAGAAAGTAATAGGTTGCTCTGATCCTTCTGAATTTTATTGGGTCAACATTGCAGATATAACATCATGACCTCCATAAGCATAAAGGATAAAATCCTTACTGAAATTTGGGTTTAATAGAGCAGGAGCTTCTATCAAGGACTCTTTGATAGCTTGGAAGTTGGCTTTCCTTTCTTTAGTCTAGTTGAAGACTGAACTCTTCTTTAACATGGCTGTCAAAGGTTTAAGTAATTATGCAATATTAGGAAAGAAATGCCTAACAAAGTTAATCCTTCCTATGAAATATTGAAGGTTTTTCTTGTGATGCGGAAAAGGTAGTTCTAAGATGGTTGCAATCCTTTCAGGGTCTACTGTGATTCCTTTCTCAGATACTACATATCCTAACAATTTCCCCTCATGAACTACAAACACACATTTCTTAGGATTAAGAGATATCCCAAACTCTCTACACCTTTCAAAAATTTTCCTCAGATGTTTGATATGATCTATTACATGTTTGGAATAGATAGTTATGTCATCTAAGTAGACTAGTACAAACTTGTACATGAGGCTTTTAAAGGCCATATCCATTGCCTTTTGAAAATTAGCACCCACATTTGACAAACTAAAGGGCATCTTTTGATAAGCCATGGTTCCCCACTTGGTTGTGAGTGTAGTCTTGTATTGGTCCTTTTCATTAACTAGGATCTGATTATATCCTGAATAGCCATCCAATAATGAAAATCTCTTGGACCCTAAGACACATTGCAGGATTTGTTCCATAGAAGGTAATGGATGGTGATCTTTTAAAGAAGCTTTGTTGAGATCCCCGAAGTCAACACATAACCTCAACTCCCTATTCTTCTTCCTGATAGGAACAAGATTGGAAACCCAGCTAGTATGCTTGATGTGGTAGATGATACCACTTTCTACTAATTTGAGCACTTCTCTATGCATAAGTTGCTCAAGCTTGGGATTAATAGGCCTTTGTTTTTGCCTTACTAGTTTGGCATTAGGCTTTAGTTCAATGGTGTGCTAAGAAAGGGCTAGATTAAAATCTTTAAGATCTTCATATTGCCATGCAAATACATCATTGAAATCTTTAAATAATTCAGTGTAAGCCTACTTTTCTAAATTAGTATTTACCTTTCCAAATTTTAAGCTTTTACCCGGTTCTAACTTTAATTCAACACAATGTTCTTGTTGAACCACCAAGCCATCTTTATTCTTCTTAACCTGATCAACCTTGTTGAAGATAGCTTCTAAGGTGATAAGACCCATAGGAATCTTATTTGACTTGAGCTGTATTATTTGGTCACCATAGCTTCTAGATAGCCTATTTTGATTATGTTGTGAGAAGACATCTTCTTCAAATAGGAACTGTAGGATTTTCTCATCACTGTCAAACACCTACCAATTAACATTGTTATCAGGAATAGAGGGTCTGACAATCACTTTAATGTGTTGCTAGTCCCTTTCTTCTGAAACACTATTAGGAATATCATATTGAGATCCAACAATAGCTAATCTGTCTTCATTTTGATTTAACTTCCTAGGGATGGCAACAAGATTGAAAGCACAAAAGTCCTCAATTGCATCCCAAACTCTATTTTTGTATGCTTTCATGGTGTCATTTTTTATTGCACTTATCCCTCTCACTTGGCTGACTACTAACTCACTATCACCATAAACTTTTGGGGCTTTGAGCTCTCTCTTCTTAGCCCACTCCAATCCATTCACTAGACTTTCATGCTCTGTAGTGTTACTCATGCAGAAGAAACTAAATCTAAAAGCTGTATAGTATCTTTCTCCTTTTGGGGACACTAGCATAGAACCACCACCAGAGCCATATTTGCTTCTAGCACCATCAAAAAATAATTCTCAAACCTGATTGCTCTGATCTTCTAAATCAGTGTCTTCTTTGAGAAGGTTTGGCTCTATGGATCCACTTTATTATATCAAATAACTTCCCAAACCAGCATCCCAAATAACATTTTCTTGGGCCTCTAAAGCCTTTTTTGATTCTAGTTCATCTAGTAAAATATCATGGATATTTTCTATCTTAGTGTTTGCTTCTTTGATAATTGGGAAATCATTACTATCAAGTGTAAGGTGTGTGCTATAATTGTGTCATACTTATGTGAATCATTCCATTCAAGAACACTCAAGAATGAGGTCTCAAAAATTGATCCATAGCTCCCTAGGCATGGAGTGCAAGGGTTTTTAAGAATGCTCTCAGCTAGAGCTATTAAGCCAATAACCTTGCTAGTAAACCATGCAATGGGAGATTCAATGAAGACAAGGGCAAGAATGCCAATATCCCCCAAGAATCAAATGAAAATGCAATGCAATGCTATGCTAGAAATGGAAATGCAAGCTAAGCTATGAAAATGAAAGATGCAAGTATTACAAAGCCTCCTAGTTAAGCTAGATGAATTAATCTAAAGCATAAAGGAAACTAAGCTAAGTATGAAGCTATGAATGCCATGACAATGCAAGAAATGAAACTATGATAACATGTAGATGCAAAAAGCCAAGAATGCTCCAAATCTCCAAAAGCTCCAAAGTGACCTAGAAAACCTACAACATAACATTAAAGAGATAGATCTCGAATGAAGAAAAGAGCTCTCCTTTTATAGGAAATGAGGAGGAATGGACCATGGAGATTAAGAGGCAAAAGATTTAATTAAGGGTGGAGCTTGAAAGAGGAGCAATCCATGTGCACAAATATCCTCCAATGGGAAAATAAGAGTTGACTTTTGTGTCCATATGAGACAAAAAGTGCTTTTTCCCTTTTTATAAAATAAGAATAATGCTTTATTTGTGCAACTTAGGATAAGAGGAAAAGTGGGGGCTTTTTATTTAATAAAAGGGGAGGAAATATTCCTTTTAAATTAATAAAAACTTAGGATAAAATAGTTAGCCCATAGAAAATAATTGAATAAATGATAGAGCTAGGATTTGATCAAGAACAAGTAATTTATGATTTAGCAAAAGGGGATAATAGTCTAGGTGACCATTTTTAGGTGTATACATTTTCCCCTCTTTGACTAATGTGTGATTGATCTAGGAACACATTACGTCAAAGAATAGAGTTGAAATGTGAGATCAATTTGGGATCACAAAACAACTCAGATCAGCCAAGAAGGCAAGCAGATAGCGATCTGACTCCAAAGAATGAAGTGTAGAGAGATAGAAAATCCTACACGATCAACCTGGTAGCAACAACACTGAACACTTAGGAAAGAGATAGCTAATAAGATATGATGTGTTTGCCCCCTTGGGATCGAAAGTGAAATCTAGGTAGAGGGAAAGTAGAAGCAAGAGAGACATGATCAAATCACTAGAAATCATAATTGAAGAAAGAGAATAGAATAAATAGCAATCAATGAAGATATGCCCCACACATGGGACATGGGGCACAAACCTATTAGTCCCTCAACCCATAAACACCACAGAGAGAGGAGTTGAACTTGGGATTTGAAAGTGAATGAAAGATTGGAAGGTGAGAGAGATGGGGATGAAGAGGTGAAGAATGCCCAAGCAAAGATTGAAGGATCAGGCCTCAAAAGGTCAGCCAACTATGTGAAAGAAGGAGAAATGCAATTTGGGTGATCAAGGTTAACTCAAATTTTAGTTTTGATCTTGAAATGAATAGAAAATGATGGGATATGAAAGACAAAAAGTGAAAGACATGATCAAGAAGAAGTGAAAGGTGAGTGCAGTTGATTAACAAGTCCGTAAAAGATAAAGGAGAGCTCTCTCCATATGCAAGATGCAAAACTAAACTAACATGAACTTAAGAATGCAAGCTACATGAAAAGTGGTTTACTTGCAAGGTTACAAAGCCAATAGACATTTAATTATCATCATCAAGTGTTATTGGTAGTGTCACAAGATCATACAATAACTATGTGAATCTGTATATGATCTATATCAAATGAAAATGTGGAAATCTCACTTAGGCATTAGAGACATGTAGGTCAAGATGACTAGTGCAGTGAGGTTCCCTAAGTTTGATATAGCAAGATTATGCTCGCATCAAGACACAAGAAAGTCAGGATGGCTATAAGCATGCACTCACATAAAATAGTCAAGGAGAATACCTTGTAGATCCCAATTTCAAGTGGAACAAGCATATATGCTTAATGACAATTAGGACCAACAAAATATATCCACAAGCAGAAAAAGCAATAAAACATGTTCTCATTCCCTCAGTCTTCTAGCTATGCATCATTGAAAATGATCATAGGGGGAGAACACTTAGCAAAGAAATCATGATAGATAGCATGCAAAGAAATAAAGTCAAACAAATCTCAGCGAGTCAAGTGCATGTGTGTAGGTCATAGAGTCAAACTTTGAGTATCGCATCTACCAGTGAGAAATATTGCATCATCTAGACTGCGGGTAGGACATCTAATAAGTGTTGAGAAACACTCGACACTAGGGTAGTGTTGAAAAACATAGTTGGGGTGGTGTTGAAAAACACCATTTGTGAGGTGCCTAAGAAACCTAGATGCACAAAGAGACCCAAGATAAGCTTTAAACAACGTATGCCCTCTAGACTAAGACAAGAGTCAATTCCAGGCCAAGAGAGGTGAAGCGAGAAGTGGAGCGAATGAGTGCCACACAAGATTGATAGACATAGGTGCAAGGGTCTCAAGTAGTGCCTATTTCCAGGTTTTCACCACTTGATAGATTTATTGCAATTTTTTTTTAGGACTTTTTATAATTTTTTTTGTATTTTTGCTACCAAGGCACCTGTTTCCAAGTTTTCACCAAGGCACTTTTTCAAAAAAAAAAAATTTAAAATTTTTTTGAAATTTTTATGGTGAGACATCAAAGTGCCTATTGCTAGGTTTTCACTAGGATGCTCATTTTTTCAGTACTTTTTATGCTTTTTAGGATTTTTTTAGCATCATATATGAATTTTTTTGGAGTTTTTTCAAGCTCAATAAATATGTACAAAGAATGCCCCAGATAGAAACAGGCATCAAGAATCTGCTTCCTCTGATGTAGAGAACTGATAGGCCCCAGGCCCAAATGCTACAACTGTGATGATAGGAGGTCTCAACCAGTTCGACCAATAATAACCAGCCCTAAGCAATGTCTGAGCTAGTGGAGGATCATTAGAATGTGATCCACATATGCCATCATGGATTTTAGCTAGCACTTTTTCTGACTCCTCTATTTCTAGACACTTAAGGAGAGTTCCATCTAGACCCTTCCTATACAAGTCACCAGAGACAAAGGCAAAGTGTAAGGGATGGCAGAAAGAATGGCGTGGTGGATTGTTAGGAAGAATATAAGGTGGAAGACATGAAAAGATGGTAGGATTGTAGGATTTGTAAGTAGGATAATGTAATTTGTCCACCAGGAACATGAAGCGAGATTTATGCTTTTTCATTTGTAAGATGGATGTCAAAGTAATCAAGGCATTAGAAACTTTGTTCTCAGCTCTAGGAATGGGCTGAAGTGTAACAGATATGAGATCATGCTTGAAGTAGTGCACCATTTTTTTGTAGAGAATCAGCTTTTCATCTTGTATTTGATAATCATTATTTTTTAGCAGAGTTTTATTTTTACTTTTCTTAGGTTTGGATATCACCACAATGTGGTTTTCGCCATCTGACCATTGCTCTTTTCTTTTGACTTGATGACTGTGATGCTTGATTGCTGATTCAATCTTTTTTGTTGCTAGTTCGCTGGTGGAAGAAGTAATAGGTGTTGATGCAAGATTGAATGAAGTGATTGGTTCAATAGCATTTATGTGAGGGGTGTCATCTTTGGTGACAAGAGAAGTTGAGCCTATAGGGTAAGCTCCAAAAGTAGCTAGATCTAGATTTGTCATAGAAGGACCAACGTAGTCAACTAAGGCAATACGGAGAACAAACTCATCAGACCTTGCACGAGACTCATCAACTATGTCAGGTAGGTTACAAGAGGTATGAACTACATCAACATCCATATTTGTCATGGGAGGATCTTCTAGAAGAGGCTTAAGATGCTGAGAAGTAGAGATACTCATGTCATTATGTGAGAGATCACCTCTTTGTAGTAGCCATGCAATGTTTGGACATTGTCTATCATAGTTCAATGATTCTTTAGGCACATATGTTCTAGACATAGAGGCCTCAACCATATCATTAGTAGATATACATTCTTCTCCCCAAAGAAGTGAATTAGAAGGAAGATCATCTCCCAGGTGAGCCATAGTGTGTAGTGGTGACTCATATGTATTTGTGTCTGCATTACTGAGCATGGGAGTATTTCTGGAATCCTCTCTATAGATCCACTCTTGAACAACTTTTTCTTCTCTTTCTACTTCTAAAGGAATGGATGAAGGAATAAAAGTATCAAAGATCACCATAGCAGAAGTGGAAGGCTTCATTTTATTAGAAGGTTTCCCATATGACCTAGGAGAAATAGGTATAGAAGAAAAGGAATCCAACATATATTCACCCATACAAAGGCTCATCATCTTAAGTGTTTTCTTAGCAGCAACTAGAGATGTACTAGGATCAACAGAAGGTTCATTGTGAGGAACAAATTTTTCAGTAGTAGCAAGAGCATTGATAGCAATAGTATGGTCTCCAGGAATCACAACTTCAGTGCCATTGTATGGAAATTTGATGCATTGATGATAAGTGGAAGGAATAGCTTGCATGTCATGGATCCAAGGATGACCCAAAAGAATGTTATATGTGAGTAGGATGTCCAATACTTGGAAGTTAATATCTTTTGTGACATGGCCTACTCAGATAGGTAGCGTGACAAGACCTTTGGAAGATCTTTCCACTTCATCATAAGCTTTTATAGTAATCTTCTTCTTAGAATCCACAATGAATTCTGACAAACCCAACTATTGTATGACATTGAAAGAAACAATATTTAACCCTGCACCATTGTCTATCAGGACTCGGTGGACACAGGTGTGGTAGACTAGAACTTTGATGTGTAAAGCTAGATTATGTGGGTGAGCAATAGATATGTCATCTTCTACAAAAAAGGAGAGAGATAGTGGAGATGAAATGTGGTTGACCATAGCCTGGAATCGATCAGGATCAATGTCATTGGGAACACGTGTTGTACATAGAGCCTCATCAAGAATCTCTCTATGCGAAGGGGATAACCGAAGCAACTCAAGGATAGATATCTGGGCTGGTGTCTTTTGTAAATGTTTGACAAGATCATAGCTAGGGGTGGCTGAAGGAGCCACTTGTTTGGAAGGCAAAGCTTGCTTGGGATCTTGCATAGTTTTAAGGACAATCTTGGCTTGCCCCCTAGTAACAGCATTTAGTGTCTCACTTCGGGAAGAAAAACTACCATGTGTTTGCAAGACCAACTTTGGCTTACCATGATTGGCTTTATTATCATCTTGACACCTCATCATTAGAACACTCTCAATGGGCTCTACCATGTTGATCATAGGTGTATCAGAAGTATATGTATAATTGATCTTAGCATCATGATTCTTCTTATGTGCTTGAGAAATTTTCCCCTTATCATGCTTAGGTAGAGGATCTTTGAAAGTTGTATGATCAAAATTTTTAGTTAAGCCATCAGTGGAGATTGTATTGTTATTAATGAGGTCTTGAATATCATCCCTAAGCTTAAAACAATTGTCTGTCAGATGTCCCTTATTTTTGTGATAATGGTAGTAATGATCCTCTCTCCACCAATTGGGCTTATTTATCAGATCCTAGTTACCAGGTTTATCAGGAAGCATAAGATATCCATCATCAACCAAAGTCTTGAGGATCACATCGTAAGGTTCTGCCAACTTGGTATAGACTTTCTTTCAAAATGACTTCTTAGGCTTATCTGCATATTGAGGTTTAGGAGCACTATGAGCATTGGTAGCTTCTTGTTTTTTTGCTACATAGATAGCATTGGAGAGATTGAAAGCAGGCCCTTTAGCTTTAGGAGCATCAACAATCCCATCATTAACAACATACTTGTTTTTATTCCAAGGTTTGTTCTTGTCTTTACCATTGCCTTTAGCATCTTTATTAATAACAATATCCCCTTTTCTTATAGCTACATCCTCAATCTGATATGCACTTTCAACCATGTCATTGAAAGAGGAGAACAATTGTTTCCTTAGATCATAATACAACTTAGGCACAAGAGTGTTGACAAAAATATCAATCTTTTCCCTTTTGGGTAGCTGATGAGGATACCTAGAATACAATGACCTCCAACATTGTAAGTAAGTTGCAAATGGCTCACCTTGATGGTGTCTTAGATTAACAAGATCTATCATGGTGAGAGGTTGTTGGATGTTGTAAGAATAATGCTGGGTAAATCACTGAGCCAACTCATCAAAAGTCTTAAGAGGTGGTGTCAATTTCACAAACCATTCCAAAGCTTGGCCTCTTAAACTTCTAGGGAACATTCATAGAAGAAATGTGTCTTCATGAAGGAAGTCTATGCTAAGAGCGTAAAAGTGATGCACATGGTCATGAGGATCACCATTTCCATCATACTTGTCATATTTGGGAACCTCAATATCCCTAGGAAATGGGACCATGTATAGACTCCTATCAAAGGGAAGAGCACAAATTGATTCTACAAAAGAGACCTTTGGAGGCTCTCTGTCTATTGCCATTTGGGTAAGGGGTTGATTTGTCTAACACAGTTCTTCTTGAAGGACTTCCAATTTAGTTGGTATTGTTTGTTGGACAATTTGTCTGACATCATAGCTGGGAGGAAGCTTGTATCCTCTAGAAGTCATATATTGAAAATATTGATCACCATTACGCTCTAAAAGATTATGCATCATTCGTTGGGAGACCACATCTTGTTCAAATCTCATAAGATCCTCACTAGAAATCTCATCATCAGCCTCTGCCTCATGTTGAGAGGGAGGAGGCCTAGGAGGTGAAGAAGGCATACCAAAAGTGGGTCTTGGAGGAGATCTTGGTGGTGTGTTGTTGCCATTGTTGCCATTAAAAAGAGGTCTATGCTCATAGTTACTAGTCTTGGGTTACTCATAAGACATTCCTCTATAAGCCATGTGCCTAGCAGCATCCATCCTTTGTTGATTGTGTTCTTTGTCTAAGCACACTTGGTTATCCTTATGCTCAAAGTGTTCTTGCAAGCATTGGAATTTTTCTTGTTCAGTCAAAGTGAGTGAGACACTGTATACATTTTTGGGAGTCTTGAATGTGGAAAAGAGGAAACCTCCTTTGTACCATGGGGTAGCCTTAGAATCCTCAAATTGGTTAGAACTAGAACTGTTGTTGCTAATGCGTGCTTGTGAGTGTCTAGTTGGAGAAGGTAACTATGTATAATTGAACAAAGGATGACTCTCTTGCTCAAATTGAGACCGAGTTGTAACCGGCATGAAAAGAAATGTTGGTTGACTAATAGAATGAGACAAAGTTTCTCAGATTTGAGATAAGAAAAGCTAATAAAGATCACTTGTTAAAGTAGAACAATAAAGAGATGGCTCATCAAAAGTGCTCAAGCACTTACAACAATCAATTGACTAAACCCGAGCAGTGAGCAAGAAGCTCAATAAGCAAGTAGCTAGAGAGGTAACCGTGATGCGACAAGTGATCAAGAGTAGCATTCGTTAAGCTCAAATCCAATAGTTTTAGCTCATTTGTTTCAGTCTAGAACAAGTCTAAGCATGCAGGTAACAGACTAGCTTCAGGTAAGAACAGAAAAAGACACTCTATGACAGGTTAAAATGCAAGTTTAGCAGCTCCAAATTGCAACAGCAACAAGATAGCAAAAAGGTTCTGGGCAACACTTTCCAGGTAGACAAGGTGACAATTTATAGTGAGGTGAAACTTTTCCCTAAGCCAAGTGATAGTTTCCAGTAAGGCCGGGTGACACTTTCCAGGCAAGTGGGGCAATAGTTGTGCAGGGATGAACCGTCGCATGATATTTCTTAGAACAGGGTGCGACACTATTCCAGGGTCATATGAATCTTTGACCAGTGAACATAAAAATCTCAGTTTTGAAGCATTTTGATCAAGTTCAAAGGTTGGATAGTGCAATTTCTCAGTTTGACAAGTAGTAACAACAGATAAAAGATAGGTTTGCAAATAGTATAGGATCAAACATGTCATAAAACACTTAGAACAAGGGAAAAAGTAACCTTTCCAAGACAAGCACTTGTGATATCAAAATAGAAAATCTTATGAATGCTACCATTTTGTTTGAATGTTGAGAACATTTACACTGGTATAGCACAATCAAAGATAATTCAAGAAATTACCACCTAGAAGGTCAAGGCTCATTACTTAGCAACTTGGCCCACAACTTGATGCTCCCTTGCCTCACACCAAGTGGTTTCCCACAAGAGATATTGGCATTGTCATGGAAGTGTCAAAAACACAACCAAATGAACACATATGGTGAGTGTCTTGGGGTGATCTGGGTAAGTCCACTTGGATCAATCCTTGCACCAAGAAGCTAAGCGGCTAAAATAAGGTGGCTTCTAACTAATGGTTTGTAGTAAGGGCTTCCATTCATAACACCCCTCTTTCTCCTCATAAAGGACTAAGACCTCACGGCCTTAAGAGTACCTTAAGAATTCTTGCTCAATGTTTTCCCCATGGTCACAATCCCATGAGCTACTCACATCAAGCAAAGATAAGTGTTATGTCTACCAAGGTTTTGTGTCCTTGATAGCCTTGAGATTATAGTGGGTTGGAATAGCTCGGTATTAGCTTGTCCCCACTTGGGTCATTCCTCTTGATTACTCAAGAGCAGGCCCGCTAAAGGATTTTAAATCTAAACAAAAAGTGGATCAATTCTTGAGGTTCAAGGTTTTTGGTTCACCACAAGGGTGAAGAGCATACTCCCCTATCTCAAAAACTTCACCCAAACACACCAAGCAAAGATTTAGTTACCCCCTTGCTTTCAAAATCCCAAGATGGGTCAAGATTTATATTTCACCACAAGGGTCAAGAGCATACTCTCCTACCACCTCAAAATTCCTACAACAAGGTATTAAGTGCCTATGAAATGAAACAACTAGTATATGCTGCACTCAATAAATAAAGAAATTAAACAAGCACTTGATTTGGTTTTTATGCTTAGGGTAGCCTTGCAAAAACCATTAGTAGCCCTCTTTGACATGCGTTTCTTTTGGCAAATTCCAAGAAATGAGAGCACCTACAAGCACAACTTGTTAGCTCCACAATGGTTAGCACATCAAAAATTAGATAATCTGCAAGTAAAAAAACTAATCAAATGGTAAAATCTGAGAATGAAACTAGCATGGTTAAACTAGCAAGTAAAATAGATAATCTCTGGGTGACAGTTCACGCTATATGCAGGTGACAGAACTCCTCAAATAGTGTGACACTTTCTATCAAAGGGGGTGACACTTTTAACTGGTAAAGTGTCACACCGCTATACAAAGAACTATCACACAACACTGGCAAAATGTCGCGGGACACTCTGAGATAGAAAAACTAGAGACTGAAAAGAAAGCCAAAAATTGACAAAATTTTTGATGGAAAATATAGAATTAAAGGACAAATCTTATCTACTCTACCCCATGGTGGGCACCAAAAATGTGTGCTATAATTGTGTCACACTTCTATGAATCATTCCATTCAAGAACACTCAAGAATGAGGTCTCAAAAATTGATCCATAGCTCCCTAGGCATGGAGTGCAAGGGTTTTTAAGAATGCTCTTAGTTAGAGCTATTAAGCCAATAACCTTGCTAGTAAACCATGCAATGGGAGATTCAATGAAGATAAGGTAAAGAATGCCAATATCCCCCAAGAATCAAATGAAAATGCAATGCAATGCTATGCTAGAAATGGAAATGCAAGCTAAGCTATGAAAATGAAAGATGTAAGTATTACAAAGCCTCCTAGTTAAGCTAGATGAATTAATATAAAGCATAAAGGAAACTAAGCTAAGTATGAAGCTATGAATGCCATGACAATGCAAAAAATGAAACTATGATAACATGTAGATGCAAAAAGCCAAGAATGCTCCAAATCTCCAAAAGCTCCAAAGTGACCTAGAAAACCCGTAGCATAACATTAGCATAAAAGAGATAGATCTCAAATGAAGAAGAGAGCTCTCCTTTTATAGGAAATGAGGAGGAATGGACCATGGAGATTAAGAGGCAAAAGATTTAATCAAGGGTGGAGCTTGAAAGAGGAGCAATCCATGTGCACAAATATCCTCCAATGGGAAAATAAGAGTTGACTTTTGTGCCCATATGAGACAAAAAGTGCTTTTTCCCTTTTTATAAAGTAAGAATAATGCTTTATTTGTGCAACTTAGGATAAGAGGAAAAGTGGGGGCTTTTTATTTAATAAAAGGGGAGGAAATATTCTTTTTAAATAAATAAAAACTTAGGATAAAATGGTTAGCCCATAGAAAATAATCGAATAAATGATAGTGCTAGGATTTGATCAAGAATAAGCAATTTATGATTTAGCAAAAGGGGCTAATAGTCTAGGTGACCATTTTTAGGTGTATACATAAGGTAGCTTGTATTGATCACATTGGACACATATGGTTCTATATCCTATGCTGCCAATGATTTAGATTTAATGGTGACCTTGGTCCCGTATCTTGTGTGGAAGAGCATGTGAGACCAGTCAGAAGAAAGGTAGCTTCCTATCTTGGTTGTAAACTCCCTTGATAGATATATGGCAAATAAAGCAGGGAGATCTATGATATATATATCAAGTAGGATGGAGAAATTAGGACTTGCATGGAGGATTAGACTGGTATCCTTGGCTACACCTACTGTATTAACTAAGGATCCATAAATTTATGTAACCTTCTTTTAAAAGGGTTCATATTTAAGTCCTAATTGGTCGGCCACCCTTTTTGGCATGACAGTACTAGTAGCTCCACTATCTACCATACAATTATGTACTAAGGATTTTCCAATAATTAAAGATACATAAAAGGGAGGTGGCTTTAAGTTCCTACTTTACAGGGGATTTTCTTTGGAGTTGCTACTCAGAGCCTCTTTTTCTAGATTAGTGTTGACCAAAATTGGCTTTGTTGCATCATTTGTAGGTTGACGAATTGTCATTTCCCCCGTGGCCTTCTTTAAAATTCTAGGTTTCCCTGGAATAGCCAAAGAGTCCCATATAGACATAGTAATGTTCACCTTCTTCATATTGTCTATGATGTTGAAAGGTGTTGTAGTGTGTACTCTTTGTTGTGCTTTTACTATGATAGGCTCCACCTCTTTGAGAGGTTGGCCTTCTTTGTTTATAATGACGGGAGCCTTCTTCAATATGGTAGGAGTAGATAGCCACAGTGGTTCTACAGATGTAGTAGCTTTAATCTTGGAACCTACTCACTCCATGTCTTGGGCTCTTCTCTTTGACCTTGTGTTGGTAGCAATGGAAGATTCACCATTAACTCCATTGAAGTCTTGTTGCTCCCAATTGAAAAGAGCAGTCTCATTATTTTGTGCTTCTTGCTGAGGAATTGATCCACTAGACAAGGCCTCTAATTGTGTATGTGAGGCATTCTAAACCATTAGAGCTTGGTTCATCCATCCATTTGAACATGAGGCTTGATTGTGAGGCCGGCTATAAGGAAACACCATTCATTGTCTAGGGCCATGTTGTTTTGACTAGGAACCACATCCCTGACTGAATTTGCAAAATTAAGAGGTGTAGGGTTGTATGGTTGGAATGGTCTTTGATTAAAATTTTGCCTTTGTCTGTGATAACCTCCTTGGTATGGTGGCCTAATCTGCTGATAAGATTGTCCATGATTTTGATATTGCTGATTGGGATCCTAACCTTATGGCTGAAAGGGAGGTCAAATTCCTTGCCCTTGCTTCTTTAGGTTTGTCACCTCTTTAGTTAAAGTCTGCAATAGATTTGTCATTTCTTGCTGACTATTTTTTATTTCTTGCAGTTCTTGAGAGAAACTTGCCTTTAACTCCTCACCGCTAGTACTATCTTGAGGTGCTAATATGGTGGGAATAGGGGTAAAAGGAGGTACTTGTAGAGGTGCAATGGGCTAAAGATTAGGAAAGATGGGCATGGGTGGTCATCTTGCTATCATGCTTGCTTGGATTAAATAATTTTTAGCCTTGATGGCTATGTCAAAAGCTTGGGATAAAGAGGTACCTCCCATAGATTGGATCATGATAGAGATTTGATTATTCAAGCTTTGCAAGAAGTATAAGAAAGCATGATCAGATGATGGCCTCATTGAGACTAGAATTCTATTCCATGTCTTGAGAAATCTATTATTATAGTCTATTATTTTCTCTTGAGGGTCTCTCTTTATGGTTGTTAACTGCTCAACCAAGGATAAGTTATTTGATTTGTCTTCAAAGTTTCTACTTAATGCATCCCCTAATCCATCCCATGAATCGATAGAACCAACGGCTAGAGTTTTAAACCATTCAAGAGCCTTACCTTTGAGAGAAGTGGCTAACAACTTATTGGCCACATCTTCTTGAGTTATATTATGTATACTATAGATAGTGGTCACATCTCTTATATGTTCAAAAGTTGTTGTTTTTCCTTCACCTGTGAAATCAAGTAGAATTTTTAGTGCCACCAAGGGTACATCATGATGTTGAGTGAAGTTCAATGGACTACCTTGGTTGAAAGGCACAAACACAAATTGCCTAGCCATTGCAGGAGCTAAAATTTTCCGAGTAGCAACTAAATGAGTTGTATTTGATGTTGGATCTGAATCCTCTTCTAAATCCCTAGTTAGTGATCTTCCTCTTCTTCTGAGATGAAAGGACAAAGATCTCCTCTCTGAAGTATCAAGTGGTGTAGACTGTACTCTCCTTGTAGGGGATGTTCTTTGAGACAACCTTCCTCTATATTTTATTTTTGGGGGAAGCTCTAAGAATTTAGGGGGATTTGAGCTCCTTGTCTCTATCTTTCTCATAAAATTTGAACAAGGCCATCCTGGATCCTTACACCAGTGGAGTCGCTAGATATACTTGACAGAAAAACTTCTGAAAGGTGTGTATTATGTAGTCAGTATATCAGAGGTAGCATAATCTTTTGAAGGTGAACTTCATTTGTTATCATCACACCGGGTGTGCCAAAAATGTTATGCCCCAAGGTGGGGTTTCTTTGAATATAAATCTGAACCTTTTAGTCCCACCAGGCATGCCATAAATGTTATACACTAAGTTTTCCACCCTATTCAAGCTCTCACAGTCTTGATAACCTAGTATAACTTTGGGATCATCTCTAGGTTGTGGGACCTTTGCTAACTAAGATGAAACCTCCAGGTTCTAGGTAGGTTCCTCTTGGATAATCACCTTAATTTTCTTCTTAACATAAAAATAAATTCTTGAGAGAAAAGGGATAGAAGGAATGCTGAAAGGGAAATGACTAAAAGCAAACTATCCTACTAGGTGATACACTGAAATGACATGGACATAATATATTGACCAAATTAGCATGAAGGCTCTCAAATGACACAATCCTCCTAAACAAGCTTGCATAAGTGTTTCATAGAAAGGTCTAAACAAAAGACACATACTATGACCTACAAGCAACGTTCTCTTCAGTAAAAGGGCATAGTGGTTGGTTAGAATAATACTCTAGTAACTTCAAGGATTGGACACCCTTAAATAGTGATTCATTGCTTAAACTTATCACATGTCTACATGAAATATCAGACTAGACTTCATTAAATGTATCAATCTAGGAATGTGAACTTGAGATGGTGGCTGCAAGGTCTATGCTTTAGTTCTCTTCAAAAGTCATCACTACTAAAGTAAAGGTATTGCTGGAGGAAATTTATACTAAGAACTAAAACTATAACTTAACTCACAACTCAAAGGAAATGCTCAGTGGTAAACTAATAATGCTTTGAAAGTAAACCTATGCTGCAAGAAACAACTGATGGTTCTACTACCAATGGCTACAGGAGAAACAATACTTATCAACTTTAAAGAAACTTAACTAAGTCCTACTTGAACATGAACAGGGAATTCACCTCCCACGTGGGCCCCTAGGGAAGTGTGAATGGATTTAAAACTCAGATGTTAAAATCTGGAACTATCATATATTCATTAACAAAACACAAGTACAAAATAGAATATCAAAGTGTATTAACTTTGTTGTTGGATTACAATATAAAATCCTCAAAAAACATCTAACTAACTTGGAATCATAAGTTCCAGCTTATTTAAAAGAAATTGAGAAAACAGAACACCTAAAAACTAGGTCCTTCATTACATAGCATAACAACTTCAGTTATAGGAATGACAACATCATTTATGCAAAAGGATAAACCATATTTAGTGCCTCAAGAATATAGGAACACTGGTAACTGGATTGACCTGGTTTGTGTTATCAACCACAAGGTTATGGAAGTAGTGGAGCCATGATAAATTTTGGAAATAGTTATTTGCCTTGAAGAGCCACTTCATCTTTGAGTCCTTACTCCTTGCTAACTTATTCTTCTCCTACAAAAGGTTAGCATAAAAAAATCTGCACACAAATCCAAGGCAAAGATTTATAATAAGTTTCCCTACTTTAATGCATCCTTATCACACAGCTATAGGAACACTACCCATTAACACTAGAGAAGAGAAATACCAGATTTTCATCATAATATCCATTAGTCTATATATATATTCAATATTTTCCTTTAGTGTCAAAAGTATCAGATATACACATGGCTAAAGCATATAAACATAAAAGTCTACATAATGTTTATGAAAACCATAAGATATTTCAGTCTAGACGTAGTAAATCATAAACAAAACAACTCATAAACTAGACTCATCATTCCCCCCAACTTAGCTATTTATTGGACCCACAACAAACATAAAATTCTTCAAGCTGGCTGTCAGTCTATAATCATCAGCTATCTTCTGTCTAGATCCTCCTTTGGCAAAACTCCAATAGAATCCCTTTGTCTCTCTATGTTTTTGCCACCTTTCCTTTTCTCCCTTCATATCAAAGCTGTCCAAATTTTCTAGATTGGCTAGGAGAGGAGACATTAGCAATGGTGGTTGAAAGGTCAGTGGGATCCAGAAACTCTCTTGCTCTCTTCCTAAAGAAATATACCAAGGGGCTCACTGACTCACCATGTCAAAGTTTAGGGGTGCATGTGGTTCCTTATTTCTCAACTCCCTAGATAAATTGATCCAGTGTCATTGAATGACATTTCTAGCTTCAAGCAATTCAGAATTCACCAGCTATTCATATGCATTAAATGCTACATTTCTAAGTGGATAGATGAGCTTACTGCCTGATTCAGATGGGGAAATTATTAACCAATTATAATAGAAAGTTGCAGGATCTTTGGCTTTAGGTCTCATATATAGGGGAATTTCTTGTTCTAAATCCCTATACAACTTGGCTTGAGTGTCCCAACTAATTTCATTTTGTACCCATGACATAAGAGCCCTAAGTTGAATGTCCCCAACATATAGTAAGGGGTTCCAAACTCGGTCATTTGGGACTGCTAAGTTGTGAAGGAACAGTTCACACAGTAGATTTAAAATGGCTAGAGGAGAGTTATTGAAAGCTTGAGAAAAATGATTAGGCTCTACCAATAAACAAGATCTATCTTTCATAATGTAGGTCATCTGATAGTTCAACAATTTTTCTTTGAGGAACAAGGCATAAAATGGTGATGGAGATCTACAACCCGTTAACTCATGGATAAGGGATTTAATTTTGGTAAGTTTTTCTTGCAACTGTTCCACCTTTTCCTCCTGTTCAACAGTTTCCTAAAAATGTTGGTCTATAACTCTGTTTAACTCTTTCTTCTACTGCCTCCATTATTCCCTTTCCAAATTTAATTGATTGGACAACTGAGAAATAATGGATAACAGGGACACAGAACTAGACTGACTTGACATGGAATTGTTAAAAGATTCATCTACTAAAGAGAGAACAGGGGGCTTACCTTCTTTTGATTTTACCCCTTCCTTAGCATCTTTCCAAACCACCATGGCTCTCTTAGTATTAGATCATTATTGTGCAACAGAGGCCAATGTATCTAAACCCTCATTTAGAATTTTCTCTACTACCTTGTTAACAAGGTCTGCATCAATATCATAATTTTCCTCATATGGAATCCTTTCTGGTGTAGGAGAAAATCTTGGTTCATCTTCTTCCATTATATAACTCTCTGAGTCATCTTTCTGAGGATTCCTGGAGGTTGAACCTCTTCTCTAAAATACATACGCTTTCTCTTCTGAGCTGGAGTCATCACTAATGATAATGACTTATGCATTTGTTGGATTATCATGAACCTGTTGTTCTATTTCAAAATCATGAATCTCCTCAAACATCTCCTGCTGCTTAATCTCAGTCCATTGTTCTTCTTGCTACATGTTTCTAAACTCTTCTTCCTTTTTCCCAGAAGCCTCTTGTTCTATATTTGACTCTATGAATGGAACCTCTGAAGTCACATTGGACTTCCTTCTATTGATTCTCCTTAATGGAGTATCTTCCTTCTTTTCTGGAGCCTTCCTTTTTTTGGAAGTGCTTGTGGCTACAGGAGTAGATTCCTTAGTTTGTTTACTAGTTTCAAGATTATTTCTCTTATTCCTATTTTCCTGAGAAACCTTCTTTGCCACAGGAGTAGCTTCAGCCTTTTCCACAAAATTCTCCTCTTCCTCTTCATGAATTGACCTTGAAGTAGAGGAATTTGGGGAATTAGGAGTCCTAACCCTAGATTTCTTCTTGGATGAAGAACCTTGTCCAAGTTCAATTATAATATTCCTAACCCCTTTATCAGCTTGAATCCTTTGCCCTACTCTATGCCCAATAGGTTTTGGGGTTGGTTCCTTAAACCCTTGAAGTAGAAATTCATCCCAAGAGATTTCTAATTGCTCCCTTAAATCTTTCTCAACTATCAATTTGACTAGATAGTGGTGTGAGACAAAATTGTGTTTACCCTCCTGAACTAGAGTGGCTTGCCTTGACAAAATGCTAAACATGAAACTAGGAACATTGATAGTCCTATTGTCATGCCTTAGACAACTCAAAAATTTAAAATTAACAACATGCAGGTAGGAATGCTGTCCTTCACAAGTGAAGTATCTAAAAACATGAACCGCACATTATCTAAATGGCTCTGGAAGAGATAGTCTAGATGTACCTTGTTTCTGGTCCACCTCAAGTCGTGGGTCTATATGCAGAGTAAATTGAGCCCTGGATGTGGCCGGATCAAAATTTTCTACAAATTCCTCTCCTTGTGGTAGCCCCATAACTTCTACCAATATTGTCTATGAAAATGGTACTCTCAACCCTTTTACTATAGCCACACTATCTTTTAATGAGCTTAGAAACTGCAGCATGACTTCTTCATTCTAGCTAGTTAGTTTTTGGATATAATCCAACCAACCTCTTGCTTGGAAATATGGCATGCAGGCTTGGTTGTCTAACAGAACATCATACACAGTGGGCTCCCTATGAATGAGGTCACCACCCATCTTTATGTACTTGAATACCCAAAATGGAGTTGTTGGAGATTAAAATAGGAAAGAAAAAATTTGGACAAGAAGGCTTGAAAAGGCAAGTTGCAGGAAGGTTTTTAAACATGGAAAGTTCTAACAGCGTAGTTCAAAAAATGAGCTCATAAGTAATTCAAATCAATAATCTCTCTTAACTATTCATAATTACTCATAATTACTCATTCACAGACTTTGTACTTAACATATACTTGCCACCTTCACTTAATATGTGTGAAATAACAATGCAACACAAATCTTTCAAAAAGTGTCAAATCATGACAAGAAATGCAAGTACAACATCATAAAAGAATAAATAGAATAAACATAAAGATTTTATAAACATAATGACAAAAATGAGATAAATTCCCCCCCAGCTAAATTAGGCAAGTGGTCCCACACTTGCATAGGTGACAAGGTGTATGAAAAGATCGGTAAAACAAATTAAAACTGCATACCTTGGAAAGTGTACGTACCTGGATTGTTGTTGAGGTGGCAGTCATTGCTATCCATGTAATGAAGAATAAATGAGATGGATGGGTGAAAGACATGAAATGAAATGGAATTTTATTATGGAGAAGAAAATTTCATTAAGAAAGTGTTTATTATGAAAGTGATGAGAACTTTTTAGAGTGAGGAAGGAAAATGAGCATAAAGCTCATTACAAGAGGCTGCAGGAAGTGTATCACCAACAGAGGATGAAAATTGCTGTAGGAACTCTGTTAGAAATTAAAGTCCACCAAGATAACTAAGAGGGGGGGGTGGGGTGAATCAGTTATCTGATAATTATAACTTTTATAATCTTCAACAACATTAAACCATATAAGAAATATAATTACCAACCATAGAAAAATATTCATACACAATTACACAATAACACAAGATATGTTGACTAGGGAACCTCTTGATCAAAGATTAAACCCTAGTGGGAATGATGCCCACAAAAGATGCACTAATATGAATATTCCTTGTGAAAGGATGGACTCTCTTAGGAGTCTTATGAAATACATTCAATACATATAAATCCCTGTTAAAAGATTCTAACCCTGTTAAGAGTTATGGAAGACAGAAGGACCCACTGCCCAAAGAGCTTCAAGGTAAGATCACTGAACTCACTATCCAAATAATCTTTGCATTATTCAACAAAATAATATGTCACCTCTTCTTTGACTATGCCAAACCTCACTCACTGCTACATCAGATCTCAGTTTCAGATCTCTGTACCTCGCATGTCTTCCTTCACAATGTCGCTCTCATACTTAGCTCTTTTCTTCACTTCATGCATACCACATCACACATCATCACTAAAACAAGGAAAAAAATTCCTTCCTTTATACCACACTCAAATAATTACAAATGAGTCGGCACACAATTACAAAATAAGAGTTTCCACATGCTACACCAAAATTACATAAAACTGTTAGCTTCCAAATACAATAATTCTTCACTCATGTGACTTCAAAGTTTGCGCTATCATTCATGTCACTATCAATGTGTCTCTAACTTCCCTTTAACTATGCAAAGCCAGATTCCATCCTAATTAGGAGATATCATCCAATTTCCAAAAACTGCTACTCAGAAACACTGCCTGAATACTGCTTCCACCAAAATGCTCATAACTTTCATGAATAAAAGAATTACTATCTATGCTCTTAACCATAGACATATAACATATCAAAAAGTATATCCTCAATTTTTCATAGCTCAAACTATAATATACCATGTGCACTAATCAAAACACTATCTGCTTCTCTACAAGTCTTCGGTAAAACATTGTGTTGACATCAATGACAATCATAGTCATGAATACAAAAACAACTACTACAAAATGGGTGCCAAACACTTTATCATTCATTCCTAACAATCTCCCCCATTGGTATTGATGGAAACATAGATGAAAAACATCCAATGTTTCAAAAATCTAATACTACAACACTACTTCTTCAAATCCTCTTCATCAATCAAATCTTGCTTCGTTATCCTGTTCAGTTCTCTCATATTGTTTTTCATGCATACTTCTCCCCCATTGACATCAATAAAAGAAATTTCATCTCTATGTCAAAAACAACTCAATGTCAAAAGACACTATTCAGAAGAAAAATACATTTAATAGAGTCCTCATGACTCAGCTTAGATACACATACTCCCCCATAAAGGAAGTACCAACATCCAGTCTAAAAGAAAGATAGGGCTCATATATTACTGGATGGATGAAACCAACTACATCATTACTCAAAAGTAGGCTGGGGCATAACCCCAAGCATACCTCTTAGATACTCAAATGTATCCTTAGGCAAAGACTTTGTAAATATGTCTGCTATCTATTCCTTTGTGCTTATGTACTCCAGTATGACTTCTTTCTCAGCAACTTTCTCTCTTACAACATGATACTTGATCTCTATATGTTTTGTCTTAGAATGTAGTACAAGATTCTTAGACATACTAACTATACTGGTGTTGTCACAATGTATAACAATAAGTTCAAAAAATTTAATTCCAATATCCTTCAGCATCTACTTCATCCAAATTATCTGGTTACAATTGTTTGCTACTACTACATACTCTGCTTCTGCTATGCTCTGTGAAATACAATTCTACTTCTTGCTTAGCCAAGAAACTAAGCTTCCTCTAAGGAAAAATGCTCCTCCACTGGTGCTTTTCTTATCATCAACACTACCTCCCCAATCAACATCTGTATATGCACATAGGGTAAAGTCATCAAATTTTTCATACCACAATCCATAGCCCATTGTGCCTCTTAAATATCTCAGTATCCTCTTTATTGCTACATAATGTGATTCTCTAGGTTCAACTTGAAATCTTGCTACAATTCCAATTGAATGTGCTATATTCAGTCTTGTGTGAGTCAAATACTGCAATCCTCCAATCATGGATCTATATTTCTTTTGCTCAACTGCCAGTGTTTCATCTGTGCTAGATAACTTATGTTCGATTACCATAGGTGTTCCAACTAGTTTACAGTCCTCCATTACAAATCTTTTTAGCAAATCATTCAAGTACTTTATCTGACTTACAAAGATACCATCATTGTTTTGTGTTATCTGTAATCCCAAAAAGTATTTCATCTCACCAATCATACTCATTTCAAATAACTATAATCAACAAACCATTTTCAATTTCTTTTGTGTACAAATTGCTATCAGTTGTTCTTTTAGAAAATCCTAACTTTAACAAATACTTATCCAGTCTTGCATACCAAGCTCTAGGTGCTTGCTTTAGTCCATATAATGCTTTCTTCAATTTACATACCATGTCTCCTTCTTGAGTCAAAGGAAAACCTTCAGGCTGCTCAATGTAGACTTCTTCTTCCAATTCTCCATTCAGAAATGCTGACTTCACATCCATCTGATACACTTTGAATTTCTTAAAAGCTACATAGGCCAAAAACATTCTTACTACTTCAATTCTTACTATTGGTGCAAAAGTTTCTTCATAGTCAATTCCTTCTTGCTATGAGTATCCCTTACATACCAATCTTGCTTTTTTTCTTACAACTTCTCCTTGTTCATTCATCTTGTTTCTAAATACCCATTTTGTTCCAATTACATTCTTGTCTTTAGGTCTAGGGACCAATTCCCATGTCTTGTTCTTTTTTAGCTGATCTAGTTCTTCTCTCATAGCATTAATCAAATTTTCATCTTTATAAGCTTCACTAGTAGATTTAGGTTCAATTTGAGAAATCAAACATAAATGTGCCTTATTCCAAGTTAGAACTCCTCTATCCAAACTTCCAATAACTTGTTCAACAGGATGATGTCTTGATAAATACCTGTTCGGTGTCATAGTCTCAGATCTTGCTTCAACTGTAGATTCTTCTCTGGTTTCTTCAACATGACTCTCATTTAATAATTCACTATCAGTTTCATAAAATAATTTAGTAGTTTCAGTGTTAGGCTTAGGATGAGCTTCTTCATCAGATTCATAATCAAGCATTCTTTCCTAAATTTTGAACTTTTCATCAACTTTAACATTTGTGCTCTCAACAATAGTTATAGTTCTCTTATTGTAACATCTATATGTTTTTCTCTTCAAAGAATATCCAAGAAAAATACCTTCATCACTTCTAGGATCAAACTCTCCAATATCATCATCTCTCTTTATATAACATTTGCTTCCAAAAATTCTAAAATACTTAACTGAGGGTGCATGTCCAAACCATAATTCATAAGGTGTCTTGTCTGTGTCTACTCTGATTTGTACTCTGTTCATTGTATATACTACTATATTCACTGCTTCTCTCCAAAATGTCTTTGCTAAATCATTCTCAAATAACATAGCTCTTGCTGCTTTAGTCACTGATCTGTTTCTTCTTTCTGCAATACCATTTTGTTTAGGTGTTCTAGGGGCTGAAAATTGTCTCTTAATACCATTCACTTCACAAAAAGTGTTAAACTCTCTAGAAGTAAATTCACCACCTCTATCAGATCTCAAACATTTAATCTTCATTCCAGATTCATTCTCAACTTTGTTCTTAATGATCTTAAACTTATCAAATGCTTCAAATTTTTCTTTCAAAAATGCAATCCACATCATTCTTGTAAAGTCATCAACAAGAATCATAAAATACATTTCTCCATAGAATCCTCTAGTCCTGGTAGGACCGCTCAAGTTTGTATGAACAATCTCCAACTTCTCTGCCGATGTGAACTTCTTACTAGGAAATGAACTTCTCTTCTTCTTAGCCATCACACATTCTTTGCAAATCATGTTAGTAGGCTTCATAATTTTAGGCAAATCCCTTACTGCAAGTGTGGCACTCAATTTCACAATATTATCAAAGTTTATATGACAAAACCTTTTATTGCATAACCAACTATCATCAATCTTAGTAATCAAACATGTCATCTCAGTAGGATTCAACTAAAATACATTACCTCTAGTTCTAGATCTAGTTCCAATCAGATTTCCATCTTTATCCTTTATCACACAAGTTTTCTTGATAAACCAAACTTTATATCCCTTATCAACTAACTGTCCAACACTCAAAATATTATATTTCAATCCATCCATACAGTAAACATCATCAGTATTAGTCTTTCCATAAAGAGTAATAGATCCTATACCTTTAATCAAACAAGGTGCATTGTTACCAACTCTAACAACTCCTCCATGTCATAATTGTTAAACTTTATGAACTTTTTCATATCTCCAGTCATATGATGTGAACAACCACTATCTATAATCCAATCAACTTTCTTTTCAACTTGGGAAACTAAGGATTTTTCTTCCTTAACATTAGTTTCAAAATTTTCTTCTTTAATTGCCACAAATCCTATTTCATCATTATTCTCAATATCACTTTCACTTAAAGTTCTTTCAATACTAGCTTGAAGGTCTTCATCATTAGCATAATAAAATTCCTTAGATCTTCTAGGCTTGAAATTATTTTTGTACTTTTTAACTCTCTTAGGACATTTAGATGCAAAATGACCATATTCTTGACAAGTCCAACATTTAAAATTTTTCTTACCGTCTGGTTCTCTTTTCACAAGCAAGGCAATACCTTCTTCAATATTTTTGTCTTCTTCATTTCTAGATCTACTACTGCCAGCATAATCTTCACTTAGACTGATGCTTCTTGATAATGTAGGGTGAATACTAAGAGCACCGAATGTTGTCTCCATTCTAGGTAAGTCTTCTGATAACCTCAGTTTCATCTCTGCTGCTTCCAATCTTCCAAGAAGAGTCTCTCTTGTAAAGTTCAGAGTACAAGGTATAACTTGTTTAATCATCTATGTTGTCTTCTTAAATATAGGAGTCAATGTCCTTAGAATTTTCCATATCACTTCATTCTCTATCTTTGTTCCTCCACAAGATTTTATCCCTGCAACAATTTCTGACATTCTACCAATATAGCTTCTAACAGATTCATCTTCCAACATTCTTATATCTTCAAATACACATATCCAATTATGTAATCTAACTCTTTTTGCATGTTCATCACCTTCAAAAGTAGAGTGCAAAGCTTTCCAAATTTCATGAGACTTTTTCAAAATTTTTACCTGACTATATTCATTCTCTGGAAGGGCTATCAAAAGTGCTTCTCTTGCAAGTATGTTACACATGAATAGATCTCTCTCATCATTAGAGCATGTCTCAAGATCATCTTCTTCAATGATAGTCTTATCATTATTTGTAGTCAACCAATAACCTGGTCCTAAACATAGTAGACGTGTCATCATCTTTTCTTTCCATCTATCAAAATTTACTCCATCAAACTTAGGGCTTTCTTTTCTAAAATTTTCCATGGATCTCCTTAAGCTGTTAAACTTCTCTTTCAAGGCCCTGCCGCTCTGATACCAATTGTTAGAAAGTAAAGTCCACCAAAATAATTGAGAGGGGGGGGGGGGGTGAATCAGTTATCTGATAATTATAAATTTTATCATCTTCAACAACATTAAACCATATAAGCAATATAATTACCAACCATAGGAAGATATTCATACACAATTACACAATAACACAAGATATGTTGACTAGGGAACCTCTTGATCAAAGAGTAAACCCCGGTGGGAATGATGCCCACAAAAGATGCACTAATATGAATATTCCTTGTGAAAGGATGGACTTTGTTAGGAGTCTTATGAAATACATTCAGTACATATAAATCCCTGTTAGGAGATTTTGAATCCCTGTTAAAAGATTCTAACCCTGTTAAGAGTTATGGAAGACAGAAGGACCCACTACCCAAAGAGCTTTAGGGTAAGATCACTAAACTCATTGTCCAAATAATCTTTTCATTATTCAATAGAATAATATGTTACCTCTTCTCTGACTGTGCCAAACTGCACTCACTGCTAAATCAGATCTCAATTTTAGATCTTTGTACTTCGCCTTCCTTCACAATTTCACTCTCATACTTAGCTCTTTTCTTCACTTCATGCATACCACATCACACATCATCACTACAAAAAGGAAAAAAAATCCTTCCTTTATACCACACTCAAATAATTACAAATGAGTCAACGCACAATTACAAAATAAAAGTTTCCACATGCTACACCAAAATTACATAAAATTATCGGCTTCCAAATACAATAAATCTTCACTCATGTGACTTCGAAGTTTGTGCTATCATCAAAATCACTATCAATGTGTCTCTAACTTCCCTTTAACTATGAAAAGCTATATTCCATCCCAATTAGAAGATATCATCCAATTTCTAAAAACCGCTACCCAGGAACACTCTCTGAATACTGCTTCCACCAAAATGCTCATAACTTTCATGAATAAAAGAATTACTATCTATGCTCTTAACCATAAACATATAACATATCAAAGAGTATATCCTCAACTTCACATAGCTCCAACTACAATATACCACATGCGCTAATCAAAACACTATCTGCTTCTCTGCAAGTCTTTGATAAAACACTGTGTTGACATGAATGACAATCATAGTCATGAATGCAACAAAAAATGCTACAGAATTGGTGCCAAAAACTTTATCATTCATTCCTAATAAAATCTTCCTTACTTTGAGGTTTGTGATATAACTTCAACCTGTGAGATTTTACTAATAATTTGAATAGAACTGGATCAACTGTGGAAAACTGGAGTGCGCCATTTGGAAAGACTATTATAATCCCATATGGTCCTAACCACCTAGTTTGGAATTTTCTTGGATTATGCTGATACCTTGAGTCATAGAGGAGTGCCCAGTCACCAACAAAAAATATTTTATCCTTAACATGCTTGTCATGCCATTGCTTGTGCTAGTTTTGTATCAATTATGTGTTGTGCAGGATAGATTTATGCCATTCATCAAGACAATTCAAGCTCAATATCTATTCTTGTTGTGCTGTAGTGAGATCCATACCAAGATTAAGATTTTTTCTTAGTTTCTTATGTTCGAATTCAATAGGCATAATTGTAGATCGACCATATACAAGCTCAAAGGGTGTGAAATCGGTTGTAGATTTCCAAGTAGTTCGGTAGGCCCAAAAAATTTTTGGAAGTCATGTGGCCCAATCTTTCTTATGGATGGCTACTGTTTCAATGAGAATAGAATCCAACTCCTAATTGGTAACTTCTACTACCCATTAGCTTGAGGGTGATAAGGTGAGGATTTACCATGCCTTATATTATACTCCTCCATTAGGGTAGCTATCAAATTGGAAGTAAACTGAGGACCTTGATCATATTGGAGTTCCCTAGGTACCCTAAATCTTGTGAATATGAAATCATAAAGGAATTTTGTAACATTTTTATCCCTTGGGTGCTTCATAGGTTTAGCCTCAGCCCACTTGGTAACATAGTTAGTACATATAAGGATATAGGACTTACCTTATGAAGATGGCTCAATAGGGCCAATGAAGTCAATTCCCCATTTATCAAAGGGTGCAACAATTACCTATGGCTACAAGGGAATTTCATCTATCTTAGTAGGTCATCCCATGCATTGGAATTTGTCACACTTTTTGGTGTACTGAGCAACATCTTTGTGTAAACTGGGCCAATAGTAACCTATAGTCAAGATCTTCAGTGCTATTCTTTTGGCAGCAAAATGTCCACCACAAGGTTCATCATGACATGCCTTAAGGATATCATATGTTTCATCCTCCCTTATGCATCTTCTATTTAATTGATCAGGACCAGTATAAAACATGAATCCAGAAATCCATGAATAATTAAAGCTCTTTTCAGCCAACAGACTTCTTTCTTTTGCAGAGAAATGAGCGGGTGTCTTACCAGTGGTGAGATAATTGGCAATATCAGCATACCATGGATTGTGTGTAGAAAGTAGAAAGAGGTTCTCATCAAGAAAACTATCATCAATGGCTACAGGATCATCAGGGACATGCAACCTAGAAAGAAAATCAGCTACCACATTGGCCCTACCAGGCTTGTCAAGTATGGTGATGTTGAATTCTTGCATAAGGAGAAACCAGTGAGCTAGTCATCCAAAGATTGCAAGCTTGTTCATGAGATACTTAATAGAAAAATGATCAGTATGCACATAGATCTCATATCCAGTAATGTGGTGTCTTAATTTATTCAGGGCATAGATGATTGCAAGAAGTTCCTTTTCAATGAGAGTGTAATTAAACTCAACACCTTGCAAATTTTTACTAATAAAGTAAATGGCATGCTCAACAGAGTCCACCTTCTGACCAAGGAAAACACCAATAGCATAATCTGATGCATCAATATGAATGTGAAAAGGCAAGCCCCAATTAGGTCCTCTCAACATGGGAGCTATGGTGAGAACTTCCTTAAGTAGTAGGAATGACTTTGCACACTCAGAGTCCCAAGAAAATTCAACATTCTTCTTGAGCAAGTTATACAGGGGTGCTACAAGCTGACTAAAATCCTTTATGAACCTTCTATAATACCTGACATGTCCAAGAAAACTCCACACATCTTTTTGTTTTGCTGGGATAGGCAATGTGCCAATCACTTCAATCTTGGCAGGGTCCACTTGAATGCCTTTGGAAGATATGAAATTCCCTAAGACAATCCCTTCTTCCATCATCATGAAGCATTTCTCACTATTGAGAGAAAGGTTGTAATCATGGAATCTTTGAAGAAATTTTTCCAAGTTTTCCTTAGCCTTATCAAAAGTATGCCCATATGTGGTAAAGTCATCCATGTAAATCTCCATGCAATCAACAAAGATATTAGAGAATATACTTATCACAGCTCACTGGAAAGTGGCAGGAGCATTACACAACTTGAAAGGTAACACTAAATAGGCAAATGTTCCCCATGGGCATGTGAACATTATCTTCTGCTGGTCCTCAGGTGCTATCTATATCTGATTATAGCCACTAAATCCATCTAGAAAAGAGAAGTATTTCTTACTAGCCAAGTTATCAAGGACTTGGTCTATGAACAACAATGGAAAGTGGTCCTTCTTAGTAGCTAAGTTATGTTCCCTATAGTCAACACAAACTCTCCACTTCCCTCCTTTCTTGGGTATTATAACAAGAGGGGGGACCCACTGACTATTAGAGATGGGATAAATGAAGCCAACATTTAACAACTTCTACAACTCATTCTTAACTATATCCCTTAGAGCTGGATTAACCCTTCTTTGAGATTGACAAATAGGTTTGAATTCAAGACTGATATAGATTTTGTGAGTGTAGAGTTTAGGATCTAGGCCTTTCATGTCAGTATAATCCCAAGAGAAAGCTTGTTGATGCTCTTGTAGAAGCTGCAAGACAAATTTCTTCTAAGAGAGTGAATAAGCACTGCTCAAATTTAATTCCCATCCTACACTAACCTCTAGCTTAATGACCTTGTCTACCATATATAACTGAGCAACTAGAAAAGACTCCATCTCATGAGGTAATAATGTATGAAGGAATTGTGAAGTTTCTAAATACTATGGAGCATTTGGAGGTGGTAACAAAGTTTCCAGAACACAGTCCACTTGGGGACACATTTAGGAGTGCACTCCATACTCATTCATGATAATAGAGGAAATGATCTCATCTTCTCCCCTAGAGGCTACAAATGTCTCCCTAGATATCATCATTAACTAGTGGATTGAATTGACCTTTGGTTCAGTATCACCCAAGTCTGGCCAAACTATCTAGTCATCTTCCAATAAAGGTTGAGCTGGAGAATATAGAGTCAGATTCTTGGTGTTGACTCCATTGGATATAGTCATTTTTCTTTACCAACAAGCTATATAAGCATCCACAGTAGCCAACCATGGCTTGCCTAGAATTATTGGATACCCTCCCATGTTAGCCTTTGGAGAGAGGACAACAAAGTCAATCAGATACTCCCAAGAATTCAAGGTTACTATGACATCCTCTACCATTCCATCAGGTGTAATTGTGGAACTATCAGTAAGTTGAAGGATGGTTGGGGTTTCCCTAAGACCAATGATATGAAACTAAGACATTACTTCCTTGGTCATGACATATATGGAGGCACCTAAATCAACTAGAGCATTTTGAACTTGTATTCCTTGAATAGTGACTGTAACCATAGGGCTACTAGGATCAGAATACTTTGGAATTATTAATTTCTCCAACGTTAGGTCAGATAACTATCCTAGGACATGTATGGTTTTGGGATCCTTTTTCTTCCTCTTGGGCTATTTTATACAGGCTTCCTTGATGGATTTAGTAAATGCAAGTACTTCCTTTATGGCATCTAATAGGGGTATTTTAACTATCATTTGCTTTAGCTGGGTAAGCAAGTCCAATGCTACTTAGTTCTCGACTGGTTTAGCTTGTTCCTCCAATCAATGAGGAAATGGGGGTCCTTGAGCTGCAAGAGAGGCAAGGTGTATTGGCACCTTAGTTGGTTCTACCGAGGCATCCTCAACTTCAATGATGATAGGCTGCTATGGTGAAGAAAGGGTTGTGCTTGATCTTAATTAGATATTAATCAAGGAAATAGCATAGCTCTATTATTGTGCTATGGGCTTAGTACTATTGGAATTAGGGGTAGACTAAGTAGGTAGTTGAGTCTATTTAGGGGAAGTAGTGTTGGATGTAGGAGGAGGCATTAAAGCCTATTGCTGAGGTGGTGGCATCAAAGCTTGCTAGCCTGATTGGTTCATCCAATTGTGTGGTTGTTTCCACCCTTTTTGAGGCTATTGCCAAGGTTGCTAAGGTTGTTTCCAACCATGCTCAGGCTTCTACCAACCCTACTCAGGCTTCTGCCAACCTTGCTAAGGTTGTTGCCAACCTTGCTAAGGTTGCTGCCAACTATTATACCCACTGAAACTACTATGCTGCTGATTTTTCCATGCATTATTACTATTAAAATTTTGAAGAGAATCTTGGGGAATACCTGGTCTTTGAGCCCATGGTCACCTCTAGGAAACGTAAAGTACCTCTCTATTTTCATCAATGGCCTTAAAATCAATGGACATAGGTTGGGACTCCAGGCTTGCAACATATTTGCACCGACAATTCTCTTTCTTCTCCCTATAGTGTGGATAGTATTTGGCTAGCATAGCATCAACTTCATCTTTCTTTCTTCTCACCTGCATGGTATCTAGCTGTGTTGCAACATCATTGATGATGTATTGCTTAAAGTTAGACAACAAATTAGATAGCTCCATTTTTTATACTCCTGAACCACCATTGGAATTTTGCGGTAAATCTATCAATCCTCTTCCCTTCTTGACTATAGCTCTAGAATAGCTCACACATATATCCTTTATCTCAGCCCAAGATTTCTAAGTAATATCACCTCTTGCCATGAGGTTGAGGGCCTCTATACTTCCATCACTCACACCTTTCAGAAAAAGATGTTTCTAGGATTCCGCATACAGATTATGCTGTGTATTGTGCTGCAGGTTGAACATGAACTTGGAGACATAATCCTCTAGGGTTTCATCATCTCTCTGAGACATTTTAAAAATGTCATCTCCTTTTAGGTCTCTTCCTCTGCAATAGTCCTTGTACTTTGTAAGAAACAAATTTCTCATCCCAGGCCAATCTTGTACAGTGTTGGAACCCAGGCTCATGAACCATCACAAAGAAGCTTCCCTCAAGGTAGAGGGAAATGACTTCAGCTTATGAGCGTTAGTTGAGCAATCATAGCTCCTACAGAGTATGTCAAATTCAAAGAGAAATGTCTCAGGATCTTCTATGATGAGGCCATAAAATTTTGGAAGCACAGCAGAAGGTATATTCTTTAGGTTTTGGTTAACTTGCTGATTATGAATACGAAAAGGGAAGGTAGGATGGGCTATTATTGGTTGATTTTCAGGTTCAAAAAATAGGTCATTCAAATGGTATGATTCCTCTGAGGTTGTAGGTGAAGGAAATTATTCATAGGAATCCACAAATACATTCTCAAATGGTTCTTCTTCTTGTATGTTCTCAGCATGGGATTCTTCAGATACTTGATTAAAAACCTCAAATAGTTCTACTTGGATAATATTAGGAAGGAATCTCCCAAGATTATCTCTACATCTATGCATACAAATAATGTAGAATGCAAACTAACTTAATGAATTTTGGGTTAAACTAAATTGACACCATCCCCGACAACGACACCAAAAATGGTTGGTAAGAATAATACTCTAGTAACTTCAAGGATTGGACACCCTTAAATAGTGATTCATTGCTTAAACTTATCACATGTCTACTTGAAATATTAGACTAGACTTCATTAAATGTATCAATCTAGGAACCTAAACTTGAGATGGTGGCTGCGAGGTCTATGCTTTAGTTCTCTTCAAAAGTCATCACTACTAAAGTAAAGGTATTTCTGTAGGAAATTTATACTAAGAACTGAAACTATAACTTAACTCACAACTTGAAGGAAATGCTCAGTGGTAAACTAATAATGCTTCGAAAGTAAACCTATGCTGCAGGAAACAACTGATGGTTCTGCTACCAATGGCTATAGGAGAAAAAATGCTTATCAACTTCAAAGAAATTTAACTAAGTCCTACTCAAACATGACCATGGAATTCACCTCCCGCATGGGCCCCACTGAAGTGTGAATGGATTTAAAACTCAGATGTTGAAATCTAGAACTATCATATATTCATTAACAAAACACAAGTACAAAATAGAATATAAAAGTGTATTCACTTTGTTGCTGGATTACAATATAAACTACTCAAAAAAACATCTAACTAACTCAAAATCATAAGTTCTAGCTTATTTAAAAGCAATTGAGAAAATAGTTTTGATGCATAGCAGTAGTCAAAGTGTTATCAGGGCTCTTGATTAGAGATATATTTACCATGTCCATATATATTAAGAGCATTTGATATTTGTATATGTTACAATATAGTTAATATTACCAATCGGTCATGAAGGGTCATGACCCTACGTAGCATAAGCTGCGTATGGTCATGGCTCTTCACTTGACATGACTATTCAAAGGATATAAATGCATATCAATGGCTGGTGAAAAGATCAATCACAACGGTAATCTATTTTAGTACAACACTCATATATATTCTCTATAGGACGATTTGATTTTTCAACATGGTATCAGAGCCTAAACTATATGAGAATAAAATATATCTATTCATGGAGTATGGATGAGATGGATGAGGAATGAAGGATTATCAATATATATTTCTATGGGAGGGTTTATAAACCTTTGTTGGAATATTATAATATGCATCTCATGGTTTGGCTGGGAAATGGCTAAATGGAAGTGATATTAATCATGTTTGCAATTGAAAATTACAAGAAAGTTGACTATACACAGGATGGGAACATCAGATAGAAAGGAGGAGCCTAGTAAGAGATTTGGAGAGGGGATAGTCAACAACACAATTTCCCGATGGACATAGGTATCTCTAGACTTCTTGATTGGTCATTTTCTATTCTATGTGATCATCCATATTGTGAAGACAAGTATGTTTTAGTGAAAATGTTCTTGAGAATAAATGGGGATACTACAAGTGAACTATGTTGCAAGATTTAACATCTGATCTCGAAGATTTCCTATCAGTAATTGTCAAGCATGGCAATAAAAATCCACACATCAAATACCAAATATAATCAATGGTCAAGGCTCATAGTTTGGTAATAAAACAACCATAATCATAGAGGAGTTGAGTCAATAATAAATTGAGTGAATATAAGGAGATTCTAATCATAATGTGTTAATCATTAAATAGATCATGATGATAATGCTAAAGAGACAAGGGTTTAGGATTGATACAGTAAGAAATCAATGCGGATGTTAAAAGATAAGACATTTCCAGCATATGAATAGGCTGGATCAATAGTGGAGCATCTGTACATCTATAAGAGTGACCCATGATGTTGCGAGTTGACTAGACTAATCAGTGACTAGTAACCACACAAGATAATCTATATTAGAAAATAACAATTAGTAAAGGCTAATTGTTAGACATAAAATTAATCAATCATATATGAAAGGAGGCAATTGTTATGAAGGATAAGGAATGCAGTGATTAGTAATGGAGTGGTGGGAACCAAGAACAAGAGAGATGTCTTTTGTATCGTGTCTTATCATTCCAATCACAAAGTATATAAAGATATTTCCTCATCATTGGAACAAGACCATCAGAAATAATATTGGAAACTTATCTCTTCAATTATCCCTGTGTGGATCTATTTAAGGGAACCTTCATCTCTTAAAATAGTCCGATCAGCATAAGAATCACTCTTGTTATATCTCCAGACCAATTTTTGTGATAGTATATACTTGCATATTAATATCCCACCCTCCTATATTCACAAATTATATTATCTCATGTGAAGTGTTTTCAGATAAATATATATAGTTATGACTAAAGAGAAGCTCTATTTAAAATATTTATACTACCTCAACTGAGTTGTGGAAGATAGATCATAGGATCATATCAGGAAAAATGTTTAGTCATATCATAATTGTAGAATAACTATTGTCATATTATTTTATGAGACTATTGCTAAAGCCCTAAAGTATTTTTAGTGGAAGCTTATTGCTATTGCAAATATAAAATGTGAAGAGGAATATTAAGGCGACCTTGCCATGAATAGAAAATATTGTTGTGGGCCAAGAAATTCAATGCGTAGCTATCATTCTTCTAGGGATAATCAATACTAGTGCTTGTAGATTATTTCCAGCATGGGCTCTGACATCAAAGGTTTAATTATCCTTGGCAAACATTACAATGTCAACTCCACAAAGTCAACAAATAAACTGAAAAATAGTTTGCCTGAGAAAGTTATCCATAGATGACTCCAAAGAAGGATGACCTCCATATCTTTGTCATATCATTTTTTTTAGACAACCAAATGCAATTGTACCCATGTCAGAATATTCATTGATGTTGTCACCAGAGAGTTATGTTGGTCATGAGCTCTATGCAGTTAATAACATATCGGGCATTATTTGACGGGCATTGTCTATAATTAGACAAAATTTACACATGGTTCACATCTATCATTTTTCTTTGTGGGAATCCTGCAAGCACATCCCAACATACAACTGTATTAAGCCATATCCACATTATGGTGGACTCAAATCTGAGTAATGTGATCACCTGCTAGTTTCATTCCTTACATGAAAGAGAAATTGGATACCATCTGCATTTCAATATTGGACTCAACATCAGGTATTTGTATTGACATTGTTTGCAATAAGATGAACATGTTAGCGATGATGAGGAAAATCAAGGATGTTGATGTACAGATAAGTATTACATTTATCTACTCATTGTAGTCTCTCTTATTTTTATTTCTATATGTACTATAAGAGCTATTTGCCTTGATCTTTTTTAGGGATACTCCTACAGGAAAAAAGAAGATTGATATTAGATTTAGAGGGAGTCTAACATATTTAGAAAGGTCAAGAAGTTGGCTAAGGAAATTGATGATTTAGTCAACTTGTGACAAACTCGATCATATTTATTGAGTGAGAGTTCACTATTGAAGGTAAAACAATTCTAAGATTATAGTAGTGGGAACTCGTGGATAAAATCACCTATGAGATGCACATGGATAGAATTTATGATTACGGCATTCCGTACATCATGATAAACATCATACTAGAGATATTTATTATCTTCCCTCAAGTCCAAGATGGAGTGTTAATGTTGTGGCCTTGGAAAAGATTATGCTAGCTGATCTGTAACCTTGTGACTATTCAGATTATTCATATTGGTTCTCTCAGGAAGGAAGGTATGAAGTGGCATCTTGTAGTGACACTTAGTTGAGTATATAAACAAGGTATGCCTTCATGATAGAGGGAGAAGTTAAAGGATATTCATCAATAGACATCTGAGGATCTTGATTCAAAGGAAGTAGACCATGTTTTGTTGGTTCTCTAGTAATCAAGAAATTTTAGCAGAGAATTATGATTATTACCATGTGAGAAGGCTACATGTTAGAGGGAGAAGCTAGAAGATCAAATTAAGTTGGCACCCCATGATCTTGGTCACACAAATTCAGAGGGAGTGTACCATGTCAAGATGGTGTATACTTTGTAAGCTCATAATTCACCAAGACTATGGTTTATACTTTGTAAGCTCAGAATTCAGTGGAGAACAAACAACTGATATTCTCACCAAACCCCTTGCTAGAAAGGAGATTGTGTACTTTCAGATAACCTTGATATGTTGAGGAGTAAAGCCTTAGCTGAAAAGAAGGTTTTAGCTTCTATGATCCATCATTTTGTATATTAAATGATTCTTGTCTTTGATAGACAAGTCTAAGGTGGAAGTCTTGGTTTCCACTCTCTGGGATGAGCCATAGTTGATCCACCCTCTGAGAAGAGTCAAGGTGGATGTCATATGTGTGACTTTATGGACCCATTCTTTTTGTGTTTATGCTTCTATGGTTGTTTAGTTTCATCAGATATGTAATGAAAGGTGATGATCTTTCATGGACATATATATTCAAAAGGTAATCTTTGTAAGGTGATGATCTTGCAAATGATAGGCCTATTATTATGACAATTTTATTCCAAATACACTGAAAGTCATTGATAAAAAATGCATTATGATTACTCTAGATATTTTTTTGGACAATTAGAGATCATAATATATGTTATGATAGTGTTCATAACATGGTGATTGTAGTTATTTGACAAGTCACTATTTCTGAGTGTTAAAGTTAGATAATGTGTTGTGTGTAGATATCCTTAATACTGATATCTCATAAAAGTTTTGTCACTTCTCCCTTGCTAAGAGGGAGTGTTGATGTATAGCAGTAGTCAAAGTGTTATCAGGGCTCTTAATTATAGATATATTTACCATTTCCATATATATTAAGAGCATTTGATATTTGTATATGTTACAATATAGTTAATATTACCAATCGGTCATGAAGGGTCATGACCCTACATAGCATAAGCCATGTATGGTCATGGCTCTTCACTTAACATGACTATTCAAAGGATATAAATGCATATTGATTTCTAGTGAAAAGATCAATCACAATGGTAATCTATTTCAGTACAACAGTCATATATATTCTCTATAGGACGATCTAATTTTTCAACAAACATAACACCTAAAAACTAGGTCCTTCATTACATAGCATAACAAATTCAGTTATAGGAATGAAAACATCATATATGAAAAAGGATAAACCATATTTAGTGCCTCAAGAATATAGGAACACTGGTAACTAGATTGACCCGGTCTGTGTTATCAACCGCAAGGTTATGGAAGTAGTGGAGCCATGATAAATTTTGGAAATAGTTATTCACCTTGAAGAGCCACTTCATCTTTGAGTCCTTACTCCTTGCTGACTTATTCTTCTCCTGCAAAAGGTTAGCATAACAAAATCTGCACACAAATCTAAGGAAAATATTTATAATAAGTTTCCCTACTTTAACGCATCCTTGTCACATGGCTGCAGGAACACTACCCATTAACACTAGAGAAGAGAAATACCAGATTTTCATCATAATATCCATTAGACTATATATATATTCAGTATTTTCCTTTAGTATCAAAAGTATCAAACATACACATGGCTAAAGCATATAAACATAAAATTCTGCATAATGTTTATGAAAACCATAAGATATTTCAGTCTAGACTTAATAAATCATAAACAAAACAACCCATAAACTAGACTCATCACATAGGAATGAGACAAGATAGCTCGGGATGAAAAAAATCTACAAAACTATCTAAATCAGATTAGACACAATAGCACACAAATAAGTTGAAAGAAAGAAGGGCTCTGGAACTCCAAGATTTCTCTAACAAAGCCAATATATTATACTCAATAAGAGAAATACAGACAAGGGAAAGGCTTGAGGGCAGATAAAATGCCATGAAGAACCTCTATTAAATCCAATAAATTAATGAAAGATTACAGACTGTAGAAGCCAAAGGGTAGAAAGAATGCCACGGATAACTTCTAAGAAAGGAAAAATCTCTCCGTAACAAAGCTCCAAAAGACTAATATATACATCTCCCTTGCATGCAGGCAGGAGTCAAGTTTTTAGGGTTACATAGATTTTCATATAATAACAAAAACCCTAACTCTATCATTTCTGATCATAAATGCATCCTTGAAATATCCTAGCTGATCAGATATATGCTTGCATGCCTCTCCAATCACCATAACTCTCTCTGAAAGGTTGGCTGATCTATCTACTTCTCTGCAAGTCAAGGTTGCCATGAATGCTCAAATTAGATCTGTTATAGATATTTTGAATTTAAAAGTATAAATGGTCACAAGTGGCACCAACCCTCCTTATTCATTAGTGGCTGATATTTAAACTGACATGGCTCCCCAAGAAGCAAGAATTAGGCTAGGATGACTGCCTAGATCTTCACATCATTCTTCTAACTGCAACCATCCTAGAGAAATCAATTCTGAGCTACCCCCTTTGTTGTTCATGGCTCACTGCAACAAACCGACATGAAACCTTGCAGAAAGATTCAAATGTCAGCCTCAATGGCTAATTGACCAAATTTTAAAATGTGACCATCGATCTTGTATTTTCCTAGTAGATCGGACATTCCTTATAATCCATCAATAGCCATAAGCCCCTTTGAAAAGTCTACGACCACATCACCACCTCTCGGCCAATAAAAAATGAACACCTCAGCATGACTAGCACCCCGAATCCACCGCTCTACTCACCTTTCCATTGAACGGATGTTGCAATGCTATGAAGGATAAACCTTGAGCACTTTTTCATAGTGGCAATGCAACAACCATAGATATCAATCGAACCTTAACCTGCCGAGTGACCTAACCGCCAGAAGAAACATAACTGCTCATCGGATTGCTAAAGGCTAAGGCACAAACCATAAGGGTTGTACAAACATGTGACTAAGGAAAATGCTGGGTCACTGAATGAAAAGTACTTAACCACTAGAAACAAGAGACCTCGTGAACACACAGTCGCCCAATCACCAATTAAAAACTTAATCGCTTGGGAAACTAGAGATCAGGGAATTGAACAATCATGAAGAACTGGGACCCACTGAGTCACAACATCACACATAGGAAAAGATGACACTGGATAAGAACTATGAAGCAGTGAAAGGTTGAAAGAAAACAGGATTTTCTTTTAAACCTAAAAGGCATCAGAGAAAAAAAAAACATCAAGGGTTTTTACGCTTGGACAAAAGGGTGACAAGGAAATAGAAAACATCATGGTTTTTATGGCTGAGACAACTTTATGAAAACCACCTAATATAAAGACAACTATTTCCCACAGACCTTCAAAACTTGAATATCTCACTATTTTTTTTTGATTAAGTAGTTGTGATCAGAACTAGAGCTTAGTGACATAATGAACAATCCAAGGCTGAGGGCACAAGCCATGGAACCTTGCAGAAATTCTTCACAAGCCAAAAGAAGATTGTAGGTAGACAAGGCAACAAAAGGTGATGGGAAACACAACCAAGACTAGAAAATTATAATGTCTCTCTCACAAGCTGGGCTTTACCCTTGTGGGAGCCTCATTTCACTCCACCTGTGGCCAAAATTGTGTGATAGGAAGTTTTTGGGTAACACTTACCTTATGGAGATACAAAATGTGAAGGTGGAGGAAATCAAACATCTCTTATACCTACCTCTGCAATCTCCTTCATAACTCCTTTGTGTACATTGTAACATGAACTTCTCTTTGATGAATCCTAGTTAAAACCCTATCATTCACCCCATATGTTAGTATTATTATTAAATCTAACATTTTTCAACTTTAGATTTTGGAATACTATTATTTACATGAAAAAAAGACAATATCTAGAGGATTAGATTTTTTATTTCCATCTACTCCTTTTGATGATGTTGTCTAGGTCAAGGCATTAATTGTAACACCCCTACCAGGGAACCTAGAAGGACAAGGCTTCTAAACACTTAAGTTTCCAAAAAAAAAATTACATCAAGCTTGAAGTGCATTTTATTATTACTTAACTCACAAAAGCATAAATAACATATTCTTTTTACATCCTAATGATATCCATTGGGAATTACATCAATCTAGTTCCCCCAAAGGTTTCCTAATGTTGTTACTTAAACAAATTTATCTTCTAATCAACTCATTCATTAAGATATCCTTTAACTTAAGAACTTTCATTATTCTTGATTCATTTTAGTGCACCAAACAAATATTCCTAGTTTGATCTTCTCCATAATCATAAATTATCCATCTATTATAACTAATCATTTTACTAAGATTACTATCTCATTTCCTTACTATAAAAAATGTGTACCAAAAAAATGTGTACTAAAAAGTGAGGTCACTTCTATAAACCATTACACTTGAGGGAATCCATGAAAAAAGAGATCTCAAGAAGTATTTTTTAGCTTCCTATCTATGACGTGTAATAACCATATAGATATTATGGATCATGGCTCTCAAATGAACCTTAAAGAAAGACCCTTGAAAGGTGCACCATAAAATGGAAGATTAAAATGATAATGAAAAGTAGATCTAAGATGAAATGAAAGATCTAAGCTAAAATAATGTGTAAGAAATGCAAAGAAAAGTAGATCTAAAATGAGATACAAGATCAAACTAAAATGTTATGTAAGAATGCAAGAAAAGTAGATCAAAGATGAGATGGATTGAGCTAGATGGAAGAAATAAAATGACAATGATATTGAAATGCTTCAATATGAAATATCTAAGAATGTCAAAATTGCAATACTCCAAGATTCCAATATGCTAAGATGCCAAGACTCCAAGAACCTACAATAAGATTTCAAATATCTCAAGAAGCTAAGAATTCTATGGGGATGGGATCTCAGGAATGAGGAGAGAGCCTCCTTTTAAATGAATTTAGAAATGAACGAATGGTCAAGATTAAGAGGAAAAAAGAAATGAGCAATGGTGGAGATTAAATCTTGGTTAATCCATGTGCTCAAGATTCTCCAGAGGCAAAATCAATGGACATGATTAAGAGGCAAAATAATGAGTGGTCGAGTTAAAGAGGAAAAAGCCTTTTTTTAAAATTCAAGAGATTATATCTCATTGGAAAGTGCACTTTTATTTTTATTTTATTATTTATTATTTTTAGCAAAGTGGTTGCCATTATTTAATTAAAAGGGGACACATTATTTTAATTAAATGTGGCTTAGGATAAAGTGATTTTATTATTTAATTAAAATATTTTTTAATTAATTAAAAGGGAGCATGTTCTCTTAATTAAATAAAGCTTAGGATAAAGTTGTCAAACTTTAGGATATAATCAAATAAATGATAAAATGATGATTTGATCAAGAAATAAGAGATTAAATAAATATGCAAAATTGATTAAGCACAAGATTTAGTCTAGTATTTAAATTTTAATGTTAGAGTGAGGATCAAAGTTTACTAGACCATTTTTAGGTGATTACATTTTCCCCTCTTTGCTAATGTGTGAGCAATCTGGGAACACATTGAGTCAAAGATTGATGGTGTCAAGGTAATTGATAGAGATTTGACTCCAAACTTGATCGAACAAAGCATAAAGAGACAACGAATCCTGAACTTGATTGAATCATAAATAGAAAAGATAGCAAGATACTTGATAAAGATATGACTCTAAACTTGATCAAATGAAGCACAAAAAGGAAAATAATCCCAAACATGATTGAATGAAAAATAGAAAACATACCAAGACTCCAATGTACATTTGAAGTGAAACTGAATACTGAAACAAAGATTGAAAGACAAGACAATAATATAGAAGAACTAGTTTGCAAATTTGAAAGATAGATTATTCCTACCCCCTTAGGATCGAAAGAGAAATAAGGTAGAGGATATGAAAAATTGAGATAGATTTGATCAAATCAAGATAAGGTTCAAGATGATCCATTAAGCACACAAGACCAAGTTTGACCACCAAGTGATAAAAATTTTCCCTAGTTTGAATAAGGTTGACCAGAAATGTATAACATTAGCATTAGGTCAAAGAAGAGATTATGAAGAAAATATGATCAATGTTTGCCTCAAAGGATGAAAATGATAAACCTGAAAAGAACAAAAAAATGAACTTGAATTTAGGTTTCGATCTTGAAAATGAATTGAGAATGCTAAAAAAGGATGACCAAAGTGGTTTGATAATGATGAAGGAGGCTCTCTCCTAACTCATATGCAAACTAAAATGAACCCTAAAAATGTAAACTATTATGAAGATGCAAAGTGCAACTTGCAAGATTCAATAAATAGGTCCTTATTTTTATCATTGAGCCTTATTAAGGGACATCACAAGATCATACAACCATCACTAGTGCAAATGCCACTATGAAGATATGAATACAATCTATATATGATATAATGTAGGAAACACATGTAAGCACCAAAGCATAAGGGCCAAGATGACCTAAACACATGATGTAGGAGCATCCTGGGTGTAAGAGCAATCTTACATCACCCAAAAATATTTCTATTTTTGTATTCAATAAGAGCTATCTTGTGCAAAGTTGCTATTCATGGGAACTTGCTATTTTTAGTAAGTTGGTCATATGATCTTAGAATGTTTTGATTTTACATGTGGAGGTTCATCTCAATCATATCAACCTACCAGTAAAGTTTCATGGCTAGATCAGGTCTAGTTTTGAAGATATTAAAGATTTTCAGTATTGGCAGCAAGGTACAAAAATTTTTAACTCAGTTTTGAAGGATTTAGAGGCCTCAGATGAGGTCAAAAATTTGGGTGACAGGCGCTTGCATGAGTCAAGCCTGTAGAGCACTTTGTGGCCTTTCTGAAATGGGGTTATAATAGTCAATTGGGTCAACTAGTGATGACTTATGGTCTCTGGAAGTTGGGCCACCTGAAATGGTGAAAAATAATTTTCCTCCAAAATTTTTGTTCGGGTTTCAAAAGTTATTTTGAGCTGACTTTGATGTAATAAATTGAAGAATAAAATAATTCTAAGTTTGGTCGGCCCTAAGGGCTAAATTTCTAGAACCTTCTAGGGTAATGGAAAATGCCTATATAAAGAAGGCCCGTAGTGTTGTCTAGGGCAGTTCTGAGTAGTAGATTTGGGTATTGATTCGAGGCTTTGTCCTACAAAATATTGTAAGGGAATGCCCATGTGGCTTTGCATATTGTAATTCTGAAAGTTTTTAATTCCACATTTGTGGAGATAATAAGAAGCCAATTTTCTATTCTTGCATATTGTTGTTGTTGTTTCTCTATTTTTGTTATGTGTTTGTGGTATTAAGGGGAGCACCCTTCATCAAGTGGTATCAGAGCTATAGTTCCTGAGCATGTAAATAGATTGTCGACTGTGAGGCAGTTTACACCAGGACCGTGGTTAGGGTTTTAGCGCGCATCGTGAAAATGCCTCCATGAAGGGAATGTGGCGGAAGAGCTGGTGTTGTAACACCTAAGGTTAGAGCACTCCAGAGACAAGTGGGAGCATTGCAAGAAGAGATTCACAGAGGAATGAATCTTAATGTCAGAGATGAAAGTGAGGATGAAGCCGAAGAAGAAGATCAAGATGGGGAAGTCAAAGTTGTGAACCAGGAGGAAGAAAGACTTTTTTTGGCCATTTCCAAGATTGGGAAAAGACCTAAGATTGAGGTTCCTGCATTTTCAAGAAATCTTAACCCAGAGGAGTTGATCGATTGGATTAATGAATGTGAAGAATATTTTGAGTATGAAGATATTGACGATCTTGATAGGGTCACGCGAAGGCCAGACTAAAAGGTCATGCAAAGATCTAGTGGTAAGAGATTCAATTAGAGTGAAATAGAAGAGGGAAAGATAAAATCACAAGATGGGATCAGATGGTGGATAAATTGAAGTGACAGTTCATCCCTGTTGATTATGAGCTTGACCTACTGAAGAAAATGCAAATTTTGAAGCAAGCGGGATGATCTGTTCAGGAGTATACAGAGGAGTTCTATCGAATCCTCATCAGAACAAGCCATGCGAAAGCTGATAAGGAGAAAGTTGGTCATTACTATATGGTGCAAAAGTGACCACACTTCTATGAACCATTACATGAAAGGTTTCTCAACAATGAGGCCTCACAAAGTGACTCATAGCTCTTTATGCATGGAGTTGCAAGGGACTTTGATAAATTTGCTCTCAGCTAGAGCTACAAACTAGTGACCTTGCTAGTCAACCATACAATGAGAGATTCACAATGAAGACAAGGGAAACAATGCCAATATCCCCAAATGGAATCAAGGTATGAAAATGCAATGCAAATCTAAATGATGATGCAAAATAGTCTATGAAATGACAATGCAAATTAAACTAAGAAAGGAAATAGCAATGGATTACAATTCCCCTAATTAAGCTATGTGAAGCTAATCTATTGCATATAAGGAAACTAAGCTAATATGCCATGATTATGCAACTATACAAAGGAAATATGCAACTAAATGGGATGCAAAAATGAAAAGAAAGTCTTCAAAACTTGATGTAGAATGTCTTCAATAAGCTCTAAATAACCTAGAAAACCTGCAGCATAACATTAGCATAAAAGAGATAGATGCAAATGAGGAAGGGAGCCCTCCTTTTATAGAAAATGAGGTAAAATGGACCATTGAGATTAAGAGGCAAAAGACTTAATCAAAGGTGGAGAAAAATGGAAGCTTGATCCTTGTGCACAAATATCCTCCAATGAGGAAATAAGAGTTGACTTTTGTGTCCACATGAGACAAAAAGTACTTTTTCACTTTTTATAAAATAAGAATAATGCTTTATTTGTGTAACTTATGATAAGAGGAAAAGGTGGGGCTTTTTATTTAATCAAAAGGGGAGGAAATATTCCTTTTAATTAAATAAAAACTTAGGATATAGTGGTTAGCCCATAGGATAAAAATCCAATATATGATCGAAATTAAGACTTGATTAAGAAATTGATAATGTTGAAAATATTGATTATTAATAAAACTAATTCAGAGATAAATAAACCAAATAAATGGGGCCCAAAGTCTAGGTGACCATTTTTGGGTGCATACATTTGCCCCTCTTTGATTAATGTGTGATCGATTTGGGAACACATGTAGTCAAAGAATGAAGTTGAAATGTGAGATTGATCTGGGATCACAAAACAACTCAGATGTGAGGTCGATTCAGGATCACACCTAGACAAACATAAACAAAGGCCTTTGAACATGAGGTCGATTCAGGATCACATTCAAAGTAAGAGATAAGAATCTCAAATTTGAGAAAAAGCTCACAAAAGATGTCTGAATCAGGAAAATCAAGAGAATCAGGGATGAGAATCCCATAGGTACTGCTCCCTCAGAATAGAAATTGAAATCATATAGAGGAGAACAGAAAATTGATAAAAGATGATCAAATCGAAATGAAATCATAATCGAAGATAAATGATAATAGGATAACCATTAGGTCATGAAAACATGCCCCAGTGATGAATGAGAAGAAAAGAAATGAGGTGAATGGAAGACTAGAAGTGTGAAAGACATGAAAAGGAAGAAATTCCATCAAAGATCAAAGAATTATGCCTCCAAAGGTTAGTCAACTGTAGAAAAGAAAGGGAAATTTGAAATGCAATTTTGACAATCAAGATAACCTCAGATTTTGATTTCGAGTCCAAAAATGGATCTAGGACATCGAAATTAGCTAGGGGTGCAATTTTTGTGAAATTCTAAGGAGTTTTGAAAATTGGTCAAAAAGTCAAAATGCTATATCAGGGGTGAAAATGTCATTTTCAAAATCATTTGACTTTTAACTATTTGAGAATCTAGAGCTTTGAGAGATAGTGATAGCTCAACCAACAGGAGTTCCCATCCAAAAACACCGATTTGAGTGCTCTCAGTTGCACAATCGGCCTCCACATTATGGTGCCCCGGTATGTATCCAAAAACTAGCTGTTGTTTCGGTTATTTATAGCATTTAATGCAAATTTAGCACGTTTTGAAATTTTTAAATTTTCAAATTTTTAGTTTTTAGGTGAACTATCGCGTGATACTTTAGAAGTATTGCGCCCTTTGGGAAGAAACATCGCATGATACTTCGCGGGTCCCCAAAGTATCACGCACATATAGACACCAGTATCACACGATAGCTGGAAAAATATCGCACGATACCAAGTGAAGTATTGCACAAAAAAAGGTGTATCACACTGATATAGAGAGAAGTATCGCATGATACTTCTTCGTAAAACTTAAAATTTGGATCATTTTGAGCAAAGTAAGACATGGGTCTAGAAAATAGTTGTGCTTTAAGTGTCTTGTACTGATTTTCATCATAGTATGCACTGACATATGGCTTGGTTGAATGATTTGTAGGAGGTCTTTCTGGTGTTGATCAACAGAGTGCTGAAGGTGGTGGGATTGAGATGTGTCCAGAACCTAGATGATCCAGGTGAGGATGACATTAGAGTGATGGGATTCCGGTACCTGCTAAGGTTCCCCTACATCAGAGCTAATCACGGGCTACTGACAGCCTTGGTAGAGAAATGGCATAGTGAGCACAACACATTTCACTTGCCAACAGGAGAGGCATCCATCACATTAGAGGATGTCTACAGGATCCTGTGGGTACCATGCCATGGCAAGCTTGTGAGTAAAATCATGTTTTGAGATATAATTGTGTAAGTGTAAAGTTTTCATATGATGAAAACTAACATGACTTATGTGTTGGCACAGGTGTATTATGACCAGGATGCCACCAAGGGGTGATGCTTGATATAGGAGATGTTCTAGGATGTCACCATTCTAGATAGGCATGTCAGTTGGGAGAGGTTGATAGACAATTTTGGTAGAGACTTCCTGGTGCCTTGCATTGCGGCATCATTTATCTCACAAATCCTGATGACTAACCACAATCAGAAAGGATTCCCTCTCAGCTCGGGCAGGTTACTGGTGGACTTGGTAGGGATACCACAACATATGGCATGGGGTCCTACCATACTGGCAGATATGTATCATGAGCTGCACAAGGTTGTCTATAGTGATGGTCGGACATGGGTGTGTGGGGCCATCCTAGCACAGGTGTGGGCATGGGAGCACATTGCTGTGATGCACCCCAGGGTTCAGCCGAGAGAGGGAAGATACCCATATATTTATAGATATGTAGGTTTCATATCACATGCTCATACAGGGGATGTGACACATTACAGGCAGATTCTATATGAGATGGCCTCATTCACATGGAGGCCATATAGAGATGTTGAGGCATGGGGTGATGTAGAGGATGAGCTAAGATACATGCTGTGTACCCAGCCACTGGTAGGCCAACACTCAAAGATTGTTGAGAGGTTCTGCATCACGTGAGTATGGTGATAGTTTGGGAGGCAATAGTGAGTCTCTATAGAGACCACTACATATGCGAGGGCTAGAGATGAGGAGGGACATGGGTGGCTACCCATGTTAGACTATCGGTAGGCTATCGAGGAGATGGCTGGGATCAGGAGGGAGCCCTAGGAGTATCTCCCAAACATGGTGGATGCGGTAGCTAATGTAGCATATAAGGCAGAGTGACAAAGGGCACCATTCCCTCGATTTACTATACCAGATGTAGCACAGGTTTCCCCAGGAGGAGGAGATGGAGGAGACAATGAGGACAGAGGGGGAGGCTAGGTCAGAGAGGTGGGAGAGGGATCTAGAGCTGGTGGCCAGAAATGGCCATGAGGTTGGGGCTCAAGGAGTGAGGAGGTATAGAGACCTTCTCAGGAGCAGGTACAGGGATAGGTGGATCTAGCTATAGGGGATGATTTGAGAGCCTGCATTCAAACTCTTGAGGTAGAGATTCAACAGCTGAGGGTCACTATAGCAGTATAGGAGCAGTAGCTAGTAGATATGAGATCAGAGAGAGATCAGCAGATGAGAGATCTTAGGGCAGAGATAGCACACTGCGAGATGGCCATACAGGTAGCTACACTAGAGATCTGACAGGAGACAGCCAGAGCTACATATTATCATGGACTCTATCTCCAAGTTGTGCTAGAGGGTTAGAGAGCACCGTCCTACTCTCAGAGGGCAGGGACATCAGACATGGTGCCAGATAGGGTAGCAGCACCACCTCCACCACCACCATGTGATGGGGAGAGTTAGACCTAGGGTTAGGGCTTAGGTTTAGATTTATGTCAGATGATGCTATTGAAACTTTTGATCTAGTTGGGATCTCATTTGTATGGTTTTATATCAATGATGACATTGTACTATGACTTTGCTTTTATATATGAGATATACTGGATGCTTGATGTATCATATTTGATTGTCTCATTTGGATGTGTATCAGTTTTCATATGTATTATCTTGTCTTACTTCGCTAAAAATGTTTATGTATGTGCTTATTTATGTTATCTCTCATAGATGTATGTTTGATTCTCATATATATGATATAGACTCATGTTTCTGAAAATGACATTTTTTGAAAGATAGACATGATGATATGATTAACCCCTTTTTGATGACAAGAATAGGTTCAAGATGAAAAAGACAAGGAGTGGAAGATGTGATCAAGAAGAAGGAAAGATGAGTGCAGTTGACTGACAGGTCCATGTGAGATGAAAAGGAGAGCTCTCTCCATATGCAAAGTGCAAAACTAGACTAATCATGAACCTAGAAATGCAAGCTACTATGAAAGTGGTTGACTTGTAAGGTCACAACACCTATAGACATCTAATTATCATCATCAAGCATTAGGTAGCATCGTAAGATCATACAATGCACTCTAGCATAACTATGTGGATATGAATATGATCTTTATTAGATAGAAATGTGAAAATCTCATCTAGGCATCAAAGACATGTAGGTCCAGATGACTAATGCAGTGAGATCACCTAAATTTTGATATGGCGAGATTATGCTTGTATCAAGACATATGAAAGTCAGGATAGCTAGAAGCATGCACTCACAAAATAGTCAAGGATAATACCTTGTTAATCCATAGTGTCAAGTAAGACCAGCATAAAATGCTCATGACAGTTAGGATCAATGAAATATACCCACAAGTAGATAAAGAAATAAAACATGTTCTCATACCCTTAGTCTTCTAGCTATGCATCATTGAAAACTTCTCAGGGAGAGACCACTCATCAAAGAAATCCTCATAGACAGCACACAAAAAAAAATAAAGTCAACATATCTCAAGTGAATTGATTGTTTAAGTGCGTGTGTGTTGGTCATAGAGTTAGACTTTGGTTATCACATCTATCAATGAGAAATATTGCATTACAATTGGACTATTGGGTAAGACATCTGATAAGTGTTAAGAAACACTTGACGCAAGGGTAGTGTTGAGAAACACTATTTGGGGTGGTCTTGAAAAACACCAGTTTGTGAAATGCCCCAAGAGACAAATGCACCTAAAGGACTTGTGCAAATAGGTATGCCCCCTAGACAAAATAATAAAGACCAATTCCAGACCAAGTCAAATAAGGTCAAGGCATGATGGAGAAAGGTTCAGTGTCGAGGATGCATGCTAACAAATAGGAGTGCAAAGGCCTCAAGTAACACCTGTTTCCAAGTTTTCACCACTTGGAATCTTTTTTTATTTTTTGATTTGTTTTCTTTTTTTGTATTTTTGCTACCAAGGCGCCTATTTCTAGGTTTTCACCAAGGCACTTTTTCTATTTTTTTTGAATTTTTTATTTTTTTATTTTTTTATATTTTTTCAGGACTTTTTATGCTTTTTAGGATTTTTTCAACATCATATATCAATTTTTTTGGTATTTTTTCAGGATCATAAAATATGTACAAAGGATGCCCCCAGATAGAAACAGGTATCAAGGATAGAACTTCTTTAGGTGCAAAATTTTGATGGGCTCAGGGAGCTGTTCTCCATCTTCATTTGACAGTAAATATGCACTTGTACCAAAAGCTACTATAATAATGTATGGTCCAAGCCAATTAGGTTCGAACTTGCCCTTTTGTTCTCTGTTTTGTTGATTCTTAGGATTTTCTCTCAAAACAAGATCTCCTATTTGAAACTCTCTAGGGCAAACCTTCTTGTTGAATGCCTTGGACATATGCTTCTGATACACTCTCATATGATCAAATGAAGCCTTATGCTTCTCATCTAGAACTTCTAGTTCTTGTAACCTCATGGCACGGTAATCCTCATCTGTAATCAAAACTTTGAGTGAGACTCTAAGTAATGGGATCTCTAATTCTAAAGGCAACACTGCTTCAACGCCATAGGTAAGAGAAAAAGGAGTAGCTCTTGTAGGTGTACGAATGCTAGTTCTATAGGCCCATAGTGCTAGATTGATTTGTAAGTGCCAATCCATACCATTCTTGTGTAATATTCTATGAAGGATTTTAAGAATGGTTTTATTAGAGGCTTCTGCCTATCCGTTTCCTTGTGGAAAATAGATAGAGGAAGCTATTGTCTGACTTTTGGTCACCCATTTTTTTGGCAATATTGGTCATTTTTGGTCAGTCTGGTGTCTAGGTCTAAGTCTTCCCTAGGATAGGAATTTTTTGCTAGGTTCCCCTTCATTTTCCATCTTGTTTCAAGCCAGTTGGGTTTTTATCAAGGTCTCATTATTTGGGTAGGTTGTAGATCCTAACCTAGTAGAGACTTGTGCTCCAATGGATGTTCTTTCTCAGGCAAAGTGATGGTTTCAAGTCATGATCTTCATATGTTGCAAAGAATCAGAAAAGGGAATCTTTATTTGGATAGTGTAGTGCCAGAGTTGATGTAGACATTCAAAGAAGTCTATCCATATGTCAATGTGCATGAGATTTATTTATTGCATAAGTGATCATTGAAGATTTGATTTCAGAACTGTTACAATATCTCTAAGTCTTCAATAAGGGAAGTGGCAAAGATTGTTCTTGAAGTCTTCAAAACAAATTGGATTTGATAATAGTGTAGAGTTTTCCTCTTCCTCCATGGAATTTGGAAGGTTTGAAAGGATTAATAGCATCAATTGAATAAACTTTTGACTTCTCAAGTGTTACGGTTTGTTACATGAAGTACCTCTACTGATGCAAGCTAAACCCTCCTTACATGAAGTCTTTTGATTAAAAAAAAATGATGATGGTTGATTGTTTCCTAAACTATATTGAAGGATGGAATAGTGTCAATGATTGGCATAGAGACATCATTGGAACATAAATATGAATAATATCATGCTATGATGAGGTGTGATCAGAAATGTGCATTAAATACAGTGGTTGTACATTTAAAAAATAGAGAATTCATGTTCTAAGCTCGGGTTATGGCTCTTGTTCGAGCTCAAATACATACTCTATCTTCAAGCATGTTTTGATGATGTCCATATACAAGTCCAAAAGGAATGGCAATATAATGACCAAGTATTGGCAGAGAAGTTGCAAATGCAATCTTTCCCAAAATTGTAATAGTCGAATGTTATGGACTGTCAACTTATTGCATTCTTAGAAAGCAATTAGTTGGCTCTCAAATGTTTTCAGGTTGATATGAATTGATATGATCAGGCGTTAAGCCTTTAGATATCTAACAATACAAAATCAAAGAGTTTTTAATGTGGTTCAGACATAGAAATGACCGTTAGAAGACATGGCACAGCCAAGTAAAGCATGTTCGACAGTCAACTAAAAGTTATGCTTTTCATTATTTAAAAGGCATATATTGATTTTCTAGGACTAGATGATCCTAATGCAACAAATGATGAAAGATTTGATTAAGAAGTTGCAGAGAAAAAGCCGGCGGGAAAGTGATGTTAAGATTCCAAATCAATGGTAGTCACATGATTGTTAGAGGAAAGAATATTCCTTGCGATCATGTGCCATCCACCCGATCCTCCAGATGTTAACTCAGTAAAAATAGTGGAGTCCATGTGTACTAATGATGAAGTGGTTGCATGATCACATGAATTAAAAAATAGCTATGCGATCATGTGAAATGGAAGCCTAGGCAGGAAAGAAAAGTCAAAGATAGGAAAGATTAAATAAATGTTCCAACAGTGTGATCCACATGCAATCCATGTATGCAACAGCATGGATGCGATAATGGAAGCTCATGTAGATGGATGGTACCCTACTGGAACCCACGTGCTCCAATGATAGAGCAGTCACATGATCACATGAATTAAATAACACCCATGCAATCATGCGACAATGGAAGACCAGGTGGGACCCAAGCCAACAAACTTACCTATGGTAGAATAAAGGAGTACATCCGATGGTCCTCACAAGATTGTGACCCCTGCCAAATGTTTATGTGAACTTGTGAGATTCTTCTACATGGTAGTGGGACCCACGTACTCTGATAGCGCAGATGCACCAATGATAAAGTGGTCGCATGATAGCATGGATTAAAATATTTCCATGCGATCATGCGAGATCATGTAAAGTGGTTGGTCTGAAAAGTTGCCCGTGGTTATTATATCTTTCAAGATACTAATCAGTGATACCCATATGTTGTTGAATATTCTTCAAGGGAAAGTGGGATCATGACACATGTCTTAGTGGGTCTGAAAGAGTAAGATTCTTGCTTAAGTTAATTTCATCTATATTTGAAAGCAACGGTCCTGTGATAGATGCCGAACTCGATTGTTTTTAATAATTGACAGTATCCATCATGTTAATATGCATCTTGTCGATGTCAATTGAATCAATCTTTATAATAAGAGCCATAGTTATTCATAGCCAAGGGTTATCATTCCTATTCAGTTTGATCATGAAATGAACCGAGCAGCATGTTTTATGAAACTTCAAATTGGCATAAAGAAGCAAAATCAAAGAGACTAAGAACAGAGGGGATTATTGATACAACGTTATGACCGACCTCTCGATAGAGATCATGGGTAGGAAATAATGAAGGGTATAATCCTAATGATGATTGTATGTTGTAGCTTACAATTGAGAAGATGCAACATGGGTTGCCCTAGGTGGTGGTAGTGATAAAGCTATTATGTCAAATAAGATTGTGCCAAATATTTCTGAGACATTTAAAGAAGGTTGAATGCAGTTGTAGATCGGATTGACTATTGTTTGAAAGATAGCTTGACTCCAAGAAGCCCAATGGACTTTGGCTTGATAGGTGTTGTTTGAGGAAATGAAAGGTCTCAAATTGAAGTGTCATAAGTTTGTGATTGGCTTTTCAAATTCTTTCATTGAGGATGTTCCTATTTTGTGCTTTGTCTTTCTATATTTTGGAAGTTGAATCATTTCCAGTGGCTATAAGCATTGTATGTAAACTCTATAAATACTGTGAAGGAAATCAATGTAGGGGTCGGCAAACTTGGCATTGGAGCAGAGTAATTCTATTTGCTAAGCTTTATTTCATATTTTTTGTGCCAGTAGTTGTTCATTTTGCATTTGAATAGATAGAATCATTATATGTGAAGCTGTAGTTGCTTACTGGATTCCATTTCATGTTGGTAATTGTAGTGAAAGTAATTCTATTTACCTTTCATGTATGATTCTTCTCCTATTCACCCAGTTATTTAGATGCATCTGAATAGAAAGTACAATTGTATATGGAACTGTGATTCCTGTTTGGATTCCATTTCATGTTAGTAATTGCAGCATAAGTAATTCCATTTACTGTCCATGTATAATTTTTCTTCTATTCTCCTTAGTAGGATATGCATTCTTAGAGTAGACAGATTTAGGTTAGAAGATAGACTTAATGATAATCTATGATCAACATTCCATTGGGTATTATAGGTTATCCACTCTTATCCTTGCCTGAATTGTTTGTGCCTACAAACAATTTGGTTAAAACTCATAAGGAATAATCTGATGATAGATAAAAACATATTCATTGAATATCAAACACAATCAGGGAGCTATACCTGTCAATTCAGAGGGTAGTGATAGATGACTTACACTAACCCATTTGTTGGTGAACATCCTTTTGTTCTCTCACCTTGGGTGTTAAGAAGAGTCAAAGATTACAAATCTAAAGGGAGGACAAACTGTTAACCAACACAGTGTTGTTTGATTTTAAAATTTTTACATAAATGCTTTAGGTCCTTGTTCTTGAATTGACCTCCATTATCAGTAATAATCTCAGAAGGCACTCCAAACCAGAAAATGATATGATTTAGGATAAATAGTGAGATAGTCTTTCTCGAGGCAATAGAAAGAGGGACTACCTCCACCCATTTCATGAAATAATCAGTAGCTATGATGATAAACTTATACCCACCTGATGAATTGGGGTGAATTTTCCCCACAAGGTCAAAGGCCCAGCACTGAAATGGCCAATGAGAAATAGAAGGAATTAGCTCCCTACCTAGAGCATGAATCATGTTTCCATGTTTTTGACATTTCTCACAAGATTTAGAGAAAACTACTACATCTATTTGCATTGTGGGCCAGTAATACCCTACCCTAAGCAACCTTCGGGCTAGCAAGACCATTGGAATGTCCACCACAAATTCCTTCATGGATGTCTGCTAACGCTTGGTTGGATTCCTCCATTTCCAAGCACCTAAAAAGTGTCCCATCTAAACCCCTCCTATACAAATCACCAAAGATAAGGGTGTGGTGAGAGGCATTACAGACAAGGTTTCAATGTTTAGAATGGTTGAATGTGTCAGGGATGATGCCATCATGGAGATATGAATAGATAGCACCATATCGAGAAGACTCATGAGTGACCAGGGTACAAATGACATGGCTTTCAGATGAGTCAAATATGGGATGGTGTAGCTCTTCCACCAGGAATTCAAATCTTGATTCATGTTGTTCCAACTGAAGGAGTGAAGCTAATGTGGCCATAGCATCTGCACCTTTGTTCTCTATCCTAGGGATCTGTTGAAATGTCACAAATGTAAAGTAACATCTCAATGATTCAACCATCTTTTTGTAAGGTACCAATTTATCATCCTTGGTTTGATACTCCTCATTAACTTGGTTGATAATTAACTGTGAATCCCCAAAGACATGTAACTCTGTTATGTTCCATTCTATAGCCATGTTCAATCCATTGGTCAAAGCTTCATATTTGACAATATTATTTGTACATGGGAATAAAAGTTTGTAAGATTTTGGAATGTTATACCCATGTGGAGAGACAAATAATACTCCAGCACCTGATCCATTTTGCATGTGGGAACCATCAAAGAACATCTTCCAAGTGCTGGTAGACATATACAGTATGTGTTCATCTAGGAATTCTACCTGAATAGGCATACTATCCTTAACTAGGAAGTCAACTAATTGGTCAGCAATAGCTTTCCCTTTTATGGCCTTTCTTTCAATGTACTCTATGTCAAATTCAGATAAAACCATCATCTACTTAGCAAGTCTACCCGTGAGGGCAGCCTTACTAAGCAAGTACTTAAGAGGATCAATTTTTGCAACCAAATGTATAGTATGAGCAAGCATATAGTGTCACAACTTTTGGGAAGCAAACACTACTGCCAGACAAGACTTTTCAATGCTATTATAATTGATCTCATAAGATACTAGAGTATGACTAATGTAGTAAATGGCCCTTTCTTTCCTAGTATCATCTAATTGAGCCAACAATGCCCCCAAGGAAGACTCTATTGCTGAAATGTATAAAATCAATGGTTTACCAGGAATAGGCGGCATCAAAATTGGAGGATTAGCCAAATACTATTTTATTTGATCAAGGCTCTTTTGGCAATCCTCGTTCCAAGCACATGTGGCTCCCTTATGCAATGTTTTATTGAATGGTTGTGATCTATCTGCAAACTATGGAATAAACCTCCTTATGGATTGGAGTCATCCCTGAAGACTTCTCATCTGACTAACATTTCTTGGAGGTGGCATATCTAATATAGCTTGGACCTTTTCAAGATCAACCTCTATTCCTTTTTTTGAAATTATGAATCCTAGGAGTTTACCTGAGGCAACTCCAAATGCACACTTTTTTAGATTCAATCTAAGTTGAAACTATTCCATGCGATCTAGAATCACTTCCAAATCATCAAGGTGTGTATCCTATTTCCTAGATTTAGCCAAGGTATCATCCACATAATCTTCCATGTTCTTATGCATCATATCATGAAAAATTGTGGTCATAGCTCATTGGTATGTTGCTCCTACATTCTTTAGGCCAAATGGCATGATGTTCCAACAATAGGTTCCCCATGCACATGTGAAAGCTATTTTCTCTTGATCTTCGGGAGCTATTTTTATATGGTTATATTCAAAAAACCCATCCATTAAGGAGTATATCTCATAACCCGCCGTCATATCCACTATCATGTCTATGTTCGGGAGTGGAAATTCATCCTTTGGGCACACTTTGTTAAGGTCTTTGAAGTCTATGCATACATGAATGGATCCATCATGCTTTGAAACTGGAACAATGTTTGAGATCCACTCGGCATAATTGATAGCTCTAATAAATCCTGCACTGAGGAGTTTTTCTAGTTCAGCTTTAACAAGGAGAGCTATGTGAGGATGCATTTTCCTCAACTTTTGTTTAACTGGTTTTATTCTTGGAGCTATAGATAGATGATGCATAATAAGATTAGTGTCAAGTCCTAGCATATTTGAATATGTACAAGCAAAGTTGATTTTCTTCTTTTGCAAAAACTTTGTATATGCTTCTTTTTCTTCAGCTCATAGAGACTGAGCTAGGTGCACTATTTGGGGAGCCTCTTTTGTATTCACATTCATTGGTTGTGTAGGCTTAATAAGAACTGATGAAATATCTTGGAAGTAACTTGGAAAGCTATTAAGTACCCCATCCTTAGGTGCCTCAAAGAGGTTTTCACCCTCGGATACATCTTTTCTTTTTACTATTTTTGGTTCTGACACAGCCACAAAGTGGTTTTCGCCATCAAACCTATTTTTATTTTTATTTTTTTCTTTTATTTTTAGACTGAGGTACTTAATATCAAGCTCTATCATACTTTTTGTTGGTTCACTAGTGGAAGAGACTATAGGTTCAAGAGCATTCAGATAGCAGGCAATTTCGTAGTCATTCTAAAAAGTGAGGAGTTTAGGCTCTTGATGTCACTGAGACCAGTCAATTAGGTTGTAGTGAACAAGGGGTAAGTCAATGACTGGTTCAACATTGTTTATGTGGAAGGTGTTATCTCTGGTGACCATACAATCAGGATTCATCAAGTCCCCTCCTAAGATACCTGAGTCAGGATTTGTCCTACCAAATGAAGCATCGTCCACTAAGGTAATTCGAGGAGTCCAATCCTTTAGTCCTACACTAGGCTCATTAGTCACATCGGGTTGAGTACTATAAGTCTAGACAACATCCATGTCCAAATCAACTATTACATCTAAAAGTGAGTCCCATTCAAACTCATGTGAGTCTATTTCTGAATCATTATTTGGGCCTTGTGATGTAGAAGCCTCAAGATTGGGAAGAGTTTCCCCTTCTCTAACACTAGCATTGTTACTATCTGTCGTAGCTAGGATAGGAGTACTGTCAGTTGTCAAATATTTTGAATCTCCCCAAAGGAGATTTTTTGAAGGCACCCAATCATTAGACATGTCTTTTTGATTAGAAAGATTAGGTGTGTAGTCTGAGTCATTGTCACTGTCCGTTGCAGCTGAGATAGGGACACTTTTTTGTTTCTTATTTGCAAAACCTAAGCCAACTGTTGACTTATTACTTCATCCAAAAATGGCATGGTTAAGAGGTTCAGCCTTAGCATCCAACCTATGACTAAGGGGACCATGTCCTAGATAACCCATATTCTTGACCAATGTATACCCTCTCCCATAAACTCTAGGGGAAAGTGCAAAATTCTCATTATGTAGGTATTTCTCTTCTTGGTAAATCCAGTCCCTAACGAAAACCTCTTCTTTTTCCTCTTGAATCGAAACTGAGGATTCTACAAATTTATCAAACAATGTCATGGCTGAAGATGAGGGCTTCATTTCTTGAGAAGGTTTTCCATAAGACCTAGGGGAAATTGGCAATTTTGTGAATGAATCCATTATGTAATCCCCCATACCAAGATCTATGGTCTTGAATTTATTCTTGCATTGTTCAAATGTAGTATCAAAAGTGTTAGCCTCCCTATTCAAAGGAATGTGAGACCATGCTGAGATTGTGTTGACTAATAGTGTGCTATCCCCAGGTATGCAGACTTCTATTCCATTGTAAGGGAAATTTACACACTGATGATAAGTAGATGGGACCGCTTGCATCTCATGTATCCATGGTCTACCTAAAAAAATATTGTAAGCCAAAGGACCAGCATCAATAATCTGAAACAAAATATCTTTCTCTACAAGACCAATTTGGATAAGAAGAACAACCAATCCTTTAGAACTACGTTCTGCTTCATCATAAGCCTTGATATTTATCTTCTTCCTTATATCAATGACTTCTTCTGAATAACCCAAGGCCTTTAATAAGCTCAAAGAACAAATATTAAGCCTAGCACCCCCATCTATCAACACGTACCTAACATGGGTCTTGTGGATCATAACCTCTATATGAAGGGCCAAATTGTGTGGGTGGCTTAATGACTTGTCATCTTCTTCTGAGAATGTAAGGTAGTGAGGGCTAGCCAAGTGGTTGACCATATTCTAGAATTGATCTACATCTATATCATTAGGGACATTATCCACTTGCAAAGCATCCTCAAGGACATGCTTATGCCTGGGGGACAATTCCAAAAGCTCAAAAATAGATATCTATGCTGGTGTGCATTGTAATTGATCAATAAGGTTATAGTTCAAATCAGGACCAATGGCAGATTTAGGGAGAGCAGCTTTTGACATGGGCTGCTTAGATTTACTAGATCTAGGACCTCTAATAACAATGGGAGCTTGAGACTGACTCCTAGTGATGACATTGAGGGGTTGAGACATCCTTCATGAGTGAGGACCTCTTAGGACCACAATGGGTCCTTCATCAGGCATAGGAGTCAAATCCACATCATATCCATAAGGGTCTTTCCCTCTCATCATGTTGACATTATCATCAACAACTTCGAGCATGTTAATAACATTCTCTGCATTTGTGTAGGTGTAGTTAATAGTAGCCTTGCCATTCTTATTGCTAGAATTCTCTCCTTTCTCATATTTGGGCAAGGGTTCTTTAAAAGCTTTGTGATCCACATTAGTGGTTAAACCATCAACTTGTAATTATCCACTTTCAATAAGATCTTGGACAAGATGTTTAAGTTTAAAACAATTTTCTATATCGTGTCCAATTCCATTGTGAAAGACACAAAAAGCCTTCTAATCCCACCAATGAGGTTTAGGATCTAGTATGTAGTGCTTTGCAGGATCTTAGGGGTGTGCCAAATTATGAGCAATTAATGTGTTGAAAATGTCTACATAGGAGTCCCCAAGTTTGGTAAATTGCCTCTTTTCTATTTTAGGTCTCGCTTGATACTTGGGTTTATTCTCTTGTTGTGTTGAAGATGTTTGCAGCTTCATGGCTTGGACTACATTGGAGAGATTAAGAACTCCTTCATTCTTAGGTTGAGATGAGTCAACAACTCCATCATTGACCACTTGCTTATTCTTGTTCCAATAAAGGTTCTTTTTGTCCTTATTACCATTAGTGTTGTTGTTTTGGCCATTGTTGTTATTAGTTGGTTTAGCCAAAAAAATTTGTTCTTTTAGGACATCCTCTATGTGACATGCCACTTCTACCATGGTATCAAAAGAATTAAATGGGATCTTCCTAACCTCATACCTTAGCTCTAGCATTACATTTCTCACAATGATCTCTATTCTTTCTTCCTCAGGAATTGTCCTAGGATACTTTGAGCATAATCGTCTCCATCTTTACAAGAAGGTGACAAAAGGTTCTCCCTGATTTTGTTTGAGTTTGCACAAATCAAGCATTGTGACTGACCTAGATAGATTGTAAGCAAAATGTTGGACAAATCTTTGGACAAGTTCTTTAAATGTCTTCACTGGAGGAGTAAGGTTGGTGAACCACTCCATAGCTTGACCTTTTAGACTCCTTGGGAATAATCTCATTAAATAGGAGTCTTCATGATGAAAAGAAAAACTCATTATATAAAATTGTCTAACATGGTCATGAGGATCACCAATGCCATCATATTTGTCATAAGTTGGGAACTCAACCTTCTTAGGAAATTCAATCATCACCACACTTTTGTCTATAGGGTTGGGACATGGAGTCCAAATTAAATGTGTTCTTAGGAGCCCTCATCCTTTCTATATCCTTTTGCATTTGCATGATCACCTCATTGGTTGAAGGATTCTATTTCTTAATCTTTTGGTGGACATCAAAATTATATGGGACCTTAGCACCTTTGTTGATGAAACTTTCTAGGAATTGGTCCTTGTTTTGTTCCACATATCTTTCCACATATGCTTGAAAAGATGGTTCTTGTTGCATAGTCATAAAATCCATTTTATCAAAGTTGGCATAACTTCTTCCATGTCATGAACCATGATGTGCTCATTGGGAGGGTTGTTTTGAAAGTCTATGAGGTGACCGTCTCCTATGGTGATCATATCTTGAAGTCCTTCTACCTCTAGGACTTGGGGAGCTTGAGGGTGTCCTTGACCTTCTTCTAGGACTTGGTGAAGGGGTAGATGGGGGTGAGTTGGTCCCACTATTGGTACCCCTCCCATTAAATTGATTTTGGAGTTGTGCATAGAGCCTATCTTCTTCTTCTGGGTGACTCTTTTTCTTATGTCTAATAATGCATGTTCCTCTTCCTCTAGTTGTCTAAATTTCTCCTTTTTGGTAGCTTGTTCATCTAGATAGGCTTGCTTCTCCCTTTCAATGCTTTTCAATCTCATATTTGCATATCGAGAGGTATCTTTAAGTGGAGAAGATTGTCTTGAATGCCTTATCATGTTGGCTGTGTTGATGTGATGGTCACTAGATTCGTTGTTCTGGTCCTCATGTTTTTATAGGAAAATTAAGTGTTTGTCTATAATGTCTCTCAGCTTGTTGATGAGCATCAAAATACCTTGTGTTGTTGGGGGGTGACCCAAGTGGACTAGCATGAGAAGAACCACCATACACTCTAGTACTCCTATGCCATTGGAAAATATCCTCAAGAGTTTGATTCATGGCTTCTCTTTGTTGTTGAGTGAAAGTGTAACTCATGTCCATACTTGATGAAAGTGGTACTAAAGAGGTGCTCACTTCACTAGGATTACCTTTTGGATTAAAACAAACCTCAGATTCACTTTTAGGAGATTGATCAAAAAGGGGTTCTTTTCCTTTGTGCTATTGACGAATCTTAACTGGTGGTAACTGGCTAAAGACAATAGGGGGTCACTTCCCTTGATTGACTTGGTACCTTGTTGTAACTGACATGAAAGAAAGAGATTCTTAATGATGGGTCAATCTCTCAAAGTGTCAATTCCAACCTAGGATAATTGAGATTCTCTATTGTCCAAAGAGAAGATGAAAAGATAGAAAAAGGCATCACCAACACTGTCAAAGAGGTGCTTCAAATCAAAGGGTAAATACCCTTGCACTTTTGAATTAGGAGGTTGGACTTAGCCAAAATTCAAATTTAAATTGAGATATACAAAAAATAATTTGGACAATAGTAGGATCATAATTCTCCAAAGGTGTAATCAACAATTCTAAAGACAAACCTTTCACTAGGAATACCTCTCTGAGTTGACAAATTATTTTCAAGGAAACCTTATAAATCAATTGAAATGATCCCTAGAAGGATAAAATTAGAAATTTTTAGTCAAAATAGGTCTCTAACAACAAGACTAGATATCCTACTCAAAGGTTAGGTCGTACTAAAAGAAACTTAATTACCGAAACTAAAAATATTGCTAAAAACTTCTCGGCAACAGACTCCAGGCAGGCTGGGTGATAAACCTAGGACCGGACGATACTTCACACTGTACCAGGTGATATACCTTGACACTACTGGGTGACATACTTAACAACTGTTAGGTAATACAGTTCCAGGAAAACTATCGTGCGATATTTCTCTCTTAAGCAAGCGATACTGATGCAATTTTTGACCAAATGTGTGCAAAATTTCTAGTTTTTAAGGTTTGATTTCAAGTTTCTGAATCTGAGGGTGAAAATATCTAATTTCAATCACAAATTTAATAGAAATTGGATAGGTTTGCAAATAGTAGGTGATCAAACATGTCTTCAAACACTTGAAACAAGGGCAAAAGAAACCTCACCAAGAAAAACACTTGTGATATCAAAAATAAAATTGTACCCTATGGAAGCTACCAATTGTTTGTATGTTGAGAATGTTTACACTAGTTTAGCACATTCAAAAACACTTCAAGAAATATCTACCTACAAGACAAGGCTCAATAATTACCAACTTAGCCCACAACTTGAATTCCCCTTGCCTCACACCAAGTGGTTGCCCACAAGAGATATTGGCTTTGTCATGGAAGTGTCAAACAACACAACCAAAGGGACACATATGGTGAGTATCTTGGGGTGATCTGGGTTAGTCCACTTGGATCAATCCTTGCACTAAGAAGATAAGCAGCTAAAATGGGTGGCCTCTAACCTATGGTTCTTAGTAAGAGCTTTCGTTCATAACACCCCTCTTGCTCCTCATAAAGGACTTGGACCTCACGGCCTAAAGAGTACCTTAAGCATTCTTGCTCAATGCTTTCCCCATGGTCACAATCTCATGAGCTACTCACATCAAGTGAAGACAAGTGTTATGTCTACCAAGGTTTTTAGTGTCTGAGGTAGCCTTGAGATTATAGTGAGTTGGAATAGCCAGCAAAAGGCTTGTCCCCACTTGGGTCATTCCTCTTGATTGCTCAAGAGTAGGCCCACTAAAGGATTCTAAATCTAAACAAAGAGTGGATGATTTTTGAGGTTCAAGGTTTTTGGTTCACCTCAAGGGTGAAGAGCATACTCCCCTATCTCAAAAACTTCTCCCAAACACACCAAGCAAATTCAATTACCCCCTTTCTTCCAAAACCTTAAGATGGGTCAAGATTTTCTGGTTCACCTAAAGGTGAAGAGCATACTTCTCCTACCACCTCAAAATCTCTTCCATGAGGTATTAAGATTCTTAAAACAATTAGTAGATGCCACACTTGAAAGGAAATAAATCACAAACACTTGAAAAAAAATTTCTTTTTGCTTTTGATTATGCTTTGGGCAGCCTTGCAAAAACCATTAGTAGCCCTTTAGTATGCAATTTATGGAAATCTGCTTCAAGCAAAGCCCCTACAACCACAACTTGTTAGACAATTATGGTTAGGGAAATCCAAAATCTAAATGGAAATGATTGCAAAAAACTAACTAATCTAGGCTAAGAAATACAAGTTAGATCTATCTAAATGCAATAAAGTAAACTAGCAAACTAAATATGATCAGATTCGGATGATAAAAATCAAATTGTAACTCTCTGTCAAATCAGGAGATATACCTCAAACTTCACTAGAATCATGCGACATAGTTTCCTATAACCGGGTGATATACCTCAATCTGGGTGATACACTTCAGAACATTTAGGCGATACTTCGTGTGATGCCAGGCAACAAACCTTAATACTGGCAGGTGATTCTTCCTTTGTGCAAAGTGTCACACCCGTATTATAAGGTCTATCACATGATATACCTGAGAAGTGTCACACGATACTCTGAGATAGAAAACAAAGAACACAAAATATCTGAAAATTAATTTGAAAAATGATGAAAATACACAAAACTAAAGGACAAAATCTATCTACTCTGCCCCATGGTGGGTGCCAAAAATGTATGGTGCAAAAGTGACCACACTTCTATGAGCCATTACATGCAAGGTTTCTCAACAATGAGGCCTCACAAAGTGACTCATAGCTCTCTATGCATGGAGTTGCAAGGGACTTTGATAAATTTGCTCTCAGCTAGAGCTACAAACTAGTGACCTTGCTAGTCAACCATACAATGAGAGATTCACAATGAAGACAAGGGAAACAATGCGAATATCCCCAAATGGAATCAAGGTATGCAAATGCAATGCAAATCTAAATGATGATGCAAAATAGTCTATGAAATGACAATGCAAATTAAACTAAGAAAGGAAATAGCAAAGGATTACAATTCCCCTAATTAAGTTATGTGAAGCTAATTTATTGCATAAAAGGAAACTAAGCTAATATGCCATGATTATGCAACTAAACAAAGGAAATATGCAACTAAATGAGATGCAACAATGAAAAGAAAGTCTTCAAAACTTGATGTAGAATGTCTTCAATAAGATCCAAATAACCTAGAAAACTTGCAACATAACATTAGCATAAAAGAGATGGATGCAAATGAGGAAGAGAGCCCTCCTTTTATAGAAAATGAGGTAAAATAGACCATTGAGATTAAGAGGAAAAATACTTAATCAACGGTGGAGAAAAATGGAAGCTTGATCCTTGTGCACAAATATCCTCCAATGAGGAAATAGGAGTTGACTTTTGTGTCCACATGAGATAAAAAATACTTTTTCACTTTTTATAAAATAAGAATAATGCTTTATTTGTTCAACTTAGGATAAGAGGAAAAGGCGGGGCTTTTTATTTAATCAAAAGGGGAGGAAATATTCCTTTTAATTAAATAAAAACTTAGGATATAGTGGTTAGCCCATAGGATAAAAATCCAATATTTGATTAAGAAATTGATAATGTTGAAAATATTGATTATTGATAAAATTGATTCAGAGATAAATAAATCAAATAAATGGGCCCAAAGTCTAGGTGACCATTTTTGGGTGCATACATTTGCCCCTCTTTGACTAATGTGTGATCGATTTGGGAACACATGTAGTCAAAGAATGAAGTTGAAATGTGAGATCGATCTGGGATCACAAAACAACTCAGATGTGAGGTCGATTCGGGATCACACCTGGACGAACATAAACAAAGGCTTTTGAACATGAGGTCAATTCAGGATCACATTCAAAGTAAGAGATAAGAATCTCAAATTTGAGTAAAAGCTCACAAAAGATGTTCGAATCAAGAAAATCAAGAGAATTAAGGATGAGAATCCCATAGGTACTGCCCCCTCGGAATCGAAATTGAAATCAGATAGAGGAGAACAGAAAATTGATAAAAGATGATCAAATCAAAATGAAATCATAATTGAAGATAAATGATAATAGGATAACCATTAGGTCATGAAAACATGCCCCAGTGATGAATGAGAAGAAAAGAAATGAGGTGAATGGAAGACTAGAAGTGTGAAAGACATGAAAAGGAAGAAATTCCATCAAAGATCAAGAATTATACCTCCAAAGGTTAGTCAATTGCACAAAAGAAAGAGAAATTTGAAACATGATTTTGACAATCAAGATAACCTCAGATTTCAATTTCAAGTCCGAAAATGGATCCAGGATGTCAAAATTAGCTAGGGGTGCAATTTTAGCGCAATTCTGAGGAGTTTTGAAAATTGGTCAAAAAGTCAAAATGCTATATAAGGGGTGAAAATGTCATTTTCAAAATCATTTGTCTTTTAACTATTTGAGAAACTAGAGCTTCGAGAGATAGCAATGGCTCAACCAGCAGGAGTTCCCATCCACAAACACTGATTTGAGTGCTCCCGGTGCACAACCGACCTCCACATTATGGTGCCCCGGTATGTATCCAAAAACTAGCTGTTGTTTGGGTCATTTATAGCATTTAATGCAAATTTAGCACATTTTAAAATTTAGCACATTTTAAAATTTTTAAATTTTCAAATTTTTAGTTTTTAGGTGAACTATTGCATGATACTTTAGAAGTATCGAGCCCTTTGGGAAGAAACGTCACGCGATACTTCACGGGTTCCCAAAGTATCACGCGCATATAGACACCAGTATCACACGATAGTTGGCAAAATATCGCACGATACCGGGTGAAGTATCACACGGCCAAAGGTGTATTGCATTGATATAGAGAGAAGTATGGCACGATACTTCTTTGTAAAACTTAAAATTTGGATCATTTTGATCAAAGTAAGACATGGGTCTAGACAATAGTTGTGCTTTAAGTGTCTTGTACTGATTTTCATCATAGTATGCACTAACATATGGCTTGGTTGAATGATTTTCAAGAGGTCTTTTTGGCATTGATCATCAGAGCGCTGAAGGTGGTGGGATTGAGATGTGTCTAGAACCTAGATGATCCAGGTGAGGATGACATCAGAGCGATGGGATTCTGGTACTGCTGAGATTCCCCTACATCAGAGCTGATCACGAGCTACTGATAGCCTTGGTAGAGTGATGGCATAGTGAGCACAACACATTTCACTTGCCAACAGGAGAGGCATCCATCACATTAGAGGATGTCTACAAGATCCTGCGGGTACCATGCCATGGCGAGCCTGTGAGTAAAATCATGTTTTGAGATATAATTATGTAAGTGTAAATTTTTCATATGATGAAAACTAACATGATTTGTGTGCTGGCATAGGTGTATTATGACTAGGATGCCACCGAGGGGTGACAGTTGATACAGGAGATGTTCCAAGATGTCAACATTCTAGATAGGCATGTTAGCTAGGAGAGGCTAATAGATGATTTTGGTAGAGACTTCCCAGTGCCATGCATTGTGGCATCATTTATCTGATAGATCTTGATGACTGACTGCAGTCAGAAGGGATTCCCTCTCAGCTAGGGCAATTTACTGGTGGACTTGGTAGGGAGACCACGACGTATGGCATGGGTCCTGCCATACTGGCAGAGATGTATCATGAGTTGCATGAGGTTGTCTATAGGGATGGTTAGACATGGGCATGCAAGGCCATCCTAGCATAGGTGTGGTCATGGGAGCACATTGTTATGATGCACCCCAAGGTTCAGCCGAGATAGAGAAGATACCCATATATTTATAGATATGTAGGTTTCCTATCACATGCTCATACAGGAGATGTGGCACATTACAGGTGGATTTTGGATGAGATGACCTCATTCACATGGAGGCCATATAGAGATGTTGAGGCATGGGGTGATGCAGAGGATGAGCTAAGCTACATGCTATGTACTCGACCATTGGTAGGCCGACACTCAAAGATTGTTGAGAGGTTCTGTGTCACATGGGTATGGCAACAGTTTTGCAGGTAGTAGTGAGTCTCTACAGAGACCACTACATATGTGAGGGCTAGAGATGAGGAGGGACATGGGTGGCTACCCATGTTAGACTATCAGTAGGCTATCAATGAGATGGTTGGGATCAGGAGGGAGCCCTAGGAGTATCTCCTAGACATGGTAGATGTGGGAGTTGATGTAGCATATAGGGCAGAGTGACAGAGGGCACCATTCCCTCAATTTACTATACCAGATGCAGCATAGGTTGCCCCAAGAGGAGGAGACAGAGGAGATGATGAGGACAGAGGGGGAGGCTAGGTCAGAGAGGTGGGAGAGGGATCTAGAGATGGTGGCTGGAAATGGCCATGAGGTCAGGGCTCAAGGAGTGAGGAGGTACAAAGACCTTCTCAAGAGTAGGTATAGGGACATATGGATCTAGCTGTAGGTGATGATTTGAGAGCTTGCATTCAGACTCTTGAGGTAGAGATTCAGTAGCTAAGGGTCACTATAGTAGTATGGGAGTAGCATCAGTACAGGAGATTCAACAGTTGAGGGTCATATGGAGGCCAAAATGAATATCCAAAAAAGAAGGATGAGGCTAGTAGCAATCAAAATTAGAGAGGAAACAATTCTAATCATTTCCAAGATCAGAACAATAGAGATCAGAGAGGAAGAGGACAAGGTTCGAGAAGAGGAGGCTTCCGTGGAACATGTTTTCACTATGGAGAAGAAGGTCATAGGGCATTTGAATGTCCTCAATGCCAAGGAAGGACAGATAAGAGGAATGAAGGCTAGGCCAAAGTGGCACATGTAGATGAAGATGCCAGATCCTCAAATTTTGAAGATGTTGAAAGAGGAGAAACATTGATTAATAGAAGAGTCCTGTTGAGTGGTGAGAATAAACCTGAACAAAGGAGGAGCCTATTTCACACTCGATGCAAATGTGAGGGTAAATGCTATGATGTGATTATTGATAGTGGAAGCACTAAAAATTTAGTGTTAGAAGAGATGGTGACAAAGTTGAAGCTCAAGAGACAGAAACACCCACATCCATATCGGGTTGCCTAGGTGCAGGATGACCACAAGGTCATGGTCAGTGAGCAGTGCCTAGTAAAGTTCAAGATCGGTGGGTACCAAGATGAGGTACTATGTGATATCATATCTATGGATGCATGTCATATGTTGTTGGGTAGACCATGGTAGTTTGACATATGTGTTGTACATGATGGTCATGTGAATACCTATTCTCTAACAAAGGATGGAGTGCAACATAAGCTAAAGCCATTAAAGGAGACCGAGGAAAATCTATGTGGTAATGCAAGAATAACATTTGTTGATGGAAGAAAATTCCTAGATGGTATGAGGCATGAGCGTGTGTGTTTTGCTTTAATTCCAAAAGCTAGTAAAGAAGAAGTAGAGGATGTACCTGTAGAGGTTGTAGATTTGTTGAATGAGTTTTAGGATATTATATCTGATAATGTACCTGATGGATTACCACCAGTAAGGAAGATCAGTCATTAGATGGATTTGATTCCAGGAGCTAGTTTTCCAAACAAGGCAGCACACAGAATGACACCAATAGAAAGTGAAAAGTTCAATAGACAAGTAGATGAGTTGTTACAGAAGGGATTGATTCAGGGGAGCTCGAGTCCATGTGTTGTACCAGCAGTATTAGCACCAAAGAAAAATGGAGAATGGAGGATGTGTACAGATTCCAAAGCAATAAACAAGATCACAATCAAGTATAAGTTTCCATTGCCACAAATGGTTGATATTATAGATTGTTTGAGTGGAGCTATGTATTTCTCAAAGATAGATCTAAAGAGTGGATATCACCAGATTCAGATCAGAGAAGGAGATGAATGGAAGACTACCTTCAAGACAAAGGAAGGACTGTATGAGTAGTTAGTCATGCCTTTTGGGCTAACCAATGCACCGAGCACTTTCATGTGGCTCATTAATGAGGTTCTGAAAGAATTTATGGGTAAGTTTGTCATTGTGTACCTAGATGATATTTTGATATTTAGTAAGACATTGGAAGAGCATATGATGCATATTCGTATGGTGTTTAAGAAGTTAAGAGATGAGAAAGTGTTGATTAATTTGAAGAAGTGCAGTTTTGTGAAGAAAGAGTTAGTGTATTTGAGATTTGTAGTTCCAGTAGAAGGTCTAAAAATAGACCTAGAGAAGGTAAAGGCTATCCTTGAATGGCCTACTCCAAGGAGTGCTACTGAGGTAAGATATTTTCATGGTTTGGCTAGTTTTTATAGAAAGTTTATCAGAAATTTTAGCAGTATTTGTGGACCCTTGACTAAAATAATGAGAGGGGATCGAAAAGAGTTCAAGTGGACTAATGGGGTAGATAAGAGTTTTAAATTGTTGAAACATAAGGTTACAAAACAACCTATTTTAGCACTTCCAGATTTTAATAAGGTGTTTCAAGTAGACTGTGATGCTAGTGGTACTACAATAGGAGTTGTTATGAGCCAAGAAGGTAAACCTATTGCTTATTTCAGTGAGAAGTTAAATGATGCCAAGAGAAAATATTTTATTTATGATCAAAAATTTTATGCTATAGTTCAGGCATTGAAGAAGTGGAGACACTATCTGCTTCCTAAGGAGTTTGTTTTGTATACTGATCATCAAGCTTTGCAATATTTGAATAGTCAAGGAAAGTTGAATCAAAGACATTTGAAATGGGTTGAGTTTTTGCAGAGTTACACATTTTTTTTGAAACACACGAGTGGAAAGTCTAACAAGGTTGTAGATGCTCTTAGCAGAAGGCAACTATTGCTGACAGAAATGCAGATTGAACTAGTTGGGTTCAAGGAACTCAAGAATTTGTGTCCAGAGGATCTTGATTTTGGTGAAGCTTGGAAAGCTTGTAAAGAACCTATTACTCTAGATAGAATGAAGTGGCTAGATTTCATCATTCAAGATGATATGCTATTCAGAGGGAGTCAGTTGTGCATTCCAAGAAGTTCTATGAGGGAGAATCTCATCAAGGAGAAGCATAGCGGAGGATTGGCTGGACATTTTGGTCATGATAAAACCCTTGCTTTGGTTAGTGAGAATTATTATTGGCCACAGTTGCAGCAAGATGTCAAGAAGTTTGTATAGAGTTGTAGAGTATGTCAGATGGAAAAATGAGTGAAGTAGAATATAGGGTTGTATCAGCCATTACGTGTACCAAAGAAGCCTTGGGAGGATATTAGTATGGACTTTGTTCTTCGTTTACCAAGGACATAGCAGGGACATGATTCAATTTTTGTGGTAGTTGATAGATTTTCAAAGATGACACATTTTATTCCCTGCAAGAAGACTAATGATGTTGTTCATGTAGTAGAATTGTTTTTCAGAGAAGTAGTGAGACTACATGGTTTGCCAAAGAGTATAGTTTCAGATAGGGACACTAAGTTCGTTGGATATTTCTGGCATACATTGTGGAAAAAGTTGAAGATAGATTTGAAGTTCAGTTCATCACATCATCCACAAACTGATGGACAGACAGAGGTGGTGAATAGGAGTTTGGAAAATTTGTTGAGATGTTTGGTTGGAGATAAGCCAACATGACGGGATTTGATTTTACCATGGGCAGAATTTGCATACAATAAGTCTGTCAACAGGAGCACTAGTAAATCACCATTCTAGATTGTATATGGGAGTAGTCTAAGAAATGCATCTAAGTTGAGAAAGATAGATAAATGAGAAATAAGTAGTGCTGAAGCTAAAGATTTTGCAAAAAATTTGAAGAACATCCATGAGGAGGTGAGGAAGCACATTACCAAGATGAATGCGCAGTATAAGGCTAAGGAAGATGAGAAAAGGAGGCATAAGGAATTTCAGGTTGGAGATGAAGTCATGGTTCATTTGTGGAAGGAGCAATTTCTAGTTGGTACATATAACAAGTTGAGAATGAAGAAGTTCGGTCCACGTAAGATACTGAAGAAGCATGATTTGGGAAATGCATATGAGGTTGAGTTACCTACTGAGCTGAATATTTCACCAGTATTTAATATTTTAGATCTGATAGAGTATCATGAAGGAGGTGTTGAAGATGAGGTTACAATAGCACAATGGAGTATTCCAGCAACCAGTTCAGATATCAAGGAGATTGAAGACATACTGGATAGTCGTGTTGGTAGAAGCACAAGGAACAGGACATATGAAGAGTATCTGGTCAAGTGGAAAGGATGACCTGTTGAAGATTCATCATGGTTGACAAAGGAGGAGGTTAACCATCTTGGTTTTACTCTACACACTTGAGACGTGATGGGGTCACTTCTCAAATTACCCTAGGTGTCTGATGCAGGAGCATCTTGGGTGTAAGAGCAATCTTGCATCACCCAAAAATATTTCTATTTTTGTATTCAATAAGGGCTATCTTGTGCAAAGTTGTTATTCATGGGAACTTGCTATTTTTAGTAAGTTGGTCATATGATCTCAGAATGTTCTGATTTTACATGTGGAGGTTCATCTCAGTCATATCAGCCTGCCAGTAAAGTTTCATGGCTAGATCAGGTCTAGTTTTGAAGATCTTGAAGATTTTCAATATTGGCAGCAGGGTACAGAAACTTTGAACTCAGTTTTGAAGGCTTTAGAGGCCTCGGATGAGGTTGAAAATTTGGGTGGTAGGCACTTGCATGAGTCATGCCTGTAGAGAGATTCATGGCCTTTCTGAAATGGGGTTATAATAGTCAATCAGGTCAACTGGTGATGACTTAGGGTCTCTGGAAGTTGGGCCACCTAAAATGGCAGAAAATAATTTTCCTTCAAAATTTCTATTCAGGTTTCAAAAGTTAGTTTGAGCTAACTTTGATGTAATAAATTGAAAAATAAAATAATTCTAAGTTTGGTCAACCCTAAGGGCTAAATTTCTGGAACCTTCTCGAGCAATGGAAAATGCCTATATAAAGAAGGCCTGTAGTGTTGTCTAGGGTAGTTCTGAGTAGTAGATCTAGGTATTGACTCAAGGCTTTGTCCTACAGAATATTGTAAGGGAATGCCCATGTGGCTTTGCATATTGTAATTCTAAAAGTTTGTAATTCCACATTTGTGGAGATAATAAGAAGCCAATTTTTTGTTCTTGAATATTGTTGTTGTTGTTTCTCTATTTTTGTTATGTGTTTGTGGTATTAAGGGGAGCACCCTTCATCAACATAGTTTCCAAATTAATGTTGCAAGTAACCATAAGCATCAAGGCATTAGAGTCCAGGATGACCTAAATGATTGTTGCATAAGAAAACACAATGTAACAGTCAAGGAAATAATTCCAACCTCACCTAAGTGTTTAAATAAAGAAGGTCAAGGTATGTGTAGTGTTCCAATCATGATGGAGGATCTTACCACCAAAATCTAATTTATTAGACATATTAAGATCATTAGAATCACACCACAGGCATAAATCAAAGAAAATATGCCCCATGCCCCTACTCCTCTAGTCATAACATCATGGAGAGACCAAGGAGGGAACACCAGTGAAAATCCTCAATAATAGACAACATACAAAGAGAATATCATTAAGCATATCTCAATCATTTTAATTTAAGTGCATGTAAAAAAGATAAAGATAATCACTGACTAGCTAGGACTCATGCTTGTAGGTGAGAAATATTGCACAATTCTAGACTGCACACAAAGCATAAACTTAGGGTAGCATATCCAATAAGTGTTGAGAAACACTCAATGTCAAAGGAAGTGTTGGGAAACACTATTTGGGATGAGTTACTAAGAAACACCATCATGCACCAAAGGAAAATATAATTCATGCCCCCTAGCCCTAGACAAAGATCAATCTCATACCAAGGGGATTGGAGATGGAAGTCAAAAGGATTTAGAGTGCAAAGTGACAAGTTGATAGATATAAGTGCATGGGTTGCAAGTAGTGCATGTTACTAGGGTTTACCAAGATAATGATTTTTTTAGGACATTATATGATTTTTATGATTTTTTAGAGATTTATATAATTTTAAAATTTTTTTAGAGATTTTATATGATTTTTAGAATTTTTTAGAGATTTTATATGATTTTTAGAATTTTTTGAAAATTTAATATGATTTTTAGAATTTTTTAGAGATTTATATAATTTTTAGAATTTTGAAAGATTTTTAGAATTTTTTCAGGAACATTCATCAATTTTTAATTTTTTAGAGATTACTAGTTCTCAAGCAAGATCACATTGATTTTCCCCCAATATCTAGTAAAGTATAGGACATGATGGATGAATTAGCAAGTCGGTGGAGGAAGCAAAAAGATAATGAGGGAGTAGAAAGATAATGCAACCCTTAGGGATAATCCCGTTAAGAGCACCCAAGCTAGGGAAAGAACAAAATATAGCAATATAAGCTCATGAAGTGGTGTTGGGTAGCATATAGGATAATGACCTGATGTCATGAAAGTGTGTGGTCCAAAGAGTGGACATGTCAAGAGACTCTTATTAATAGATTTTTCATTATATATATATATATATATATATATATATATATATATATATATATATATATATATATTGTTCATTTTGATCGAGACCAAGGGGTCAATTAGATATGATAGTGATATGATAGTACAATCAGGATAAAGGATGATGGAGATTATGAGTGAATGGATTGTGATTAGGGAAATGATGCTTAGGAATAATGATGGAAAATTATGGATAAGAAAGATCATGATGAGGGTAGCATGGATGGAAGAAAGTGATTAAGTTGATGGAAAGGATATCATATGGTAAGATATATGATGCTCATGGATAGTTTTGTGTGCGTGAAAATTGTACGCCTGTTAAGAAGCCACACCACTTCAGTAAAACATTATAGATTAATGATAATAAAATAAGAAATTAATGAATATATCATTAATCAGGTGATCTACTACCTTCTAGAAGATGTGAGTATGGCATTCTCAGATTTGATCGAGATCAGTGACAATGCAACATCTAAATGAAGGATTTAAAATGCAAAAACAATTGAAATGAATGCAAGATTAAGCTACATTTTTATGATTTTCAATGCAATAATAATTAAGCTATATGAATTGATCTACAACTTGGTAACAATAAAAATGAAACTAAGGTATAACTCCAAAAACTAGAATTGAATGATAGAAATTGATCTCAATGGATGCACAATCTCTCAAGAACTCGATAGTATAACTCTATTGTTCTCAAAATTGTACATGATTTGTGAAGAACCGAGGGTTATTTATATAGAAAATCTAGGTTTGGGAACTCATGGAAAAACCAAAAATCACTCCCTGATTAACTTGAATTGATTGGCAAGTCATCATGGAATTAGAAATAGTTATCTTGTGAAAATCATGCAAATCATCTTTTTAACTTATAATTGGAAGTTGAGATCACTCCAATCTTCTTTTTAACTCACAATTACATGTTGAGTTTAGAAACTTAATAGAATTAGTCAAAAAGTTGATTTCAAGTTAACTGGTCTTCTAATTTTTGCATAGATAATTATGAGTTTATTTGATTTCCATGTGTTTTATTCTCAACCCATTTGATTTAATCACTTAAATAACTAATTTGTGGGTTAATCAATTATTTAATCAAACTTTATTCCAAAATGATATTATTAAATTTAAAAATTCATTTTTAATCAATTAAATAATTATTCAATCAATTATCTTTGAGTTTTTTATTTATTTTCAAATGAACAATATTAATTAAGATTAATTTAATTAAAACTAATTAAATGGCTAAATTAAGTTTAATTAATCAAATATTCAACATATTCAATCAATTGCACTTAGGATAAATAATATAAAATCATTTATCATCAAATAATATTTAATTAGAGATAATTAGGATAGATTAGGAATATTTAGGAATATTCCCCGATGTAGATTTATGATAAGATCGATTAGGGTTTGAATTGCTTGATGTGCAGATGTGCCTTGGCTTAGGACTTTAGGGTCACTTTTGATCGATTTGTCGATGTAGGAGGTTAATGGTACTGAAGCCCATTTTTGGGGTATTACATTTTGCCCCTCTTTGAATTATTGTGTGAAGTGTAGTGGTTCAAAGAAAAATCTATTTGTTGGGACCCAAACTTAGTTGTGTTGGAGAAACTCATCTAGATTTGATTAACCAATTCCGAGACAGAAACCCATTAAAATATTTGAACATGTTGATTCAAGTCTTGATTGACCAAAGAATCAAAGATGATGTCAACAATAGCAACTCTAAACCTGTGATTATGAAGAAGTGATAAAATGTCTGATTATGAACCTATGATTATGAGGAAATTGAATATCCTGACTCCAGACCTGATTGTTCAAAGGAATCAAAAGGATACCAACTCTGAACCCTTAAGTTACAAAGAATAAAGGAGATAACATATCTAAACTAATGGTTACGAAGCACTGATATAGTTTACAAGATTAAGAGAATACCAGATTGATATGGATTTTGATGAATCTGATATGCCCCAAGTGATATGTCCCAAGCGATGAGGACTTTGATGAAGTCGACAATTAGAATTGGTTGTTATCTTAATTGCTAAAGAAGATTTGATTGACATATTTGATTAATGATGTGTAATATCATGCCCCCTTTGGGATTAAAATCAAAATCTGGCAAAAAAAAACTAGTTTGAATTTATGTGAAACGGTGTGATTAACTTAGAATTGGTTGTATACGTCTGAGGATGCATTTTGCATCGTTTAGAGGTCCCAATGACCAAGTTTGACCAAGTTTAACCACAAGCTGACCATGGTTGACCAAGTTAAAAATCTAAAAATTTGATGTTAGATGATCAAATAGGTTGAGATTTGGATTTTGTTGATGTTATGAAGGTCGATTATGCAAGTAGTCGACCGTCTTGGGTCTAAAATTTTAAATTGCATTTTTGACAAGTGAAACAATCTCAAATTTCAATTTTGATCTTGAAAATGCATTCAGGATGTCAAAATTAGCTAGGGGTGCTATTTTCACGTAAACCAGAGAACTTTTAAAAATCAGGTCAAAAGCTATATAAGGACGAAAGGGGTCATTTTCAAATCATTTGTGTTGTTTAACTTTTGAAACTTGTGGAGCCCTCTAAGTGCAAAAATGGTGGTTCCTGTGTCTTCTCATCGATTCAAGTGATCTCATCATTTACAACAACCCCAACAGTATGGAAACTCGGTAAGTGGACCTTTGAACACCTCTTTCCATTGAATTTAGCACATGTTTATTTGATTTTTAGGATTTATATCCATTTTTTGTCATTTTTAATTTTTCACTGATGGGTTGTTGTATGACACTTGGTGTACTATCGTACAACATTCCAAGTTCATGTAGAATGTGGTTTTTGTTTTCATAGGGTGTCATATGGGAGACACCCATCTCTTGTACGACATTTCTTCACATCCCACAATTGTCATACGACAACCTATTTAGTCATTTCTGAGAAATTGTCATATGGGTTCTTATATAGTGTCGTACAACACTTGACACCATTTTTTATTTTTTTGAACTAATGTATGAAAAATAGTGAGCATTTTTAGGGTAGTTACTGCATTTTAAAAAAAAAATTTGATTGCTTAGTTGGGTTTAATGTCATTTAATGCACCTTTGAAAATATTTAGTTTGTTGATTTTCTTTGCATTTAGCATTGATTTGGATCACATTACTGATGTCATTTTCATTTTTGGTGTGTTTACAGATTAAGTATCTCGACATACACATTAGAGTCTCACATCCAACCACATAGAGGCTATGTATTTCACTTTCAGATCCCCTCAGAGTGCATCTAACCACCTGCAGGTTTGAGCACTTGATAGGTTTGTTTGAGATCAAGGAAAATCATGGTTTGATCACAACATTGATAGAGATATTTCATTCTGAGACACATACCTTCCATCTTCTAATAGGGGAGATCACAATGACACCCAAGGATGTATGCCACGTCCTTAGGATACCCTTCCATGGTCCCCACCCTGACAACATTAGCTCAGGGAACACATGATTGTAGGCATTCCGTAGTATATTTGGTGCTGATGAGTAGATTGCCCAACAGATCCCTTGGGAGACACTTGTGTAGAGATATGAAGAGATGCTCCGATTAGAGTGTATTATAGCTGGGATGATAGGAGGAGTGATCATGTCTGACCGTCAGAAGAATGGTTTTCTCATGGGATGGGCCCCAATGGTACAATTCTTGATGGAACATCCTATGGAGTTTAGGTGGGGACAGTGCCTACTGGCTCATATATTTTCTAAGATGTATGAGGTTATTTACCATGAGGGTAAGAGCTTCACCAATGGAGTCATATTCTTATAGATTTGGGCATAGGAGCACATCCCTATTTGTAGTCCCATATGCAAAAATGAGAGGCAGCCTCAATAGCCTCTGAATTATAAGTATGTTGGATACGTCACCTAGGCCAGGATGAGCTAGACTGAGTATTAGTGATGGATGTTAGATGATATGATAGTTGTAGTATGGATAATATACTTATAGATTAAGGCATGGCCTACTGGTTGAGCACAGTTTAGTTATTTTTTCCAGAGCTGCATCCTCATTGGTCGTTTGACTAATGTGTTAGACATTTTTTATTACCCAAGTATGGAGGCAGTATGACTTAGTACAAAATTCCCCACATGATTTTGACTCATATGTCCAACAGGTTCATGAGATGTGGATAGGCTGGGATCCATGGCTATCCTATGCCATATGCAGGTAGAAGTATAGAGGCCTACAAAGTCATGATTGGGATTACAGGGTACAGGTTGCAGATGTAGGGGTTACAGATACCTACATGGCTCATCTAAAATAGCACCCATTCTAGTGATTCTCTTCCCTAACATAGCCAATCCTGACTATGGAAGTAGTAGGGGATGTGATAGGTGCACCCCATGGTAGGGGTCAGAGGAGGAGAGATGTACAAATCCATACAACACAAAAAATTCCTTTGGTGAAAAGAGTAGTGGGTGCCCCAGCACAAAATGTACCTAATGTCAAACATGCCCCTAGGCCATGAGTAGTTCCATTGGTTAGGATCTCAGTTTTGTAGTGGAGGTATACTAGGGGTGAGGGTGGGTCATTAGGTGTCATTGGTAGCACCATAGGTGTAGATGAGGTGTTGGGAGTAGAGAAGGATGTTCCCATGGGCAAGGTGGAGGATGCGCTCAATTTTGATATAGGGGCTGAGGTGAGATGTCGTAAGGCAAGGAGAGAGGCGGTAGGAGTAGAGGAGGTAGTAGTGGGAGGAGAGGAGGACTTAGAAAAGGAGGCATACCAGGGGTTGAGACATACTCCACAAGATTTTATATGTTGACTTCATCTTCAGATTAGGGAGCTCAGAGCCCAAAGACTCTCTTTGGAGATTAGATTAGTGGAGTGGGACAGACAACTATGAGAGTCCCAGGAAGAGACTCATACCCTAATAGAGGAGGTCATGCACTAGACCAGTAGGGAAGCCTATTATGTGTTGGCATACTTTTTGGTTGTTCCTCTAGGCCAGAGGGTTACTTCTTACTCCCAGTACATGCTAGGCTCGAAGGGAGGGAGGACATTGAGAGCAGATCCACCACCTGAGGTCCCAGCTAGAGGAGGAGTGACACCTAACATAGAGGGTCAAGCCGACAACTGATATGACCATTGCCTTTAATTTTTGACAATTTTGTTGTATTTATAGCTCATTGTAGCTCATTCTTGATGTATTATATGCACATTGTGCTCCGATTGTATTATAGATTTTTGAGATGTACCCCATGTACTATTTTGAGATATATATATGAGATCTTTGGTTTGAATTCATTGCACTTGTTATTTTGATTTATGATGTTGTTCATCATGTGATGCAAATGGATTCCATGTTTATTTTAGTTTCAATGTATGTATGATTATGGAGTATGAATAAAATGATGAATGTTATATGGAATATGAAAATGCACTTCTTTATTTATTAATGAAAATGTATATATGCAATGGATGAATGGAATAATTATGAAAAAGTAAATATAGGAATACACATGATGTTTTTGTAGGTACATGAAGAATTCAAGTGCTCATTCATTGTCAAAAGGATGTTTAACTCAAGATGGTGACTACTTTCTTGTCAGTTTGGAGAGACCTTCACATTATCCTTAGTTGTTTTGATGAGTTAAGTGCAATGATGAGAATATTAAATGCTATGCTGAATTCAAATCATGAAAGACATGCACCCAGACACTATGCAATACATAAATGAAATACAACCGTAGGAATTAGTCACTGATCCTTTGTTGGTCTTCTTCATCACTGAATATTTTAGGTAACATCAGATGTCAATAAAATGCTCACTAGTTAGACAATCATGAACATATGAATATTGATGTTTAGTCAGATTTGTCAGATTAGATATAAGCACCAAGGCATAAGAGCCAAGATGACCTAAATATCATGTCCATTTTAATTTAGCAATTTGTATAAGCACCAGAGAATAAATGTTGTGATGACCTAAATACACCTTGCATACAAACATGCCAAGTAGTGGGAGGTTCATCCTTGCTCTAATGTGAATTACCCACAGTGACCCTTTATCATTCACATCCTTGGGAAATGTCTCATTTCACAATAGGAGTAAGAAATCAATCAAAAGTATAAAACAAATAAAAGATTATTTCCCTATCCTTGCCATTTTAGATCCATGAAGGACATGATTAATTAGCTCAAGGGACATAATATGCAAAAATCTTATGTGAAACAATTAGCATACAAAAGGATTTTAGCAAGTACCAAAGATTGTTTTATTATAGCAATGTGTTTGGTTGTGTTGTTGTCAGTTGCAAAAATCCTTTTTTGGTAGGGAGATAGAAGAACTAACTGAGATAAAGCATTAAAGGAATACTAACTAGATATGACTCACTTGAGGTATTGAGGACCATAAGATATGACTAGGAGTGCCCCCAATTTGTAAACATTGATTAGGTTCAGACTCTTGTTGCTTGGTGCACAGACCAACTTTATTGAATCACAAGATATAGAAATACTAAAACAAGACAGAAAACTGGGAAATTACCAAGATTGCTTTGATAGATGGAGCATTTCATACAAGTGGCAACCATTTACCAGGTTTTCACCATCTTGGCAGAGATTCTATTTTTGCTTCCAAGGCACCTATTTACTAGGTTTTCACCAAGGCACTTTTTCTTTTTCTTCTTTTTTTTGTTCTTTTGTATTTTTCATTTTTTAAAATTTTTTTTCCATATTTTTTATTTTTTTGTGTACCATCAAGGTGCCTATTGCTAGTTTTTCACCATGATGATCATTTTTTCAGGACTTTTTCTAATTTTTAGTTTCCTTTTCAGGACATTTTCCACATACTAAATGTCTAGGCGTAGAATTTCTTCAGATGAAGAACACTGATCGGTTCTTGGAGATGTTCTCCTTCAGTCATTGAGATTTGATAGGCTCCTGAGCCAAAAATAGTAGTGAAAAAAAAGGGACCTAGCCAGTTGGGTTCAAACTACCCCTTGCATTCTCGATGGGATTGATTTTTAGTGTTTTATCTTAAGACTAGATCACTTACCTGAAATTCTCCGTGTCTGATTTTATTTTTGTAGCCTCTAGACATTTGTTTCTAATATAATCTGAGATGATCATACACAACTTGCCTACGCTCATCTAGTAATTCAAGTTCTTGCAACCTAGACACTCTATAGTCATCAGTGGTTACTAGACCATGCATTCTGATTCTGAGAGATGTGATTTCAACCTCTATAGGTAGTACTTCTTCAGTCCCATATATTAAAGTGAAAGGAGTAGCCCCAGTGGGCATTCTTATACTTATTTTGTAAGCCCAAAGAGATAGATTTATCATCAGATGCCAATCTCTCCCTATTTTGTTTACTGTGTGATGCAAGATTTTTAATAATTTTTTATTGGACACTTCAGCTTGTCTATTTCCCTGTGGATAGTAGACAGATGACCAATGTTGAGTGATCTTGAATTTGGAACATAGGGAATCTAGATCCCTTTTTTTGAATTGGCCTCCATTATTAGTAATGATAGAGTGTGGGATACCATACCGTCAAACAATGTAATTCAAGATAAACATATAAATCTGTTTGCTGGTTTCTTATGTCAAAGGAATTGCTTCAACCCATTTTGTGAAATAATTAGTTGCTATGATTATATGGGTATGACCATTTGATGAATGTAGATAGATGTCTCCTATGAGATCAAATTCCCATTGCTAAAAAGGCCATTATGTTGTAAATGGAATCAGATCTCTACCTGGCGTGTGAATTAAGTTACCATGGACCTAACATTTCTTACAGTTCTTAGCATATTTCATGGCCTCTTTCTCCATATCTGGCCAATAGTGCCCCGCCCTAATGAGATTTTGAGCTAATGTCAAATCATTGAAATGTGACCCACAAATCTCTTTGTGGAATTCCTCTAATGCATGTTTTGACTCTTCTCGTTCTAAACATATAAGTAGTGTACCATCCAGAATTTGTTTGTATAGATCATTACCAATGATGACATACTGTGACACATTTCAGATAAGGTATCATTTTTCATGACATTTAAGGGTATTAGGAATGACTTGGTTATGAAGGTAGGAATAGATAGTCTTGTAACATGAGGAATCATGACCAACAAAAGTGTAGATCATACAAGTTTTTGGGAAATCATAGGCAGGGAATGACAATGCTTCCACTAAGAACTCATAGTATAGCTCATGTTCTGGTTATTGTAGTAAAGATGACAATGTAGCCATAGTGTTAGTTGCTTTATTTTCCATTCTTAGTATCTGTTCAAACATGATAGAAATGAAATATTTCTTGAGACTATCTACCATCCATTTGTATGGAATCAACTTCTCATCATTTGTTTTATACACATCATTGACTTGGTGAATGACCAGTTAAGAATCTCCATAAATGTGTAATTCTGTTACTTTCCATTCTATTGCCAATTTCATTTCATTTAATAGAGCTTCATATTCTTCTATATTATTGGTGCAAGGAAATTTGATTCTGAATGCCTTTGGAATGGAATATCCTTATGGAGTGATGAACAAAATACCAGCTCCAGATCCATTTTGTGTGTAAGACCTATCAAAGAATAATTTCTATGTTCTTGAAGATAGGTGCATGATAGAAGCATCAGGAAAATCTATTTGTATTGGTCGATTATCAAATAGTGGGGATTTAGCTAGTTAATTAGTGATGACTTGTCCTTTGATGTCTTTCCTTTCAACATACTCAATGTCAAATTCTCTCCGTAGCATTACCCATTTGTCTAGTCTTCCCATGAGAGAAGCTTTTCTTAACAAGTATTTTAGAGGATCTATCTTTTCTACTAGGTGTATGGTGTGAATCAACATGTAGTGTCTTAGTTTCTATGATGCAAAGATCACAACTAGGCATGCTTTCTCTATCATAGAATAGTTCTTTTCATAGGCCACCAATATTTTGACTAATGTAATAGATAGCTCTTTCTAGTTTATTCTCATCATGTTGTGCCAATAATGCCCCTAGTGATGTATCTATTGCGGAAACATATAATATTAATGGTTTTCCCTGAATAGGAGGCATGAGAATTGGTGGATTTCCCAAGTATTGCTTAATGTGATTGAAATTATTTTTGCATTCCTCGCTCCATTTGTAGGTCACACCTTTATGAAATGTTTTAGTGAAAGGTTGTGATATATCAGCTAACTGAGAGATGAAGCATCTGATTGATTGTTACCTTGCTTGTAAGGTACACATTTGACTAATATTTTTAGGAGGTTGCATCTCCATGATTTCTTTAACCTTTGTCGTATCCACTTCTATACCCTTCTTCGAAACAATGTATCCAAGGAGATTTCTTGAAGTGACACTGAAGGAACATTTATTAGGATTTAGCATAAGACCAAAAATTTCCATTCTATCCAGTATTGTACCCAAGTCAGATAGGTGTTCATATCTCCTCATTGATTTAGCCAATGTGTCGTCTACATAGTCCTCCATGTTTTTATGCATCATATCATGACAGATAGATGTCCTGGCTCTTTGATAAGTAGAACCAACATTTTTTAGACCAAATATAATTACATTATAGTAGAAAGTACCCATGCATAGGTGAAAGCTATCTTCTCTTGATCTTTTGGAGCAATCTTGATTTGGTTATATCCAGAAAACTATCCATTAAAGAGTACATTTCAAATCCCGTAGTCATATCGACTATCATATCAAAGTTTGGTAGTGGAAAGCAATCCTTTAGGTGTGATTTTTTTACATCTTTGAAATTTGTACATACTCAAATAGACTTATCTGGTTTTGACACCGGAATAATGTTAGATATCTATTTAGCATAGTCTATGACCCATATGAATCCTGTCTTGAGTAATTTCTCTAATTCAACTTTGACAAGAAGTGCAAAATGAGGGTGCATTTTTCACAACTTTTTCTTGATTGGTTTAACTCCAAGAGCTATATAAACATGATGCATAATTAGATCAGGATCTAATCCTGACATGTCTAAATACTTCCATGAAAAATTTATCTTTTTCTTCATTAAGAATTTGGTGAATTCATGTTTCTCCTCTTCTGATAGGGATTGTGCGACATGAATAAACTAAGGTTCCTCTGCTATGCCTAAATTAATAGATTGAGTTGGTTCTATCAAAACTGGTAATATTTCCTCTTACTCAGAAGGACATCAAAAATATCATCTTTGGGTTCCTCAGAGAGGTTTTCACCCTTGGATACGTCTTTTATTTTTACTATTTTTGGCTCTAAGACTGCCACTTAGTGGTTTTCAGCCTTAGAGATCTTTTTCTTTGTTCTTTTATTCTTTTGACTGAGATACTTGATATACGACTCTATCATGCTAACACTCAGTTCACTGATGGAAGTTGTCATAGGTTCAATTGCATTTAAGTAGCATGCCAAGGCATAGTCTATTTGGAAAGTATGGACATCATGGCCTGGGTATTTGGATGTTTGGTCAATAAGTTCAGGATGTTGGATAGTAAGTTGAGGGAAGGACTATCTGATGGTGTTTATGAATATAGTGTTTTCATCATTGGTTCTGATCTGAATCTTGAATTCTAAGGTGATATTACTACTCAAGATGTTTAGTTCATTAAGCGTCTCAATGTCATCATTGGATTTTTTGTTAGTAATAAGTGAATCAATTTCATGAGGTCTGTCACATAGTTCTAGACTCACATCAGTTGTAGGTGCATATTGGTGAATAACATTAATATGTTTGTCTGTTATGAGTTCCTCTTCTTTTGGTTCTAGAATGACTCCCCATTCATAGTCATTAGATTCTTCATTAGGATCTCTGGGAAACTCAAGAACATGTGTGAAATCAAGATGAATTCCCAATCAAGGTTGCCTTCATAGTCTTAACAAAATTCAAATTCATGAGAATTTGTCTCAGAATCACTAGAGTGTCCCAAATGGTCAGCTATGGTGAGGGATGTATTCTCGTCTCCTAGTTTGTTTTCTAGATCAGTTGGTTCTTGTGTAATAGTAGGTTCTTGTGTGTCTACTGTAATACCCCAAAAATGGGCTATAGGATTATTAACCTCCTACATCTCCAATTCAAACGAAATCAACATCAAAGTCCTAACCTAAGGCAAATTTGCACATTATCGAATCCTAATTGATTTTATCCTAAATTATGCATTGGGGAATATTCCTAGCAATATTCCTACTTTATCCTAATTATCTTTAATTTAATAATTATTTGGTGATAAATCCTATTTATCCTAAAGTTTGATTAATTGAATATTCTGAATATTTAATTAATTAGATTTAATACTGCCACTTAATTATTTAATTGGATTTAATTAAATTATTCCTAAATTGTATTGTTTTTATTTTGACAATAAATCTAAAATCTCATGACTAATTGATTAAATTCTTATTTAATTAATTCATGTCAGTTGTCAATTTTTAATAATATAGTTTTTGAATAAAGTTTGATTTAATAATTGATTAACCCATAAATCAATTGTTTTATTTCAAAAATCAGTTAAGTTGAGAATAAATCACTTTATTTTTAAATTAATTTATAATTAAATCAGGCACAATCAGAAAAGTGGGCAACTAGAAATTAACAATCAATTTTAAAATTGAAACTCAACATCTGATGATGAGTTGAAATTTGATCTAAACTCTAATTTGAGTAAAACTCTACTTTTGCATGATTTTTGTGAGTTAGTTATCTCTAATTTCCTGATAACTCAAAAATCAACCTATGTTTATCAAGAGTGATTTATGGCTTTTCTCCTACATCCTCAAAGCCCTGGATTTCTATAAAAACAAGGTTTAGCTCTTCATTTTTATCAACACTCGAATTTGCACAATTACTTTGGTGAATTGGCGATTGAAGGATTGACCACTTGCGATAGGCGATTTGTGAGATCTTTCATAGTGGATCATAATCTTTGCATAGTTTCATATCATAGATTTCATCTTCATATCATTCTTAGATTAAAACTGCATTCCATTTCATTCATATTAGCTTCAATTCATACAATTTTTCATATTATTGCATAGAAAATCCAAAAATATAACTTAATCTGCATTCATAAGTCTTTCATATTTTTGCATTCAAATCCTTCGTTTAGGTGTTGCATTATCATTGATCTTGGTCTGATCTAAGAGTATCATACTTGCATCTACTAGAAGGTAGTAAATCACCTAGTTAGTTTAGTTTCCATTTCATTGCAGATTTTGGTTTTTGCTAACCTCTAATGGTTTACTGAAGTGTTGTGTCTACAACTAGGTACAAAATTCACACACACATTTTTGGCACCCACCGTGGGGCCCTGAAATGGGTTTCCATTCAATTTCTATCAATTTCTATCAATTTCTATCAACTTCTATCAATTTCTTGTCATTTTCTGGTTAAAACTACGATCTTTTATTTTTTGTTCGTACATTTTTCATATGAATTTTGTAAAAAAATCATACTAGGAGGTACCCACTATCGTAGGATAGTTGATCTTATCGAGGCTCATATCAAAAGCTGCACACTATCATTTGGAAGCTCTATTTTCGTATAAGACACCCACTGTCGTACGAGTTTCTAGACTGTCATCTGGGAGGTAACCCATTGTTGTATGAGTTTTGACTCTAGAATTCAATTGTCATTTCAAGATTTTTGGTAGTTTTTCAGATTTGATTTTCAAATTTGGACTAACAACTAACCCTAATAGTTGAAATCTTCTATTTTTTATTGATATTTGTTGAATCTGATTGGACAAAGCATAACTAAATTGCTAAGACAAGTAAAAACCTACTAAGCACATTGTGAGGAATTTAGGTATTCTTCTCAAGCTGATAACATTTCAATTTGGATTAAAATGAACTCTCACGTGTCAAGCTTGTGTGAATTTTCTTGCTTTCATATCACAGACTTCATTTTGGGCTATAAAATGAACATAGGTTTTCTTTTTGCATATATGTTACATGTAGTAAATAGGCCCTATGAATGCTATTTGCATATCTATTACTGAGAGAGTCTCATGTTCTACTAGATTTGTGTGTCTTCAACTTTTGATTGATACATTCTCTCTTTGGAGGGGTTGATAGATCATAAGCAGTTGATGTCATAGATCTTTGTGAGATAATCTTGGTCTTAGCATGTCGGATTAATCTATCTACTTTGTTTTGGTTAAAAGTGAAAAGGCTAGAGGACTATGCTCTACTCCCTTTTTGAATAGTATTAGAAACTTAGATCCTTGAATCTGGAACCAGTCTCCATGTGGTATCTTTTGTGAGTCACCTTTAGAGAGGGTTAACCGTAGTGGACATTCCCTTAATTGGGTCAACCACATGGATGAAACCTCAAGCGGTAATAGCCATTTTTGCCATGGTAGCAGTAGCCACTATATAAATGTCCTTGTGGAGGAAATCTTCACAGGTGTGGTCTCTTGTTGGGCTATCAGATCTCCCTAGTAGCTCCTGATTGATTAATTTCTTGGACTATGTCAAAACCCCAGTGCACCTGGATTAGAGTTTTTCCTCTTGAGATCACAAAAGTTGCAGAGTTAGACCATTACTACAAACCCTAGTGAGGAAAAATTTTCATTTTTCTAGGAATATGTGCATTATTGAAAAACTTTTTGGAACACACACAATTAGCACTCCTAGGGATTAGCACATTCAGTCACTTGATTTTCCATGTGCAAGGTTGCTTTGACCCCTGTTCATTATTTTTAGACATGCTTGGAGTCACTTGCTTGTTGTTTTGTGTGCTTGTTTATCTATCTGGTTACTGAAAATGAACAATCCTAGAATAATCTTCAAACCTGGACAGAAAAGTTTGCAAACAATCTGAAATTGAAAACCTAAAATTTGTAAAATTTGAAGTAAAATTCCTTTCTGGAGTCAAAAGTCATCCCACAAAGTTAGAAAGTCATACAAGTTTTTGGAAATTGTCATTTCAGAATCCCTATATTGTCGTATGATAGCTTGTATAGTGTCATACAAGTTTTTCCACTAGTCAAAAGCAAAAAGTCAAAATCCTTCTATCAACTATCATGCAAGTTTTGCAACTATCGTATGAGTTTGTCAATTTTCATTTCAAAGTATACCCACTGTCATACGAGCTTGCAGAAAGTCATTTGAGAAATTTTGGAAAAATTGTTAGAAAGTTGTCAGAATTGTCAAAGACTCAGTTTTTATAGCCTATTTCTAGAATCTATTGAACAAATCACTATGTCAAGAATAGAGTAGAACCTAGAAAAAATTCATTCATTTTCCTAAAGTGAGCTCTTGAGTCTAATTTTTCCTTCTAATTTATCAATTTGAGTCTTTTTCATCTTGTGTCAAAACCTTGTCAAAATTATCTTCAAATTCAGTCCTGTTACTAAAATGGCTAAGTGTTGTGAGCTCGTGCCCTCCATCTATTGGGGGTCTACCCACATTACTATGGCACAATATCCTTCATTTACATCCTCTCAAATTTTCAATCAATTCAATCTTGACAAGGTTGTGTCATTCGATCTTCTTGAATCAGGTCTTATTTTTAGTTGTCTTCATCTTGCTTTTCGGCTTCACCCAAGGTTAATGGTGGAAACTAGAGCTTCCTCACACAAGAAATTTGGAGAAGTACTTAACACCGCAACTTTTTCTACTCACATAGGTCCAACTCTTGAGTAACTCTACAATTCTGGTCTTTATGAAGATGACAGTCTTGGCAATTTTTGATTAAAAACTAGTTACATACCCCCTTCATCAACTCATAGAGGTAATCAACAAACTCCATGTCAATCTAATCTATGAAGTCCTAAAACTCGTAACATGTCTCATAGAGGGACACATCAAGGGTCTCAAGGACATCACTCTCAGCACAGTATGGATCAAGAACCTACACCTTCTGAAATTTTCCAATATCAAAATGATGATAACTTCAAAAGAATGATGAAACATATCTTGAAGGAAGATAGAGAAGCATACTTTCTAGAGTTATCTCATCAAGGTGCTAAACTTCCTCCAAAATTTAATGTTGAAGATGTCATTACACATGAGGAAGAAACTCCTATCATGGGTATGATGAAATAGATGCATGCCATGCAAGTCAAACTTAACAAACTTGAAAAAGAAAAGGAACCTAAGGAGTTCTCCACAGAGGCCCTATGCCCTTTTCCATTTGATAAAGACTTGTACATGCCACCATTCCCTAAAAGAGTGGAGATGCCTAAATATGATAAGTATGATGGAAACTCTGATCCTTAAGATCATGTCAAAGAATTTTGTACTCAATCTATGGAGTTTATGGATGAACCAACTTACTTAATGCACCTTTTCCCTTGATCTCTAGGAGGAGTAGCCATTCATTGGTTCTCTAGAATGCCTCCAACTATCAAAAATTTTGAGGAGTTAATCAAACTATTCTATCAACAATACTCCTACAATATTCAACATCTGGTCACCATGATCAACATCTACAATCTGAAACAATATCCAAGTGAACCATTCCTAACATTTCTCAAGAGATGGAGGAAGAAATTTTCTCTATATGCTAGACCAATTCTAGAAACTAAGAAGCTAGAAATCTTCATCAACAATCTTGTTCCAGAAATCAACTACCCTTTACAAATGCAAAATCATACATCCTTTGATAAGATGGTAGATAATGCAATCAAAATTGAGAAAGTACTTGTAAAAAAAGGAGACATCACACTTTGAAAGGACAAGTATGAATCTAGATCTAGTTCTAAAGACAAGAACAAAAACTAGAACAAGAATAAAGGCATTGTCATAGATGGCATTGTTGATACTATTTATGCTCCATCCAAGGCACCCACTTTCAATCTCACTATTGGCACCCAAGCCATCAAAGCTTCTGAAGCTAAAGCAATAGAGCCCAACAAAAAGTCATCTGATTATAAACCTTGGGCTACAGATCCTAATCGCAAATTCACTCCTCTTGGAGAATCCTTGGAATCTACCATGAAAACTCTACTGGAAAACAAAATCATCTACTTGCCTGAGATAAAGGTCTTTGATCTCAACCCAAAACCAAAATGGTGGAGAGAGAATTATTTCTAAGAATTCCATCACAATAAGGGTCATAAGACTAATAACTGCATTCTCTTGAAACACATCATACAAGACAAAATTGATAATGGAGAAATCATGATTGATAATCATAAGAGCAATAATGATCATACAACATTCACGGAACCATTTCCTAAACATGGTAAAGAAGATTCTTCTTCTCAACCTAATATGGGTGCTAAAGTCAATTATGCCTACTCTGGAAACAATGCTATTATTAATATGGTTGAACCATGTCTATCTGAGCATTGCAAAGTCATCATAATTGTGAGAAAAGATAGAAAAAATCAATCAGCTAATTCAGTTACTCGATCACAAGCTCAGGCACACCTACAAGGACAAATACCAAATTCATCAAATGTCCCTAAGGCACCTTTCAATCTTTCATCTACTTCTAAACAAAAGGCTACATCTAAATCTTCAAATCCTAAAGATACAAGGCCTACTTCATACAGTATTGTCCAACTCTAGCACACAAATGCAAAAATCTCCATGTTTGAGTTGCTTTGGATATCTCCATCTCATAGAGCCATTCTAGACAAAGCTTTGCTCGGATCCAATGTTCTTGATAACCTTGATTTAGATAGATTCCAAACTATGGTTGGTCATCTTACATCTCCATAGTATATTTCCTTTTCAGAGGAAGATGATAACTCCTCGAGTCATCCACATAACCAGCCCTTGCATATTGAAGTCTTGATCCAAAACCGTCATGTCAAACATGTGTTGATAGATGGGGGTACTAGTCTAAACATTTGTTCTTTTATCTTGATTACACAATTGGGATTTTTAGAAATGGCCATTGATCCTAGAAAGAAGATAACTATCAAAGCATATGATGAGCAAGAAAGATCTTCCAAAGGAACAATTGTCTTACCTATTAGAATAGGTCCTATCATCAGAGATACTATATGTGAAGTTCTTGATCTACCTTTGGCTTACAATATCCATCTAGGGAGACCTTGGATACATGAGATGAAAGCTATTCCTTCTACATATCATCAATGTTTGAAATTTCCTTATGAGGGGGTAGAAGTGACAATTCTAGCTAATCTATATACAACTTGCAATGCATTAAAAGAAAGTGTTGATAAACTTGTCCCTAATAATAGAGAATCTTCCACTAAGTAGTTAGATGTTGCTTCAACATCCAAGATGGAAGACATTGCTAAAGAAGTTAAGATCAAAGAAAATAGTATGGGAGAATATACTATAGAGCCAGTCTTATCTTTGACATCTCTCCCTATCTTGCCTAAGTCTTATGGACAAACTCTGAAATAGTCCAAACTAGAGTCTAAAGAACCTCTTGAGGCATATAAAGGAAATTTTGTTGCAGAACAAGTATCTAAGAAAGAGTTTGAAGAAGATGAAGTTGTGCTTGCATGGCAGTACAAAGATGAACCTAAATCTCAAGTTGTTCAAAAATGTGATACTAAAATACTGAGTATCCCTTCTAAGTCATATGGCCCAGGAAATAAATTGATCACAAAAATGGGATATAAAGGAAAAGGACCTCTAGGACTATAGGGTAAGGGTCTTCTATCACCTCTTGATCATCATGGCCGAGAAAAAAAGAATACAATAGGTCTAGGATATACGAAGAATCCCTTTTATCTTAGCAAGAACTCCCCACATGTCTTAGAATAGATTGAGCCATCCATAGAAAATCAACTAAAGGAAGAAACAACAAAACAATCTGATAGTGATGATTCAGACACCACTGAAGATCTCATTCCTTATGAGCATTTGCCTAAAGAAATAAAAGACCTCCTTGAAGCTGAAGATGATTTGATAAAAATAATTAATGTAGTAGAAACACAAGAACCTTCTATAGAGAAAGAGATAGTTGCAACACAAGAACTAGCTAATCTTGAAGACAATCACATAGATAAGGAGGAAGGTGGTAGCTATTCTAAGATAGATTCCCATGAGTATGAATTCAAATTAGAATATGAGGGTAACCCTTCTTGGGGTATTCACCCTGAATTTACTCATGTTCTTAGATTTCCTAGAGGTATGGATGAGGAATCAAATGACTATGAATGGGGAGACATTCCAGAAGAAGATGAGCTTATCACAAAGAAACATGTTGATGTTATTCACCAATATGCACCTACACTCGATGTAAGTCTAGAGAGAAATGATGAACTTAACGAGTCTGATCCACCAATGGATGAAGTGGACTTCCACAATGACATTGAGCCTATTCATGAATTGAATGTCTTAAGTTGTAATATCACCTTTGAACTTGAGCATCAGGTTAGGACCAATGATGATAGATCCATATTCATAAACACTATTTCCCAATCTTTCACCACTTTAATTATCCAAAATCCTGAACTTCTAAACCAAACCTCTACGAATCTAAGCCAAGGTATTTATACCTTTCCCAATGACTATGCCCTTGCTTGCTACCTCAATACAGTTGAGCCTATGAGGACTTCCATCAGTGAACTGAGTGTTAGCATGACAGAGTCAGACATCAAGTATCTTAGTTAGAAAAATAAGAATAAGAATAAAGAGAAAAGGAGTTCTGAGGGTGAAAACCACTTTGTGGCAGTCTCAAAACCTACAAAAGTAAAAATAAAATATGTATCTGAAGTTGAAAACCTCTCTGAGGCACCTAAGGATGAGATATTTGATGTCCTTCTAAGTCATTTATAGGATAGATCTCTAGTTCTAATTGAGACCACTCAATCTATCAATTTGGGAACAATAGAGGAACCACAGTTGATCCATGTAGCACAATCTTTACCTGAAGAAGAAAAGCAAAAATTTACTACATTCCTAACAAAGAAGAAGATCAACTTTGCATGGAAATATTCAGATATGCCAGGGTTGGATCCTGATCTTATAATGCACCATTTATATATAGCTCCCAACGTCAAACTTGTTAAGAAAAAATTGAGAAAGATGCATCCACATGTTGCACTCTTGGTAAAAGCTGAATTAGAGAAACTACTAAAAGCTAGATTCATCCATGTTATTGACTATGCTGAATGGATCTCTAATATTGTACCTATTTCAAAACTAGACAAATCAATAAGAGTATACATAATTTTTAGAGATGTGAACAAAGCATGCCCTAAGGATGATTTTCCACTACCTAACATTGATATGATAGTGTACATGACTATGGGCTTTGAGATGTATTCTTTAATGGATGGTTTTTTTGTATATAATCAAATAACAATTGCTCCAGAGGATCAAGAGAAAACTGCTTTCACATGTGCATGGGGTACCTTATGTTGGAATGTCATGTCATTTGGGCTTAAGAATGCTGGTGATACATATCAAAGAGCTATGACATCTATTTTTCATGACATGATGCATCAAACTATGGAGGATTATGTTGATGATACTTTAGCAAAATCTATGACAAGATCAAAACATCTAAATGACTTGAGCAAGATACTAGATAGAATGGAGAAATTTCATCTCAGACTAAATATTAAGAAGTGTGCTTTTGGTGTCACTTCTGGAAAGCTTTTAGGCTACATTTTTTCAAAGAAAGGAATTGAAGTAGATCCAAAAAAATTCAAAGCTATCATGGAGATGGAACCTCCCAAGAACATCAGTCAAATGAGAACATTACAAGGGAGAGTTCAATCTATTAGACACTTCATATATTAGCTAGCAGACATATCACAACCTTTTACAAAGACATTACATAAAGGAGTGACCTTTTCATGGAGTGAGGAATGTGAAAAGAATTTTAATCATATCAAGAAATATCTATCAAATCCTCCTATCTTGATGCCTCCCATTCAAGGGAAGCCTTTGATCTTATATGTCTCCGCTAGAGATACATCACCGAGGGCATTGCTTGTACAACATGATGAGAACAAGAAGGAGAGAGCTATATACTATATCAGTAGAACATTGGTGGCATATGAAAAGAACTATTCTATGATTGAAAAGGCTTGTCTAGCTATGATCTTTGCATCATAGAAACTGAGACATTATATGTTGGCTCATACCATGCATTTAGTAGCTAAGATTGATCCACTAAAGTACCTACTAAGCAAAGCTGCCCTCACGGGTAGATTAGCCAAATGGGTCATGCTCTTAAGTGAATTTGACATTGATTATGTTGAAAGAAAAGTTATTAAAGGCCAAGTCATTGCTGATCAATTAGCAGATGCACCTTTGTTTGATGATACACCAATGCAAATGGAATTCCTAGTTTCCTCTATCATGAATCTTTCTTCTAGAGAATGGCAATTGTTCTTTGATGGCTCCTATACATAGAATGGATCTAGAGTAGGTATCTTGTTTATCACTCCTCAAGGATACTCCATTCCTAAGGCATTCAAAATTAAATTTCCTTGTACAAACAATATTGCTAAATATGAAGCCCTTTTTAATGGTATGAAAATAGCAATTGAGTGGAGAGTAACAACATTACACATTCATGGAGACTCACAACTTGTAATCCATCAAGTCAATGATGTGTATTAAACAAAGGATGAAAAGCTCATTCCATACAAGAGAATGGTAGATGATCTAAAGAAATATTTTATATCTATCACATTTGAGAAAATACCTAGAATAGATAATAAGGTTGTTGATGCAATGGCAACATTATCTACTTTATTACAACAGCCTAAACATGAGCTACGCTATGAGTTCCTGGTGGAAGCACTATCTTATCTTGCATATAAATCCCTTGATACCTGTATGATCTACACTATTGTAGGTCATGATTCATCCAGATATAAAAACCTATTCTCCTATCTCAAAGACCAAATCATTCCCGATACCTTTAACCATCATGAAAAGAGATACCTTATCTGTAATGCCTCCCGATATGTCATTATTGGTCACGACCTATACAAATGAGGTCTAGATGGTATGCTACTTAGATGTTTAGAATGGGAAGAGTCTCAACATGCATTAGAGGAGGTCCATGATGGTATTTGTGGGTCACACTCGAATGGTTTAACACTAGCCCAAAAGCTTATTAGGGATGGGTACTATTGGCTGGAAATGGAGAAAGAGTCTATCAAGTTTGCTAAGAATTGTCAAAAGTGCCACGTGCATGGCAACTTAATTCATGCTCCAGGGAGAGATCTGATTCCCTTCACTACATAATGGCCTTTCCATCAATGGGCCTTTGATCTTATAGGATCCATACATCCTCATTCTTCTAATGGGCACACCCACATTATTACATCTACAAATTATTTCATGAAATGGATAGAAGCAGTCTCTTTAACACAAGCAACTGGAAAACAAATATCTATGTTCATCTTGAACTACATCAGATGCTGGTATGGTATTCCACATTCTATAGTCATAGATAATGGTGGAAAATTTAAGAATAAAGACTTGGATGATCTATGTGCCAAATTCAAAATTACACAACATTGGTCATCTATCTACTATCCTCAAGGGAATGGACAAGAAGAGGCTTCTAATAAGAATCTATTGAAAATCTTGCACTGAATAGTTAATAAAATAGGAAGAGACTGGCATCTCATGATCAATCTAGCTCTCTGGGCCTACAGAAGAAGTATCAGAATGCCCACTATGGCTACACCATTCACTTTAGTTTATGGGTCTGAAGCGGTACTACCTATTGAGGTTGAAATCCCATCACTAAGAATTAGAATGCATGGTCTAGTAACTAATGATGACTACAGAGTGTCTAGGTTGCAAGAACTTGAACTACTAGATGAGGAAAGACAAGAAGTGTATGATCATCTCAAAGTATATCAGAAGAGAATGTCTAGAGGCTACAACAAGAAAGTCTGACACAAAGAATTTCAGGTTGGCAATCTAGTCTTAAGAGAGAATCCTAAAAATAAATCACATAGAGAACACAAGGGGAAGTTTAAACCCAACTAGCTGGGTCTCTTTTTTATCACTACTACTTTTGGCTCTGGTGCCTATCAACTCTCAATGACTGAAGGAGAACAACTCCGAGAACCAATCAACATTCTCCATCTGAAGAAATTCTACACCTAAGGCATTCAATGGTGGTAAAATGTCCTAAAAAAAATCTTAAAAAATTGAAAAAGTCTTGAAAAAATGAACATCTTGGTTGAAACCTAGCAATGGGTGCCTTGATGATTCACAAAAAAATAAAAAAATATCAAAAATACAAAAAAATAAAAAAGTGGAAAACTACAAAAAAATTAAAAAAATGAAAAATACAAAAAAATGAGAAAAAGAAAAAGTGCCTTGGTGAAAACCTGGAAATAGGCACCTTGGTAGCAAAAATAGAATCTCTGCTAAGATGGTGAAAACCTAGCAAACAGGTGCCACTTGTTTCAAAATGCTCCATCTATCAATGCAATCTTGGTCTTTCTTAGCTTTCAGTCTTGCTTTAGTTTATACATATTTCCTGGTTTGTCTCTACATTTCTATTTTCAATAAGTCGATCTATACACCAATCAGCTCAAGCATCTGTATCCTATCAATGCTTAACACTTAGGGGAAATCAAAGTCATATCCTATGGCCTCTAGTGTATCTTAGATGTGTCATCTCCAGTCAGAGTCCTTTGAAGCTTCATCCAAGTCAGTCAGTCAGTCTTCTCTCCAGAAAGGATTTTGCATCTCCAACAACACAATCAAACATCAAACTGAAAAAAATCTATGCTTTTATCTCCTTGTATGCTTACTGATTCACATTGAGATTTTTGCATATTGTGTTCCTTCGAGCTCTTTGATGATGTCATTTATAGGATTTAGAGAGTGATGATTGGGGGTATAATATTTTCTTTGTCTTCTTGTATGTGAAGATCTAACAACTTTAGAAATTCTAGATTGAAATGGTGTCCGTCTGTAAGAGCCTCTATCTTGAATTGGATGGCCATGAGTACCTCGACCATTGATACCCAAAAAATTCAAGGAAGTTTGATCTAACTATTGTCTTTTTGAGTGAGTTCTTTCTCCTACTGTGAAATGTGATCTTGCCTAAGGATGTGAATGATAAAGGGTCACTACGGGTAATTCACACTGGATTTAGACTAATCTCTTGACTATTTGATGTGTTTGAATGGAAGGCATATTCTGGTCATCATGACAATTATGTTTCGATGCTTATACAAATTTCTATATCAAAATGGACATGATATTCAACTCATCTTGGCATTTTTGCCTTGGTGCTTATATCTAATCCGACATTCCAAAAATAAAATCAATATTCATATGTCCATGGTTGTGTAGCCAGTGGGTGTTGTATTGATTTTTGGCGCATACAAATTGATATTCATATGTTCATAGTTTCTTGACTAGTGGGCATTGTATTGATTTATCTGGCTACCTAAAAACTCAATGATGACAAATGACCAACACATGATCAGTGACTAGGTCTTAGGTCTTAGGTTGCATTTCATTTTGCATATCATTTTACACTTTGCATGATTGCATGATCTCACAAATTGCTTGAAAATCTTCAACAATTCTTCTGAAAACTATACTTAAACTAAAAATGAAGAGCTAAATCTCATACAAAGGTCTCCTTGCAGAAATGCGAGTAGTCGCAATCCTGGGTTAAACATCCTTTTTGACATAATACTGAGTACTTGTCTTCATCAATACCTGCAAAACATATCATGTGTATCATTGCATTTACATTACATATTCATAAATATTCATTCCATCTATTGCATTACATACATTTCCATACATATACTTTCCATAATCAATTACATTTGCATAACATTCATACATTTGAAAGAAACCATGGCATTGCTTAAATCCATACATACATTCTCCTCTACTCATGGCATTTACATCACATGATATCATCATAAAATCAAAACATGACAAGTACAAATGAAGTCACAACCAAAAATATCGATCTCATATATATATCATAAACTCAAAATAGTCAAGGGTGCACTACTGACATAGTGTACAAAAGAATAAGCTCATGTGAGCTATCAGAAGTCAGAACAATATCAAAATCAAAAGAGAAAAAGTATTAGAATATATCATAATCAATCAGCTGTCTGCATGCTCCTCTACATTTGGTGGAGGTGGTGGTGGTGCATCTAGCACTGCCTTAGCTTTGGGTGCCCTAGCTCCCTCTGATGCTAACATATACTGAGAGTATGAAGGAACTCTCTAAGCAAGTTGTACAACAACATAGTATGTAGAAACATAATAGGCAAATCATGAGGTTTGATGAATAACCTCTACCTCTAATCTCTGAACCTCACCATGAAGCTTAGCATGCTATCTATCTACCTCAAGAAACCTCTCCTCCTAGTGAGCACTGTGAACCTTCAGGTCCTTGACCTGTAATCTAAGTCTCCTCATGACCTCCTGTGGAGTGAGTGGTACACTAGGATTAGCATCAACTACTAGCATATTAGTATCTATAGTAGGCTACTTTGTAGTCTCTTCTCTTTGCACCTTACAACGTCTAACCACTGCACCAAGATCAAAATTGGTATCCTCATGTAATGGATTAGAATCACCACCTACAACCTGCTCTACTGCAAGTACCTCCTCAACAGTATCAACACTACCTAAAGTACCACCCTCTCCCCTAGTCCATCTCTATGAACCTGTAGGCCTATTTGCTGTAGAACTAGTGGGACGAGGGGGCCTCATCTATCTTGCTGATCTCTAGGGAGGAGCCATCACTCTCAGCCTCGGAGGTGTGGGGTGCAAAATCAGAGCCTATGTGGGTCTCGGGCCCTATCTCATCAGAGCTCCAGTAACATCCATAGCCTCCTCCATGGAAGGTATTAGCTCTGTGGGATTAGAGAACCTATAGATCAGGTGATTTGCAAGCCATGATATAAAGCCATATGTCACTCCAGCATCAGTGACCTATGGCCTATACTCCCAGTCCCTACCAATAATACCATTGTACTCCTATGAACACAAGGTATAAGAAAGCCTTGTGGTCCATCCAAGTCTAAGCTCATGAGCTATCCAAGCATATGTAGCATAATCGTAAGGTGCATCCTACACTCATCCATACTATTGCCACACCCTAGTAATAATAAATCGCTCAAGTATAGAGGATAATCATCTAATCAACACACGGCTCTGGAAGAAGAAACTGAACTACTCTCGTGCAGTAGGCCAAGGCTCAATATCTACATAAGGCCTCCATCTTACAAATGTCATGTCATCAAGGCACCATCTCTAGTACTCTACATGGCCCATGTGACCCTATATGACATATCTAGCATAAATATAAATAACAGGCTCCTGTGGTTGTCACTATGATCCCGAAAAGGATGCACTCTAATCTATGGGTTTGACCGTAGCATTGTACCAAGGTCTCCAAGGAAATAGTACCAGTCAGCTGTGTATCATCTCCAAAAAGATGTTTGAATGCTAGTAAACTAGAGTTCCCCAAACTCACATACTTTGGATGCTAACCTAAATGGAAGGGAATGCGCAGTATACGGTATAAATCCTTCGGTGTAACAGTGATCTCCCCAGTCGGCAAGTGGAAAGTCTGGGTCTCATAATGAAATCTCTCTATCAAAGTAGTCAATAGTCCATGATTTACCCTAATCTTAGGTAAATGAATCAGATACTCAAATCTGCATGAGGCAATATGAACCCTCATAGGGTCAAGCAATGATACAAAGAGTCTTTGCGTAGTTGGATGTGAGATGCACACATGAACATTAGAATATGTGACCTACACAGCATAGAAACAGGAAACCCTATTAGTAATTTGGTTGAAATATAGGCTACACATGTAGGAATTGAATAGTTTACTATTTTAGAAGGTCAATCAAAGACTCAGTAATAAGGCTAAAAGATCAAAAAATTCAAAAATTTGACCTAGAAATGAGTTTTGGACTCACTATTTTTCATACGACAAAGCAGACTGGCATTGAAACTTGTATGAGTTTTCCAAAGTTACCATACGACAAACAATGATGATACAACACTATATATCTCCTCCTACGAGTTATGAGGGACTCAATGAAATATCGTACGACTCGTGGGTCCTTCTCATACGAGTCTTTGGGGATAGTGATACAACAACCTAACTAGAATTGAAAAGTTATACAAGCCCAGAGGGATACTCGTATGAGTTTCTGTGCATGCAAAAATTCAAAATTGAAAACATACAAAAAATGTGATAAAAATGCTATAAACAAAGAAAAATTGACTTTTCAGTGAGGCACAGAGGTCCACCTACCGAATGTCCATACTGTCGAGGTCTCTGATGCCTTCGGCTGCGCTCAAAATGGTGAGAAGACATAGGTACCTTCATTTCTACCATTTTCTCGCTCAGAGGGCTCCATAAGGTTTTCAAAGGTCAATGGTGAAAATGAATTGAAAATGACCCTTCCGGCCTATATATAGCTTTTTACCTAATTTTCAAAAGTGCTTCATTTTTCATGAAAATTACACCCCTAGCTAATTTCGATATTCTGAACCCATTTTCAGGATCAAAATCGAAATCTAAGATCGTTTACTATGTCAAAATCACCATTTAAAATTTTTGGACCCAGCACAATCTACTACTTGCATAATCAACCTTCAATCATCACAGAAATCTAGGATTCACCTTAACTGATTATCTTACATCAAACTATCAAAATTTCAACTTGGTCAATCATGGTCAACTCATGGTCAAACCTAGTCAAACTTGGTCTCCAAGACCTCTAAACAATGTAGAACACATTCTCGAACGTGTATAACCACTTTTTAAATCAATTAACATGCTTCTAAACTATTCAACGCTGACTTTTCTTGTTGTATTTCAATTTTTATCCCGAAGGGGGCATGGCATTGCACATCATTCAAAGTCTGTAACTCTCAATTCTATCAAATCAATCTTTCTCTTAGTGATCAAGACAACCACTTCTAGTTGCTGATTCATCTAAAGTCCTCATCACTTGGGGCATATCAAATTCATCAAAATCTATTGCAATATGATATCCTAAATCTATCTTGTAAATTGTATTAGCTTTTCGTAAGCATAGGTTCATTAGTGTTATTTCCTTGGTTCTTCGTAATTGATGGGTTCAGGATGTGATACCAATATGATTCATATAAGGACATTGAGGTCTAGAATCAGTCACTCACTTCTTTGCAATCATAAGGTTCAGAATCAGGCATTTTGACACTTCTTTGTAATCACTGGTTCATTGTTGATATAGCTAGCATCATCTCAATTCTTGGTCATTCTAGGCCTGGGTCGATATCTTTTTTTCCAATCTTTCAATCGATTTCTATCTCGGAATCAGTTAATCTTTCAAATCTTTCAAATTAGTTTCATACATATACCAGACATAGACTATTCTTTGAACTAATATGCTTTGCACAGTGATTCAAAGAGGGGAAAAATGTAATACCCCAAAAATGGGCTATAGGTTCATTAACCTCCTACATCTCCAATTCTAACGAAATCAACATCAAAGTCCTAAACTAAGGCACATCTGCACATTATCGAATCCTAATTGATTTTATCCTAAGTTCTACATCGGGGAATATTCCTAGCAATATTCCTACTTTATCCTAATTATCTTTAATTTAATAATTATTTGGTGATAAATCCTATTTATCCTAAAGTTTGATTAATTGAATATTCTGAATATTTAATTAATTAGATTTAATACTGCCACTTAATTATTTAATTGGATTTAATTAAATTATTCCTAAATTGTATTGTTTTTATTTTGACAATAAATCTAAAATCTCATGACTAATTGATTAAATTCTTATTTAATTAATTCATGTCAGTTGTCAATTTTTAATAATATAGTTTTTGAATAAAGTTTGATTTAATAATTGATTAACCCATAAATCAATTGTTTTATTTCAAAAATCAGTTAAGTTGAAAATAAATCACTTTATTTTTAAATTAATTTATAATTAAATCATGCACAATTAGAAAAGCAAGCAACTAGAAATTAACAATCAATTTTAAAATTGAAACTCAACATCTGATGATGAGTTGAAATTTGATCTAAACTCTATTTTGAATAAAACTCTGCTTTTGCATGATTTTTGTGAGTTAATTATCTCTAATTTCCTGATAACTCAAAAATCAACTTGAGTTTATCAAGAGTGATTTATGGCTTTTCTCCTACATCCTCAAAGCCCTGGATTTCTATAAAAACAAGGTTTAGCTATTCATTTTTATCAACACTTGAATTTGCACAATTACTCTAGCAAATTGGTGATTGAAGGATTGAGCACTTGCAACAGGTGATTTGTGAGATCTTTCATAGTGGATCATAATCTTTTCATAGTTTCATATCATAGATTTCATCTTCATATCATGCTTAGATTAAAACTGCATTCCATTTCATTCATATTAGCTTCGATTCATACAATTTTTCATATTATTGCATAGAAAATCCAAAAATATAACTTAATCTGCATTCATAAGTCTTTCATACTTTTGCATTCAAATCCTTTGTTTAGATGTTGCATTGTCACTGATCTCGGTTTGATCTAAGAGTATCATACTCGCATCTACTAGAAGGTAGTAAATCACCTAGTTAGTTTAGTTTCCATTTCATTGCAGATTTTGGTTTTTGCTAACCTCTAATGTTTTACTGAAGTGTTGTGTCTACAACTAGGTACAAAATTTACACACACATCTACCACATTGACTCTTTCCTTAGGTTTATTTTCATCCTTAAGAAGGTCTAAGATGTGCTAAGGTATATGATCATAAGGAAAAATGTTTGTCTTGTCTGAATCATCACTATCTCAATGATGTGTTTCTTCCTTTTCTTGAATATCCATCCCTGGTTCTATTTGTTCTATGACATGAGTAGAGTTCCCAATGATATGGAAAGGTTTCTTTTGATAACTTATGCCTATTGTATCTTTTGTTTTTCTCCCACAATGTTCAATGGGTTTTATGATACATTTTCCTCTTGTCCCTAGAGGTTCGTTTCCAATATATCCCATTTTGGAAATTAGCTTGTGTCCCGGTCCATATGATTTTGAAGTAACCTTGAGTGATTTAGATTCACACTTTTGAACCATTTGTGATTGAGATTCATCTTTGTATAACCAAGCTAGTATAGCCTCTTCTTTTTCTGATTCTTGTTTGGATACCTATTTTGTGATGAAACTCCTATCATAGATGACATGTGTTTCTTTTGTTGTAGGTTTCATTTTCTCTAAAGGTAGCCCATAAGATTTAGGTGAGAGTGGGGAACATGTAAGAGATAGAATTGGTTCTATTGTTTATTCTCCCATACCTGTATCTTTGATTTTGATATCCTTAGTTATGTCTTCCATTTTGGATGTGGAGATAATATCACTCTATTTTGTAGGAGACTCTCTATTGTGTGGAACAAGTTTATCAACAGTTTCTTTCAAAGCATTGCAAGACATTGACGTGTATGCAGGTATTGTGACCTCTACTCCATCATATGGGAACTTGATACATTGTGTATAGGTTGATGGAATAGCTTGCATTTCATGAATATAGGGTCTTCCCAAAAGGATGTTATAGGCCAGCAAGAGGTCCAGTACTTGAAAAATGATGTCTCTAACTATAGGTCCTCTTCTAATAGGTAGCACGATGACTCCTTTTGAAGATATTACTTGTTCATCGTATGCTTTTATTGTTATTTTATTTTTTAGATCAATAGAATCTTATGATAACCCCAATTAATTCACCATTTTATATGAACAAATGTTTAGACCAGCACCTCCATCTATCGATACATGCTTGACATGACAATTTTCAATTGTGACCTCAATATGCAATGGTTGATTATGTGGATGACTTAGTGAATTGTCATCTTCTTCTGAAAAGGATATGTATTGAGGAGATGTCAAATGACCTACCATGGTCTAAAATTGATTAAGATCAATATCTTATGTAACATTAGAATTGATGAGATCTTTGTCTAGATTTTCTCTGTGAGTAGGAGAAATCTGAAGTAATTCAAACATGGAGATCTTTGCATTAGTATGTTGAATTTGTTGGATAATGTTGTATCCTGGAGATGTTGTTTTGGACTCTTTAGAATTGGAAGATTTAGAGGAAGTCCTTTGTTTAGTTTATGATGCAAGATTGAATGGTACCTTTGGGGTATTTGATGAACCCAAGTTTAGTCCTAGGAGAGTGACCTGAGCTTGAGGTCGAGTGACCACATTGGTTGATTTGTTTTCTTTTTCCTTCTTGAAAATGGTGATGACATTGCAATTTTGAGATGCACATGGCTCTACCATGTTGATTATGTCATTATTACCAGAGTATGTGTAATTGACCTTAGCACCTAGATTTGGTTTGGAAGATGATGATTCTCCTTGAGTATGTTTTGGAAAAGGCTGCGTGAATGTCGTATGATCATTATTGGATTTATGGTTTTCAATTACAATTTCTCCAACATCAATTTTATCTTGAATTAGATGTTTTAGGTGCATGCAATTATTAGTTTTATGACCCTTGTTTCAATCAAAATCATAGAAATCAATCTTCTTCCACCATTTTGGTTTGACTTCTGGGTCATAAGGTTTTATCTTAGGTAACATGATGATGTTATTTGCTAATAAGGTTTTCATGGTAGATTTCAAGGACTCACCCAAAGGAGTGAACTCTTTTTTTGGTTTTGTAACCCATAGTTTGTATTCATTTGACCTTTTACGAGGCTTTGTTGCCTATTTCTTTGAGGCTTTTATGGCTTGACTACCAATCGTGAGGTTGAATGGTGGTGCTTTGGGTGGAGCACTAGTGTGATCTACAACACCATTTGTGACAACATTTTTGTTCTTGTTCCAAAATTTAACTTTGTCTTTATTGTTGGAATTAGAACTTGAATCATACTTGTTTTCCTTACAAAGCATGATATCTCCCTTGCAAACAAGTACATCCTCCATTTTCATGGCACTATCTACCATTTTGTCAAATGAAGTGTGATTTTGCATTTGAATGTGATAGTTGATTTTCAGAATTAGGTTATTGATAAATATTTCTAGTTTCTCATTTTCCAGAATTTGTCGAGGATATAATGAGAACTTCTTCCTCCAACATTTGAGAAAATTTAGGAATGGTTCTCCTATTTTCTATTTCAAGTTGTAGATGTCTATCATTGTGACTGAATGTTGGATGTTGTAGGAGTATTGTTGATAGAACAGTTTGATCAACTCCTCAAAAGTTTTGATTGTTTGAGGTATTATGGCTTCCCCTCCAAAAGATCATGCAAAGAGATGCATTAAGTAGGTTGATTCATGCATGAAATCCTGATGAAGGGTGCTCCCCTTAATACCAGAAACACATAACAAAAATAGAGAACCAACAATAATTTGTAGGAACAGAAAATGGGCTTCTTATTATCTCCACAAATGTGGAATTACAAATTTTAGAATTACAATATGCAAAGCCACTTGAGCATTTTCCTTTACAATATTCTAGAGGACAAAGCCTCGAATCATTACCCAGATCTACCCAGAACTGCCCTAGACAACACTATGAAACTTTCTTATATAGGCAATTTCCACCGCTCGAGAAGGTTCCAGAAATTTAGCCCTTAAGGTTGACTATCCTAAGAATTATTTTTGTTTCTTTTCTTTTTAGATAGGGTCGGCTCCAAAGAATTACAAAATATGTTTTTAGGTAGCCCAAATTTCAGAGGCCATAAATTTCTAACCATAGCTCCATTTTTCTATTATAACCACTTTTCAAAAATGACAAGATCTGATCTACAATGCCTAACTTGTGCAAGCTCAGTCAGCTGGGGGTTGATTATGATCCGGAGCCTCTAAGGCCTTCAAAATTGACCTGAAAGATTTGGTACCCAAAAACCTCAATAACTTCACCAATACAAATGATGTGGCAATGAAACTCAATTGGTAGGCTGATATGACTAAGATGAACCTCCAACTGTGAAATTATAACATTCTGAGATCATATGAACAACTTACTAAAAATAGTAAGTTTCCATAAATAGCAGCTCTGCGCAAGATAGCCCTTATTGAAAAGAAACTAGAAATATTTTTTGGGTGATGCAAGATTGCTCTTACACCCAGGATGCTCCTACATCAGACACTTGGGGTAATTTGAGAAGTGACCTTGTCACGACTCAGGTGTGAAGAGGAAAACCAAGATGGTTAACCTCATCCTTTGTCAACCATGATGAATCTTCAATAGGTCATCCTTTCCATTTGACCAGATATTCTTCATATGTCATGTTCCTTGTGCTTTTGCCAACACGACTATCTAGTATATCCTCAATCTCCTTGGTATCTGAACTAGTTGCTAGAATAATCCATTGTGTTGTTGTGATCTCATCTTCAACACCTCCCTCATGATACTTTGTCAGATCTGAAATGTTAAACACTGGTGAAATATTCAACTTAGTAGGCAACTCAACCTCATAGGAATTTCCTGAATCATGCTTCTTTAGTATCTTACATGGCCCAAACATCTTCATTTTCAACTTGTTATATGTACCAACTAGAAATCTCTCCTTCCGCAAATGAACCATGACTTCATCTCCAACCTAAAATTCCTTATGCCTCCTTTTCTCATCTACCTTAGCCTTATACTATGCATTCATCCTGGTAATGTTCTCCCTCACTTCCTCATGGATTTTCTTCAAATGTTCTACAAAATCCTTAGCTTTAGCACTACTTATTTCTCCTTTATCTATCTTCCTCAACTCATATGCATTTCTGGGACTACTTTCATATACAATTTGGAATGGTGATTTACCAGTGCTCCTGTTGATAGAATTACTGTATGTAAATTCCACCTATGGTAAAATCAAATCCCATCCTGTTGGCTTATCTCCAACCAAACATCTCAACAAATTCCCCAAACTCCTATTCACCACCTCTATCAGTCCATTAGTATGTGGATGATGTGATGAATTGAACTTCAAATATATCTTTAACTTCTTCCACTATGTGCGCTAGAAATATCCAACAAACTTAGTGTCCTAATCTAAAACTATACTCTTTGGCAAACCATATAGTCTCACTACTTCTCTAAAAAACAATTTTGCTACATGAATTGCATCATTAGTATTCTTGTAGGGAATAAAATGTGTCATCTTTGAAAATCTATCAACCACCACAAAAATTGAATAATGTCCCCATTGAGTCCTCGGTAAACCAAGAAAAAAATCCATATTGATATCCTCCCAAGGCTTCTCTAGTATAGGTAATGGCTGATACAACCCTATATTCTGCTTCACTCCTTTTTCCATTTGACATACTCTACAACTCTGTACAAACTTCTTGACATCTTTCTACAACTGTGGCCAGTAATAGTTCTCACTAACCAAAGAAAGGGTTTTATCATGACCAAAATGTCCAGCCAATCCTCTGCTATGCTTCTCCTTGATGAGATTCTCCCTCATAGAACTTCATTGAATGCACTGTGACTCCCTCTGAATAGAAAATTATCTTGAATGATGAAATCCAACCACTTCATTCTATCTAGAGTAATAAGTTCTTTATAAGCTTTCCAAGCTCCACCAAAATCAAGATCCTTTGGATATAAATTCTTGAGTTCCTTGAACCCAACCACCTCAATCTACATCTCTGTCAGCAATAGTTTCCTTCTGCTAAGTGCATCTACAACTCTGTTAGACTTTCCACTCCTATGTTTCAAAACAAATGTATAACTCTGCAAAAACTCAACCCATTTTAATGCCTTTGATTCAACTTTCCTTGACTATTCAAATATTGCAAAGCTTGATGATCAGTATACAAAAAAAAATCCTTAGGAAGAAGATAGTGTCTCCACTTCTTCAATTCTTGAGCTATAGCATAAAATTCCTGATCATAAATAGAATATTTCCTCTTGGCATCATTTAACTTCTCACTAAAATAAGCAACAGGATTACCTTCTTGACTCATAACAGCTCCTATTGTAGTACCACTAGCATCACAATCTACTTGAAACACCTTATTAAAATCTGGAAGTTCTAAAATAGGTTGTTCTGTAACTTTCTATTTCAATAGTTTAAAACTCCTATCTGCCCCAGTAGTCCACTTAAACTCTTTTCTATCCCCTCTCATTGTTTTAGTCAAGGGTCCACAAATACTACTAAAACTTTTGATAATTTTTTTGTAAAAGCTAGCCAAACCATGAAAAGATCTTACCTCTATAGCACTCCTTGGAGTAGGCCATTCAAGGATAGCCTGCACTTTCTCTAGGTCCATTTTTAGACCTTCTACTGAAACTACAAATCCCAAATAGATTAACTCCTTCACAAAACTGCACTTCTTCAAATTAATCAACAATTTCTCTTCTCTTAACTTCTCAAAAACCATACGAATATGCATCATATGCTCCTCCAATGTCTCACTAAAGACTAAAATATCATCTAGGTAAACAATGAAAAACTTACCCAGAAATTATTTCAGAATCTCATTCATGAGCCGCATGAAAGTGCTCGATGCATTGGTTAGCCTTAAAAGACATGACTAACCACTCATATAATCCTTCCTTTGTCTTTAAGGTAGTCTTCCATTCATCTCCTTCTCTAATCTAAATCTGATGATATCCACTCTTTAGATCTATCTTTGAGAAATACACAGCTCCACTCAAACAGTCCATAATATCATCCATCGGCGGCAATTGAAACCTATTCTTGATTGTGATCTTGTTTATAGCCCTAGAATTTGTACACATCCTCTATTCTCCATTCTTCTTTGGTTCTAATACTACTGGTATAGTACATGGACTCATGCTCTCTTGAATCAACCCCTTTTGTAACAATTCATGTACTTGTATGTTCAACTCTTCATTTTCTGTTGGTGTCATTCTGTGTGTTTCCTTGTTTGACAAACTGGCTCCTAGAATCAAGTCCATTTGATGACTAGTCTTCCTTACTAGTGATAATCCATCAGGTACATTATTAGATACAATATCCTGAAACTCATTCAACAAATTTGAAACTTCTATAAGAACATCTTCTACTTCCTCTTTACCAACTTTTGGAATTAAAGAAAAACACACATGCTCATGCCTCATACCATCTAGGAATTTTCTTCCATCAATAAAATTTATTCTTGCATTACCACATACCTTTTCTTCTATGTCCTTCAATGGTTTTAGCTTATGTCACACTCCATCCTTTGTCAGGGAATAGGTATTCACATGACCATCAAATACAACACACCTATCAAACTGCCATGGTCTATGCAACAACATATGACATCCATCCATAGGGATGATATCACATAGTACCTCTTCATGGTATCCGCCAATCTTGAACTTTACTAGGCACTATTCATTGACCATGACCTTGTGGTCATCTTGCACCCAGGCAATCCAATATGGATGTGGGTGTTTCTATCTCTTGAGCTTTAACTTCGTGACCATCTCTTCTAACACCAGATTTTTAGTGCTTCCACTATTGATAATCAAATCACAACACTTATCCTCACACTTGTACCTGGTGCAAAACAAGCTCCTCCTTTGCTTAGGCTCATTCTCACCACTTAGCAAGACTCTTGTGTTAATTAGAATTTATCCTCTTTCAACATCTTCAGAATGTGATGATCTGACATCTTCATCTACATGTGAAATTATGTCCTGGCCTTCATTCCTCCTATCTGTCCTTCCTTGGCATTGAGGACATTCAAATTCCCTATGAATTTCTTCTGTGCAATGAAAACATGTTCCATGGAAGCCTCATCTTCCAGGTCCTCTTCCTCTTCCTTTTCTTCTCTGATCTCTATTATTCTGATCATGGAAACAATTAGAATTGTTTCCTCTCTAATTCTGACTACTACTAGCCTCATCCTTCTTTTTCAGATCTTCATTTCGGCCTCGATATGATCGTCCACTAGATCTTCCACCATGACCTCTTTCATTTTATCTACTCTCAAAATTCTTGTTCAACTTTTCCTCTACTTTTAGGGAAAATTGGTATGCATCTTCAATACTGTTCATTCAAACCAAATTCAACTCCTCCTAAATGCTCGGCCTCAACCCATTAAGGTAACGAGAAACTTTCTCCTTATCAGCTTCTGCATGGCATGTTCTGATGAGGATTCGATAGAACTCCTATGTATACTTCTAAACATATCTTCCTGCTTGCTTCAAAATTTGCATTTTATTTAGTAGGTCAAGCTCATAATCAATAGGAATGAATAGTCATTTCAATTTATCCTTTCCTCTTCTATTTCACTCCAATTGAATCTCTTGCCACCAGATCTTCGCATGACCCTTCAATCTGGCCTTCACAAACTTGACCCAATCAAGATCCTCGATGTCTTCATACTCAAAATATTCTTATAATTCATTGATCCAGTTGATCAACTCCTCTGGGTTAGGATTTCTTGAAAATGTAGGAACCTCAATCTTAGGTCTTTTTCTGATCTTGGAAATGGCTCGAAAAAGCTTTTCTTCATCTTGGTTCAAAATTTTGCCTTCTCCTTCTTGATCAGAATTTCCTTCTTCGGCTTCATCCTCACTTTCATCTCTGACATTAAGATTCATTCATTTGTGAATCTCTTCTTTCAATGCTCACACTTATCTCTGGAGGGCTCTAACATCAGGTGTCACACCACCAGCTCTTCTGCCACGTTCCCTTCATGGAGGCATTTTTGCACTGCTCACTGAAACCCTAAACCACGGTCCTAGTGCAAACTACCTAATAGTCAGTGATCTGTTAACACACTTAGGAACTCCTACTCTGATACCACTTGATGAAGGGTGCTCCCCTTAATACTAGAAACACATAACAGAAACATAGAAACAATAACAATTTGTAGGAATAGAAAATGGGCTTCTTATTATCTCCACAAATGTGGAATTACAAATTTTAGAATTACAATATGCAAAGCCACATGGGCATTTTCCTTTACAATATTTTGTAGGACAAAGCCTCGAATCATTACCCAGATTTACCTAGAATTGCCCTAGACAATACTATGGACCTTTCTTATATAGGCAATTTCCACTGCCTGAGAAGGTTCCAGAAATTTATCCCTTAAGGCCAACTATCCTAAGAATTATTTTCTTTTCTTTTCTTTTTACATAGGGTCGGCTCCAAAGAATTACAAAATATGCTTTTAGGTAGCCCAACTTCTGGAGGCCATAACTTTCTAATCGTAGCTCCATTTTTCTATTATAACCACTTTTTGAAAATGGTAGGACCTGATCTACAGTGCTTGACTCACGCAAGTTCTAGTTAGATGGGGGTCAATCATGATCCAGAGCCTCTAAGGCCTTCAAAATTGACATGAAAGATTTCATACCCAAAAACTTCAATAACTTCACCAATATAGATGATGTGGAAATTAAACTCAATTGGTAGGCTAATATGACTAAGATGAACCTCCAAATGTGAAATTATAACATTCTGAGATCATATGACCAACTTACTAAAAATAGTAAGTTTCCATAAATAGTGGCTCTAGACAAGATAGCCCTTATTGAAAAGAAACTAGAAATATTTTTTGGGTAATGCAAGATTGCTCTTACACCCAGGATGCTCCTACATCAACTCCATTGATAGGGTGCAAAACTCCCTGACATGATCTTGAGGATCTGAATTTCCATCATATTAGTCATACTTTGGTAATTCCACTCCTTGAGGAAGTGGTGGCATATACAAGCTTCGATCAAATGGAAATAGACAAAAGGAATCCATTAAGAATTCTTTGGTTCTTTCTCTTTTTCCATCTTGTTAAGTTTGACTTGCATATCATGCATTTATTTCATCATGGCTATGATAGGGTTTTCTTCCTCTTGTGTTATGATGTCTTCAACATTAAAATTGTGAGGAAGTTTAGCCCCTTGTTGGGCCAATTCAAGGAAGTACGCTTATTTATCCTCTTGTAGGAAATGCTTCATGAGTTTCTTAAAGAGGTCATCATCTCAGTATTTTGCAATCTCTGAAGGTGTGGGTTCTTGATTCCTTCCTTCATTAGAGTCATGGCCTTATGAACCAAGGCTAGCTATTGTTTGAGACATAGCAGTGTGTTGATGGTTATCATGAATTGATTCAAAAGGTGTGTTACCTCTTTTTGGGTGTAAATTGCATAACTCATCTTCTTCATAAAGATTGGGATCGTAGGATTGATGCAATGACTACGTAATGAGAGAAGATGATGATGATGTCTTTGGATCTTATCTTTTCTTTCTATGTAAGGAATATCTGGTTTCCACCATTAACCTTTAGGTGAATCCTAGAGCAAGATAAGATAACTAGAATAAAAATCTGATTTGGGAAGACCAAGTGATGCAACCCTGTCAAAATGAGGTTTTGATCGCTGATGAAAAGATGATGTAAGCAAAGGTCATAGTATCCGAGGTGCATGGGTAGATGCCAAAAGGATAGTGGCCACTGATACACAACACTTAGTTTCTGGGAGATAATGATAAATTTAGTTTGTTCGACACGATTTTGACACAAGATGAAATGTGTTCTAGATTGACCTTTTAGATGACAAATGAAGCAAAATAGACTGCTTTAAGAAAATGATGGATTGCTATTTTTTTTAGGCTCTATTGTTGACACTATGACTTTTCTTGACAAATTTTGATCAAAATAGGGGATTGACTAGTTTTTTGTTAATAGGATGACTTTTTTGACAGTTTGAAAAATTCTCATATGACAATATGCAGGCTTGTAAGACATAGAATAGGAATTGGTACAACAATTTAGGATCTCGTACGACAATTAACACTAGAAAAAAGGATTTTTGCTTACAAAATGTGACAACACTGATATGACAATAATAAGCTTCGCATACGATAATCAAGGGGTTTTGATATGACACTTGAAAATGTTGGACAATTGTCATACAAGAATTTCTAGGGAAAAATGACAACTGACACCAGAAAAGGATTTTGCTTCAAATTTTTGGATTTTGATGTTTTTGGTCTTCAATCTTCTTTCAAGTTTTCTTTCTAGTTTTTAGGATCTATGTGTTTTGGATTTTCTAAGGATGTTTAGCATAGCAATAGGCTCAAAATCATAGAAAACATGTGAGAACTGACTCATAGAATCAATCACACCTAGCTTAACCTAATTAGGAGAAGAGATGAATTACTTTCTCATTGACTTAGGAACACATCCCCCAACTCCCCACCATATGGGAGGCAAATAACATGCAATGGATATTGACACCCATATATGTCTAGGTGTTAACATTGGAAGTGACTAGATATGATGAGTTTCTAAGGGTGATTACTATTCACCTCACACAAGCACTATAAATCCTTTGGAGGTAGATTGGTGGAAAACTAGCTTAGGCTTTTAATCAAGGCATCCATTCACAACTATTGGAAAGTTGACTATACTAGTGTATATGACTTAGATTAGTGTTTTCATTATGGAAACAAAGTCATGAATTTTTGGTGTTAGCGCACTTACTTAGAAGATCAAAATTTGGCCAAGTATGGAAGAAAGAGCAGACAGTTAAGTACCCGATGAACAGAGCATCAATGCACATGCATATGATCAAGTTTTGGTATATGCCCTTGAAGATAATATTTTTAGTATATGATCATGCTAATTCTAAGATCACATGATCAGATGAGTTAGTATGAAGAAGTTACAACGAGTTGAAGTGACACAGTTAGTGAATGGTAGAACATAACAAAGCATGCAACCGACAGACAATATTTTGATTAGCGGGTATTATTTTGTTTTGTAAAGGCTATGTGCCTATTTTATTTATGTTATAAACATGTTAATATCAAAGTATGTAAACACTCTTGAGCCAATTCATTTTGAAGCATTGTATGTAATAGGTTATAGGCCAACTTAGTAGATAGTTTTGGTTGCGCCTATATATAAGACATGAAATTTTGTATTAGAGTATGAGATGGATATAGAAGATTTAATAGAAGAGTAGAAGTATGTGTTAAGATTAGTAAGAGTGTTATAGAGATTTTACAAGAGGTTAAAGCATTAATGCATAAAAGGAACTAATCAGACAAGAAGTGTCATAACAATAGTTCACCATTGTAGATATAGTGTGTATCTGATATCCAGGAGGTTGTAGCCTTCCTTATTGAGAAGTGAGCTCTGGCAATGAGCCTTCCACCCCCAATAGGGTTTGTTACTTCAAGACTCCTAACAGGGTTTGACCCTTGACAAGGTCATTGTACTAAAGCATTGTAATGACTACTCCTAACATGGAAAAGGAACATTAACAGGTTCATAATACACAAGTACACTTATTAGTGGGTATTAATTCCCACTAGGGTTTTTCCTTTGGCCAAGGTTTCCCCATAATCATATTTGGTGTTATGTGTTATCATTTCTTATTTTACTTGATTTAATATTCAATTCAATAATTAAGTTATTGATTTAAGTTTCAAGTATCAAAAATTAATATTATAGAACACTGATTCACCCCCCCTCTTAGTGTTCTCATTCCTAATAATTGGTATTAGAGCTTTGGTCCTCTGAAGATAAGTTTAACCACTTGAGGAGATCATGGATACAGGAGAAGTGAAACATCTAAAGAAGAATCTTGAAGCAGCTCTTGAAGATCTTGGTAGATCTGAAAAAGAAATTAAAGAACTGAAATTGAAGGTCAGTGGCACACAAGTATTCATCAAGAAACTCATAAAAGATTTGAAAGATTGTTCAAACAATGATTTGGTAAAAATGGTCAAAAAGTTGAATGAAGAAAACATGTCTCTAAAGGATCAAATTGAAGAGTTGGATGAAAAGCTAACTAACAATCAGGAAGCTTATGAAGACCAAATCAAAGAAAATAAATAGTTGGATGAAGAACTGAGGCAAGAAAACATGAAAATATTGTAGTTAGAAAAACATCAAAAAAAAGGTGGAATCTAAATTGACTAAAGCAAAGAATCATATTGACAAATTGCACACAAGTAAGGATCTAATAGAGTCACAGTTGTATGCATAGAAGATTAAAGGTGATACCACTGGTATTGGATTCAATGAAGCACAAAATCAAATCAATGATATGTGAGAAATAATGAAAGCACTAGAAGAATCTACAGAAGCTAAGAAGACTAAAAATCATATTGAAGCTAAAGTTGAACCATCTTGAACGCAAGCTAGTAAATTGAACTTGCTATGCTTGTAACAAGCATGGACATATAGCAAGAGATTGTAAAGAGGTAAGACCTTTTAATGGTTATTGTTATTCATACAATAAGTTTGGTCATAGAGCTATGAATTGTAGATCAAATCAAAAAATTCAGACTCAGAAAAATTAGAGAAATCATCCACAATAAAATTTTAGAAGTCCTCAGAACATTACATGTTAGCTATGCAATTATAATGGTCACACAACTAGATAATATAGTATGGTAACTCACATCAATGCGCTGAGGAATATAAGGTCTCCAGTCATTTGTCACTCTTTTAATAAGGTTGGACACATTCAAAGTTTTGCAGATCACAAGTGCAAAGACAAGAAAGACCTAATAAGTCTCAAGGATCAAATTTAGATGAATCTGGAGAAGTTAGGTTTGTGAAAGCTACTAAAGATGTGAGCAAGATTTGGATGGAAGTAAAGAAAGATAATGTTGATGACTATGTAGTGGATGCATCCATAATGGATGCACCTTCTACTTTTGGATGAATGACCCTCATGGTCATAGGGGGAGCTAGATTAGCTCTAGACCCTTGTGCGACTGGTATACTCAACCTTAGATTATGCACCTTTGGTTATGATTGTTTGGATACTAGTTGATGTTGTATGCAAGAGTGTACAACTTGATTGATAGAAGAAAAAAAGATTAGAATGCTCTATTGCATTTTGTATTATGGTGGAAAGCATTAATTGTAGAAAGTTGTTTTAATAGTCACCGAAGATCCATTATCCACACATTTGCATTCTAGTTCGAGCCTTTGGAGAGAACAAGAGATCAAAGTAGTTAGTGTTGGAAGATTGCAGTTGATTTCATCTGTGTAAGGAAGTTAAGATTGCGTTGGAACCCTAGTTTGGTCATGATGGTTTAGAAACCCTTTGGAAACCTATTTGAGTGATTGTTCAAGTAAGTAATGGCCACTCCAGTTGTGTTTGATGTTGCTAAAAGGAAGTGATACATTTTCAAGAAGCATCCCTTTAAATCAGTCCTAGATGATTTGGAAGGGGTATTCTCTTAAACTCTGATGGGAGTTATGCACGTAGAAGACATACATGCATACATATATTGCAAGAAGGAACCTGTAGGATTGGACGTGATTAGGTCACACTTAGAGTCAATGATGAAACCAGACATGACATTCATGGATGATTTGTACACCTTGCAAATCACCCAATTATTGAGTATGTGGCTTCATATGAGTTCTATGAATCCGAACGGATTAAGATCCTATTGAGAAAAATTCATGATGAGCTATTTTAGATAGGAGAAGTTCTAGTTCACATCACTTCAGATCTCATGTATGAGATGATAGGACTATCCAAGATAGATGCCATTCTTTCTACTGGTAAGGATGTCAGGAAACTAGTTGAGAAAGCTCTTAAGTCCTGTAGTGATAAGAGCGACATGACCATTGAGCCAATTGAGGAGAAGGATATAAATCTAATGGCTATGATTCTAGGTTATAAGTTCTTGCATGCAAATAGAGTCAATAGTGTGTTCATGGAAACAATTTTGGTAGCTATCAGAATTGTAAGGGAAAATGGAGAGTTCAACCTATGTGAGATCTTGCACACATAGTTGATGGATAACATAAGGTCTATCAAGCATGATAAGGGAAAAGTGTTCATATTTGGGTCACTAATCATTTACATGTACTTCCATATTGTTGGTAAAGTGTCAAATCTTTACCTTGATAAAAGGTTACCTACATTACCATAAATTTCATTTAAGGAAACATCTGAAAGCACCTTGAAGGATTTCATGGACTTAGAAATAAAAACATTCAGAATCAGAATGCAGAGAAGGTATAGGATACCTGAGAGTATAGTTGAAAAGTATAAGGACACCATTTTCTTTATGGTGGAGACAGATATCACATGCATGGAAGAATTGGAGTCTAGGACTAAGTGGATTCATCCACTTGGTTATGAAGTGGAGAAATATATTCTAGAAGCCTATGCATAAGTCCTATCAGTGCCTAAGGATCCCAATGAACCAAGATGGGGTACTTATGAGGAGAAGACAAGACAAGTAGACTCTGTCTTATATAGTGCAATGACAAAAAGGAAAGCATCTAAAATCACATCAGACATACTAAAAATTTATGGTGTCATACTGGAAGACCTAGATAAAGCTAGGGAAGCCAAGATTCCAATGCAACTTGAGAGTGCACCCTCTTCTAAAGTGAAAATAGAGAAGACTGATGATCCCAAGGAAAAGAAGAAAATGATAGTAGAAAACACTCCTGCACCCACAGATACTATTGATCTAGAGTCCACACCACCTCCTAAGCCTAGCAAGATGCCTAAGAGGAAGAAACACTCAAGAACCTCCTAAGGTAGGATTCAGACCGAATCTTGAAGTTTTGAGAACTAGAGTAGTAGATGAAGGAAGGATTGATCAAATAGGAAAGTTTTATGATAAATATCATGAGATTGACAAATCAGAGATTCACTCTATGATCATAAAGAGCATGATTAAGTTTAGGGAAATAGTTCTGGAACTTAAGAAAGTCATTCTAGATAAAGTATGGAACATCTTGGATTCTTTGAAGAGACAAGCCATAGAAGAATATTTAAAGATAAGGGAAAAGACACTAGATAATAACCTCCCAGTGTTTTCATTTGAATAAAAAACATTGTTGTTGGATGTGGTGACACCTCACCTAAGAACCAAGCTGAGAACTCTATAGATTATGAACAAAGACTATGAGTTGGTAGCAAAGGAGACTAAAAATGAATTTGAGAAGGTGTTCTTGGAAAGACACATGTATCCTCCTACTGCGCCTACAACTCAAGTTCCCTCTGAGCAAGCCAAGGAGTCAAAGATCCTTGATGCATCGATGACAGGTCCACATGATTATGCACCTATGCCTAAAGCTAAGGATGACACTATTATGATTGATAATATTGAAATATCAATGGTGACAATAGATAAGGATCTATATAAGTTTGAGGAAGCATTTGTGAGCACTAGGGAAGTAGAGATTTTATGCACTGATGATTCACCTAAGCATCAAGAAGAAGTTTAGATTGAAGACATAATTGTACAAGAAGAAGAGAAGGAAGATGAACCTACAAATGAGCCCTCTGTTGAAATACTAGTGAAGGTAAATAGTGAAGTTATGGACATCACACTCCTTACCCCTAAGCCCTCAATGTCATTTTTGTCAAGTTTGACTCCTGATACAACATGTTTAGACTCATGGGGAGAAGAAGACCTGATGAAGATCAGTAGACTAGCAATGGAGAAAGAAAAAGAGAAACAAGTAATGAGGAATCCATTATTTGTAGAATCATTAATGATACTAAACATTGTACTGCCTGAGGACAAGAAAGTATCAAGTGTACATTTAGTGGATGATGTCAGCACCATCTTGATATTCTTCAAAGAAAATTTCTCAAGTCTTGAGGAATCAACATCCAATATTGTAGAAGAGAAATATCTCAAGAAGAGGCTAAATGAATTGACAAGTAACTTTTCACTTGACCTCGTTTATCTAAAGGTTGTTCAAGCTATGTTAAAGGAGATAGTAGCTAAAGGAAGTAAGATAATAGTTGATTATATGAACAAAGACAAAATCACTTCAGACCTTACCAATAAGATTCAAGAAGCTAAATCCTTGATGGAAGCTATGAGAATATCAGTAGAAGACCCCTCCCAAGATGTCAACATGTGTAATAATGTCTATCAAGGTCAAATATACAAGATTGAAAAGATAGAGAAAGAGATTGGGAAAATAAGGGTTAGACAAACACAGTTGAAACATGCACTTGCGCCCTCATTGGATGTACTCAATTATAATATCAAGGAGATAGACACCACTATTGTGACATATGATCAAGGACCGTGTAAAGAGTTAGAAAATATGGAGAAGTTAACTTATGTACTATGCACCCATCTCTAGATAGTAGATGTACTCAAGGAATTTTGGCAGCAACATATCCAAAACCTCAAGATTGCATACCCAGATGTACTATCTATGTAAGTACTTGAAGTTTCATTTTTTAGCACCTTTGTCATTAATGTCAAAGGGGGAGTAGAGTAATATGGAGTAGTAGAAGGGAGATATAAGATAGAGTATATGATGTATAGAAAAAGATAAGGATATATGTTAGAAAGTTTTTTGTAAAGATGTAGTTTAGCAACTTCACCATATTCCTTTGTTGCCATTAATGACAAAGGGGGAGATTGTTGGAAAGTTGAATATACTAGTTTATATGACTAAGATTAGTATTGTAATTATGGCAACAATGTCATATGAATTTTTTGGTGTCAGCGCATTTACTTAGAAGATCAAAATTTGGCTAAGTATGGAAGACAGAGTAGATAGTTAAGTACTTGATGAACATAGCATTAGTTCATGTGCGTATGATTGAGTTTTTGTATGCACCCTTGAAGATAATTTTTTTAGTATGTAATCATGCTAAGTTACAGCAAGTTAGAGTGACACAGTCAATGAATGATAGAATAGAACAGAGCATGCAGCTGACAGATAGTATTTTGATTAGCGGTTATTATTTTGTTGTGTAAAGGCTATATGCCTATTGTATTTATGTTATAAACATGTTAATATCAATGTATGTAAACACGCTTGAGCCAATTCATTTGGAAGCATTGTATGTAATAGGTTATAGGCCGACTTAGTAAATAGTTTTAGTTGCACCTATATAAGTCATGCACTTTTGTATTAGAGTATGAGATGGATATAGAAGATGTAATAGAAGAGTAGAAGTATGCAAATTATGTGTTAAGAGAAGTAAGAATGTTATAGATCTTTTACAAGAGGTTAAAGCATCAACACACAAAAGGAACTAATTAGAAAAGCAGTATCATAGAAGTAGTTCACCATTGTAGATATAGTGTGTATCTAATATCCAAGAGGTTGTAGCCTTCCTTATTGAGAAGTGAGCTCTGGCAGTGAGCCTTCCACCCCTAATAGGGTTTTTTACTTCAAGACTCCTAATAGGGTCTGAACCTTGACAAGGTCATTGTACTAAAGCATTGTAATGACTTCTCCCAACATGGAAAAGGAACATTAATAGGTTCATAATACACAAGTAAAATTATTACTGGGTATTAATTCCCACTGGGATTTTTCCTTTGGCCAAGGTTTCCCCGTAATCATATCTATGTTATGTGTTATCATTGCTTAATTTAATTTCTTTAATATTTAGTTTAGTAATTAAGTTATTGAGTTAAGTTTCAAGTATCAGAAATTAATATTATAGAACATTAATTCACCCCCTCCCCTCTTAGTGTTCCCATTCCTAACAACAACTATCTCTCATAGTCCTGCAAGAAATATTGAGGTTGTTAACCCTATGAGTACTCAAACCTATGTAGTCTCACAAGCAAGATTTAAGCGGCTCCATTCTACACAAGATCCAAGCATGTTCATGGAAGACATCAACTCCAGGTTCCAAGAACAAGCGTAATCATGTCTTCTGAGGCTTTAACCTCAAGAAAGCATCAAATTTTATAGTGGGTTTGAAGAGTTGGCTTAAGACTTGTCCCCACTTGGGTCATCCCTGGGATATTTTTACCTCAACCAAAAGGTTCTCTAAAGGTTTAATTGAAATGTAAGGTTGGGGACCACATGATCTAGGTTTTTGATTCTCTAAAAAAGAGAAGAGCATAATCCCCTAACCTTGTTTTTTTCCCTATCCAAGACACACAAATTAGAATTAATCCAAAGACAGTACGCACATTGGCAGGGGGAGACACCTTCTAGGTTTTTGATTCTCTGAGAAGAGAAGAGCATAATCCTCTCAATATATACCACACTAGCAATATGACACATGTAATTAATTAAGTATGTTCCTATGAAAAAGAGAATCTAACTAAACAGAATATTTTATTGATGAAGTTTCGACAACCTGCAAAACCACAAGTCAAATTTTTTTGTTGATTGAGCGTTCTTTGGCAAGCGATTTCAAATGAGTTTCCTACAAACAAGGGCTTAGAAGTCAAGACATGAATAGTCCATGAATAGGCTAGTTTTAATGCTCAAGTCTTCTTCACATGTCCTACAAACACAATAGGATATCTAAAAACAATCACACACCATAAAACATCAAAGGTTAGGATCACTATCAATCAAATTACATGGCAAAAACCTCAAAAATTGATCACAAAATCCATATGACAATTGAAATAGTGGTGTTGATTGTCATATGACAATATATACCTTACCACATAGCAAAGTAGCTCTAATACGACATAGGGTTGACTCCTACATGGAAAAGTATGAATGTCATCTGTCGTATGAAAGACAATATGTTCTCAAATGACAATGTAGAGTGTCGTATGATATTTCTTGGAAATTATAGGAAAAATTCCAAAAATCTGAAAACTTGATGAAAAATGATTAGAAAAAGATGAAAATGACATAGAAACCCAATATCGGGCCACACAGTGGGCACCAGAAATGTGCGCACAAAAATTGTACCTGTTAAGAAGCCACAACACTTCAGTAAAACAATGTCGATTAATGATAAGAAAATTTAAGCAATTAATAAATATATCATTAATCAAGTGATCTACTGCCTTCTAGAAGACACGAGTATGGTATTCTCATATGTGACCAAGATCAATGACAACGTAATGTCTAAATAAAGGATTTAAAATACAAAAATGATTGAAATGAATGCAAGATTAAGCTATATTTTTATGATTCTTAATGCAATAACAATTAAGCTATATGAACTAATCTACAACATGGTAACAATGAAAATGAAACTAAGCTATAACTGCAAAAACTAGAATTGAATGATAGAAATTGATCTCAATGGATGCACAATCTCTCAAGAACTTGACAATTTAACTCTGTTGTTCTCAAAATTGCACATAATTTGTGAAGAATAGAGGGTTGTTTATATAGAAAATCCAGGTTTGGGAACTCATGGAAAAACCAAAAATCACTCCCTGATTAACTCAAAATGATTGGAAAGTTGTCATGGAATTAGAAATAGTTACCTTGTGACAATCATGCAAATCAGCTTTTTAACTTATAATTGGAAGTTGAGATCACTCCAATCTTCTTTTTAACTCACAATCACATGTTGAGTTTAGAAACTTAAAAGAATGAGTCAAAAAGTTAATTGATCTTCTGATTTTTGCATAGACAATTATGATAATTTCCATGTGTTTTATTCTCAACCCATTTGATTTAATCAATTAAATAAATGATTTGTGGGTTAATCAATTATTTAATCAAACTTTTTTCCAAAATGATATTATTAAATTTGACAATTCAATTTTAATCAATGAAATAAATATTCAATCAATTATCTTTGAGTTTTTTATTTACTATCAAATGAAAAATATTAATTAAGAATAATTTAATTAAATCTAATTAAATTAATTAAATGGCTAAATTAAGTTTAATTCATTAAATATTCAACATATTCAATAAATTGCACTTAGGATAGATAACATAAAATCATTTATCACCAAATAATATTTAATTAGAGATAATTAGGATAGATTAGGAATATTCCCTTATGCAGATCTATGATAAGATCGATTAGGGTTTCAATTGCTTGATGTGTAGATGTGCCTTGGGTTAGGACTTTAGGGTCAATTTCGATCGATTTGTTGATTTAGGAGGTTAATGGTACTGAAGCCCATTTTTGGGGCATTAAAAGTTCAACCTTGACAAGATCAAAGGTGAAATATGAAGTATGGGTATTCATGAAATAGCTAGTGTGGATGCATCTTTCCCGAAGTGTAGAGTGAAAAATAGAGGAACTATGCATGATGCTTGCTTGCTAGGTTTTCATCATGGTACTTGTTAAAGGTGCCACAAGTAGCAGTTTTCACAATAGGATGAATTTATTTGTCTTTAATTTTTCTACCAAGGCACCTATTTCTAGGTTTTCACCAAGGTACTTTTTTTGTTTTTCAATTTTTTTGTATTTTTCATTTTTGTATTTTTTTTCCTTTTTTGGATTTTTCATTTTTTAAAATTTTTTATATTTTTGGAGGAAGTCAAGCTTGATGCTCTTTGGATAGTGCTCCTTTGGAAGGATATTATATGATAGACCAAGGCCATTGAGAGATATGCTCAAATATGTTGATAAGGTGATGGTAGGGAAATGATATGAAGCAAAGGATGACGGTTAAGGATTTATGTGTAAGATGAGATAAGAGGAGTGGAAAGATAATGAATGAGAGAATAAGAAGTAGGTGTAGGATAGTAGATAGTAAATTGAGAGGTTTTTGTAGATAATAGAAAGATTAACATGGACACACACCTTGAGGGGTAGTGAACAACTGGAGGGAGAATAAGTTGGCTAGATTGAGGTTTTGATATAGGAAGTGACATGGATCTTGGGACACAAGGACCCAAGATGGATGAAGGAGAGGATACAAGACATTTAGAAGAATATGGAGTGGAAGTCTTTGGAATCTTTACTGTTAAATTTGAATTTTATTTTATATCCAAGTCCTTTAAGAGAGACTTCATAATCCACACAGCTTTTGATTTTTTTATACTTTTAGATGTTTTTGATTGTAATTCTTCCATGATGGATTGAGGAACCCATATTTTCTTTGATTTCACTCTTTTCTTTGGGGACACTTGTGGTCTCTTAGATATTTCATTTTTCTTTGTAGCCACACATCGATTAGATAGGACATGGTGATCTTCATATGTAAGTGGATTCTTGTATTTTTTATTTTTACGTTGTACATCCAAATTTCTTCCAAAAGACATGGGAATTATGGATGAAAGAGGTTGATATGATGGGCTTAGATAGATATATGGATGGTTTCTCAAGTATGCATGTGTTTTTTGATTTTGAGGTATTGTGGGAATAAGAGGTATAGTATATGTAGGGATATAAGGTCCTAATATGGATGTAAGGTGTGAAGGTTTCATCTTTGGGTTATAAGGACCAATGATAGATTTGGATGATGAAAAATGATAATGGGTAGGGATATCAACATCCATAGAGTGAGAAATATGGCCAAGGCTTTGATTTGCAAGATTCATATTTATACCAATAGGCTCATTAGTAGATTTGATAGGAGCAAAAGAAGATTGGGAGGATTTATTCTTATTTAGAGGAGTAGGAAAGATGGGATATTTTTTAGATGGATATGAAGGATTATGACAAGGATTTTTTGGAATATTTTGATCTTGACAAGGATCTTTGGATAACATAGGAAGAATACTTTTATCTTGATTTTCAATAAGCAGATTAGTGATTATGGAAGGAGTATCTTGATCTTTCTTGGGATATGGATAAGATATAGGAGGTGAAGGAATATATTTTTGAAAGGAATCATCATGAGGCTCCGGAGATATGGGACTTTGGTCAACCATTGGATAAGAATGGATATTATATTGATCTTGATCTTTAGTGATATTTATATCTTTACACTTCAAATCATCCTCTTGACATGGAACTAATTATAAGGATGGAATAGGAATTTGAATATGCATGAGGGGTTCTTGAAGGGTTGATGAAGGGAAATTTAGGATGGGTATGATAGGCATTGAAGTGAAAGGAAGCTTGGAGTCTATGAATTTTGAATCATGTAAGAGGCTTGTAGAAAGATGTATATTATCTTGGATCTCTTTTATAGGTAGCCCTTGAGGATATGCATAGGTAGCGTGAAAAACATTAAGTTCTTTGTTCAACGTAGGAATTTTTGAGGGATTTTCTTATTTTTCATGATGAATGCATGATGGAAGAGGTAGGTACGACATGAGAATAATTAATAGACACGGTTTCATGATTTTCATCAATCTTGAGAGTAGTATCTTCATTAAATGAGTCATTAGGATCTTCAATTCCAATTATGTCATCATCAATAAGGTCTTGGATTTTATGTTTTAACTCTATGCAATATAAAGTTTTATGTTCATTATTTCGATGATATGCACAGTAAGTATGCATGAATGAAAGTCCTATTGAAGTAGTAGAAGGTAATGTGATGAGATTTCCTTCAAGGAATTTTTACAATGCTGATTCATAAGATTCTCCCAAAGGAGTAAAGATTCACTCTGCTTATTCATTTTCTTTAGCAAAGATAGGTTTTGGATAAAAGATAGGTTGGTCATAAAGAGATTCTCGATCAAAGATCAGTTTGTTAGGAATTTGATATTTCTCAAAGATAGACTTGTTGTGAGAGTGTAACATGGCATTTCTTGAAGAAGATTTAGATAAAGGATATATTATTTTCTGAGAATGTTGGCTAGAGGATGTATCTTTTTCTTTCTCCAAGTGTTGGATTATAGATTGAAAAGATTGGATTTGTTTAAATAAGGATTTCATTTCTCTCTCTTCTTCCTTAGAGTACCTTTTGAACCATGAATATTTATTAGAGGATGTATCATTTTTTTTTGCAATCTATCAAAGTTAGCTTTCAAAGACTGAAATTATTTAGATATGGCTCTCTCTTCTTCCTGAGTGTACATTTTTGGAGTCATGATTCCTAACCAACATGAAAGAATATTTCCAAGATCTAATAAGGATTACTTAGAATGACTTGATTTTAAAACTAGGTAAGCAAAGTGTCCACTTTTACAAAGTGTAAAAGCATAAAAGAGATAGTAAAGATAACTTACCACAAGATGCCCAAGCTGCGAGTAGATTTACCTATGTATGACACTTGTGAGAAAGAAAAGATAAGATTCCAACATCCAAAAGAAATGATATGAAAAGAGTGGAAAAGTGCACCATTCACTAACCAAGGCTATATTCAAGAGATACAAGTGATCTTTATTAGCTAAAGGCAATTCCTAATGTGCCAGTTTCAAACCAAGAGACCAGAAAAAGTCAAGTATAAGCTTCCTATGACAACTAAGAGAAAATCTAGGCCAAACCAACTCAGATCAGAGTCTGGGCAATAGACCTCAGTAACCCGGGTGATAGTTAAACAAGGATAAAAGGTCTTACAACATTCTTTAGTAAATCCATACGATACTTCAGGATGATACAATATTCTAATGATGGGAAAAATGATAGACCACAACATTGACATACAATATTTTTTTGAATGGTAGATGATATCCTAGAATGGCACACAATGTTTATCAGTACTACATGTGATATTTAGACAACAATTTCTAATTTGTCTAAAAAATTTGAATTTTGACAACAAGTTTTGAATTTCAAGATCAAGTTTTTAAAGCAAATATGATGCATAGATTAGTCTTCAAACAATCAAGCAAGGGACAAAGAAACCTTGCATGATACAAGCAATTGAGAAGTCTAAAAATGGGTTGAAATATTCCAATAATGTCAAGTGTATGCTCAAAAATATTTCCACAGGTCTAGCACAAATTGAAAACACATCAAGCAAGAACTACCTAAGGTCAAGGCTAGTATCAACACCATTTCCCACAACTTGGTATCCCAAAGGAATACAAATAGTGAGTAATCTTGAGGTGATTCAGGAAACTACTTGGATCGGTCCTTGTACAAAGATTATGATACTTTTGGTCAATAGGGTAGCCTCTAACTTAATTTTTTTAGTAAACTCTATTTATGACTATCCCTTGTAGTTTTGCAAGAAAAATTAAGACCTTTCAGCCCTACAAGCATCCAAAAATTATAGTCTCACAAGAAATATTTAGACCGCTTGGTCCTATACAAGATGAACGTACTCCCCTTGTAGTAAACAATATTGAGACCTCTGATGACCCTACAAGCACCCAATCAAGTGTAGTCTTGCTTAGCAAGATTTAGGCAACTAGACCCTACACATGAAGAACCATTAGGAATAGAAAATAGCCAAGTCTCCCCTCTCTTTGGATTGAAGGAAGATTTTGATTATAATGGGATGGAGTAGCCAAGTTCTCTTGTTCTCCACTTGCATTGTTCCCAAAATATTTCTCTCTTGGTAGACCCTCTAAAGGTAAATGCAAGAAAGTAAAAGGATAGCTAATGGGGGTCTAGATTTTTTATTTTACAAAAGGAAAAGAGCATAGTCTCCTACTCCATAGTGTCTCCCAACACATCAAGAACATGTTCATTTACCAAAAGAAAAAAAATTAAGCTATGTGCCTATGAAAAATGATCTCATGATAGAAAAGAAACACAAGATCTAATAATAAAAGTGCCAAGATCTAGTTGCATACCTTCAATGCAATTTTTTAAAATCTCAATGTTATGAGCCTTAGCAATGCAATTCTTTTGGCAAGAAAATCCTACAAAACCACAAGTTAGGGCACAAAAATATGCAAATGAAAGCAATAATCTTTCAAAACCACCTGTTAGGAGATAGGAAATATCAAATACTTGCAAGAAATATCAATCATGCATTAAACAATGTGCAAATAAAGTGCAAGCTCATCACATTTTTTTTATCTTTTTTTGCTTTTGACCTAGTCAACAAGATTCAATTTCTTTACTATAATTTTAGCCCCAAAAATAGAAATGCAAAGAGACCCCTATTAAAAATTTGATAGCTTTCCAAAAACATAAAAATTTCAAAAATATCCCTTGATTTGTGCCCTAGAGACCCATTTTACCAAAAGAGACCAGTTTTCATAAATTGACTATTTGAGTAATGTTATTGCATCTAAATTAAAAATACAAAGAAGTAACCCCCTGTATAATTCTTAGACCTTTTAAAAAATGTAAAGTTTCCAAAAAAATCGATGATTTGGGACTAGAAATGAATTTTCATGAAAATCAATAAAAAATTATAACTCACAGAAAAATGATCCAAAAATATGATTTTTAGAATGAGACACCTTTGATCCATTACCAACCTGCAAAAACAATTTTAGATCAAATATCCAAGTCATTTGTGAGATATGATCAAATCTTTCAAAAACCTAGGCTTTTTGCCTTCAACTCAACCTGCACAAGGGCTGGCATTAAAAACCAAAGTGAGTATCCAAAATTTCATTGGTTTTCCCCATGGTGGGTGCCAAAAAATGTGTACCAAAAAGTGAGGTCACTTCTATAAACCATTACACTTGAGAGAATCTATTAAAAAAAGGAGATCTCAAGAAGTAGCTTATAGCTTCCTATCCATGATGTGCAAGAACCATGTAGATATTATGAATGGTGGCTCTCAAATGAACCTTAAAGAAATACCCTTGCAAGGTGCACCATTAAATGGAAGATTAAAATGATAATGCAAAGTAGATCTAAGATGAAATACAAGATTTAAGCTAAAATGATGTGTAAGAACTGCAAAGAAAAGTAGCTCTAAAATGAGATGCAAGGTCTAAGCTAAAATGATATGCAAGTATGAAAGAAAATTAGATCTAAGATGAGATGGATTAAGCTAGATGCAAGAAAAAAATTAAAAATGATGATGCAATGCTTCAATATGAAAGATCTAGGAATGCCATAGCTCCAATATGTTAAGATTTCAAGACTCCAAGATTCCAATATGCTAAGATGCCAAGACTCCAAGAACTGACAATAAGTTTTCAAATATCTCAAGAAGCTAAGAATGCTATGAGGATGGGATATCAAGAATGAGGAGAGAGTCTCCTTTCAAATGAATTTAGAAATGAACAGATGATCAAGATTAAGAGGCAAAAAGAAATGAGCAATGGTGGAGATTAAATCTTGGTTGATCCATGTGCTCAAGATTCTCAAGAGGCAAAATCAATGGACATGATTAAGAGGCAAAACAATGAGTGGTTGAGATAAAGAGGCGAAGCCTTTTTTAAAAGTCAAAAGATTCCATCTCATTGGAAGGTGCATTTTTTATTATTATTATTTTTTTTAGCAATGTGGTTTCCATTATTTAATTAAAAGGGGACATGTTCTTTTAATTAAACGTGTCTTAGGATAAAGTGATTTTATTATTTAATTAAAAAAAAATTAATTAATTAAAAGGGAGCATGTTCTCTTAATTAAATAAAGATCAAGATAAAGTGATTTTTTTATTTAATTAAAAGGGAACATGTTCTCTTAATTAAATAAAGCTTAGGATAAAGTGGTCAAACTTTAGGATATAATCAAATAAATGATAAAATGATGATTTGATCAAGAAATGAGAGAAACAAGATTTAGTCTAGTATTTAAATTTTAATATTAGTGTGAGACTCAAAGTTTACTAGACCTTTTTTGGGCCATTACACTATTTACCTGGAAAAAAAGACTATAGCTAGTGGATTAGATTTGTTGTTTCCATCTACACCTCCTGATGATGTTGTCTAGGTCAAGGCATGAATTGTAATGCTGTTGTTAGGGAACCTAGAAGGACAAGGCTTCTAAACACTTAAGTTTCCAAAAAAAAATTTACATCAAGCTTGAAGTGCATTTCATTATTACTTAACTCACAAAAGCATAAATAACATATTCATTTTACATCATTATGAT